>CM053622.1:745964396-746112713 GCA_028646595.1 Phalanger gymnotis
AACATGAGTATTGTAGAAGGGTTATACATAATGATACGCATGTGGCCCATGTTGAATTGCTGGACTTCTTAGGGAGGGTGGGTGGGAAGGGAAGAGGGGAGAGAATTTGGAACTCAAAGTTTTTAAAAAAATAGATGTTCAAAAACAAAAAAGTTTTTGCAGGCAACAAGAAAATAAGATACACAGGCAATGGGGCATAGAAATTTACCTTGCCCTACAAGAAAGGAAGGAAAAAGGGATGGGAGGGTAGTGGGGTGACGGATGGGAGGGCAGACTGGGGAACAGGGCAACCAGAATATATGCCATCTTGGAGTGTGGGGGGAGGGTAGAAATGGAGAGAAAATTTGTAATTCAAACTCCTGTGAAAATCAATGCTGAAAACTAAATATATTAAATAATAATAATAATAAAAGAAGTAGGATCATATATCACAATGTACAGGATAAAACTAACTTATAAAGAAATAAGGTAGGGAGCTTCCACTCTTCTTTTGGTACAGTCTTCTCTGTGGATAGAGATCTGACTTTCTCAGAAAGAAAAGAAAACTGATTCATGTTCCCCTGGTGATCCATCCTGGCTATGGGAGCCTGTGGAAAGTCATTTAGCCTCTCTAGATTGTCTTGGAAGTTGTCTAGGAGTATAAGATGCAGTTTTATCACCTGTGCCGATAGAGTAATGTGCCTAGTATCTGTCCCTTTCTGTCTCCAACAATAATGGTATTATGCTGTTAAAAATTGTATAAAATGGCTAATAAAGAGTTAATACACAAGATAAATAGGGAGATCTTATCTCCTGGCTGCTCTTCTTAAGTTACATTGGACAGACTGCAAGGTTTGGTAGACATAATCACTTAAGCACCATCAGTTCTCTTAGAACAATTGTGGAGAGCAAGCGAGGTTCCATATGGCTGGAAAAAGGCAAATGTGTATGTGTTTTAAATAAGGTTCGAGAATGGAGTCTAGGCATACTAAGCTGAGGCAGGGTGGGGTGATGGATGAAAATAGATTTCTGCCAATATCGTAGGACCTTTTATTAGAAGGATAGTAAAACAACGACTAGAAAAGTCAGCTATGTTCCCAAAGAAGTAACAATGCTACAATTGGAACAGGCCATGACAGACTCTTATTTCATTTTATGACAGAGCAACTACAACTAGACATATGTTTCTGGAGAAGGATACCAAGTACAATGGATTTAATTTGAATCAAGGAATTGACAAAGGACCTCATGAACTATTTGTGATAGGGAAATCCAGACAGAAGCAAGATGATAATGCAGTCAGATAGATTTTGAGCAGCCTCAATGGTCAGACCCCAAAGTTTAGTCACTAGTGGGTTGATGCCAGCTTGAAAAGGGATTTCCACTAAAGTGTTCAATGAAACTGTTTTTGACCTTGTGCTGTTTAACATCTTCTTTAAAAAAATAACTTGAATAAAAGCACAGGTGACACGTCCTATCAATTTTTTATACCACATAGAAGTAGAAAAGGTGACTAATTCATTGGAATAAAGGGTAAGGATTCCAAAATATCTTAGCATAGTATAATAGTGAGACAATTGTAATGGAATAGAATTTAACATAGATAATAATAGAGTTTTTAACTAAATAGAGGGTTATTTGAAAATCTAGGGCTCTTAGTGGACTGAAAACCTGATTTAAGTCATCAGTGAATCTTCATAGTCAATAACATTAATGTACCCTTAAGCTATGTCAATAAAGGCATAAAACTTCAGACTACAATGCACTTGTCCCATTGCACTCTATCTTAATCAAAAAACATTACCTAGAGGCAACATAAGATGGCAACCACCACGGTAAAAGATATCAATATTGGAATTGGTTGGAGGTATTGGAAATCATCATTCAGGATAAGAAAAGATTTTGTGGACACAAGAGGGAAAGATAGCTGTCTTTGAGAATTTGAAGGTCAATTATTTGGAAGAAAAAATCAATTTGCCTAGCAAGGCAAAACTAGGGGCAATGGATGCATGCTACAAGGGAGTCAATCTAGGCTGGATTAATATGTCTAATAATATGTATGATATAATTAATTAATAAAATAGATATAAATGTATCTGTATGTATACATGTGTGTATATGTATATATGTGTGTATGTATGCATATATATAATGGGGTGACTGCGATTGGATATGTATGAATATTATATATGAATATAATACATACATAGGTACTATATAGACAGATATATACATATGTGTATGCGCATTTTATATATGTGTATATTCATCCATGCATGCACGTATTTTACATGCACACCCATACACAGATCCTGACAATTACAGCTGTTGCAGTGTACAATGGGTTGTTTTGGGACATACTAGTTCTACTTTTACTACTGTGACTGGAGTTAAAGAATAAATTGATCAAAGATAGCTGTGAAAATCAATTCACATACTCTATTGGAAGCCCCTGAGTAGATATGTTATAGTGGAAGAGAATAGGACTTAAGTCCTCACTGAATCACTGTTTCTTTCCACATACATGGGCCTATTATAATTCCCCTATAGACTCACCCTCCCCAAAAGAGACCCTATTTCCCATGCTCTGTTACCAGTCCGCCCTCAGGGAACCATGGTACACCTGGCTATGCTCTGATAGCAAATATCCTGTGTTACAGAGAAATCCACAGAGAACCCATGCAGACAGGGAAGAACTCTTAGAATAGGGAAATGAGAGTAGCAAAAATAGAGGAGGCCCCTAATGATATTTGCTAATTTACTTTCCCATGATAGGCTATATTAGCCATTATTATATATACTTCAGGGGCTTTTCAGATTTTATTTCCTTGACTAAATAAGACGATTCCTTGGTCATAAAACCTCATATTTTACAATACAACACAAATAATTACAATATGAGTAGAGAAAATATCCCTTGACCAGAAAAGGAAAGTCATAGGGTGTTCTATAAGCATAGGCAGAGACATCTCAAGTGTTCTTCGAGCTTAAGTTGATCCAAGGAGAGTTAAAAAAAAAAGTCTGTCCTGTTGTTTCTTATAGGTAATATAAAGAGGTGAGGAGGAGTTTGTAATATAGGGGAGAGGATTTGGAATTTTTTGAATGATTGAACAGAAGGAATAATCATAAGATAACTGCTCTTGAGCAGACAGAAACCTCAGAGGCCACCTATTCTACCTTCCCCACCTCTCCACCCCTATCCCTACTCTCATTTTCTAGATGAGGTACAGTGAATAGAGCTCTGGCTCTGGAATCAGGAAAACACGAGCTTCAAATCCAGCATCAAACACTTATATGCTGTGACCCTGGAAAAGCCACTTAACCTTTTTCTGCTTCAGTTTCTCCAAACACAAAATGGGGAAAAATATCTACCTCCAAGGATTATTTCAAAGATCAAATGAGATTTTTTTTGAAAGTGCCTACCACATAATGTATGCTTCATAAAGGCTTATTTCCCGATCCAGCTACATGGATAAGGAAAATGAGGCTAAGTAGGTTGTCAGTTGCTCAATGTCTCATAGGTAGTAAATGTCTAAAGCAGGATTTGAACCTCCCTCCTCTGACTCCAGAGCCAGAATTCCACTCTTTTTATTGTACCAGTCTGGTGCAAGATCAGTTTAGAAAGTACTTAAGAATCTTTCTTTGCCCAATGCTGTTCACTTGAAAAAGAAAATCATTGAAAGAATGAATAAAATGCTTAGCAGATTTTCATATGAATAAAGCTAAGGCTGGAATAGTTTTTTCTATGAAACCTAAGTCTAGTTAAAAAAATGTGGCTTAATAAGCTAGAGCATTATAGGAAATCCAATGCCTATGATTTGGGTCAAGAAAATCAGCTTAAATGAACAAAGTGGGGAAGATATAATTAATTCATCAAAAACAAGGATCAAAATATTAATTTAGAGTTGAAAAGGAGTTTAGAGGTCATCTAATGTAAACCTTTACTTTTTTGAGTTTTGTTTAAAGGGGCTAACCCTACTGTGTCCCCTACCTGGTGGGTGGCGGTAGCCTGTGTCTTTAAGAGTCAAAACTGAGATGTTCTTTTCTGTGACTCCTATCTGCTGCAACCAACATAGTCACCATGAACTGAAGTGGTGAGAGGGGAAGAAAAATATTTTCTTTGGTCCCTTTCTTTTACTTCTGCTATGACGAATGAGCCTGGGTGTGTTTGTTTCTGTTCTGTGTTCTTGTCTTCAGCTTCAGGTACTAGATATGATCCCTACTGGGATGTTGGAGCCAGGATTGCAGGCCAGGCAGAGCAGCCAGTCAACCTAGCATGGAGACCCTGAGAAAGAGGGTTTCAGACTTGAAAATTGAACTGTGCTCTATAGAAATTGAGCTAAGCCATGTCTGAAGTTAATCTTCTTCACCTTCCCAGACACTAAAGTGGTGCAAGGGGGTAGGAGAATTATGCTTTCCTCATGCTGGGGTGAGTGAGTTTGTATACTTGTGATTATTCCTTTCAGAGTAAATATTTCTGGTCGGTGTTATAACAGTTGTAAGTGAGAAAGAAGGCATTTTATTTTTTATATCAGAGATAAATATGGTTTTAATATTCAAATTATCAAGAAAGACAAAGAAAAATTTGACAAATGAAAATAGATACAAAACTTCAACGTAAAATTTCAGCAAAAAGACTCTATCAGTATATCCCTCCCCAAAACTCAATATTTTCTAGTTATGTTTATACAAAATATTTAAAGAAGGTAAAACTTTAGGAAAATAATCAAAATAATAACCTAAATAGCAACAATAAAATCTACGTAAAGGGGCTCAATATACGTAACAAGCATTCCCAGGATGTGTCATGTACTATGCTATGTGTTGAGTATACAAAGATAAAAATTAAAAAGCCCCTGAACTTAAGGGGATTATATTCTATTGGGGGAAAACAAAATTTACAGAGAAATTAAATATACAATGTTGTCATTGTAGTTTCCAGTAAGAGGGCATTAGTGCCTAGGGATTAAGTTAGACTTGACCAAGAGAGTTTTCACTTGAGCTGAGCTTTATAGAAAGAGATTCTTGGAACAGGAGTTGGGGAGGATGTGCATTCCAGTCTTGAACAAAACAGTATCATGGAGGCCAGAGATAGAATGTTAAGCGTGAGGAACAGCAAACAGATCAGTGCAAAAGGACCATAAGGAATATTGATGAAAATAATGTGCAATGAGCCTGGAAAGTAGGTTGGAATCATATATTTTGAAGGACTTTTAAATCCAAACAGAACCTTTTATTCTATACTAGCAAAAGGGTGTTGACTATGTGCTAGGTAGGGTGTTTGACCCTGAGAATACAAAGGCACTCAAGATAAACCCTCCTTCACTTTAATGTTCTAATTGGGGAAGACAATATATGAAGGGCAGCTGTAAAGGGAGAAGAGATACAACATCACATGGAGTTGGAAGAATTGTGGAGACCAGGTTCTGGGCAAGATGTGAAAATTCAGCTATCAGGGCTCTGTGTCCCAAGAATGGAGTCCAATTAGGGAGATTGTGACCATGACCAGAGTAGAGGCAGAGTAATATTTAGAGGACCAGATAACGGATTGCCAGTTTTGCAGTTCTTTGTGCATGAATAGGGTAAGGGAATAAAGGTTGACTCATGGAAAATAAGAAGCTATTTCAGTAGTTTAGGTGAAGAGTTAATGAGAAGCTGAAGTAAATGCAGAAAAGCACACACTCTCCCCACCAGGTGTGTGTATTTGTATATATGTGTGTATATATGTGTGTGTGTGTACATATACATATATACATACATATAGATATACATAAATACATGGATACATATATAAAATACATAGAGAGAGGGAGGCATATTGTTATATACATTTATAAATATATATGGGGGGGGCACATTGGTTTATACCCCTTGGAATATTCAGTTCTGAGCTAGAAAACTTTAGGAGAAATATAGTTTTTCAGCAATGAAGGACTTGAGTGCTTTGGGATGCTGAAATCTCATTGAGGCTGATGTATAGAAAGGGCTGTAGATAAAGTATACCCTAAAGTATGTCACTGAATAACTGTATTTTGTTTTTAAGTTTTTGGTTAATAAGAACTGTATCTTGTATGTTAAATATTTTTCTTGTATGAACAAAATAAACAGCTGTTTAATAACTAGTTTACATTCTGCATCGAGTACCTTTTTACCTTCTCCCTTTTCGACAATTTTTTTCTGGGTTCTGTGGTGGGGGCATAAAGTACTAAAAGTTCAATTAAAAGGTCCTGTCTGTTCCCTTTAGGAAACTAGACTTCTCCTGGTATGTTCATGAGTGAAGAGATTGGGGGAAAAAAAGAAAACATAAGTGAAGAGCGGGAGTGAAAATAACTCTAGCACTATCATACCAGCATCAGTGTTTATAGATATATTAATAATTAATATTTATGGATATATTCATTAATAAGGATATGTTGATAATTAATAATATATACTTATAATTAATATCATTATAAATTATTGATATTATAAATATAATTTTATTCTGTCACATTATATAATATATTATAATCTTACATTTATAAGACTATTATAAATACCCAAATTAGCTACAAAGAACATATAAAGGAAGACAATATAGGCATCCAGAGAAAGAATTGATGAATAGAAGTATGTATGGAATAATTTTACACACACACACACGCGCGCGCGCACACACACACATTTGTGACTAATAGTAGCCATCTCTTGAGGAGAGAGAAAAAAGGAGATAAAAATAAATTTACATAACTTTATTATGTATTTAAAAGGAATAGCAAGTTTCACCTAATAGATTTGCAGTTGCATGTACAATCATCTTTTTGTTATTATTATACTATCTTAAGGAAATGTTTGTTCCACAAGTTAAAGGTAAAATAAATTTAAATTATATATACATATATATGATCTGCAATAATATATTTATGTATACATGTTAAAATGCTTAAAATAGTATAAAGGATTTTTGTTTGACAAGTCCAAAAGTGCTTAACTAAAATGAAGATGTAATATTATTTGCAATCAGAAACTTAGCAATAAGCATCATAGGAAAGCAAGGGTATCCCTATCACTACTATTATTTAAACAACTTCTAGAAATGTAAAATATAGCAACCAAAGAGATTTCACTTATTACCAGGAGACTTTTTTCTTATTTGTAAACATGATGTTTTCTTTTAGAGAATTAGAGAATAACATGATAAAAATGATTTAAAATTTCAGTAAAACAAGAGGAAAAAATAAATCCATGATAATAATAATTTCTGCACAGTTCTTTCCAAATTCAAGAAGAAATGATAGAAAAAGGAAGTCCAACTAGATACTATTGAAATTATAACAGTATCTAGGACTTAACAATACTAAATTTTATATATACATATATATTACCACAAAATATTCTTTATTGTGGGATGATTTTTTTTTAAAAATTGGGAAGAGATTATTCACAATTAATTCATATATTCAGTTCCGTGACCATCAAAACACCAAGGGCCTTATTTATCAAATTAGATGAAATGACAAAAGTAACAAAGGAAAAAAAAGTTGAAAAAATTTAAAGGAAATATTAGGAATGAAGGGAGAACAACATTTCCATATTTCAAAGTTACTACAAAGCAATAATCACTAAAAGCATTTGGTACTGGTTAAAACATATAAAGTGCATTACTGTCATGCATTAAATAACTAAGACATATTTTTGAATCCAAAATACACTGAACCCAAAATTCCAGTATTTGATAAAGTGATAATTCCAAACTACATACAGTAAGAAGCACAATTCAACAGTACTTGCTGGGAAAACTGGAAATAACTTTGATGAAATTATATTTTGATCAACTTCTATCATATTTTATAACAAGCTCTAAATACTGATATGGAACTTGCCAAGACTTCCTCCTACAAAACAGCCCAAAGCAACTGAGAAACCTAGGACCACCTAAGCTATTGGGGTAGCCACTCCTCCCTGGTGTATCTTAGTACATATGTTGGGTCACCTACAAACAGGAAAAAATAAACAAAGTAGAAGAGATAGTCAAAGGCCTAGGCTCAAGGCTGTCTACCTGAGCTCTTGTACTAGTTTTCACATGGGAGTAGCTTCCAAGCTGCTTGGTTTCTGTACCTAATAAGAGAGGATGCACTAGTACTGTCTTACTTGACAGGCAGGAAGAGAGAAAGTATGGAAAAAAGGGGAAAAATAATCTAACAAGTAAAAGAGTAAATCATAAAACATTTTAGTTATTTTTTTTCAAAATAAACAAAGTCGATTGACCAGAATTAGAAGAAAATATATTGAGAAAAGCCACTGCATCAGATTTATTTAAGTCAGATATCAAAGATATATATTTAAGACCAAGATTAATTCCCCAATATTCAAATGGTTATATAAATAATTTTCAAAAAGAATTAGAAAGTGCCAACAATGATGTAAAAATACTGCAAATATCTAATAATAAAAGAAATACAAATATAAAGAAACCTGAAGTTTCATCTCACATTCTTCAGACTGTCAAAGATGATTAAAGATAGAAATCATCAATGTTGAAGGGCCTGTAGGAAAACTTTGCTATAATTTAGTCTTGGTGAAAATTTTAATTGGTCCAAAGACTAGATGAGGAAAAAAAGGAGGGAGATTATGCCCCAAACTGTTCACATGCTTTGATCCAGGAATCCTATTTTTATGCTTATAATGCTTATGCTTATACTTTAGAGTTTTATGAGACAGATAAAAGCCTGTGTATACCAAAATAGTAATTATGGCAATTTCTTTGGAAACAAATTGTAAAGTGAGTACCCATTGATTGAGAAATAATTAAACCAATTGTAAAATGTGAACATTTAAATGAACAATATGAATGATTTAGGTCAGCATAAGAAAGTTTATATGAATTCATAAATAGTACGTACAAGGAACCAGGAGAATACTATACGTGATACCCACATTAATGCATATGAAAACAATGCTAGGTTCAGGTGGAAAGGTGATGAAACACATGTTGAAATAAATAAAACGTGGCAAAATCCTTGAATTTGTCTGATGTCTATGACTATAATGGACTGCTTAGAGAGGTGTTATGTTGTTATCACTAATGGTTTTTAAGTGGAGGATGGATGACTGCTTATAAAATACATTATGGTAGAAATTCTTTTTGAGTAGAGGTTGGATTAGATGGTCCCTTCTAAGTGACTTCAAATTTTCACATGCTGTGGTTCTTTTCTTTTCATTCCCAATTTACTCATTAGGGTACAGAGATTCTCTCCTTTATCTCAAAATTTACTAGTAGATTGGGCATAAGGAGTGTCTAGGACTTCCTGCTCCCCTACTTGAGATGCAACTTCCTCAGGACTCTGATTCGAATCTGTTGGGTCTTCACACAATATACTATGGGGTTCATTAAAGGCGGGACTAACAAGAGGACATCAGCCATTAGGATTCTAATGAGTAGGGGAGCATGCTTGCCAAAGCGATAAAGGACAGCCAGGGTAATGATAGGTATATAAAAAATAAGCACAGCACAAATATGGGAGACACAGGTACTGAGAGCCTTGAGTTGTTCTTGGTGGGAAGCAATGCCTAAAACAGTCTTCAGAATGAAAATGTAGGAAATTGAAATTACTACTAAGTCCAGCATGCCTACCAGAGCAACAAAAAAGCCATAGATAATATCAACCTTATTATCAGAGCAAGCCAGTTTCATGACATCCTGGTGTAAACAGTAGGAATGGGAAAGGAGGTTCCTCTTACAATATGTCAGGCTCTTCAGTGTGAAAGGAAATGGCAGGATCAATAAAAAACTAATCATGGTTAATGTCAGGCTAAGTTTGGTGGCTCTTGCATTGGTAAGGATAGTGCTATATCTTAGGGGGTTGTGAATAGCTATGAAACGATCAAAGGACATGATCATAAGAACTGAAGATTCCATGAGAGAGAAACCATGGATAAAAAACTGCTGGGCAAAGCAGGCATCAGCAGAGATTCTGGGAATATTCAATAAAAAGACCCTTAGCATGGTAGGTAAGGAGGACAGGGACAAGCCCAGGTCAGAGAAGGCCAGCATGGAAAGGAAATAGTACATTGGCTTGTGAAGTGAGGACTCAGTTTTAATGACGAAAAGGATGGTACAGTTGCCCAAAATGGTGACAAAATATATAAAACAGATGGGGATTGAGACCCATATGTGAGTGTGCTCCAATCCTGGGATTCCTATCAAGAGAAAGGTGAAGACCTCACCTTTAGAGCTGTTGAATATAGACATGGCAGGCAGAAAAAGATCAAATCAGGAATATGGATGACATTCCCTGAAATAGAAGGGGAGAAAGAAAATATTTGAATCATTGTTTCTTCCTGCTTTCAGTAGAGTTGTGTTAGTATTGACTCACATATCACCTTTTTGGTTAAGCCATCTCTGCTCCACCCAATAAATAGCATCCTCTCCACATTTGAATATTCCTGGAGTACATTGCACATTCCTTTAACCCCATCACTTTCTAACTTGCATTACAGACATACATTGTATTTTCTCAAGTAAAAAAGTAGCAGGCAGAAGCTGTTTAGTCCTTGTCTCTGTAGCCTGTTGGTTGTGATCATTTTCTAGAGCCACCACCACCACCACCACTGTCTTGGTATATCTAACAAAATGCTTTTCATATGCTAGGTGCTTAAAAATTTTTTGGGGAGGGGTGTTGAATTATCTTATCCTATGGCTCCTTGCCCCGGAGATTTAAACCCCCTTGTATCCATAACTTCTCATCCCAATTGGTGATTACCTCACCAGACTCACTATTTCAGGAAAGCCCTAGCTATGCTTTACTTCATTTCCTACTCTTTGGCAAGCAACTTTGCTAACTTCCTTGTCACTTTCCTTCTACCTTTATACAAAGGTACTTAGCAAGTACTCTTCTACCCAGTCTGCAATTCTATAACCATGATACCATGAACTCTGTCATCATTCCAGGAAGGGGTATGGGAAATTATTTTGCTGTGGTCCAACTCACCATCCCTGTAACTTTATGAACCCAAGCATCCCTCCCTGGCCACCACTCCCCTAGTGGCATTGTCTGTACTTTTTAAATTATAAGCTCCTGAAGGGCAGGGGCTATCTTTCTTACTGAATTCCTATCCTTATAGTTACCACAGTCCTTGGCACTTGGTCATCCCTTATTAAATGCTTTTATAGTTATTCATTTATATCAAAGGCTATTTTTTGGTTGACATTTTGAATATGTACTGAAAACTGGAATAGCCTATTACTGAGAATACAGAGTTTGTGCTTACAGGCTTGGGAATCAGGCCCCATATGCAGAGAAAACTGAGGGGGGAAAATGGGAATACATAGAAGCCTACCCATCTAAATAGACTAGGACACAATTTGCCTTCATACTTGTATGTGTCCTACTTCTGTGGGGCTTCTCGAAGGTAAAGAGGCTATAATGATGGGATTTCTTCCACATAGTGGGAAGGCTCTCCATTGCCCCCTCCAGTTTCTCTCTCTTTCTCCATCACTCAATAGTCTCTCTTCCTTTGAGGCTTATTCTCTTCATATCTATTACCCAATATAAATCATGGTATCTGGTGTCCTGATATAAGAGGACTTCAATATATATATATATATATATATATGTATATATATATATATATATATATACATATATACATATATATATTGATTCTGCTTCAAATACTCTAACCACTCAGTTCCTTGACCTGCTCAACTCCAATGAGCTACTCCTCCATCCAACCTCAGCCATAGTCGTATATTTGATCTTGCCATCACCCACAAATATACCACCTCTATGTTCAAAAATTCTGAAATCCCCTTGTCTGACCATAATCTTTTGGCTTTTCACCTCTTCTCTGCCTTTCTTTACATAACCCTACTCTTTTTTCTGCACTTTGACCTCCAATCCTTTAACCCTTTAGTTCTCTTCCAGGCTATCTCTCTTGAGCTAGCCACTCCTCTTCTTCCCATCTTGACTCCTTGATAAAGCATTCAGTTTTACTCTAACCTCCTCTCTTTAATCCCTTTGTCATATCATTGATTATTCCTAGCCAAGCATTGGCCTTGGCGCATTCCTGTCATTCTTCACCATAACTCCTACACACATGCTGCTGAATGAAGTTGGAGAAAATCACCCGATCATTCTGACTGGGTCCACTACAAATTTATGTTATATAACTTCAAGTAGGCCCTCACTGCTGCTAGGTAATCCTATTATATCTCCCTTATCAGATCATTATTGTACTCTACACAGTTGCTCTTCCAAACCTGTTTCAATTCTCCTCAAACATCCTATGCCTACCTTCCATTTTCTCAATTGAGAACTTTGACTCATGTGTTACTGAAAAATAATTGAGACCATTGACCATGAATTCCCTCTTTTCCCCTCTTCCTCATCTCTCATCCTTCATATGCCTTCTCTAACTTTATCCTCCTTCACTCCTGTTTCATATCATGAAATGACATTACTCTTTATCAAGGCTAACCCTTCCACTTGTTTAAGCGATCTTGTTCCTCACCATCTCACCATATTGCCTCCCCTGTTATTTATACATTTTCACTTATATTGAACCTCTCCCTCTTTACTGGTTTGTTTCCTACTGCCTACAAACATGATCATGTCTCCCTTATCTTAAAAAAAAAACACTCACTTGATATTATATCTCTTCTACCCTTTGTAGCTAAACTCCTGGAAATGTCTGTCTACAATAGGTGCCTCCACTTTCCTCTCACTCTTTTCTTAACTCTTTATAATATGGCTTCCAACCTTATCATTCAACCATAACTGCTCTCTCCAAAGTCACTAATTTTCTCTTAGTTGCCAGCTCTAATGGTCGTTTCTCAATCTTCATTCTCCTCGATAGCTCTATGACTTTTGACATTTTCGATTGCTCTGTTCTTGATACTTTCTTCTCTTTAAGTTTTTGGGCAAACTACTTTCTTCTGGTTCTCCTTCTACACATTTGACCACTCCTTCTCTTTCTCCTTTGCTGGGTCTTCCTCCAGACAGTGCCCTATAACCATAAGTATCCCTCAGGGTTCTGTACTGGGCACTCTTTTCTTTTCTCTCTATGCTTCTTCTCTTGGTGATTGTATCATCTCCCATGGATTTAATTACCGTCTCTAGGCTGATGACTCTCAAATCTACCTAACTTGTCCCAATCTCTCTGTTGACCTTCAATCTTGCATTTCAACTGCCCTTTAGACATATTGAATCAGCTTTCCAGTAGACACCTTAAACTCATTATGTCCAAAACAGAACACATTATTTTTCCCCCAGACCCTCCTTTCCCTTCCCTATTAGTATAGAGGGCAATAGCATCGTTTCAGTCCCTCAGGCTCACAACATGGGTATACTTCTGTATTTATTACTACCTCTTTCCCAACCCCAATATCTATTTTCATGCCAAGGCCAGCCAATTTGACTTTTCAACATATCTTAAACTTGCCTTCTCTACTCTGACATTCTCCTTATTCTAGTTTAGGTCCTCATCACTTCATATCTAGATTATTGCAATAGTATGCCTGCCTCAAGCTTCTCCCCATTCCAATCTATCCTTCATTCATCCACCTAAGTGATTTTTGTAAAATGTAGATATTACTCCCCTACTCAATAAACTCCTATAGCTTCTTTACCTCCAGGAGCAAATATGAAATGATCTGTTAGGCATTCAAAACCCTTCATAATCTAGCCCCCTCTTACCTTTCCAGTTTTCTTAAACCTCATTCACAAACACATTTTCTTCCATCCAGTGACATTGGTATCCCAGCTATTCAGTGAATAACACACTTGATCTCTCAGTGTTGGGCATTCTTTCTGGCTATTTCACATACTTGGAATGCTCTCCATCCTCCATTGACAGTACTGACCTCTCTGGCTTCCTTTAAGTCCCAACTAAAAATTTCGCATTCCATGAGAAGTTTTCCTCAACCACCTCTTAACTACAGTGCCTTCCCAGGTTTCTTGATTCAGAATCTATCACTTTGTACCCTTTAATAATCTCCACTCCACATTGTTTCCAGTTTGGTGAGTGATGTTTCAGGAACGGGAGTGTTTGATCTTGGGTGAAGGAATGGAAAGAAGTAGTAGTTGTCAAGGACATCCATATACTTGGTGGGAACAGTATTTGGAGCTGTGCTTAGTCATTCAGGCTTTTGTGATAATTGAAAGGATCACTAATTAAGCCTTTATCAGGCACTAATTACAGTACTCAGGCTTTCTCATTCATTGATTCATTCAATTTTCATTTATCAAGCCACTACTTCATACAAATCACTGCAATAAGTGGGGAGAAGTGACAAATAGATGAAAAAATTGATTGATTCCCATCAACCAGAGAAATGACACTCTCTAGTAAAGTAGATGATAACACATGTACTCAAATAACTAGAATATAAGATCACATTTGATAGGAGTAAAGAAGAGAGCCAGACCAAATAGCCAGAGGAAATTGGAGGAGAGATTGAATCCAGCTGGAAATATGGTGAAGGTTTTGTGATGGAAAAGACCCTAAAGATAAATCTTAAATGAAAAGAGTAACTTTAACAGGCAGAAATGAGGGGAGACGCTTTTCCAAGCACAGATGGTGGAGTCTTTAAACAGACAGGGACAAAATGGACAAGGCTGATGATGATGATGATGATGATGATGATGATGATGATGATGATGATGATAAACAACTCACATTTATATAGCACTTTTTTCCCTAATGCTCACATATTTTATCTTAATGCTCACAACACATTTCAAAGAAAAGGGCTATTATTATTACCCTTTTATAAATGAGGAAACTCAGGTTCAGGGAATTTAAGTTATTTCCCCAGGTTTGCATACATAGAGTGTCTACTACCCAGGTCTTTCTAGCTCCAAGTACAATACTGTATGTCCTGTGGTATATTGCCTCCATGATAGCTAGTCCAGTTGGATAAAATATAGCATGAGTGAAAGGGGATAATTTGAAATAATGCTGGAAAAGATTCATTGGCTTATGAATGGCCTAAAATTGAATTTGATCATATAAGTGAGGAAGAGTCACTGAAAACTTTATAACTGATGAACAAAATAACCAGATATGTATACTAGTAATATTCCAGGACTATCTGTTAAAGATTCTAAAGTCTGGGAGTTACCTGAAAACTTTTCAGATACAAAGGAATCCTGAATCTCCCAACATATGTTTTCTATGCCCCTGACTCCAAGTGCTTGTAACTAAAAACCACTTGCCTTTTTGAAGGTGATATTGATGGCTGTGAACAGAATTTTATGTCTTCCTCTCTCAGTCTTCTGTCATCACTGGGCAGTGTCTGTGATTGCCAGAGTTGGGATGGGAAGATTTGTTGGGACATCAGGGACTGTACTGTTGGGAATTTGGTCAAGGAGAAACTAGGTTAGAATCAAAGACTGTTAGGGGTACAAGCAATCATGGACAACTTTAAGTAAATGAGAGATTGCTTGTATACAGGGTCAGTTCCCCATCTGCCTTGGCCATGTGAGAGACCATCCTATCAGGGATCAGAATAATGATTTGTAACACTTCTGGAGGATCCTGTGGGCTCTGGGATCCCGATTCTCTATGTGTTCCATTAAGCAAGGATATGATAATTGCATATGGATGATGTTTTTGTTCTCTTCCCTCTCTCCTTGCTCCCAAATGCCCAAGAATCAATATACTAAGGACAGTGTAAAAATTAGATCACTAAACTGAATACAAGCGCTTGAATGAGCCAGTTAGCATGAAAAGGAGGAGCATTCAGGCTGCAGATCTTGCAGGATTCCTACCTTTGCCCAAAGGCACATGGTTTTTATATTACTCAGAGATCTCTGTGCTCTATCTATGTCTCCCTTAATGTGACATCCTCTTCCCTAGGACCTAGGGTTCAGTTCCCTCTGGGGATGAAGGCTGAAGTGATTGCTCTAAGAATAAATAATCACGGAAGTATGATATCCCTACTTAAGGAATAAAAATCCCTACCATCATCCCTCATCTCCTCCAATTTGATTTTCTCTTATAACAAAAAGTTTAAATTAAAGTTAAAGATGCTGATACAAGGACCACATATGACTATATAAATCTATGCATCCTGCTTCCATAATTCGCCACCTGTCTTTTGAGAGGATAGAACACCTTATCATCATCTGTTCTCCATTATTAATATTGAGTTTTATTATTATTCAGAATTTGGCTTCATTCCAACATTATTTTCACTTATATTTATGCAGTCATTTGCTTATGAAGCATATTCTGCTTCTTATTCTATATGTTTCATCGTGCTTCAGTTCACACAAATGTACCCTCATTCAATGCTCTTTGCATGGTGCTAACCAGACCACATTAATGAAGTCACTATATCTCAGATTCGGTTGAATTGACCTCATGGAGTGCACTTTCAATAATGGGGATAGTCAGAAATAGGAAAATAAGAAATTTGGTGGACTTTGCAAGAGTAGAAGACCAAGTAATATGATACCTGACTAGTGCTCATGTGAAGAAATAAGTTCCCGAGGTATCATCCCTTGTAACAGTCAAGTAGGTACCTAAAGGCCAAACCTACTGGAAAACAGAAATTTTAATTACAGTGGCAAAGTGCTAAGTCCATTGTCCGTGGTGTTGACAAAACTAAAGTCCACATGCCTTAATATATAGACGCTGCAAGAAATCAACTTTTTTCATGGTGCCATTATTCCTTCCTAGGCATGACAGTGGTTTCATGTTTGATTATGAATGGGTGGGCAATGACTATATATGTTCTAGGCAATCATTTATACTGATCCTGCATTTCTCTTTCAGTCCTTTCACTTTTAAGGGACCCTGAGAGACTTGATGAAGACGTCTTGGAAGGATTTGGTTTGCCTGGGAAACCACTCCTCAACCTCCTGTGTCTGATGAATAGCCCCAGCTTCCGTGTTGTTGATTTGTGTCTTTGTGCTCTTGGACTCTGAGAATTTTTCAAGGAAATAATCAGAATAATACATCACTATACTCTATTGCTTTTTTATAAAGTACTTCCCCCACTCCCCCCAGCAACCCTGTTGGTTAGGTTGTTTATTATTATCCTTGTTTTACCCATAAGAAAACTTAGATAATGAGTAGTAATAGTAATAATGATAATAACTGTTATCATTATTATTATAGTACTAATATAATGCTTTAAGGCTTACAAAGCATTTTATAAATATCAAGTTACTTACTTGTGGACTTACATATAGAACTGTCAAAATCAAGATTCAAACTGCGGTCTCATTACTACCAACCAAGTGCACTTCTTGGTGAAGTCGCTGAAACTAGAAGAAAACAATTCTTATATGGCTCAGTATATGTCAGTGTTTGACTATGAGAAGTTACATGGAATTGTTTTTACCCTCTGGCTAGCTGAACCCATTAAGAACGTAAAAATGATTTAGTGCTCAAAATAATATGTCCTTACAGTCTCGTCTAAGTTATAACAGTGTAAAACCTATATGATATCTACTTGTAGAGGGGATTAGTTGATTCATTAGCCATCATGAGATAGATTTTCTGGGAGGTCTCGTCTTGCCAAAAGGCACATAAATGCCACAGAACTAAAACTTTTTGCTTAAGTTAACTTGGTGTTAGAAGTTGTCCTCACCCAAAAATTTCTTAGGAAAAATAGATCTTACTGAAGAATATATTATCCCCTCTGGATGAAGGGACAGCTAGTTTTTAAGCAGAGGAGTACACAATCATAAAATGCGAACTTTGGCCAGGTCCTCAATGGACATCTATTTTAAACTATATCTGGAAAGAAATACTTCCACAACATGTCCATTAAAGGTTTGAAGTTTGAAAACTTGCATAGATAGAGAAACCACAGCTTCCTGAGGCATTCCACTCCACTTTGGAATAGCCCTACTTTTCAAAAATTCTCCTGATATAAAGTCTATATGTACCTTTTTACAATTTCCACATATTGTTCCTTATCCTACTTTTTCTTTTTGGAGGACCAAACAGAATAAGCCTAATACCTTTTCAGCAGAAAAGTACTTAAAAGACTTGAATACAGCTATCATGCTTCAACAGGATTTTGTCATAAACATCTCTAGTCCCTTCCAAATGATTCTCCTGTACCATGCACCAGAAGCCTTTCACTGTCCTGACTAGACTCTCCATTTGAACACCATCTTTCCCAAATGTTGGTGCCATATATGAAGAGGATACTTTAGATGTGATTTGACTAAGGCAGATTACAGTGGAACTATCACCTTCCCCACTTTTCTGAAAGGAATGCCTCTCTTTAACCATGCCATGATCACATGAGCTTTTTCGATTGACTCCTGTATCATACTTTAAAATATATGTGTGTGTGTGTATATATGTGTGTGTATGTGTATCTTCTAGTCTACTAAAATCTTTAAATCTTTTTTTTTCAGATAAACTTCTGCCTAATCATGCCTCCCTCATTTTCTTTTTATGAAGATGATTATTTTAAAATTTAAGGCTAAGACTTTAAATGTCTAAAAAGTTTTGTATTTCTTATGTTCCAATGTTCTAATGTGTCAAGATTATTTTATATTCTCACTATCATTTCAAGAATTAGTAATCCTTTCAAGCTTCGAGTGACCTGAAAAAATTATACATATACTACGTATGTGTATGTGTGTGTGTGTGTGTGTGTGTGTATGTATGTGTGCGTTTAATTCCACCAATGACCTTCTATCATGTTGGCATTAAACTCTAAATGAGTTCAGTAATTTAAACCAGGCCTCCACAATATCAAGGGCCATTTATGACCCACACCTGACTTGTGGCCTGCCAAACAATTTTGGCAGCCCTCAAAAATGAAAATCCCTCAGCAAAACTGACTATGTGAAGTTCTCTTAGGGTAGGCCTATACAACATAAGCTGCTTGCAGCCTGCCAAAGAATTTTGGGCAGCCAAAGAAAAATGCAGAAAATGCAAAACGGGCCTGCACAACATCTGACCCAGGGACCACTTTGGCAGGCTGCAACCAGCTCATAGGCCATATGTTGTGCAGGCCTGATTTAAACAGTTTTAAACATACAACTCTCTACCTTTTCCATTAAAATAAAATGAGTTAATCAAATACTTTGCTAAATTGTGTTATCTATATCTACATTTTCCTGATCCATGAATCTGATAACTTTGTTATAAATAATATCTCAGTCTCAGACGGAGACAGCCCAAGATGCTGAGCCCAAGATCCTTGGGAATAGCACCACTTTTAGTCAATTTTCCTGGGAAGTAACCCTTGTGAAGATGAAGCCTGGTAACCACTCCTTTGGTGCTACAGTCACAGTAATGAAGATCCAGAAAGAAAAGTTCTTGCTGCCAAAATCTTTGGCACTGTCAAATGGCTCAACATCAGAAAGTGAAATGATTTTGTCAGTGGGAGTAACATTGCAAAAAAGGTATTTCTATCTGATATACACTAAGAACCATGAGACCTCGCCATCTGTGTTACAGATAGAACTATCCATTTGCATTCTCTCTTCCATCAGAATTTGAGTTCCTTAAGAGCGAGGACTATTACTTTTCTGTGTCTCTCCAGTCCATAGCACATTGCACCGCATATAGCAAATGCTAAATAAACCATTCATTCATTTAAAAAAGGAAATAATGTTAGTCTAATATGGCAGGTTTTTGATGAAGCCACATTAGCTCATTACAGTGATATTTCTTTTTCAAGATGTTTACTAATAACCTCTTTAATAAGTTCTAGATATTTGTGAGGAATCAATACAAAGTTCACTGATATATATATATATATATATTCTATTATTTTCTTTTTTAGAAAACTATAACTTTTCTCTTTTTCAAACAATCAATTAAGAAAAAGATATTGTGTCTAGTACATGCTAGATTGTGTGCTAGGTAAAGAGATAAAGCCTGGATTTGTCATTTTATTGCTGTTGGGGTCTCCTGATGAGTTATTTACTAATACAATTTAGCATCTCCCTGCAACTAAAAATTTTAGAGAATTGCTTATAGAAAGGTTAAGTAACTTGTCTATGTCTTCCTGGGCTCACGAAAAAAGTCTAAGCTCTCAGTATTTTAATTTAAATGTGATGTTTTAATATAACATTATATAACATAACATGACTATGTCACTTCATATCAAATTATATAATAGCATATCAAAACTGGACATTATAATTATATTCCTTCATTCTGAGAATATAAAGATGAAAGTCAAAACAATACATGTCTTCAAGGAGTTTATAGTCTATCTAGGGAAGAAAATGTGTGTTTATATGTATGTGTGTATATACATACACATAAACATACAAAACTATTGTGATAAAGTGAGAAAGAGACAGAGTGCATTGTGAGAGACAGAGAGAGAAAGAAAGAGAGGGAGAGACAGACAGACAGACAGACAGACAGACAGACAGACAGAGAGGAGTGATGGGCAAAAGGCAGCTGAAGGAAGCTGAAGGCAGCTGATTTTGGGATAAGAAGAGATAATGAAATGCTGGAGGTTACACTTGAGGCAGACCTTGAAAGGAAGTTGACATCCTAAGAGCAAGAAGTGGAGAGAGAGTGCATTCTTGGTATGAATGACAGCCAGGAAAGAGGCTCAGAAGCAAAATCTGGAATTCAATGTGTAACAACAGCATGGAGATCAGTTTGGCTGCACGGCAGTGTGTGTGGAAGAGGTCAGCATTTGATAAAGCTAAAAAAAGTAAGGTGAGGCCAGGTTGCAAAGGGCCATACTTAGTCACCCTTTCTTCTACGATTGAACAGATTTGATTTCCCTCCTGCAGAGCTGTCATTGTTTAATGCTGTCCCAGGTACCCTTGGTGCAATAAATGTGTGGATAAAGACACTTTGGTATTAGATTCTCCTTTTTGCATTGTTGCCCTGGAAAAAGGACAAGCCTTGAGTGAGACTCTTATGTTACCATCTCCCACATTCCCCTGATATCCACATACTCAAATTTTTATCATCCTAAATGTTATGATGCAATTAGAAATATTTATATAAACACAAGCAATCCCACTTTACTTACATGATTATGTACAATGGTGCTCAATTACTCCCAATTGTTCACGATAACCAGTTTTAATGCAACCTTTTATAATTTTTAATTACACTCTTTTTTTTTTAATGGCCACCAGAGTAGTTTTGCCTTGATCCCCAAAGAGCACAAAGCAACTGAATTGGCTAAGGCCTCAAGCCTGGAAATTTATCCTAGTCCTTGATTTTTGACTAGCTGTTTGGGTTTTCCAGGGACTATTTTTCAGGGATTCTGAAGTGGGCTCCTTAGTCTCAAATTCATTGGCTTATTGCCCCCAAACAGCCACTCTGCTGAAAATCACTAGTTAATTGGTTGCTAATTATAAAAATGAGAAGTCTAAGGGGTTTTCCCAGAAAGGGAGGTGAGGATAAAGCATCCAGTGTACCATATGAACTGGGTCATTTATTTCCACATTAAAAACAATGTTAAGTGTAGAGAGTCACAGTGTGAATTAACAGAATAATTTAAATGGGATTCAGTAAAAACTTATAGTTGTAGATACGGCTTCTGGGAAACTGATTTAACAGGCAGATATTATTTCAATTAGAAATGCAGAGGAAATAGTAAGAAAATAGGTTAAGCATCAATCTATTTGCCCAAACTTCCACCTCCCAAATTCCTGGGAAAAGAAGGATAAAACCTTTTAGCTTTCACTTCTTTTTTCAGCCTTAGGCCTCAAATGAAATATCAAAATAGAAAAAAAGTTTTGTTTTTTTTTCATGAACTTTCTCATCACCTGCTGATGCTGCTATATCAACATGTCAGTAGAGCAATAGAAACAAAATGGTCCACAGGTCTAGCTTGAGTCCTCTCTTCTGAGAAAACAGATTTAGGCTATATCTAGATGATCTGAGATTTTTGTCATACAAGAATTCAGTGATCAGTGTTCAAAACAAAAATGACTTAGGCCAATCAGGCCTCGTGAGAGTGACCTTTCTTCTTTAAAAAAAAAAAAAGAACTAGATACAAGATACAACTTTGTTGATACAAGAGTAACTTTGAATAATCCTCTAGTAAAAGTATTTTTCTGACTCCAAAGAATGCCATCTATTTCCAGTCAATTAGACATCACTTAATCTTTCTAATTTTCTTTTTTTTTTCTTTTGGTAACTCCCTTGCTACCTACAAATACATTCAAGTCTCTCCCTATCCTCAAAAATGCCTCACTATGTTCTACACACCCACTAATTATCATCCTATCGGCATATGGGTGTGATGGTGCCTCCTCTAACCAGCTTGTGAGAGCTAACTGTTAAATTTTCAGTTGTGAGTGTCTATGTCTCAGGAATTGTCATTTGCTATAAATCAGGGCTCAGTTTATTCTCTTTTTTTAATTATCTAAACTTAAGTGCTAATAATGAAAATTAACCTTAAAGGTATATATACATATATTTTCCCCTAGAAAGCACAATTATTAAACATTTACCAGTACACTCCTGTATTGCTCTACAAAATATTGCTTAAGTTCAAGAGAAAGGAAATAAGCATTTTTAAGTGCATAGTATGGGCCAGGCACTGTGCTAAGTACTTTATAAATATCATTTCATTTGATCTTCACAACGACCCCAGGAGGTAGCTGATAATACTATCTTCACTTTAAAATTAACAAAACTGAGACATATAGAATCACACAGGATTGTATAATTGCCCAGGATCACACAGCTAATGAGTGTCTGAGAACAAATTAGAGCTCAAGACTTCCTGACTCCAGGTCTAGCACTATACCAGTCATGCCACCTAGCTACCTAGCAGGAGTATAGTAGAGGTTCAAGGGATGAAGTCATCACTAGACTGGAATCCTGATGACTGTAGTATAAAAATATTCACAATAACTATCATTTACATAATACTTTAAAGTTCCAAGGGCAGCTAAGTGGCACAGTGAATAGAATGCTGGGCCTAGAGTCAAAAAGATCTGAGTTCAAATCTGGATTCAGAAACTTACTAGCTGTGTGACCCTGGGCAAGTCGTTTAATCTTGTTTGCCTTAGCTCCTCATCTGTAAAATAAGATGGAGAAGAAAATGACAAACCACTCCAATATCTTTGCCAAGAAAACCCTACATAGGGTTATGAGGAATTGGACGTGATTGAACAACAAACAAAAGCTATTAAGATTTCCAAAGTGCTTTACATCCATTATCTCATTTGAGTCTTATAATACCTTTCCCTACATTTCTCATCTCTTTCTTAGCCAAATGCCTTGTAAATCTACAGTCAGTACCTCTACTGTCTTTCCTCTCTGTTCTTAATTTCCTCCAATTTGATTTCAGACCTTGTCATACAAATGAAACTATTCTTTCCAAAGTTACCAACAATCTATCTGCCTAATCTCATTGCCTCTTCTCAATTCTTAATCTCCTTGATTATTCTCTTATTTTTGACATTGTCAACAGCGTTATCTCTCTGGATGCTCTCTCTTCTCAGTTTTCAAAACACTTTTCTCACCTAGTACTTCTCTTAAATGTCTGACTACTCCTTCTCCAAGGCTCCCTTCCGGGTCCTTTTTTTTCATTAATTTCTATAGCTTTTCTGATGCTAACTTTGTCAACTTCCATGAGTTCAATTATTATTTCTAAACGATTTCTCCCAGATGTATACCTTCAATCCTAGTTGCTCTCCTGAACTCTTTTTCAATATCATCAGTGGCATATTGGACATTTCAAATTGAATATCTCAGAGATATATCAAACCAACATGCCCAAAATAGAACTCATTTTCTTTCTTCACAGTCTACTCTTCCTCTAAACTTCCCTATTTGCAGTTGAGAGAACTATCATCCTTTCACTTGGATTCACAACCCTTGTGAAGTGAAAGGAGAAAACACACACACATACACACATACACATACAAACAAACAAAACAATACCACTGAACTTTTATTTTTTAAAAAAGGGAGTGGTCAGGGTGAAGAATTCAAAGTTCTAGCATCCAGAAACCTGTTTTGAGCAGATTGTTGCTTCATTATTAACTTTTACCAGCTTGCTGCTTGCTAGGTAAGAGATTGGTCCAAGGGTTTGGCCACAATGGCCCTTCATTGGGAAGCAGTTAACTTCTTTGTGAGTAGAATATGAGATGAAATTCTAATAGAACTGCCTAATATTTTCCATTAAGTCTTCTTTACCCCTAACTTCCCTAGGACCTTCTCCCGGATCTGCCTGGTCTTCACACAGTATACAATGGGGTTCATCAGTGGAGGAACCAGCAAAAATATATTAGCAATGAAAATCCTAATGAGTGGGGAGCTATGTTTGGCAAAGCGGTGGACAATGGACAGACTTATGATTGGCATGTAGAAGATCAACACAGCACAGATATGGGACACACAGGTGTTGAGAGCCTTGAGACGCTCCTGATGGGAGGCAATGCCCAAAACTGTCTTCAAGATCAGTACATAAGACATAACAATGACTTAAAAGTCCAGCATGCTTAGGATAGCAATAAAGAACCCATAGATGATATTGACCTTGTTGTCAGAGCAGGCCAATCTCATTATGTCTTGGTGGAGACAGTAGGAATAGGAGAGGAGGTTCTCCTTGCAATATCTCAGCTTCTTTAAAGTAATCGGAAATGGGAGTATGAATAGAAAACATCGAATGGCAAAGACCACCCCAATTTGCATGACTCTGACATTGGTGAGAATTGAGCCATATCTTAAGGGATTGCGAATGGCTATAAAACGATCAAAGGACATGATGACAAGCACAGAGGACTCCATGGCAGTGAAAGTATGAATGAAGAACTCCTGGGTAATGCAAGCATTGATGGAAATTCCCGGAGCATTGAATAAGAAGATTCTCAGAATGGTTGGCAAGGAGGAGAGAGACAGGCAAAGATCCGAAAAAGCCAACATGGAGAGAAAATAGTACATGGGTTCATGGAGAGAAGGTTCTGTCTTGATGAGGAGGAGGATGGCAGAGTTGCCTAGAGCAGCAATGATATATATCAGACAGATGGGTATGGATATCCAGATGTACATATGCTCCATTCCTGGGATCCCAATGAGGAAAAAGGTGGAAATCTTATCCTCAGTGATATTAAGAGGGGACATCTATAACTAAGGAAGGAACTACAATCAGAATTACAGATGACATGCCCTGAAATGAAACAAACAAATAATAAGAAAAACATGCATTTGAATTACTCATATTTTCTCATCCTTAGTAGACAAAATTAGAGAGTTTATGTGGATTTTTTTAAAAGGGGAAGGTCTATTGTTTAACTTAAGCAAAAATATGTTCTTGTGCTGTTAAATGATGGAATAGACTGGGTTATGAGACTGTAAATTACCCTTCACTGACACTGCACAAGCCAAGGATGGATGACTCCATTTAGGAATTATGGAATAAGAATTTGTGAGTGTTGTGGTTGGCTGGATGAAATACTCTTTGGAATCCCTTCTATCTTTACTGTTTTATGACTCTATTTTCCCACTCTCACTGTTTCCTATTGGTAACAGTAGATGAAGCTTGGACATCACAATATTCTATGATATCAAAGGAGGATAATGGTACTCTCAAATCCCTTCAGAAGATCTTCTTAGACTCATATAGCTGCAATAAATGTTAGAAATAACTGTTTAAACCAGACATGTATTTAGGCCAAACTACTGTTTGTAATGCTAATGGAATAGGAAGAGCTTCCCCATCCATTAATAGGCCTATGTGACCACAAATGCTCAATCACACCTATGATACATCCTGAGTCACATAGAGCCCATTGGGGAAGGACCTTGCCTAAGGAGGAGCTCGCTTACTGGGAGGCTTTCTTGTAGGAAGGCTTTCACACCTTTTGGTACTATGGTAATTAGGTTTTGAGCCTAAGTCATGAGGGTTGTGATGCCATTCTGAGATTGGTATTTTTATTTGGCAGCTTGCTCATGAGAAGGAGCTTTTGATTCCCTGGATGAGACTCTGAGTAGCCATTTTTTTAAGAGCTCCCCTACTACTCAGATGTAGTGGTATTCCCCTGATCTGGCAGTGTATGAAGGTGGTTGTGTTACTTTTTTTCAGACAGTTGGAGCCCTGTCTGTTGATCTTTGTGCTAATTTCTCTGCTTGTATTTTCTCCAGGTTCAGGGTGTTGAGCTTTCCTCTGAATTAGTGAATGTAATTAAAGTAAGATTGTTGACTCCCTTAAAGATGCCCTTCCTTGAAAAAAAAACAGATCAAAGAAATTGTGCTATGAGACCATCCTGGGTATGACAAGGTGCTTGCTGTTACACTGTTTAACACTCATTTTTACCTAAGCCACAGAGTTTTGGAGATGAAAAGGATCTCAGAGTTCTAATTCAATCCCTTCTTTTATGTATGAGTAAATTGAAATCAAGAAAGGTAAAGTGACTTACCACACTGAGCTGGATGGTGTGTATGTATGTGTGTGTGTGTTTGAGTGTATGTGTGTGTGCGTGTATATACATACATATGTATATACACATACATGTATGTACATACCTATACATATATGTGAATGTGTGTATGCATCTTTGTCTGTATATGTGTATTGTGCCTATATGCATATATAAACACACATGTGCATGTGTGTGCACATTTATGTATATGTGTGCATGTGTGCATGAACACATACAAGCATGGAATTATATATGTATATATTATGTATGTGTGTATATATGTATGTATGCATGCACAAAATAAAACTAGAAGAACTAGCCCGGTTACCTTTCTGCTCTATTTCCAGACTTCTTTTGAATCTTTTTTAAAAAATGTTTTGTTTAAGGCAAAACCAATTAATTAATGTTAATGGTGCTAAAGTACAATAAATAACCAAATGATTGTGAGATGATTGGAATTCTTATTGGCAAATTTTCTGCATTTTCAACAGTCTGCAGAAATAGTATTGTCGCTCCTAAAACAAGGGTAGATATATTTTAACCTCTACTTAGGAGTCATGGAATTACTTCCCCTGCAATCAATTGACAATCATTACATCTATAAATATTGATGTTTAGATAAACAAAATCATTAGTAGTTTGGCGTTAGAAATTTGTATTTTCTTCTTTAAATTTTCTCCTAGATTATAGACTTTATCCCCAAAGTAACACTAATGGACAAATATAGGATGTGTCTGATTTACTTCATACTTTTGTGAAACATAACTTACGAGATTTTAAAGAGTATTTGAAAGAGGTACTGAAATAATGGCCGTGTTTTCCACTAGTAGAATATGACTGTAAAATAAAAAATTTGCCTCTTTATCCCTGACTTTGTCTTTTTCTGTCGTTTCTCCATCTCTCTCTATTATCTTTATCTCTTTTTCAGTCTCTTTGTCTCTGTGCCTCTGTCTTTATGTTTCTCTCTTTCTCTCAATAGATACACACAAGAGGATGTGCACACACATGCACACACCCATCAAATTCAAATGTCACTATAACAAATTCCAGTAGCAGAGCCTTTATAGGGAAGACTTTTATATCCTAGTCTACAGGCCAAGAATACAGAGTCAATGTTCTACAAGGAAAAATTAGCAAAAGAGGAGTTTGATAACTGCTGTCCACTTTCTGACCCTGCCATATTCCAGCTATGATATTGGGTAATCCTCTTCTCCTCTCTACACTTCAGTTCCCTATTGAAAAATGTTGGTGATATTTCATGGTTTAATTACATCAAAAGGTTGTTGAAAGGAACAAATTAACTAATATTGTCAAAAGATTTTGTAACACTGACATGGAATGTAAATGCAAATTAGGTGTATTATTTTTGAGGCAATGCTCAATGTGAAAAAAGATGAATGTGAAAAACTTTCTATAATTTACTTGGTTAATGGTGTTTAAATTTATTCCCACCTCACATCTTCCCAGACCATGTTGCAGCTCAAAACTAGATTGGCTTCTACCAATGAGATTTCTCTGAACTTCCCTCATTCTTCCTTTGTTTCCATTGTTTTCTCCCCCAATCTGTCCCACCCCTTCACCATTACTGAGTTTATTAATACTGGGCTGCATTTCAAACCAGATCACCAAGACACAAAGCTAGAGGAAGACTCATTTGGTTTTATTTTTCAGTACATATGAAATCTATTTTTCCTAATATTCATATTTCAACTAAAATTCTTCATGTCAAAACAGACAACTATCATTCCCATAGGTAGTCCTTTACTAAACGCTTGCAAAAAAGATTTTAAAAAATGATTTTTCTTATTTGCCTCTCTTTCTGAGTTATTTTCTGAGGACTCATGATGGTAGTTTTGTTCCTGTCATTTCCACCAAATTGAGAAGGCTTTTCCAGTTTGCCTGTGACATCAACTCACCCTACCTAAGCTAGATATGCAACCAGATTCTTTACACAGAATTCTAATCCTTTCATCGAGACTAAAAAAAAAAAGTTCTATGGTCCTGCCAAAAATGGACAGATAATTTCTAGAGCCCAGTTGTATAAATAATGATTAATTAATTATGCAGAAGCATAATTAGTGAAAGAGTTGAGGAATAGATGTGAAACAATGAAGTTAGTACCTAAGTAATCATATTGTAGGGGAACTCAGATTTAAAGAGTTAAATTGAAATGTAAATTCCATGAGGACTGAGCCTGCTGTTCATGCCTATCTTTATATGTCTAGCTCCTAGCATAATCCAATGCATATAATAATAAAAACTAAAATTTATATGTTCACTGTGTGTCAGGTACTATCCTTAGCACTTTATGATTATTTTCTCATTTGATCGCAACAGTCCTACAAGATAGGTGCTATTATTACCCTCATTTTATAATGAGGAAATTGATGAAAACAGAGGCTAAGTGAATTCCCCAGCATCACACAGCTCCTAAGCAGCTGATTCGAACTCAGGTCTTCTTAATTCCAGTCCTAATGCTCTATTCACTGTGCCATCTTGTTTCCATTGCGTATAGCAGGGGACTGAAAGATTCTTTTTGGATTTTACTTAATCTCCTGTCTCTTAGTCCTTTGGCCAGAACTGACTTTTTTATTCTTCATGCTACTTCAATAATCATCAAGATTGACTCAGAAATCGTATCTACCAAGTGCTTCAGATTTATCACATTATGGCAGCGTGATTTTAACTCACCAAATGATCTCCCACCATCTTTGTCATCTATCACAGAATTTAAATCCTCATTAAGCACTTTTTTTCCTGTCTTCACATTACAAAGATTGTTTTTCATGGCAAAGGTAAAAAAAAAAAGAAAAGAACTAAGTAACCCTGTGTCTCGTATCCAGTATAACTATTCTAATCATCCTTAGCATAATCTTAGTCCTTTCTTATTTTTCCCTCCTCTCCCTTCTAATATAGCTTTTAATATACTATAGTATAGGCCAATAAATATATACAACACAACACAGCCCCCTTAGCACAGCCCATAAGGACCTCATGCATTCTTCTTACATCATACTTCTGATACCTCCATCAATCATTGCTCAGAGACTTCATATAACATCCCAACTACCCTATTTATTCTACCTTGAACTTCTTCCTAGCCTATTCTGTCCAAAAAGATGTCAGTCAGCACTATTGTTCTTCATTGACTAAGTGGCCTTAAATAATGAGGAAAGAATATTTCAATAGGAAAGCCTGAAAATGAGAACAGAAAGAATGAGGAAATGGAGAACAAGAAAAGGAACTGAAGGGGGGAAGGGAATAACAACAACATGAAAATATCCTGTTCCCAGAAGGCCTTTGAGAGATGACTTGAGAAGAACCTATATCACAATGAACTTCACTGTACCATAGTTCATACTGATACTTTTATAATTTTATTTGGGAAGAAGGGGATCCAGATGGAACTGAAGTTGCCATGGCTCTTAAGCAGCTAAAAGTAATAATTCTCATACTTGCAATTACTTTATCCAATTGAATTCAACAGTTATATGGTAAACATCTACTATGTGAAAGCCACTGTACTATGTGACAGGAAATCAGAGGTCCAAATGAAAACCCTTTCCTTCAAGAACTTACATTTTCTACTTTACTATTTATGGTATTTTTCACATATTAGCTTATGAAATCCTTACAATACACTCAAGAAAAACTAAGGACCCGTATTATTATACCCATTGTGGAGATTAGAAAATTGAGGTTAATGGAAGTGGAATAAATTGTGTAAGTTTTGGCCATAAGGACCTCCAAAATCCAGGCAGATATCCCAGATTCCTAGTTCAGTCTTTCGTATCCTATAATATCTGTAACTCCAAATTGTGTCCTAAGTGGTGTGTCACTTACAGTGATGTTTAGTCTCATTAGCTGAAGGAATGGGGAATGGAAAGAAGCACATCTGAATGCCTTCCACATATTTGGTAGGAGCAAACAGTATTTTCAGGTGGATTTGTTAGTCATTGAGGTGTTTGTGGTCATTGGGAAGATTAGCACTTATTTCTGTATCAACCTCTGAGAGTGGTACTCAGGCTTTCTTATTCACTGCGCTGGATACTGGAGGTAGGGGTGGTGCAGTGATATATAGATGAAAAATTATCTAATTCTTGCATTCGGAGAGCTGACACTCTACAAAGTAGATAAGACTTATACTCTAATAACTGGGATGCCAAGTAACATATAATTGGAAAAAGGAAAGACTCAAAGTACCCAGAGGAAGGAGGGAGAAAAGGTTTTATGAAGGAAATGGTCCCTAAAGTGGATCCTAAAATGAAAAGATTAATTCGAATGATTGAGATGAGGACAGAGACTTTTGCAAGAATGGAAGCTGGTTTGTGTCAATCGACAGGGACAAGACAGAATAAGATAAAAATAACTAATACACAAACATATATGTGTATGTCTTACTTTAAGGTTTGTAAATTGCTACACACACACACACACACGCACACACACGCACACACATAAAGGAAGGAGCTATCATTATTCACATTTTTACAGATAAGGAGACTGTGGTTTGCAGAATTTAGATGAATTTTCAGGGTAACACCAGTGTATCTACTACTCAGTTCTTTACAGCTCCAAGTATATCACTCCATCTCATAAAGCAAATTTTCTCCTCCAAGGGACTTGTCTGGTTTGGAAGAAAGGAGCATGAGTGAAAGGAAATAATGTAGGAAAAAATCACTGGTACTTAAAATGTATTTGTTCTTACAGACAATGAAAAACTAATGAAGGTCTTTAAGCAGAGGAATGATATAATTAGACAAATACATTAGCAGCATTTTCAAACCAAGGATTATCTGATAGGTCCTTTGTGGACATTGAATCCTAAACTTGCTAACACATAATTTCCCTGCCTCTGACTCTAATGTTTGTCACTAATAAACCACTTGCCTTTTTGATGGTTATGCCAGATGGTCATTGTCAGAAAAGTTTGGAGTCTACCTCCCCTCCATTTTCTGCTGTCTCAGAGCAGAGTATCTTGTGTTTTGCCAGAATTGAGAACAAAGGGAGATGGGAGAAACTTGTAGGATATCTTGCATTGTACTGTTGGGAATACAATTAGGAAGAAACTTAGGAACAGCCACAAGTTATTAGGGGGTACATGCAGTTATGGACAACCTCAAGAGAGTGAGTGACTACTTATAAACAGGGTCAGTTCCCTAAATGCTTGGGCCAGGTAAGAAGACTTCTTTCCAGGGAGCAGAAAACTAATTTGTGATTTCTAGAGTTCTCTGTGAGATCCGGGATTCTGATTCTCTATGAATTCATTTAAGCAAGGATGTGATTGTTGCATATGAAAAACCTCTTTGCCATATCATTTCCTGAAAAAATTCAGACATAAAGGGACCAAAAATAACTGTGAAAATAAGATCACTCACCTGGGTAGGAGACCCTGGATGGGCCCATTAGAGTGAAGAAGGGAAGGGCTCAGGCTGACAACCCCAGAGCATTCTTTTCCCTACCCTAATACACAGATTTTTTTTATAGTATTCCCTGATCTATACATTGCCACTTCCCTTCCTTTCTTCCCTCTCCTCCAATATGTTATCATCTCCCCAGGTCCAAGGGTTTGCAGCCCTCTAGGGATGAAGACTGGAAAGAATCAACTCTGAGAGTAAATAGAATATGTTATCCAATAGAAGACTGAATCCAAGCAAAAGTAAGTAGACACGAGAGGAACTGTTTAATATTCCTTCTTAGGGAATTGGATTTTCTACCATTGTCATCACATTCTGCTCATGGAAATTTACAGAGTAAGTGTGGAGGAAGGAGATGATCAGTCTAAAAAGTCAACATGGGCATAAAGTAGAACTGGATATGCTAAATTTACAACTAGTATTTGGAAACTTCTAGGAGACAAATAGCCGTTGTTGTTCTTCAGTACTTTCAGTTGTGTTTGATTCTTTGGGCCCACATTTGGGTTTTCTTGGCAAAGATACTGTAATGATTTGCAATTTCCTTCTCCAGTTCATTTTATAAATGAGGAAACCCAATATAATATCTGAACAACAGGTCTAAATTGCCCAGTATGGGATAATCAGACAATCAAAATAGGAAAGCCCAAACCAGGGTAGTAGAACTAAAAGACTAACCAAGTGAATTTATATATATATATATATATATATATATATATATATATATATATATATATATATATATGTAATATATATGTGTGTGTGTAATATATATATGTATGTAATATATATGTATATGTGTGTATATATATATATGTTCTCTCTTTCCAGCCTCCCACTGATGAAAGGGAAGAGGTGAAAAAAAAGCAAAACCTTTGTAATACACACACACACACACATGCCCCTTATATATACATATACATATATTTACATGTGTATGTGTCTATATATAAACACATGTATACACATATGTATGTGTGCATTTATACGCACATACATACATACATATATACATACACATGTATGTATGTGTATATACAAACAAAACAAATTCCCACATTATCTACGTCTCCAAAGTTGTCTCATTTTCTATATTTAGTCAGTCACCTGTCTGTTAAGCAATGAGTACTATTCTCCTTAGGTTTTTTTAGAATGTTGTTTGGTCTTTGTAGTATATCGGAGTTCTTAAATCTTTTAAAGCTTCCATTTTTTTTTTAAAGGAAGTCCTCATTGAGTATAACTTTGTTTGCCTATGGCTTTTACCTATTGTTTCTAGTTCTGTTCTCTGTGGCAGAATAAGTCAGTACCTCTTCAAGATGGCAACTCTTTAAATACTTGAAGAAAACTATAATCTCTTCCTACCCTTCAAAAAGAAAATACCTTCTGTAGCCTAATCAACAATGATTTTCTTAGCAGATCCTTGTTTGTCCTGGAATTGTCATCATCCTGGTCATCTTCTTCTGGGTAAACAAATGTTAATTTATTTTTTTCCTAAAATTGGCAGCCAAAGATGAAGGCAACCTTTTATTTTATCAGATTGTATTGGAAGTAATCCAGCAAAAAAAAAAAAAACATGGTAGGTTAAAAAAATGTCAAGAGTTGGAATAATTTGGAACAAACCCATATATTAGGAAACATATCTCTGTCCACAAAGTAGAGATATTAACTGAGTCATTTATTATAGGTATGGGTGGAAGGGAAAAGAAAGAAAAGGAATAAGCATTTATACAGTGCTTTCTGGGTACCAGGCACTACATTAATTGCTTTTTTTTTTTATAGTCTCTCATTTGGTCAGAAGAGATCACAAAATTCAGTTGTCAGCACAGGAGGGGACTACATATTCTATACAGTATCAAATTAAGTGTCATTTGTCAGAGATGAGTTGTAGCACTACAAATAGCATACTTACTGGCCAAGGATTAATAACACTGACATAAATGCCCTATCTTGAAAGTCATGTGACATTGAAGCTCTCACTATACATAAAAAGAGAGTGAAAGCTATATTCAATACAAAAGGAACTGAGTTAAAAACAGAGGAGTGTTGCAGTTAAATGCTTTGGACTTCACTAAACAGCATGCCATCCACACGTGTATACTCTATTTTAGTCAAGGTGAGAGGACATGGCAGACTTCTCATAATTTCCTACCTTGCTGCTCACCTATTCTTCATCATTCTCTCCAGAAAATCATCTTCCTATAAAATGATATTAACTTTGAAACTCACAGCTTCTAAGTAACCCCTGCCCTTTGGGTCCTTCCATCTGATTGAAGAGGGTGGAGAGTGGACATTGCAGAGTGCCTCTCAGATAAGTAGGGAGCTCAGGGAAGATACCTCATAATTTCTCATCTGGCTACAGGACTTCATCAAGCTCCCCACACCAAATACCCTTATTTTTAGCTTCTTTTCATTTGGTGTTTATCCCCATTTGATTATGAGATCCTTGAGCATGGAAACTCTTTTGCTTTCTTTGTATTTCCAGCAGTTAGCAGTGTCTGACACATAGTAGATGCTTAATAAGGGCATATTGACTAACTGACTTCACTTTCCTTGAACTAACTTTCCTTGACCCAGTTGTATGTGGACAACTGATGAAAAAAAAAATAGATGGTGGATGAAAAATTGTGTGAATTGATACAGACCAGGAAGTGAAGTGGTGATGATAAAGGACTCAAATGCCAGTACTCTAAAATCACTTTTCTATTGGAGCCATACAGTGGAGTATTGTATCATACCATGGATCACTGATCCCACACATGGCACAAAGAGGAAGGTATTGCTGCCCAGTGCATATTACTCTTTTGGAAAAGCTATAAATGATGTATTTCTGTATTTAGGTAAAGAAACAACAATAAAGCTAATAATAAATAGATTCTATTAGCTAAGAAGTATGAGATGAACTCAATGTACAAAGAGAATCATTACTATTAATGGTACTATTATCATTACTATTAAAATAATAAAACAATGATAGCTACCATTTATATAGCACTTTATGGTTTATAAACTGCTTTATAGATGTTATCTCATTAAATACTGAATAAAAAACACTGGCAAACCTTTGGAATCAGTCTACATTGACCTCCTATCTCTAGAAAGAGAGAACAAGACTATGTCATAAATGAAGGTGTCTGACAACTTTACAAGTTGAGCATAGGAACACCCAACCAGGAACCATAAGCTTCCAAATTTGCTAATGTTTAATGGGAGAAGAATTCCTTGGTATATGGACATCCTGCTGAATCCATTCGGATCAAGCCATCCATTGTTCAAGATGTAATGGCTTTGTCTGGCATCGAGGAGTTGAGGACAATCTCTTGATATCCTCAATTTTTGTCACACAACTTGATCATTTCAACAAAATGTTAATAGTATCTCAGATTTATATAGGACTTTATGTTTTGCAAAGTACTTAACAAATATGACCTCATTTGATCCTTACAACGTGTTGATGTATGTGTTGGGGACAGACAGTGGACCAAATATGTTGCTTTATTTGAATAGGCACATATCTCCAACCAAGAATAATAATTCTCTTTACTCCAAACCTACTGATGTGTGGGCATCTATCACTTGCTGTTTTGGTGTCTCTGGAGATAGGCAGACTGCACACATTTACAACCAGTACACCTTTTGGTGTAGACAAACAGATGGAGGTTTAGCACCTATTTACAACTTCAGCCCAGAAAATGCTGGAATAAAAAAAAACATAATTGTATGAGATTTGCATTCATTTTCATTAGCTTCTACAAAGTGACAGAATTCTGCTGAAAAATTTGAGTGTGCATAGAACATGTACATTAATAGATAGATGTAAACTACTCCATAATTAGTTGTGGATAAAACAGCCAACTTATCTGTTTGTAAAAATAGACCTAGAGGCTTAGGGGAGCTACAAAGAAATCTACCATGATAATTCCTTTCCAAATACACACTTAGTTGGACTCTCTGATAGTCAGGTTGAGACCGATGGACACTTCATTGGGATGAAAGATAATCTGCTAATTATGGAAAGATTACCCAACTCAGACAATAGCTCAAAAGCTGATGTTGTAAGGGAAGGCCAGGCATTGTACTGACACAATGAGTTCAAATAATGGAAAAGACTGAATTCAGAAGCAATATTTCTTAATCTTATTGCTTCAGAAAATTCTGTGTTAGATAAATCCTTTGGAGTATAGTAACAACGCTGGCTAGCTGAATACTCTACAAGTTCAGGTTTAGGAAGGCAGAAACATAGTTCTGATGGGGACTATGACCAGCCATATAATCATTGAGAAATATAGAAAAATAAAATTGTTAGCAGGTCACAGGAGAGCTAATATTATCCAACCATCTAGACTACCTTATTATCTCTGGTGAAACTGGTGAAAAGGATATAAACTTAGCCAGACCCATGTAACAGAGGTCTTGAACATAAATGCATATATTCCTTGATGTATATGTTAATTACTGCATAATTAAATATGTTTTTGTCTCATTAATTTATTTTTGGTCCTACCATATGTATATTGTAGCCTTATCAGCATATGAACTATGCTGAGTTTTGCTGTCAGGTATGTGGGTCTAATTTTCTGTGTTTTGCGTTGTATTATTTTGTAGGCCTCTAAATGATATTATTGCTTTCATTTTTATTGCTCTTATGTATGTTTCATTATACTCTGTGGATCAACATACACTGCGCTGGCATAAATGTATGTTGACTTCTCAATATAATTTAGGCCCATAATGGTTGAAGCAGTTGTGATACTGTGCATGTGTGGATTGTATGTATATCCCCACCATTGCTCATATTTGTGAAGTGTTGATGTATTTTTTAGATGCTTTTCTATAAAATCCCACATGCTAAGTGTACCAAAACTGATTTGGAAAAGCACTGCAAAATTTGAAATTTAACTGGGAAGATTTGCCTATTGCTAGACACTAGAGAAAGAAGTAACTCGACGTTTGACCACTGATCAACCCACGCACATGTTGGGAAGTCCCTATGTATCCAATAACCAAGCTAGTCAGCTTTATGAAATTCTCTCCTGAACATATTCAATTTAGCAAGCTTTATCTAGTCTATATTTGCAAGGTTAGTTAACTTTCCTAATCAAAATTCCTTTGTAAATAATAAGCAGGAGTGGAAGTCTGGTCCCCCAATGATAGATTTTCACCAAAAGTTCCTTCCCACTTGATCTCTATTAATCTACCCAGCAGCAACAATCATACATAGCAGCACAGATCAAGAGTTCTGGACTCTCAGTTAAGTTATACATTCTACTGAAAACCTTCATAGTCACTTGCGCTTGCCCATAGAACTGAAGAACTAGAGAGCATCATTCTTACATTCCTTGAATATTAACTTGCCTGAATTATGATCTTTTAAGTACCTTTATTTGATCTTGTTACCTTATCCATAGTCTCTTCACAGTCATAATCTATTCTGATAGGTCTAGAGCCCTGTTATAAGACACTGGTAGCTGTAGTCTTTGTAGGTCAGAAAAAGATTCAAATGCCATTAAATTTTTTTTTAAAGCATTTATGCTGCACTTTGAGGTTTTTAAAGAACTTTACAAATATTACCATATTTCCCTGTGTATAAGATGCTCCCATGTATAAGATACATCTTAATTTTGGGGCCCAAAATTTGAAAAAAAATGTATTACATAATTATTGAACTTTGTCCATATTTGCAACATGTCCCAACTCAAACTGCTGTGTTTTCCGACATTGAATGACCAAACGATGAAATTCAAGGACCTTCTGCTCATAGCTTTCAGGTATCTTTTGGGTAAGTCTGGTGCGTGTATGCATGCTTAGTCCATTCCGTTTCATGAACCTGAAGCACCAATTGTGCAAATGTCATATGCAAATGAGCAACTGTTGTTTTAGAACAGTGATGCAAGCATAACTTACCAGCTGTTTTTTCAGTACATTGATGCAGATTTAGTTCAATAGTTGTTTTCTTTTTTTTTTCATTTTGGGAAACTTTTATTAACTTAAATCGGCATTCTTTTGTTTGCTAAGCCCTCAGTAAATATGTTTTATTTGTTCATACACAAAACTACATAGTGCTTATTAACAGCACTACAAAATCATGAGATTTTCAGTGCTAAAATATTTTGTAGTGATTAAAATATAATGTCTAAATAATTTATCAGTCACTTGACTGAGTACAGGGAGTAGTACTCTGAGGAGTGTTTGAAAGCACTGCTTATAAATAATGATTGGTAGATGTTTTGACAGGTATTAAAGATAAACACCTCTGATATAAAACATCATTTCAACACATTTTTCTATTAATGAGACTATTTTTGGACCTATCACTAAGACTAGAAGAAATAGAAGTTTGTCTTCAGATTGCACTCATAGGAATCTATGATCATCCGAAAAGCTTTGTATCTGATGATAACAAACAGGCATATTGCAAGTGACATTTTGTAGCAGAAGCTGAAGGAGGCTGCAACAAAAGAAACCAGATTGCTGCATTATACTTTCTTCACATGAATTTACCATTCTAGGTGGAAAAATTAATGTAGATAAGATAATTTTAAAATTTGTGTGCCCAGAAAGCAATTAAAGCCTCCAACTACACAAAATGAAAAAAAAAACACCACAGAACAAAGTATTCAAAGAATATAGAACACTGAACACTTTCAGTAAGTCATAGAAGTCCCAGATCAGATTGGCAATTGAAACTTCACACCCACCTGAGCTTGTTTGGCTTAGGTGACTATTTCTGAAAGCTTTACCACCGTTTTAGCAGCTTCATCCAAGTCACCACAAGCAAGAATTTTAAGTCCACTCTCTGCTATCAATGCTTTGGCATCATCAACTCGTGTACCTTGTAACCGTACCACAATAGGTATTTTAATTTCCAGATCCTTTACTGCTATGACTATACCTGGTGTAATAATATCACACCTCATGATTCCTCCAAAAATATTAGCTAGAATAGCCAGTACCTTTTTATCTGAAGTTACAAGTTTAAATGTTTGTGTCACTTAATCAACTGTAGCACCACCTCCAACATCAAGAAAATTGGCTGGAATCCCTCCATGACATTTTATTATATCCATTGTGGCCATAGCCACACCAGAACCATTTACTAAACACCCTATGTTTCCATCTAAGCCTATGTAGATGAGATCTGCCTTAGCTGCTTCTTTGTCTCTCTCATCTTCCTGAGTCCAGTCTTGCAGGTCAAAGATTTTCTTTTGACGATAACATGAGTTAGAATCAAAATTGATCTTCACATCCATACATACCACACCTCCATCTGTATCCTCTACCATTGGATTTATTTCTACCATGGTTGCATCATAATTTCAAAAACAGTTCATACAACTTGATCGTGTTCTCTGCTGCTGAATCCACAAGACTTGAAGGAATTCATGTTTCACACAAGCTTAGTGGCTTGTTCCTTTTTGATACCTTCCATAATATCAATAGGTTCCTTAAATATTGCTTCAGGATTCTCTGCTGCAACATCTTCAATCCCGAAACCACCCTGAGAGCTTCTAATCAACACAGGACCTTGTAAAGTCCTTTCCATTGTTATTTCAAACTAGTATTCTCTCCTGGGATATCTGTGCTCACAGACCAATACATTATTGTATATCCTGCCCTTTTCTCCTGTTTGCTTGGAAAATAGCTTCTTCACAATCATCTGGGCAGAAATAGCTTTTGCTTCTTCTGGAGAAAAAACTATCTTCACTCCACCTTTGAGACCACTCTCAAATGTTCCTTTTCCTCTACCACCAGCTGAAACTTGTGCCTTTATCATGATGTCATTAGAACCTAATTTTTTGGCAACTGCGCAAGCTTTGTCTGGTGATTTTGCAATTTGTCCCTTAGGAACAGTGATGCCAGCTTCTTGCAACAATTCCATGCTCAAGTATTCATGTAATGGAAGTTTCCTCTATTGCTGATGCTGCAGCTGGAAGACTTGGTTGTTCAACAATCTAGAACTTCCCAACACCTTGACAGCCGTCCGCAACGCCATCCATGGCTCCTCGACAAGAGGGCATCTGAGAGCTGGCTGAAGATCATGGAGACCACCAGTTCTGAAGCAGCAGAAGCCCACCCCCAATTGTTGTTTTCTTAAAACACAGAAACAGATGAATGACCCAAACAAAAGAACTGTTAAGGGTCACCTCCTCTAGAAAAAACAGAATGGTTGGTGAAAATCTTGTACTCTGTACTGATCAGGTTACAACTGGAGTACTGTATTGATTTCTCAGTGCTTCATTTAAAGAAAAAAAGACCTAGATAAAGAGAAATAGACACCAAGAAAGACAACCAAGATGTGGAAAGGACTAGGCTCTCTTATAAAACTAGCCTTTGAAGGAATGTTGGATGTTTAGCCTGAAGAAAAGAAGACTTGCCAAAGCAGTCAGGCAGATATTCTGGGAATATGATGAGCAAAAAGCTTGAAGATCAGAATAAGGGGTTAAGTGAGAAACCAGATCAGTAAACCATTAGGAGATATCAAACTACTAAAAGTTATTGTAAGCCATGAAGAAGATGTAACAAAGAAAAGTAGAAGAAAGAGTCACAGATATATAAAGGTAAGAAAATAGAGACAGCTAAAAGTTTAGGGAGGGAATCAATAGTGAGTCACCCACAATAACTCAAAGAGAAGAAAAAAATATCAAAGGAGAGTACTTGTTATGTACTATCAGTAAATAAAGTAAGATTATTGGGAACATCCACTTTCCAGAAGAACATCCTCTTTATTTCAGGTTGATATTGATATTGTTTGTAGGGCTTGGCCATTCTGGGGTGGTGAGCGTGGGGGGGGGGCAGGTGCTGGTGGTGAATGAGTAGAAAAGAACATTCTTTAACATTCTTAAAAAAAATATATATATATATATATATATATATATATATATATATCACAACTGCTAATCACTCATCGGGTCTTCAGACACAGTTTCCCAAGGACCTTCTCCCGGATTTGATGAGTCTTCACAGTGTACACAATAGGGTTCATCAGTGGAGGAACCAAAAGATAGACATCAGCAATCAAGATCCTAATTAATGGCGACCCATGTTTAGCAAAACGATGAATGATAGCTAGGGTGACGACAGGAACATAGAAAATGAGCACAGCACAGATATGGGAAACATAGGTATTGAAGGCCTTTAATTGCTCCCGATGAGAAGCAATTCCTAAAACAGTATTCAAGATCATTATGTAGGACAACAAAATCAATGCTAAGTTCATCATGCCTAACAAAGCAACAAAGAAGCCATAGATGACATTAACTCTGTTATTAGAACACGCCATTCTCATTACATCTTGATGGAGACAATAAGAATGGGAGAGGAGGTGTACTTTGCAAAATCTTAGTCTCTTTAGAGTGATAGGGAATGGAATTATACATGCAAAACAGGCAATGGCAAAGCCCAAACCAATCTTCATGACTCTGATGTTGGTGAGAATGGAGCTATATCTTAGGGGTTTGCAGATGGCTATAAAACAATCAAAGGACATGATGACAAGCGCAGAGGACTCCATGGCAGTGAAGGTATGGATGAAGAATTCCTGGGCAATGCAAGCATTTATGGAAATTCCTGGAGCATTGAACAAGAAGATTCTTAGCCTGGTTGGCAAGGAAGAGAAAGATAGGCAAAGATCTGAGAAAGCCAACATAGAAAATAATACATGTGTTCATGGAGAGAAGGCTCTGTCTTGATGAGGAAGAGAATAGTAGAGTTGGCAACTGTGGCAATGATATATATGAGGCAGATAGGAATGGATATCCAGATATGTACATGCTCCGTTCCTGGGATCCCAAGGAGGAAGAAGGTAGAAATCTCAACCTCGGTGCTGTTGAGAGGAGACATGAATGCCAGAGGTGGGAAGTAAGGTTTACTTGACAAATGGCATTCCCTGAAATGGATAAAAACAAAAGAAAACAGATTGATAGATTAAATGAGTTATCATATGAGCTGCTTTCTACAGGGTGTTCTAAAAGTCTGGATACCTAGGCAAAAATGCGTATTTTCAAGAAATGACATGATTGAAATTTTCAACAACATTTTATTTAATTGGAATATTAACAAAAAACATATTCAACTTCAAATAATATCATATTATTTTATATTCATATTCCAAGAGTGAGTGTGCTAAAATTGATGGCAATGTGGAGTTATTGAGTTATTGCATCGAGTTCACATGATTCTTGCAAAACACATCAACACATCACAAATGATGGAAATCATATTGAAGATGTTATTTGTTTGTATTCTCTCTGAAGTTCAGGATGCTGACTTTTTCCCCTGAATTAAGTGAATGATATATGTATGTTTAATTAAAGTAAGTAATTTACATAATAATTTCATTATATATTGAAAGGGAGAGCAAGTTGTGCATTGTAGATTTGCAATTTCATGTACAATCATCTTTTTATTGTATTATATTATGGAATTGCTTGTTTTATTTCATAAATTTGAAATAATATTAAAAAAACACTAATCCATCAACACTTTTGGTATTCTAGTTTAAAACATGTGAATTCCAAAATCAAATTATGTTCAATATTTTGGGAGAGGTGGCCAATAACCAGTATATTTAAGGTAAGGAAGAATAGCAGCATTGTCTTAAGTCTATCTTTTATAATCATTATCCACGATATGCTGAAATGTAGTTCTTCAGAATCAAGTAGTTTCAGATGATTGCAAAAGCACTATGATTGAACCAAGGCCTCTTGTATTCTGTTGTTCTACCAGCCCCACTTCTTGATAAAATATCAGGATCTCAAATTTGGACAGACCATAGCTGGCACCTGGGTCAGGGATCTAAACTCTAGCATACCAGACAAAAATCATTCTTCCATGAATAACTAGTCAAAAGATTTTTTTAAAAATTCTTAAAAACATAGCAATTTCATTATCAATGATATGAAGATTCAGGGGCAGCTAGGTGACACAGTGAGTAGAGCACCAGCCCTGGAGTCAGGAGGATCTGAGTTCAAATCCAGCCCCAGACACTTGACGTACTTATTAGCTGTGGCAAGTCACTTAACCCCAATCGCCCTGCCTTCCCCCCTCAAAAAAAAACCCACAATGTGAAGATTCAAATAATCAACACTATAATAAAAGTACAAATTAAATGAGCTTGCAGCTTTACTTCACACCTAGTAAGTTGTCAATTTAAAAAAAAAGAGAGAAAAAACAATATTGGAGAGGATGAGGAAAGATGAGTAGACTGATACTATATTGGTGGAACTTTGAATTGGCCTGGTTATTCTGGGAAATTATTTTGAATTATGTTAAGACAGTGAAATAAATTTCTAAAACTTTTGACACAGAGATCATGCAACTAGACATATTCTCCAAGGAGGTCAAAGGCAAAAAGAAGGGTACTATATACACAAAAATATAGCAGCATCAAAGAACTGGAAGGAAAAAGATATCCACTTCCTGAGGAATCTTTAAATGAATCATAGATACATGCATGTAATATGGTATTACTGCTGTAAGAAACGAAAGATATAATGAATAAAGAATATCAAGGAAAGAATACAATCTGATGCAGAGTGAACAACTGGGAAATTACTACATTAAATGACTGAAAAATGTAAAAAGAAAGAACAGTAAAATTATCTCAACTAAATGCTTTCAAGTTTCAATCACCAAGCTTGTCTCAAAGAAAAGATATGACAACTTACTGCTCTTCCTTTTTTATAGACATAAGAAACTACATGTGCGATAGCTGCATATAATATGTGACTTGTCTAATGTGTTGGGCTTGTGCTGCTTAACTTTTATTTTTGACTTTTGAAAAAAAAATTGTCTTAAGGTATGTCTGCCTTAGTGAGGTCAATTTATATATATGCATTTAAGCATGTAAAAGATATGAAAAAATATAAAATTTTTAAAACCCAAATTTACAATAATAACTCTCCATCAGATTTCATTTACAATGGGATTTTATTTTCTTTATATTGGACATATTTGCTATAAGGGTTTCATTCTATTTATTTGTTTTTCCAATGAAAATACAAAGGTGAGAGGTAGAGAAAAGGTAATTTGTGTGGGTGTGTGTACATGCACATATATGTACATACACACACATATATATGCATATTTTCAAAAGCATTGGATATATTATCTCAGTTGACATGTTAGTTTTTGCTGAACTAATTCTTTTATCCCCTCTTTTGTTTTAAGATAGTACTCTGTTGGTACTAGAGAAGGGAGAATGAGTTAAAGATGCAGATGATGTTAAAAAAAGAATATCAACAAAAAAAACTCAATTCCATTTGCAAATGGAAAGTTGAGACAGGTTAAATGACTTGTCAATTGTTAACAATTTGGTAAGCTGTAGAATGAGGATGTGAATAGAAGTTTTTTAATAACAAATCTAGAGCTGTTTCTACTTTAATATTGCAGTCCTTTAATCTTAGAACTGGCTGGTAGGTCACAGGGATAAGTCATTTTCTAGATCAACAATTATCTTCAATCTTTGTGGCAAGGTCAGAGAAGGCTGAAAAAGGCTTCACAACTGCAATGTGGAAGCTCTTCGAGGAATCTCCTTTCAAAGAAATGAGTCCACTCATTCGGCTAAAATTCTGATCTGACCATCTCGCTTGTACCTGGACATGCAGGGGCTTTCTCTTTCAGTCATGTATTACTTTAAAGTGGAGTTGAGAAGGTAAAGTTCTCTCTTCAAGGTCTGCACTTTCTAGAACATCCCTATCACTGGAGGAAAGAGTTACTTTCTAGTGGACAGAGAACTGGACTTGAAGTCAGAAATGTCTGGATTTGAATACTGTCTCAGACAATTATTAGCTGTGTGACCTGGGGAAGTTGTTTTGGTTTTTTTTTTCCTAACCTATGTGAGCCTTGGATTCCTCACCTTTTCGATGAGAATGATAATTTTACCAACTCAAAAGGTTATTATTGGATTTAAATGAAATAAGGTGTGCTAGGCTACTTTGTAACGTGGCTAGGTGGCACAGTGGATAGAGTGCTGGGCCCAAAGTCACTTCCCTGAATTCAAATCTGACCTCAGATACTTGCTACCTATGTGAACTTGGGCAAGGCACTTAACTGTTTGCCTCAGTCTCTCATGTCAAAAATAAGCTGGAGAAAGAAGTGGCAAACCACTTGAGTATCTTTGCCAAGAAAACAAAACAATTAAACAAACAAACAAAAAAAAAAACCTGGGGTCATGAAGAGTTAGACATACTAAAAGAACTGAACAACAACAATAACAAGAAAGAGACTTTCTAAGACTTCATATTACATAAGTGGGAATAATTTAGTGTGTAATCATCATCATCATTCTTATTGGTTACAGTAGGAGGAGTCCTAAAATCATATTAATATTTCTTATGGTCAGTTTATAGGAGATACCAATTTAAAACGCCTGTAGCATCTGGGGACAAATTCAGAAAACAAAAATCTCCAGTAATCTAATTTAGTTCAGTTCAACAATTGCTGATTTATAGCACCTGCTAGGACTGAGACACCGTCTAACTATTAAGAAATAGAAAAACACTATAAAAATTTTATTTGCCTTCTAGGAAGTCACATACTACTGAGGGAATGCAACATTTACCGGGGAATTAAATACTTTGTAAATTGAAAAGGAATGAAAAACTAACATCTTGGGGCATAAGGAAAGGTTTCTCCATAAAAGGTAGCCCCTAAGATGTAATGTGAATGGAGTGCAATTCAAGATAGTTTGCAGAATTTAGGACTGTATATGCAAAAGCACAAGGGCAGGGGAAGAATTGTTGGGTTTAGTAGAGAATGAGGAGTCCAGTTTAGTTGTAATGTAGAATGTGTGAAAAGAAGTGATGTGAAATAAATCTGGAAAAGTGGCTTACATTCAGATTGTGAAGGCTTTTGATGCCAAGTTGCAACCCCAAGAGAAGGTCTGCAAATGCGAAGCTGGTGAGGAATCACTGGGTTACATTCCACTTACCTACCTAGGTAGTCATTTGACTAACAATATCCCTGGGGTTTTTTTTGTTGTTGTTGTTGTTGTTTGTTTATCCCAAGGTCTCCCTATTTTCTTCCTAGGTGCTTTTCCTATAACTGATTTATCTGGCTCTCCAAGATAGGCTGACAATTTAATTATGATCTTGGAGTATCATACTCTCAATTCAGAAAGTGAATATTTTTCACCCAAAAGCTAAAGTTTCTTTAGTTGGTACTTCTTTTTCATACAGGCCTTCTGAGTCTCCCCATCTTTGAGGTTTACATTTCTAAGCATTCAGTTGCCCTTGTTTTGGGTACAATTGTTACAGATGCATTCAGTTAACTCTATGATCATCCCTTAAACTTATTTTTTTTTAATCTGAGAGCAAATTTATGCTTATTATAATTACACTACATACTAGAATCATTTTTTGGAATGAATGAATGAAGATAAATATGAATCAAATGAGGATTATAGATTAAAATGATTATGAAAAGACTGAAATCATTTTTTCAGAACGAAGAGAGAGACAGAGACAGAGAGAGAGAGGAGCAAAAGAGAGAGAGAAAGAGAGAGAGAGAGAGAGAGAGAGAGAGAGAGAGAGAGAGAGAGAGAGAGAGAGAGAGAGATCTGGCTTGTCTGGCTTGGACTGATTTAAAAGGAAATAGAAATGAGAAAAAATATATAGATGTATTGATTTTAAATAAGGCCAACAACAAAAACAGGCTACATGCACAGGAGGTAGAATTAAGATTCCTGAACAGAGGGAACTCTGAGTGCAGGAAGTTTCCCAGTGTCTCACTGAAACTCTTATAAAGACTTTCCTTGGAAGCAAAGCAGTTTTTCCATATTTACCGCTGCTGTTGAAGACTCAGTGCCAAGGAAAGAGACATCTAGGAGAGATAACAGTAGAGCAATGCTCTGTTCCAATGATTTTAGACCCCAGGAAAGAGTCTACATGGCCTTAGAGAGATGGAAGGCCCTGGATTTTAACACTTTAAACCTCAATCTACCCTTTGTATAGTCACAAAAGATCCTAGATGATTAACAAAAAATAAATATAAATAGGCATTCATGAAGGCTTCCATTTGCCTGGAAGAAATCAAATGGTTTGAGAATCTTTAATCAAAGTTAGACCACTCACCAGGCTAGAAGCCACTAGACAGGTACACACTAGAAGTAAAGGACAGGTGCTGGAGAAGACCCAGTGCCATTTTCAGACTCAGTCAGGAGAGTTTATCACAGAAACCACTCTCCGCCCCCTCTTCCTTTCCCTGCAACATAGAAACCTCTGGGGAAGCTAACTTGCTCTCTGTGGTCACAGAGTAAACACAAAACAACATAAACAAAAGTCCAGAGGAACAGGCAATGAAAGGAATTGGTCATTTGGGTATTAGGCTTAAGGAGAATGGTAAGATAAATGTTGAGAAATGATTTAGTGATTATAAGAGACCATTTATTACTTTAAAGAGAACACATTATGTAAGCTTGATGAATATACAATTAAGATAGTTTATAAGATGAGGAAATCTTTTGGCCCAATAGAATTAAAGTGGGTGTCAAAGACTATAAGATGAAATATAAGGAAACCAGGATGTACTGTCTTTGAGGCAATGAGGGTAACTAAGTAGAGGGTAGGGTGGGGTTTGGTTAAATGAGACCTCTTTTGATAAATATTTGTTTAGTCCAATGGGGGCAACAGAGATCAACAGTACGCCCCTTACAGAAAAGTAAAGTCATTCCTGCTGTTGAAGATACATGTTTTTTTTTCCTATACTGATCCCTAGACTTTTTAAATAATTGCGCATAATTTCTCTTTTACTTAGGAAAGCCTTACTGGCCCTTCTGGGGATCCAAATAAAGCCATAAGTTGCCTTTCATTCACAATTGAGTAGATACATAAAATGAATGAATCAGATGTTCATTTGTGTTTGGCCATATGGTTCTTTCATAAGAAACCCTGGCCCTTAATTAGACACCCTAGTTCTAGCTCTGAAAGAAATTAATTATCCATTCTGCTGTGTTAACTAAAAACTTACTTGCCCTTCTAAGTAGCTACCTTTGTCCTATTATGCTCAAAAACTTCACAACATAGGTTCTTTTAGTAGTAAGAGATAACATAACCCAAAATAGTGTTGAACCCAGAGTCAGCAAAATTGGAGTTGAAATATTGCCTCTAGAACTCACTAGATGTGTGTCTTTTGGGAAAGAAGTCATTTACCACCAGAAGCCTGGGTTTCCTCAACTGTTTAATGGTGATGACAATTCCCATTTTTCCTACCTGTCAGGGTTACTGAAACTAGACATCACCAGGTCATTCAACCAATCTTTGAATAGCAAAATCTCAAGTCCTATCTCCCGCATGGTTGTATTGGGCACTTTTAGCTTATCAATGTCCTTCCTAAAATGCTCATAAATTAACATTTCATCTAGAAATGGTGTGAAGTGGGCAGAGTACAGAAGGAAAACCCCAACCCAGTTTAGTCTGGTCCAATGGAAGTGTTTTGAAGTCCAGAAATTTTGAACATCATTGTGGAATCTATGAATCAAGAGAAATGGGGCCATGGAATGATCAGGTGTTAGCAGCTTCTATATATACTATATATACACTATAATTAATCTAAGAAAGTTTCTTGAAAATAAGAATCCTCAGGGAACCTGAGAGTCAGACAGCTTAATAAGAAGAAATCAGCCAAATAGGAAGACCTAGGATGGCTCTAACAGTTTATAAAAATGAAGGTCAATAAATTACTTTCTATGGGACCAAGTAATCTTGAAATTAATCATTTTAGAAACATTTGAAATTAAGTGTTAACTTCTTTCTTTCTTTTCTTTTGCTTCACTTTTGTTTGTTTTTAATACCCCAATAGCATGCTTGATTATTCACCTCTTGTCTGTTACAATGCACACATCCTGAAAGCGACTTTTTCCTTCTATTCTCTTCTTTGGGAAGAAACAACCAACTCAGAACTTCTCCATAACTAAGTCTGTCCTTGATACTTGTATCCAGCCTAGGCAGTATCCTAGTCAGGACAGTGGGCCAGCTTTACTCTTAGTAATAGCTGAGATAAAATGCAATCTTCCCCAGGACCTTCTTTGATCAACTACATTATCTTTTCTATTGGTACCTATGTAGTGTATATATACACTATATATGTGTGTATGTAATTACAAAGGAAATCATCTACATTGAACTATTTTTTCAAAGATCATAGAGTCTGAGTTAACAGGGGCTCCTGAGGAAAGAAGGATAGCAAGCTGACTGCAGTGGATATATCACTGGCCCAAATCAAGGGACCTGAGTTCAATCCTGCCTCAGACATTTATTAGCTGTGTGACCTTGGCCAACTCACTTAACCCTGTTTGTCTTTGTTCTTCCTCTGTTAAAAGAGCTGGAGAAGGAAATAGCAAATCTAGTGTCTTTTTGAAGAAAACCCCAAATGGGGCCACAGAGAGTCAGACATGACTGAAGAGACTCAACAACGATGGAGGAAAAAAATGTTAAATCTCTCAAGGGAAGGTGTGTGATGAATTTAGAAGAGGATTAAGGAAAGGTAATGCTTGAGCAAGCTATGTGGGAGGGCATGTGGGGAGATTAGCTCCTCTCCTTTCAAAATGGTATGAGAGAAAATCCTTCACTGCCAAATTCTGCCCTCTATTGTGGCACCACTGGTTCCAATGGAAAATAAGAAAATATAGAATATAGACCAGGGGTGAGGAACCTGTGGCTTCTAGGCCACATGTGGCCCTCTAGGTCCTCAAGTGCAGCCCTTTGACTGAATCCAAACTTCAAAGGGCCTCACTTGAGGACCTAGAGAGCCACATGTGGCCTTGAAGCTGCAGGTTCCCCGCCCTTGATATAGAATATTTGAGCTACCTAGACTGAGAATCTTATCTTAAAATATCCTTAACCTAACCAAGGTGGCTGGCACAAGCTTCTGTCTTAAAATACCTCTTCTCCCAGGTAGCTAATATCTGGTTTCACCTTTATGGAGTTTTGCCCCCTTACCTATGCTCTTCCTTTATAAAATACTTACCAAAGCCAGGTTCCTCTTGCTGTCAAGTTCTGGGCATTCCAGGGCTCTACAGTGAATATTCAGAAGCAGTACTTTTGACCTCCATCGTTTGCTCTCATTTGGAAGTTTTTACTGAGTTTAATTGTGTCAAAATCAAAGTCTCCTTTTCCATGCAATGGTGAATGAAGCTACCTACATTAAGTAATAGAATATAAATGCAATCTTAAGAGAAGGCTAATTGGTTCCCAGAATCCTCTGAGGCCTTTTCAGAGACATTACTTGTAACAATACAACAATATAAACAAAAAGATCAACCTTAAAAATTTCAAGATTCTAAATGGTTCATAAACCTGTGTTGTCGGCATTCACTCTGCTCCAAATTGGCTCTAGCTTCTACCTCTTCTTAGGCCATTGAGTTCCTTGACTCCTTGGCTCCTTTGAGTCCCATTTAAAGTATACCTCTTGGTACTCCTTAAGGACTCATGTTTTACATGTAATCCTCACACTTATACTGGATTCATGTTTGCCTGATACTGGATTCCTTTTTCATCAATAGGATTTGACTGTAAGCCCAACATAAGTTAAAAGCATGCTCTTTTAGCTAAAATCTACTACATGATAGTCCTTAATCTTGTGGGCACTAAGATGGTAGAGTAGATATTTTGTGCAATCTTCACAACCTTCCAAACCCCTCTAAAATAGTAAAGCAATTTTAGTTGTCTGAATGCTCTGACTCTAAGAACCCAAAAGAGGCAAAAAAACCAACCAAACAAAAAAACAACCAAATTGGCTATACACTCTGGTTTTATTTAAAAAAGCAGAACAAGAAACATTAGAGTACTTGAATCCTCTGCCTGATCAGGTCACAGTTGGGGTATCGTATTCAGTTCTCAGTACTATACTTTAGAAAGAAAATATACAAATCAAAATAGTCCATAGATATACAACCAAGACGGAGAAAGCCCTGGAGGTTATGTGGCAAATGTGGACTTTGAGTGATTGCAGGACTGGGAAAAACACTTGTCAGGATCCTCACAGCTATCATTAAATAATTGAAGAGCTATTTTTAATAAAAGCAATAAGCTTAATCTGCCTGGTCCCAGGAAGCAAATTTAGGATTAATAGGTAGAGGAAAAAGGGAGGCAGGTTTTGGCTAAGGTAAAGAAAATCTTTTAATAAATCAGGGAATCTCAAATAGAATTGGATATCTTGAATAGCAAGATCTTCATCATTGGGGGACCCCAAGGGGAAAGCAAATGACAAACTTATAGGATTTCTCTTCAAGGAGATTTAACAATAAATAACCTCTGAAGACCCATCCTGGTTTGAAATCCTCTAAATCAATGATTGTGTTGTTAAGCAAAATTGTCTCCTTAGTATGGCTTTTGTTTCTTTTGAGTGGAAGTACTTTCAGCTGTTAAGTGCTAAGCCCCAGGCCCAAAGCCCTATCAGGTGTGAAACCTGTGTGGGTGCAGATTAATGACTTAAGAGGGGCCAACTCAGGAACCAATTGGCTCTGGTCTTTGAGGCAGGGTTTGAGAACGCCAGAGGCTTGTCTGCGAGGAAAGGTGAGCCAAGAGACAGTTTCAGCGGAAGCGGAAGCTGCTGCAGAAGCCAGAAGCTGCAGAAGCCAGAAGCTGCAGAGGCAGGAAGCTGTGGAAGCAGGGCTTACCCGTGTGTAGACCCAGGAGTGCGAGCAGGAACTTGAGGCCAGTAAAAATGATTTGGCTAAATACTATCTTGTTTTTCTGTGGCCTCCTGGTTACTCTTGTGAGGTGGGCTTTCTGGGCCTGGAGTCTTTTTGTCAAGATGTAGGAATGGGGAGGCTGGTTCATGGATCAGTTGCGGTGGGGTCTAAATAAATGTTTTGTTGTTTTCTCCTTAGAGAATCTCTCATACCTTGTGATTTCGAACCATTCAAACGTATACATGATTATATTTGAGATTATAAATTCGGCCTTCCTAATACATTGATTCAATAATTCCATGGCTGAAAGAACAAAGAAATGTATTCAAATGATGATTCAGTGAGTCAGGTAGAGACTAACAAATGTTCCCGAGGCACAACTAGCAAGAGGCATGAAGATCAGAATGAATACATGTAAGAATTCAAGCCAGGAAAGAACCAACTACTTACTACAAGTCATTGTAAGAAAGAATTAGCAAAGATGTCAGAATAGAAGGAAACATTAAAGCAGTGTGAAAAGTATGAAAATACCTACCTCTCCCAATCCCTAAATGAACCCCAAGTATACAGTACTGTTTTCAACTATTTTCTTGTAAGTGAGGTGAAGGACGTAGCTGTCGCAAATGTGTCTTTCAGTGGTCTCATTCCGACCTTTTATTGGAACCAAAAGATTTAGCTATTGAAGATGGAAGATTCTAGATTTTCTAGGAGAGTTCTCCTCACTTTCTGGTCTGATGGGCAGACTGCTTTGATTTATGTGAAAGCACCTAGATTTGTAGCTAGGTGGCACAGTAAACAGGGCACTGGGCTTGGAATCAGGAAGACTTATTTATCTTCATAAATTCAAATCTGGCCTCAGACACTTACCAGAAGTATGATCCTGGGCAAGTCCCTTAACTTTGTTTGCCTCAATTTCCTCATCTGTAAAATGTGCTGGAAAAGAGAATGGCAAACCGCTCCAGTATTTTTGCCAAGAAAACCACAAAATGGGGTCACAAAGAGTCAGACACAACTGAACAACAACCACTATATTTAGACATAAACCTCTTGTCCGTCTCTTGTAGCTAAGAACAGACATTTTTTCTTCCACATGCATATTATTCTTTTTGTATGACCTCCTGCACTGTATGGATAGCCATCTTTCTTTTTGTTCAATGTTATTATGAATAATGTTTAGCTTATGAATGCTGTTGTAAATATATGTACATAAGGAGACTCTTATGTCATGCAGGGATAGATTGCTATCCATCTTGCAATCTGGCTATTTGCTTCACTCATAATTGACTGCTTACTGCTATTGTTCCACCTTGACCTCAAGAACTCAAATTGGTGAGTGAAGACAAAGTTGACCCTCTAAAAAATGTCATTGAAAACCCAGCTCTCTCTCTCCCTCTCACTCTCTCTCTCTCATGCAACTATTCCAAAAAAGATCAAGGAAAAAAAAAAACTTGAGTCAAAGTAATGAATATGAATGAGTTGAATTCATGTATAAATGGAACAGTACAGCAAAATCCAACATATACCGTTTACAACAAACACTTCTGGAATATGAATATTCATGAAGTGTTAAAATAAGAGGTTGGAGCAAAGTCTATTACATTTCTGCTAAACTCAAAAAATGCATGAGTTCGTAATCATGATCTCATAAAAGAAAACAGTAAAACTAGACTTTGTTTAAAAAAAAAAAGGAAAAGCAGGACATCTGGGTCAAGTGACCAACAAGATGGAGGGCCAGGCATTTTATCTGCTGCTCATAAACTCTTGAACTTTTCCATAAGAATTTTGTCCAAAACAAATAAAGTGATTTCAGTCATCTCTACAGTCTAGAACAGTCTAGAACACCAAGAACCATAACTAGGTAATAACTGCATTAGCCAACATTAGAGAAGGCTAATCTCTAATCCCTAACATGTTCCCTCAGTACCCTAGCTCCCACTGTCCACTATCTTTCATTAGCAGGACTACACAAGCCAATTCTCTGACTTGCAATAGAATTCTAACAACTCCTCCTTCCAGTGGCAGGAAACCAAAAGGGAGAAGCTTACTCAAGTTGGAATTGCAGCACAATAATGTTTTGCCTGGCAAAAGAGTTCAGCCAGCGGACTGAAGAAAAGGGAACTGGGACAATACGTGCATGTGGTTGAGTGGCTATGTGGTCTTCCAGTGCCTAGCATCCCACTGGGGCTAGTACTAGTTCTGCCTCAGAAGTCATTTTGGGCGGAAAATGAAGTCTGTTAAATTTACATTGCTAAGCATGGGAGGATTAGCAAAATTGAAGGCAAATTTCAAAAATTAATAAATAAAATGAGAAGCAGGTACTTTTTGAAAAAAAAAAGTTAAACTCTTAGCTAATTTGATTGAGAAGGAGGAGAAAACAAAAATTCCCAATATCTAAAACAAAAAAAAAAAAGGAAAATTTGCAGTCAATGAAGAAGAAATAAAGGAAATTATTCAAAACTATTTTTGCCCATGTGATAACAAAAAATCAAATTAAATGTATGAATGCTACCAAAATATAGAATATGCCTAAATAAGAGAATAGGAAAGAGAGAACTTACATAAGGTAATCTGAGAAAAAGAAATTGAAAAACATATAAATGAACTCTTAAGGGGGAAGAAGTGGTAAGAAAGAAAATAAGGCCAGATGGATTTACAAGCAAATTTTATCAAACAGTCCCCCCAAAAAAATGCCAATATTATGTAGACCTTTTTGCAAATGTCTGAAAAGAGAAGATTCTGTAAAATATCTACTATGATGGAAATATGGTCTTGAAACCTAAATGAGAGAGAATTAAAAAGGGAGAAATAAAACGATAAACCAATATCCCTAACAAGTAATGATTTAAAAAAATTAAACAGAATATTATCAAGACTATAGTATGATTGATTTATGTTGTAACAATATTACAAAGACAAATATCTATGAAAAAAAAACAAACTTTGAGCAATCCATGACCAGCCATGATTGTAGAGAGCCAATGATGAAGCATGTACTCAACTCGTTAACTACAAAATGAAGAATGACACATATTTTGTATGTGACCAATACAGCAATTTGTTTCATTTGACAATGTGTATTTTTACAAGTGTTTTCTCCATTTTTCCCCCCAGTATGGTAGGGGTAGAGAGAGGGAAAACAAAAACTTGTTAATTGAAACATATGTATATATATATACACATATGTGTGTGTGTATGTATCTATACAGAGAGAGAGATATACACATAGGTGCGTGTAGGTGTATGTGTGTGTTTATGGGGAGGTATTACAAGCACTGAGTTAGAAATGGAAAAAGTGTAGGTATGTGTTTATGGGGAAGTATTGCAAGCAATGAGTTAGAAATGGAAAAAAAAAGATATCCTGAAGCAATGGGTCATATACATACATATATATATATATGTATATATGTATATATGTATATATACATATATGTGTGTGTATGTGTGTGTGTGTGTGTGTATACATATTAAGGGAAATGAACAGAGACATCTAAAATTCCAAAAAGAGAGGCAGGAAGAACGGACCCAGAAGAAAGTGAAAAAATAGAAGAAACAATGAAAAGAGTAAAAATGTTGTGTACCAACAAGTAATTCAAAATTCTGAAGAGAATTCATGTTCCACTGATTTTCATTTTATTCTAGACCTGAGATTAATTCCAAGGCTTGTCCATCCTGGACCTCTTGGGGAGAAGCAGGCAAGCTCATATTCTTTAAGTTATGTGTGACAGTAAAAAACAAAGAAACCAAAAACTAAACAGCAAAATCATTGTGCTCACTCATCAGGCCTTCTTCAGAAACAGTTTCCTTATGATCTTCTCCCGGATTTGATGAGTCTTCACACAGTACACAATAGGGTTCATCAGCAGAGGAATCAAAACATAGATATCAGCAATCAGTATCCTAATAAGTGGGGAGCTATGTTTGGCAAAGCGGTGGACGATAGCCAGGGTGACGATGGGCACATAGAAAATGAGTACTGCACAGATATGGGAAACGCAGGTGTTAAAGGCCTTTAATCACTCTTGATGAGATGCAATGCCAAAAACTGTCTTTAGGATCAGTATGTAGGACATTGAAATCATTGCTAAGTCCAGCATGCCTACAAGAGCAACAAAAAACCCATAGATAACATTGACCTTGTTATCAGAGCAGGCCAGTCTCATAACATCCTGGTGGAGACAATAAGAATGGGAGAGGAGGTTTCTGTTACAAAATGTCAGTCTCTTCAATGTGATGGGAAACGGGAGTATGAGCATGAGACATCTAATGGCAAAAATCAAACCAATTTTGATGATCCTACTAACGGTGAGGATAGAGCTGTATCTTAGGGGCTTGTGGATGGCTATGAAACGATCAAGGGACATTATGAGCAGCACTGAAGATTCCATGGCAGTGAAGGCATGGATGAAGAACTCTTGGGAAATACAGGCATCAATGGAGATTCCTGTAATGTTGAATAAAAAAATTCTCAACATGGTAGGTAAGGAAGAGAGGGAAAGCCCAAGGTCAGAAACAGCCAGCATAGAGAGAAAATAGTACATAGGCTCATGAAGTGAGGGCTCTGTTTTGATTAGAATAAGGATGGTGCAATTGCCCAGGGTGGCAATAATATATATGAGGCAGATGGGGATGGATATCCAAATGTGGACTTGCTCCAGCCCTGGGATCCCAATTAGTTGGAAGGTGGATATCTGGACCTCAGATGTGTTAAGAATTGACATAGCAATGAGGAGTTAGGAAAGCAAGCAGAATCCATATGGCAAATGGTTTTCCCTCAAATGGGAAAACAGAAGCTAAGTTTGTTCACAATCTCTAGTCTTGAGGACTTTATCGGCACACGCATTTTTGACAAATTTAAATTAAAATGAAGAATATTATTGTCCATATAAAACATACATAAGAATGTTTCTAAAACTAGCTCAGTTCCAACATGGAAGCACCTGTGTTGTGAGATTATGTGCTCCCTATCAGTGAAAATATTCAAGATTTGGCTTGGTGGCACTGTCAACTATTGTGTAGAAAGGATTCCTTCATGGAGTAGTAGGCAGTATGAGAGACAGCTGAGAACTCTTTTGCCTCTACCTTGAGCCTAGGTATCCTTCCTTCTGTTTCTTGTTAAAGATAGTTGGAATAGCTGTGTCCTTATGTGCCTGAAAACACCAGGAAGAAGTCACCAGGGCCCACCTAAAGGGAAAATTCAGGAAGCAAGAAAAATAAAGTTATTCAGAGCCTTAACCAAATACAGGTGCATGTGGGGAGCAGGTATGGTGCTAGATCTTCCATGCCAATGGTAGAAATAGGAGCACAGGAGGGATCGTGGCAAGAAATGAGGTTTTTCACATATTATTGGAAATAGAAAAACAGCAACTAGGTGTTGCAATGGATAGAATACCAGGCCTAGAGTCAGGAATACTCATTTTCCAGAGTTCAAATCTGGCCTCTGACATTTACTAGCTATGTGACCTTGGCCAAGTCACTTAACCCTGTTTGAACTTAGTTTCCTCATCTGGAAAACGTGCTGGAGAAGGAAATGGTAGGTAAGGAAGAAACCACTCTAGCATCTTTGCCAAGAAAATCCTAGATGAGGTCACGAAGAGTTGGGCAAGACTGAAAAACAACAACAACCACCTGTGAGATAATTACCTCTAGGCCAGGCTTTATGGGAAGATACAAGATGGTCAGGGAGAAGGGTGTTTGACACTGGCAGTGAAGGATGGCATCTCCAGCTCTCTATAAAAGATAGAGAGATGAATAGATCGATAGATAGATAGATCAGTGGATTGATAGATAGACAGACAGACAGACAGACAGACAGACAGACAGACAGACAGACAGACAGATAGATAGATAGATAGATAGATAGATAGATAGATAGATAGATAGATAGATAGATGATAGATATTTAGGGCAGCTAGGTAGTCTAATCTACCTACATTAACACTTTCTCAAACACTTTCTTAAGTCTTTGTTGCTGTTCAGTTGTTCAGTCATTTCTGACTCTTAGTGATCCAATGAACTATATCATGCCAGGCCCTTCTATCCTCTACTATTTCTCCAAGTCTGTCCAGGTTCATGTTTTTTGTTTCTATGATACTATCTATCAATTTCATTCTCTGCCATCCCCATTTTCTTTTCCCTTTCATGTTTCTCATCATTACGGTCTTTTCCAATGAGTCCTGCCTCCTTATCGTGTGGCCAAAGTATTTAAGCTTCAGCTTCAGTATTTGACCTTCCAGTGAAGAAACTGAATTAATTCCTTTAAATTTTGACTGATTTTACCTCCTTCCTGTCCAAGGGGCTCTCAAAAGTCTTCTCCAGCATCACAGTTTGAAACCGACAAAACAATAAATCAAGCCCTGATTTGTAGTATTTGCTGATTTCTAAGATGTAAATGCTCTTGACTATAAATTTGGAAATAAGCTCTCCCAAGCCACTTTAACCTGGCTCCAGACATTGCTATGTATAAAATGATGAAGATGTCTTCCTCCTGTGAGAAAATCGTATGATTTAGAAGGTAAGAGACCATAGAACTCATCTAGTCTACACTCTGTACATGTGAAGAAATTCCTAGGAGAGGGCCACCCTGGCTGACATCTCAGTTACCTTGAAGTCATAAAATAGGAAAGCTATAAAGGTGTCTTGGAGATCAACTGATCCTGAACTACATTTTTTTCAGAGAAAGAATCTGAGCACCAGAGAAGGGACATGATCTTTCTCAAAGTCTCACAGTTACTGGATCATAACATCAAGTGAGACAGGATAAAACTATAGGTTCCTTTAATCTCAGTTCAGTACCCTTTTCACTGAACCACACTGTCTCTTTTTATACCCTTCTAAAAAGACGCTTTTCTCTTTAGGACAGATAGTTTTATACATCTTCAAATCTTCAAATAAAATACTCATAGTTAAAGTGGAAAACCACTGTGTGTTAGCTGTTCTGACAATATTTTTAAACATTTCTATATATTTTGCACATTTACTACAGATGAGAAAAGTTGTATTTACACCTTATTCTCCTTTATAAATGTCAACAAATGTGGATGGCAACACTATATAGAGCTCCCTCATGATATGGTTAATGTAAATGTGCTAAAATAGAACAAACAAATAAACTCACACACATACACACACGCACACACACAATAAGTTCACGGGAGAGTGGAGATCACAATTTGCTATCAGAAGAATCTAGAGGGCTGAATTCAAATCTCAGTCCTACCATTTCCTACCTGTCAATTGTCCTTCTTTCTGTACCTTAGTTTCCTTCCCTATAAACTAGGGAGTTAGGGGGAAATTTGGTTAATATATAAGTTATGCTCCTGGTCTAAAACCTTATGATCCAGTCATTATTGGCATGACACTTGATATGACAGTATTCCCAAGATGTTTTCACTCAGTGCTACCATGATGACCATAATATCCCTTGTTTATCAACCCCTCACTCAGACCTAAATTTGATTCTGTCTATGGTATTTCCCCTAAACTTTTTCCTGGCTTTTCATTTTGTCTGTTTTTTGTTTTTCCTTTTCTTGGAGTCACTGCTCAATGAACTAATAATAGCTAATATTTATATTGCACTTACTATTTACCAGGCCCTGTGCTAAGTGCTTTAAAATTATTATGTCATTTGAGTCTCACAGCAGCCTTGAGAGGTAGGTGACATTATTATCCTCATTTTACGGGAGGAGAAGATGAGGCAAACAGTTTAAATGACTTGCCTAAGATAACACCTAGAAAGTGACTGAGGCTAGATTTGAACTCGGGTCCTCCTGACTCAAGGCCCTGCACCCTATCCATTATGCCACTGAGCACACACAGAGATACACACGTATGTATGTATGTATTTGTACATATATACATATATATATAATATTTATACATATATATACACACATACATATATATGATGTGATAATGATGGTGGTTATTGTCATCATTGCTATTATTGATGTTATTTGCAATAGTGTGAACTGGGGGCTATTTATGCTTGTTGTACTCATAAAGATGTACTGGCTTATAAATGTCTTAAAACGTGGTACTCAGATTTGAACATAGTATTGAACATATGATCTGATCAGGGCAGAGTATAGTGGGACTATAACCTCTTTGTTTCTGAAAGCTGAACATTTCTTAACTTAGCCACAGATTTCATTCACTTTTTCGGCTTCTATCCCACTGTTCGTTCACCAAACTCCCACATCTTTTTTCCAGACAAAATGCTATCTAATCTTACTTCCCCATCTCATACTTTTGTGAGTGTGTGTGTGTGTGTTTGTTAAGGGGGAAATGTAAGAGAAGAAGTGACTTGAACCACACATCAGGTTTCAGGAGGAAAAAATGGAAAACAAATGTGTATTCCACAGTGTAATGAATTATCTCAGGAAGAAGAGGTTAGATCGGGGTTCACTAACCTCCTGCCATGGAATCTTTTGACAATCTAGGGAATGCTTATGAACGCCTCTCAGAATAATACTTTGTTGCCCACTCTCATAATTAAAGGAAATGCTATGTTTATATTAGAAATCAGCAAAGAAAATATATATTTTCCCCAATCCAGGTTCACAAACCCCCTGTAATCTATCCATAGACATCCCAGTTTCCATGGATCCTGGTTAAACGTCCTGGGCTCACAATTCACCAGTGTCATAGGATTTTAGAGCTAAAGAAGGCACCTTAGAGATCAATTCCAACACCATCATTTACTGATGAGAAAACTGACATGATAGAAAGCATTGAATATCCAGTATGGGTTGGATTAGATATCTCCGAGATCTTTTACAAAATTGAAGTTTTTTGAGTCTGTGATTTATGACTGCCTGACCTCTAAACTCTACTAATCTATTCATCTCTAAGCAAAATGAACTCAGGGACAAGGTTTTAGCTAAACTAAACATCTACCCTTTGTTGTTGCTGTTGTTCAGTCAGTTTTCCATCATGTCTGACTCTTCATGACCTAATTTAGGGTTTTCTTGGCAAAAATACTGGAGTAGGTTTGCCAGTTCCTTCTCCAGGTCATTTTCTCATTTTCAGCTGAGGAACGGAGGCAAACAGGAGTAAGTGACTTGCCAGGGTCACATGGCTAATAAGTGTCTGAAGCCAGATTTGAACTCAGGAAGATGAGTTCATCTATCTACCATCTGAGCTAGCACCTACCAATTGGCTCTTTCCACAGGAAAGTTGTTTTAAAAAATTAAATTAGTGCTACTTTAATTTCTTCTGAATTAGTGTAGCAACCAATTGATTCTTAAGCCCTCTTTCAACCCTCCATAAAAAAGGTAGACATGGAGATTTTGTTTTAACCTCTATTATTACATCATATGAATGTTATCATTAACTAGAAGGGAGAAGCAAGGATTCAGGATGTTAAGCTGAAAACAAAGTGACCACACTGAAGATAGAGTTAGACATCAATGAAAACTAAAGTCCTCATTTGCTTTCCTGTTTATAATTTGAACCCTTATCAATTCATCCTTTTTGTTAGACTGCTTGCTTTTTCTGAAAGGGCTAGATTATGTTCCTAAAACTGTGCCATTGCCCCACATAGCCTTTGAGCCTGGACAGTAGTGGAATCTCTCTCTCTCTACTTTTAATGTGTCCCCCTTAGATAATGAGTAAAGACTGAGCACAGGCAAGTTACACCTGAAAATCTCTAATTCTTTGAATGAAGAATTCAAGTCATTTAGGAGGCAGCAGCAGAAATCATAGTACTTACCTGGATGAAATCTACCAGGTAGGTTTGTAAGACTGAAGGGAAGACACAGGAGAAGCAAAAACATCACTCCATGGGCTTGGGCTTCTAAGCTTAGCATAGACACTGTCTTTCTCTTCTAATTCATCCTCCTTTGGGATACAGAGACCCCTGGGAATGTCAGCTGGACTATCTCTTCTCTAAGAATAAACACAAGAATTCACAATTAAATCTCTGGGAGTTAGGGGTAGTTGGCAAGTAGGGCACCAAAGGAAATTTGCTTGTAGAAATCAAGATCCAAACCATTTGAATCTAATAGAAATGTTTTGGGAATAATCAGTGCCTTTCTTTGTATCTCCAGTACTTAAATGTGGTGCCTACATTTTAAGTACTTAATATTAATTGATATCAAGTACCTAATATATGCCTTTTTGTTTTGTAAAGGCAAGACAATATAATGTGATAGAAAGAAAACTAGATTAAAAGTAAGGAGGGGGCAGCTAGGTGGCGCAGTGAGTAGAGCACTGGCCCTGGAGTGAGGAAGACCTGACTTCAAATCCAGCCTCAGACACTTGACACACTTACTAGTTATGTGACCTTGGGCAAGTCACTTAACCCCAATTCCCCTGCTTTCCCCCCACAAAAAAAAAAAATGGAAATAAAAGGAAGAAGACGTGCATTCTAGCCCATGACCTGATTGTATGACTTTTAGGGGGGAAAAGCTCTTTATTATATTTGAGATATGTGAGCTTTATCTAAGAAACTGTCTATATTCCACCCCCCACCCTCCAATTTTCTGCTTTCCTTCTGATCTTGGCTACATTTACTTTATTTGTATAAAATTTTTAAATTTAATTTAATAAAAAAATAAAGCCACTAAGCTTTCATGTCACTTTCTTTATGTGAAAAAACAAAGTATGCTGAGCTAGTTTATCTCTGAGGACTTCTCTCTTTTTTTTTTAATTCTACAAAATTATACATTAAGAATAAATCAATGAATCTCATCATATTTGTTAAAAAGCCATCCTTGCTGACCTTAGAGAAAATATTTTCCAGTAGATTACAGAAGTCAGATTGTGAAGAGTCGAAGAATGTGTGTATATGTAATAATGAATAATTATGAAATTTGTCAGTTGAGATGAAAGTAGGGATCATAAGAGCAAATTTTAGAGCACCTTGACATGGTAGTTTAGGAGTAGTTTTGTGATGAATGTGGTTTGTACAAATTTGAGAGCTGTTATATTTTGTTATATATGTTATATTTTCAGGAATTTTCCAAGCTAGCTGGTAAATAGCCATAACAGAGTTCATTGAGTTCCTTTACTGGTAATCTTATTTGTTGCTTTAATGAGATTGTGTCAAACACAGGAGAGTATGTTTTTAATACCCTATTGTCTACTCAAAATGATTACAGCTTTAATAATTCATATTTGAAAGTGAACTTAATTGCATTTCATTCTGATGGTGCTAATATAATACTGGCAAGACAGTCTACAGTAGGTATCAAATTATTAGAATTTTTTTCTAAAATCATCCTTTGACACTTTTTAAATGATCAGTTGTTCTTTTCACCTGAAAATTTAATATTAGGAGTAAAACAAGTTAATCATTTAAAAACAGTTCTCTAATTTATTTACCAATTTAATAAAAATCAAACTGAATTTAAAGTTGGATATAAAGAACTTAAAATTATTAATATTGGCCAATTACTGGACATCATCTAGTTTAAAGTTACTATTGATGTACAGCACATATATCCTATGTTGTATATGCAATTTCTTCCTATTATTATCAATTAGTAAAGAGATTAGCTATTAGCAATTTCTTGAATATCTTACTTTAGCGGTTGATATTCTTGAAGAATTTTCACTACTTTCAACTATATTGCAGTCAAGATCAACACATATTCAGAAAGCAATAATCAAACACACCTCAGGAAATTTGGAAAATGTAAAGATTACTACTGAACAACATGAATCGCAAGTTGAATTTTGAGTATAGCAGATGAATTTTAAAGTATTCCATATAATTTAAAATGTAATACTTTTCCTGGAAACGTGTTACTATGAAATGTAATTCAACATGTGAATTTATGTCTTTTATTAGACAAAAAAATAATGAAAACATTTTTAATTATTTTGATTTATTAGAACTATCTACTTGCCATTATGAAGAATTAACTTTACCATGCAAAGCTTGTGGGGGAAAAAAAATGCATCATTTAAGTGAAATTTTTCAAAATGAATTTGATTTGAATGATTTCAGGGATCTTCTAGATGGTAATGTAGAATCAAACAATGTGCTAGTCTTTATGACCATACCAAAAAAGAAAAAAGGCAAAAAGGTAGCTCTGTTGTAATCAAAAATGCTGTTGTTGTTCAGTCGTGTCCAGCTCTTCCTGACCCCATTCTGAGTTTTCTTGGCAAACATGTTGGAGTCTGCCATTTCCTTCTCCAGCTTATTTTTACAGAGGAGGAAATGAGGGAGACAGGGTTAAGTAACTTGCCCAGGTTTACACAGCTGTTAAGTGTGTGAAGTCAGATTTGAATTCAGGAAGGTTAGTCTACCTGACTCCAGGACCTGACACTCTATCTACTGTGCCACCTTCTACCACATATGAGGAACAATAAGACTAGTTTACCTGGAAGACAGGGTAAATGGCAGGGAATTAGACATAATTAGGCTAGAAAGATTATTGCCAGCTTGTGAGAGGCTTTAAATGCCAAATGCAACAGTTTATATTTGATCATAGAAGCAATTGTGACAAGCTTAAAATGGATATATGAATATAATAGGTTATAGCATTTTTTTTTAAAAAATCAAAGAAAATAGAGATCTCATATTAGGGTGAAAATTATTATCCAAAAAGAACTAGGGAAGATCATAACAGATAAAAATAGACCATCTTTCATGCAAAATTAGTTTTTATATGAAGGGAATCCATAAAGACAAATTAAGAGAAATATTATAGTGGGAAAAATATTTACCTCAAATATCACCTATAAAAGTCTGTTATGCAATATATGAAGAGAGAAATGTCAGATTATACAACACTAGAAATCATTCTTTAAATACATAAGTGGTCAAAGATTATCAGTAAACAATTTCCAAAGAAAGATTTGAAAATCGTAAATGACCATTGGAAAATATGCTCTAAATTACTAATGGTAAGATAGATGCAAATTAAAGTAATGCTGAGATTTCACTTCATACCCTACATATTTGCAAATCTTGAGACAAAACGGAAACATCCAGTGTTTGATGGAGTATATAAAAAAGCAGGCAATTTTAGTGGAGCTCTAATTAATCTAATTAATCAATTTGGAATTATGAATTAAATTTGGAATTATGAAAACAAAAGACTAATCTTTTGAGCAAGATAAAGAACTATCCCTCCTTCCAATGACTGAGATATAGAGGATTTCTAGGGAAGAAAGTTGTAAATGTCTTTGGCTCTCTTTGCTCTGTGTGTGAGGCATAGGGTGGGGGGTGAGGGTGTGCATCCTCCCAAACCTGCTTTTGTTTAACTGTTTGTCTTTGTTACAAAATAGGGTTCAATCTGGATGAATCTTCCTCTTTCAGAAATGAATATTCTATAAAGACAAAAAGGAAATGTGTATCTTGGGGTTTTGTATTTTATCCTAAATGAAAAGATATGTTTGACTAGGACAGGAATATGGTCACATCTCTGGTTTAGGTAAATGAATTTGGCATTTGTGGAGGTGAGGAGAAGGGAGAGACAGGGGAGAGACTCCTTCTTTACTTCCTTTTCTTTTTCAGATCTGAAGGACTAGCAGACCCATTCTACTGACCACTACCTCAGTTACGAAAAAAGCACCACCCAAAACAAACAAACAAACAAACAAAACCCGGGAGCTTTCTCCTCTGTTATTCTGCATAAAAGGAATGATATCCTAAAGCTTTACCCCTCCGCCTCTGTTCTTAAAGTACTGATGCTGACGGTATGGAGATTATAGACAGGCCTTGGGGCAGCCAGATTCCTACTTCTAAATGCAGTCTAGTGCAAACCCCACCAAGGATTTGTCCCACTTCAAGTTTTGAGAGTGATATTTTTTCTTTCCTCTTACTTTTCCTACTACGTAAGACTCCAGGGGTTTGGTCCCTTCTTTCTCTCTTCACTGATGTAGTCCTTCCCTACTCTGGCCCTGACTTCCTCTTCGGGTTACCCCCAGTGAGAGAGGTTGTTAATTTTTTTTTTCCTCAAAAAGATTTTACTAGAATTTAAAGGATAATTTCTAAATATAGAGAATGGTTACAGAGTTGTAGAAATTAGGAATCTTAGCCTAGGTTGAGTGACATAAATTGCTGTTGTTACAAAATCATGGATCTCTTGAGTTGTAATAGAGGTCATGGAAACAAGGTTCCCTTCAACAATATTCCCTAACAGTGGGCATCCATCCTGCATTTAAAGACAACCAGTACTGGGAGCTCACTGCTTCCTGAGGTGGCTCATTGTACTTTCACACTGTTCTATTTCAGGCTGGCACAACCTGCAGCAGGCAAGAGGCTTAAGGCCCTTGAGCATGCCCAAGGATTTCAGGCAACCTCCCTGTTATATTTTTTACAAGAAAACTTTCTTTTCCTGAAGTTAAATGTCCTTTTCCCCCAACTAGCTGGTATAAGTCTATGTCACAATAGACACCCTGTCATTTTGCTCTGCAAGAAACTTAGTTCATCTATAATAGTGAGTTAACTATTAATGAATATCAGGAGACCATAGCTCTACAATTCTGACTCAATTTTCCCGAAAAGCTAAAAAGTGGAGGTGAGCCAAAAGAAAAAGAGGGGCATAACACATTTCTTGGCCACTAGAAAGACAAAGCTAGAGGGCACAAGTTCGGTGACTAGAGTTTAGCAAAATAGATCACTTTCCCTTAAGGCAAGGGTTCTTTGCCTAGGGTCTCTGAATTTTTGATTGGTTGATTTACTTTTTGATGACTTAATTTCAACATAATTGACTTGTTTTGTAATCCTTTGGGGTACGTTGTCTGATATTTGCTTTTTATTATGAAAATGAAATGAAATCATAAATAAAGAACTTTACATATCTTAAAGTGACATATACATACACACACATATACGTAGTACATCTATCTATATGTATGCATGTGTGTATATTCACTATTAGCCCTAATAATGCGCAGGTTTCTGCTCAGATATTGGTTGTACTACATCTGAGGTCACTTTTACCTTTGAAATTTTATAATACATTCATTCAGTAAGTTAAATCTTGTTTTATCTGTTTTTCCTTTCCTTTTTTTGTTTCATATCACATTCCAGCTAACTCTTCTTCCTCATCTGGCAATTGATAGCCAAACCATTGTTCTTTAGGATGGATATTCAAGCAAGTTCAGTTTCTAAGCTGAGCGCTCAGTTTGGAAATCACCTGGCAAAAATGTGTTTTTGTCACCCTTATCTCCATATTTGGGAGATAAAGTAACTTCCCTTCCACACCCTTATGCTAATGAGACTTTCTCCAAAGCCCACCCTGTTTAAGGAATTTGTAGTTAACTCTCTTGTCCTGAACTATTTGGTCACTGAGAGCTCTGCTGTTTTCCCACAATTTCTTGCTCAGTACATTGTATTCATTAGGCTTTTATTAAATGATGTTAAATGGCTTGATTTAGACAAGAATATGATTTTTTCCTTTCTTGACACACAAAATATTTCTCCCCCTGACTTGCAAGTTGTAGTCTTCGTTTTCTTTGAAATCTTGGTGCTTTAGTCACTGAGAGTACTCTTCTTTGACTTCGCCTTTTCTTCTTTCCAATCTTTCAAATCCATTTCCCACATAACATCCCGCACGAACGTTTCTCCTCTGTAAAATGTTTTTCTGTCATTCTTGGCTTACCTGAAGCAAACACCCTAGCTCTACTTGCAGTGATATTGACTCCTCCTATTGTTGCCTTATTTTGGCTTTCGGTTCTCTCTTTTTCTTTTCTTTTTTGGAGATACTCTGGCAAAAACATGAATCAAGGGCTCCTCTAGATCCCCCATCTCTCAGTAGATGGAGAGAAGAAATGACAAATGGGTGGAGGAGGTGATAAGAGGAGAATGAAGGAATGAATATTGGACCAGTGACCTGTGGAAATTCCTGGCTTTTTAACCACCTCCAAGCTAAGGGTAATAGAATTTGGATTTTCCGTTCAAAAAATAATTAAATAAATACTACAGAATATTAAATCCTTTACTTTCCCCAAAATATATGTGTAACAGGATAGGACATCTAATTACAATGTTTGTTCTGCAAATATTTATATTTCCTATGTTGATGAACGAAAAGGTGAAATAATTCATCTGATTACTAAGCTATATGATTCGCAATCCAGGTTATCCAACCTGTCTTTTTGCCTTAAACTGAAAATTTTGAATTTAATAAGACATATTGGTTACTTTCCTTATTTTCACCAGATTATTTTGGTAAACTTATTACAATTGGTAATCTATGAAGTTAAAACCAAAAGAAACTGAGAATGATTGCAGAGAAACATTTTTAGGCTCATAATAAAGAGCAACACTTATCAATTAAATCTACCTCAAAAAGGAATGGTTATCTTCAGGAAGACCTGAGATTGATCATAGAGTCGCAGCTAACAGGGTTTCCAGTGTCATGATAATAGGTTTTTTATTCCTGGGAGTCTACAATAAAAGGAGGGGCAACTAAATGACACAGTGGATTGAGCACAGGAGTTTGTATCTGGAAGACTTATCTTAATGAGTTCAAATCCCACCTAAGGCACTTTTACTATCTTTGTGTCACCCAGAGTCAAAACTATGGTTTTTCTAGTAGAAATGTATGACTGCAAGAGTTGGACTGTAAGTAAAGTTGAATACCATGCTGCAGAATCAGTGCTTTCAAATTGTGGTACTTAGAGAAGACTTTTGAGAATCCATTGGACAGCAAGGAGATCATATCTTTCAATACTTAAAGAAATTAATTAGGGCTTTTCACCAGGTCAAATACTGAGGCTGAAGCTTAATTTGTCACTTGAGAAAACAAAATCATTTGTACAAGTTTTTGAACAGCTTTCTTGCATTACTATACGCATTGTTGACTTCATTTTTATTTATTTGTCCTATTCTCTTGTGAGATCTATGATACTTAAGTTATATCTGTGAGTCCCATCTTTGAGGTCAGTTCCTTGGGCTTATGAGCTGCTTGAGGGCAGGGACCATCTCTTGCTTCTTTTTATATCCCCAATTTAGCACAATGTCTGGCACATAATAGGCACTTAACAAATATTTACTGATTGAATAGAATTCATCTCTTCTTTTGTTATCATTACCACTTCTTTTCTGACTTCCTTTCATTTCAGTATTTTATGTTCAGTCAATCAGTTAACAAGCATTTATTAAACATCTACTATGTGTCAGAAGGGGGCACAAGGTGGTGATGTGAATATAACACTTTCTTGGAATCAGGAAGACTCATTTTCATGAGTTCAAATAGGGCCTCAGTCACTTTCTATCTATGTGATCCTGAGCAAGTCAGTTTTTTGTTTGCCTCAGTTTCCTGATCTGTAAAATGAGCTGGAGAAGGAAATGGCAAACTACCCCAGTATCTTTACCAAGAAAACTCCAAATGTGGTCAAGAGGACTTGGATATGCGTGATGATTCTACAACATGTGTCACAAACTCTGCTAAGCACTGGGGATATAAGTACAAAGAATAAAACGATCTTAAGTCAGAAGGAGCTACATTCTAGTAGGGGAGAAAAAATACATATAAAAATATATATGGCACAAATATAAAATAAATAAGTATAAATACATGCCAAGTACATTCTGAATACAAAGTAGTTTGGGAGGGAAGCACCAGCAGTTGGTGAGATTAAGACAGGCTTCATACATAAGACGGTGCTTGAGTTACACTTCAGAGTGAATGTATCCTAGGCATGTTGGACAGCCAAAACAGACACAAAAATAGAAGATAAACTGTTGCATGCAAGAAACACATTAGGCCAGTTTGCCTGGACTGCAGAGTATAGGAATGGAAGTAATATCCCATGAAGACAAAAAGTAAGTTGGGACAAATTTGTGAAAATCTTTTCAAAGTTAACAAACTAGGTTGTATTCGTATGTTAAAAGCAATGGGATGCTATTGGTGTTTATTTAGTAAAGGAGTGATATGGTCAAATGTATACTTAAGGAAATATACTTTGAAAGCAGTGTGTAGGATGGACTGGATTGGTGAGAGACTCGACAGAGGCTGGCCAATTAGAAAGCTTTTTCAAAAAAATCTAGGAAAGAAATGATGAGGACCTGGAATAAGTTGATAACTGTGCAAGTCAGATGCAAGAGATGTTAGGATTGTGCCAAAGTTATGAAATCGGGGAACTGGAAGAATGGTAGTGGATTTTATGGAAGTAGAAAAGTGTGGAAGATGGGATGGCTTTGAGGAAAAGATAATAAGTTTAGTCTTAGACATATTTAATTGGAGATGCCTCTGGGACATCCAGGTGGAAATGTCAGAAAGGGAATTTGTGATAAGGGATTGACCTCTTCTCAGTGGAGAGACTAGACTGGAAATACAGATGTGGAAGTTTTCTGCACAGAAATAATAATTAAATCCATGTGAGCTTAGGAGGTTACCAACAGAAAGAGTGGGAGAAAAGTGCACAGGACAGAATAATGGGGAACACTCACAAGTATAGACATGAGATAGATGAGGATATAAAAGAGTGAGAAGGTATAGTCAGAGGAGTATCAGGAAAGAGTAGTGTCATGAAAATTCAGAGAGTAAAAGATAAGGCACCCAGGAGCAGGAGGTGGTGAATGATGTCAAATGCACAGATAGCTTAAGGAGAATTAGGGATGAAAAAAGAACATCAGATCTGGCAATTGATAGGTCATTGGTAACTTTGGAGAGAGCAATTTCAGTTGAGTTATGAAGTCAGAAGCCAGATTGCGAAGGGTTTATCATAATCCTAATAATTTGGATTACTATTTTTTTCTCTTGGAACGTTTATTTCTTTGAATACTTTGTCTATTGTTCTACTTCTTATCCTTTTGTGTGTGTGTATGTGTGATAGACTTCTGTCTTTCAGGTGAAGCATATGAATCCCTTATCAATATGTTTTAAATTAATCAATCAATAAACATTTATTGAGCACCTACTCCATTCCAGTCATAGTGCTAAGCATTGTGGCTAAAATAAAGAAAAAAAAGACAGTTCCTGAACTTGAGGAGCTTACAATCTAATGGAGGAGACGACATGCAAATAAAAGCAAATTACATAGAGTAGATGTGGGAAATTAACAGGGGAAAGGCATTAGAAGAGATGTTAGGGGAGGTTTCCTATAGGAGGTACAATTTTAGTTGGCATTTAAAGAAAGCCAAAGAGGTCAGTGGTGGGAGTGGAAAAGGGAAGATTCCAGGCACAGTGGACAGCCAAAGAAAATACGGAGAACTGAAAGCAGTGGAGTGTTTTGTTCTTGGAACAGTAAGGTATAGCAGCAAGCACCCTAGCATGCCCAGGATGGCCTGCTAGCAGAGATTCTTTGATCTGCTTTACTAGGAAAGATAACTTCTTAAGAGATCAACGATCTTCTTTAATTACATTCACTAGTTCAGGGGAAAAGTCAGCACCCTGAATGTCAGAGAAAATACAAGGAGAGAAAATGCAGAGAAAATACAAGCAGCGAAATTAGCATAAAGACCAACAGATAGGGCCCTTAACTGCCTGATCAAAGCAATATTGCTATACACTTTACATACATCACTGGATGGAGAGAGCCTTTACATCTGGGCAGTTGGGGTCTGAACATACAGCTTCTCAGAGTCTCAACCAGGAAATCAAAAGATCCTTCTTATAAGCAAACCCCCAAAGCAAAATACCAACTCAGAGTATATATACACTTCTCAGAGCCAGAAAGCATCACAAATCTCGTGACTCAGTGCCTAATCAAATTAGTACCAAAAGGTGTGAAAGCCTTCCTACCAGCAGGCCTCCCCTAAGCCAGCTCCCCTTAATGGGCCCCACGTGAGGCCTATTAATAGGTGGGGAAGATCTTCATATCCCATTAGCATTACATAAGGAGGACAGTGTCACTGTATCCAAGAGTATGTGGTAGAGAGTAAGGTATAGGAACACTGGAAAGGTATGAGGAGTAAGATATGAGGGCTTTAAATGTCAAACAGAGCATATTGTACTTGATCCTAGAGGCAATAGAGAACTAGTGGGGTTTGTTGAGTAGAGGAGTGACATGATCAGACATAATCAGGCTTTAGCAAAATCATTTTAATGGCTAAATGGAAAATGGATTGGCATGGGGAGAGACTTGAGGCAGGCAGAACCACCAAAAAGCTATCGCAAATAATCCAGGTATGTGGTGATAAGGACCTATGTTAATGTAATAGTAATGGTAGTGTCAGAGGAAAGAAGAGAGTATATTCCAGAGATTAGTATAGAGATAGTCATTAAGTCTGTGGGAGCTGATAAGATCACCAAGTGAAGTAGTATGGAAGAAGTAAAAAGGGCCAGGACAGTAGGGTATCCACCAAGGGACACCTATAGTCAGAGGGTATGATCTGGAAGAACATCTAACAAAGAAGACAGATAGGGATCATCAGATAGATAAAAGGAGAACCAGAAGAGAGTATTCTCCTGAAAAACTAAAAAGAAGAGAGTGTCAAGGAAGAGTCAGTGATCAACAGTGTCAAAGCCTGCAGAGAAATAAAGGAGAATAAGGATTGAGCAAAGGTCATTAAATTTGGCAACTAAAGATCCTGAGATCATTAATAACTTTGTAGAGAGAAATTTTAGTAGAATGATAAGGTCAGAATCTTACTCGTAAGGAATTAAGAAGAGAGTGAGGAAAGAGAAAGTGGAGCAACCTACTGTAGACGGCCTTTACAAGAAGTTTAGTTATAAAGACCAGTAAAGACCAGAAGAGATATAGGACAATAGTGCGGATGGAAGGATCAAGTAAAGGTTGATTCTAATTTGTTTGTTCATTTTTGGATGGGAGACATTTAGGCATGTTCGTAAGCAGTAGCAAATGAGCCAGTAGAGAGGGGGAGTTTGAAAATAAGGGAAAGAGAGGGAATTACAGAAGGAGGATTCTGTTAGAAGAGAAAAGATGGAATAAGATGACTTGAAGAAGCAGGGGTGTTAGCCTTGGTAAGGAGTGAGGCCACTCTACCATGTGAGATGGGTGAAGGAAGAGAAAGAGGCAGAGGACATCTGAGTGATAGGAGAGAAAAAGAGAGGAGAAGAGGGAACACATAACAAATGGCCTCATTTTTTTTCAGGAAAATTGTGGGGAGGAGGAGCCATGAGAGGTTTGAAGAAGAATAGAAAGATTTGGAAGAGCTGCTATGGAAATTGGGATAATGAGTTGAAAAAGGAGATATATTTTTAAATGAATAAAATCAAATTCATAGGATTAAAAATATTGAAATATAGTTATGAAAATTTTAAAAAATACAACCAAGTACACAGACCTTGGGTTAAAAAGCTCTGCTCTACTATTTCTATATTTTTTTTCCTATTCTACTATTTGTGTTGTTGTTTTCATACATTGAGAGTTATAATTTATGACCCAAATTTATTCCTAATTCCTGTTTTACTCTTTTAACATTTTTAGTTCACTTTTGGACTTTTTGTAATGTCTTGTCATTGATCTCATCAAAGTCTGCAGAATTTTCTCTCTGTTTCTGCCTCTATGTCTGCTCCTCTCTGTCTTTCTCTCCTCTCTGTCCCTCTCTGTCTCTATCTGTCTGTCTCCCCCACCTCCATCTCTTTCTTTTTCTCTTCCTCTGTTTCTCTCATTAAACAATTGTAGTTAATTTTCCTTTATAGTGTAATACTTATTTGTGGTACTTCGGTTCCTTTTAGTAGTTTTACATGTTGATACTTCTGTTTAAGATTCTATCTGCTGGAAGACCTTAGAATGAAAGAGATAATAATCATAGCAGCAAACATTTATATAGCACTTATTATATGCTAGGCACTGTGCTGAGTACTTTACAATTATTATTTTTTTTTCCAACAGATTTCCCATTTATTAATTCCCATGTTGTTACTATACAGTCATTCACAATGGTTCAGGAATCACGATGACAGAAAAGGGGCCCAGGGTATTAGCAACACCATCAAAGACAGTGTCTGAGCCAAAACAGGAACAAATTCATACAAACCAGGGGTGGAGTGAGGAAGGTTGACCTGACCCTTCCACTAGGTTGTGTCCTTCATCCCCTTGAATCTGGCTAGTTCTCCAAGACCAAGTCCATCATCCCCTGACTCTTCTCCATAAATCAGGGACTGGGGTGAGGAGGAGGGCCCGAGCTCTAGAATAGACTATTTCCTTCCTTCTACCTCAGGGGGCAGGGGTATTCCTTGTAAACTAGGCTGCAGGGGTATTATCCTTCACAGGTGTCCTTGGCTTGCTCTTCCCCAAGTCAGAGGATTTGGAGTTGAAGCGCATAGCCACTGTCAGATGAAGCCCAGATCTGGCCTAATAGCTCAAGAATTCCTATTATCTATAATAGGTGCCATCTATGGCACCAAGGGCTTCTCCTATCATAGGCTAGGAACCAGGGAGAATGGGGAACTCCTATAATGGGAACAACAGGGAAAATGCTATTATTGAAGGCACTTGATTTCTGATACCCAAACCTAGCCCTGGTTCCAGCTTACTAGGGAGAATGGGGTGGCTGAGATGCCTCACACCTCTTACCCCACAATTACAGCATCTAAGGAAGCTGAATGTTGAAGGTCAGACAAGATTTGGTGCTGGCCCTGAGCAGGGGCTGTGGGGAGAGGGATCCTTCTTGTGCTGGGCCCACATGGAGCTGAATCAAGATGGGAAGAAGAGTTGGGTGGGGTGGGAAGTAAACCTGTATCTCAGGAGGGTAAAGGAAATGAGGGTTACAGGAGGAGTCAAAAGGTAGAAGAGATTAGGTCCAATGTCCTCGGCAGTGACAGAATCATCTAGTGAAGATGGTATATGCAGTGCCAGGCTGGTGACCTGGATTTGCCTTGCCAGGAAGTCCTTTTACTCCTGAGGCCCCAGCAGTTCAGAGGCCTATGGCAAGACAGACCCTGCCCATCTACTCCTGTCTTTCCCCCAGAGTCTCTTCTCTTGAGCCAGAGATGGCTCACGGCTTGGCCCATGGGTGTTCCTGTAGCAAGGTATGCTTGTCCAACAGGGCCTTCTCCAGGTAGTGAGCAAGACTGACAGCGTTGGTCTCAATACAGCTGCTGTAGGCAGAGATCACAAAGTCTATGTGCTCAGACATGGGGTTGTAGCAGACACCATAACTATGAGGGTCCACAGGCCCAAAGCACATAACGCAGTATCCTGGCAGAGACCTGGCTGGTAGAAAGGTTAAAGTGAATTGCAATGGCATAAGATGTGTCCATGAAGATATCAGGGATGTTCACTAGATCCTCAATGGCTTGAAGATTTAGGCCTAATAGCAGCAGTCAATGGCTTCCCCTCAGATGGCCTTGTCAGTGTAGGATCTGTGTGACCTCACTACCTTCCTCAGCAGCTCTACCTTCATCTGCTCAATTGTGTTAGTGTCATCCATGGCTCTGACAAAGTTGAAAGAGTCAATAGAGTCAGAATGGATGGTGTCAGTGCAGCCCAAGTAGAATATTCGGAACGAGGTACTCTCATAGGTGGAGCAGCTTTGGCCATAGATTCTGTAATAGGTCAGCTATAGGGCCATTTGGATGAAACCATCTGGACTCATTTTTTCCATCTTGGGGAAATTCTTCCCAAAGTGATGGAATACTAACACTGTACAGTCCAGGTCTTGTACCACGAGGTTGATGTTTTGCTTGGCCTTCTCAATGTCCCTCAATCTCTGGGGTGATTCTTGGGCCTGGGTAGGGGAATCATGGGTGACCTCACAAGCTCTGGTTTCTTCAAGAATTCCATGATGTGGTCCAAGAGTGCCACAATGGAGGAGGCACTCTCTGCAGCACCATGTTCATTCATGAGGCTGCAGGAGCCATCTTCTTCTACTATGAACCACAGGGTTTTATCAAACCAGCAGTTCCCACTGTTTTGCTTGCTGCCTCCACCATGCAGCATCTGGTCAGCAACTAGGCTCTTGTAGATGTCCTCCAAGAGCAGTGGCATGGGTGCATCCAGGCACACAGTGAAGATGCTTTTCTGTATCAAATGTGCTGAAGCCTTGTTTGTTTTGTCTTTGATGAGGTTACTGTAAGCCTTGGCACAGGTGTTTCAGTGATTGGTGGTGAGAATGCCCATGGGATTCTTGTTGGTCTGCAGGGATGAGTTCCAGATCTTCTCCATCTGTATGAAGATCTGGTCTATGGTGAAGGGTGTCCTGTCACTGTGGTACACATCTAACTCAAAAAACTGGAAATTGTGCACAACAGTGATATGTATAGGGGACTTAGTTATCTTGCTGTAGTTAATGCCCTAGTCCTGCTTGGGGTCTGTAATTCGGTAGGAAGAGAGAATCTGGTAGTACTGATTCATACACAGTGGCTTTCTTCCAAGATATCCCACTGGCAGAGTCTCATTGTCAGGCATGGTCTTGAAATCCAAAGCTCTTTTTATGAGTTTGGCTGCAAACTGAAATTGACCCATCAACTAGCTGTTTGGTGTTATTTCATTCCTCCTGGCTCACAATGGGCTGCAGGGTCTCAAGGTAGTGATCCAGGATCTGCTGCAAGGGGGGCAGTGGCAGTTGAGGCAGAGAATTCTGATGTGCCTGAAACCTGCCTGGCACCTTCCTCAAGGAGACAGGCTTGAGGAAGCCCAAGGGCTTGATCTTCTCTCCCTGCTGCTGCCCCTGACCATGGTAGGAGTGAGGCTCTGAGCTCAACCTGTTTCTCTGTCTGCCTCAGGTTTAGTCTTTGAGCCTAACCTGTGCTAGCAAGCCAACAGACCCATGGATGGACTGGACAGACAGGTGGACCTAGTGAATGAGAAACCACCAGCCTCTGGGGCATGGTTCTTGTGGCAAATGCCAGCATCTTGGTGACCCACGGACTGCCCGCTCCACCCCTTCCACACCAGCAAAGTACACGAGCCCCCAGTAGATTTCTCAACTGCCTTCCCTCCTTGCACACACTCCTAGCTTCAGCCAAAAAGGCCAAGGGCAAAGGAGGAGAAGGTTGCAGAGCCACTCCCGTTGTAGCACCCACTCACCCACTGCCTCCACCACCCTGCTAGTCCAGGCAGGGGAGAGGTTTCCCCAGCCTGCGCCAGCAGCCCAGAAGAGGAGTGGGGGAGGGGCACCGTGACAATCTACACTTATTATTTAATAAGTGCTATCATTAACCCTGTTTACAGAGGAGGAAATTGAGGCAAACAGAGGTTAAGTGACTTGCCCAGGATTACATAGCTAGTACCTGAGGTGGGATTTAAACTCAGGTCTTCCTGACTTCAAGCCTAATGTTCTATCCACTGTGCCACTTACAATCACCTAAAGAAGTCATCCAGCCATCTGCATGAGCATCTTGACTCTCTCCTTTGACATCTAGTCCCCACATCCTTCTAGGCCAAGGAAAGCTTCTAACAAGGCCAGCTCAGTCAGTTCTCACTTCAACAAAAATATAAAGCAGATATATCTGAATCTGACTCAAAGAAAAAAAAGTACTCTTGACTATTTACTTCTTCTTTGAACACATTGGTGAGGGAATGCACGAGGAAAACCTGGACCCAATACTGTGAAGCTAGAAATGTTGATGAACCCAGTACTGTGAACCTGAACATGACTGAATAGGATTTGGATGGCTCTGACACTCTAACAGGGGTATGGACCTTCTTGTTGCTGTTCTTTTAAGACCCACTTCTGCAGAGACCTCCTGAAAATGGTTTTCTGTGAGATTTTCAAGTATGTATATGCAAATGAATAATAAAGTGTCCCATCGGAAACTCTGGGCTTGGCAGAGAGTGGTAATATATTCTAATGAGAACAGATGGATATCCTTTTGTTTGGCCTTCTGATTGCTTCTTTCATCTCCAAGGTTTGAATTACTGTGGTGCAGGATCAGATAAGGCCTCCGAAAGGGATATACATATATGGAGGAACCTCACAGCTATGTTTACCTAGATGCAGGAATCAAAATGGGGATGGGGTGGGGGGAGAAGATAGAAGAGACATGTTAAAGTAATATGTGAAGATTTAGGGTTGATTGTAACATTTGATCCCAAGCCCATTTCTGGGGACTGGGATGGAGCTGGTCACTATACTCATTTCAGTAACTGAGGTCATGAAGAAGATGGTCAAAAGTACATTGAAGAGGCCATAAAGAGTAAAGACTGATATTGGGATCCTGTGCTTCCAAAGGAATCTGGAAAATATTTTTAGTGTATTTGTTCTGCATGATTCAGCTAACAAGCTCTCCATTCGCATGGGCAACCATGGTGCCAGAATCCACATTACCAGAATGGTTGGCTGGGAGAAGGGCTACTTTGAATGTGTCCCTCCAGTAACTGTCAACCTTACACGGTAGTAGAAGGGCTCATCCTGTGTTCCTTCAGTGAGACAGAAGAGGCAAATTTCTATATCAAAAAATTAAGTGGACTAGACATCCAGACACCTACTGAATCTCCTACCTCCAAATCCTTCTGTCATGCCCTCCTCTTCCACCCTTTAACATTCTTCCAAATTGCTCTACTAAGTTTAACTCAGTGAGTACATTTTTATGTGCCCACAGATAGCTCTTTGACTTTTTATTTGCAGGAGAATGGAGAGGAGTGAAAAATAGAGCTATTTTTTTCATCTGTTTTCAATAATTGTTTTTTTTTAAAAGACTGAGACAAAGTATATTATTTGGGAAGGGGAGTTAAGGGAAACACAACCACTCCTTTTATCTAGTCAGGTTTGTACATTTAGCAGAGATTTGTGGTTTACAGAGTGAGTGAGTGTGTGTGTGTGTGTGTGTGTGTGTGAGAGAGAGAGAGAGAGAGAGAGAGAGAGAGAGAGACAGAGAAAGAGAGAGAAAGAGAGAGAGAGAGAGAATAGTTGTTTACATTTAAATTTTACAAACAAGGAACAATTATAAGGTTATAAGGAGTATTATGGGAGAGAGAGGGAGACAGGATGGGGTGGAATGTCTAGGTAGTGTAAAAAGGATTAAAGACTTCTGGTCTTTAGAGATAGTAACTGCAGGTGACCAACTGTAAAAGTAAGAAGGTGTGTTCAGAAGACCAGAGCTTAAGCTTGGGAGGATGGATTGTCTTTAGCTCTAGGCAATTGGAAGAAAAACAGCCACTTTGGAGGGAGTCATCTTTTCCTTCAACTTATGGTGGTCTACAGTTTCAAAGGCAGCATAAAGACAGCGGTTAGAACAATACATGTGGTCACTGTGGTTTTTAGAAGCCACATAGGTCAAGAATACCAGTGAGTTAGCTGATCAACTTGACCTTTAACTGACAAGGTGGGGAGGGGTGCCGGGGGGCGGGGAGGTGGGGGGGTAGTGTAGGTGTTTTCTTTTGTGGGAGGACTGGCATGTCACTATAGCAGGTCTTGATAGATGATAAATGATAGATAGAAAGACAGATAGTTGATTGATAGATATACAGGTATCAAACACTTTATTTAAAAAGGCATAATGGAACTTCCTTAGATTTAGATTTTAATTATGTCTATACGGTTTCTAAGTTGTACAGTTTTATAGAGTTGTATATATGTATGCCCCAGTACATAAAATTTTTCCCCTTTCCCCTCTCTGCTTTTTTGGAAATAACAATAATAGCTAGCATTTATATCATGCTTTAAGGTTGGCAAAGCACTTTACACACATTATTTTATGTAATCTTAATCGTATCCCTGAGTTTGGTACTAGTGCTTGTATGTTTATTCCCATTTTACAGGCTTATAGAGGGGTGGGTGACTTGCCCAAAGTGTCAAAGCTAGTATGCTTTTTGGGATGAGGTAGGGCTAACCAGAGCTGGTTTCAAATCCTTGTAATTCTGTACTCCTGTATTATTTTTTCCTGTATGCCAGATCTCTCTTTGTCTATTTGTTGAACATTTTCTGAATAGGTTTTTTTTTTCCTTTCATAACAAAAGCAAAATCCTTCCTATTGTTTTCTCTCTCTGTATGTGATCTAGGCTCTATTATATTGTAATACTTGTTTCTTATTTCCCTTTAGTCAGTGGGTTGGTCAGTCAATTATTTTTTATATCACTATTTTGCTCTTTCCTTCTCTGCTCTGTCACAGACTTCTGAGAGCCTGGGCAACTTGTCATTAACAACCCTCCTCCAGTTGATGGTATGGTTGGAAGTAGAGGTCATTTAGACCAAACTCTCTACCTGAAATTTATTGCTTCTCTACAAAATTTCCTACAATGAAAATGCGTTGCCTCCCACTTTGAAGAATTCTAGTAATGGGGAGTAATGTATGACATAGCACATTCCTTTCTGGTACAACTGTTGCTGATGGGAAATTGTGTTGTTATTTACTTTTTTTTTTAATTAAGTTTTCTCTTCAGTGGAGGTTTCCAATGACAGGATAGATAATATGGTTGAAAGGATTAAAGCCTGAGGCAGGGTATGAACTAGATGACTTCTGAGATTTCTTTCTAGATCTGAGATTCTGTGAAGTTGTGTAATCATTGAGTCTGTTCTCAAATTCCAAGTTGGATGACACCCAAATGAACTCATTCTGCTTCGTCTTGATATACCTGGTCTTTTAAATTTCAAGGGAAGCCCTCTATGATTCCCTTTGTCACTTCCTTCCAGTGTATCAGTTTCTCTTGGTCTCCACTGCCTGATTGTCCATCAGGCTTTCCTCAATCTTTAATATTGCTGGGGCAAGTTTTGGATAAGAATTCAGCAGAGTGAAAGCATTCACTAGACTTCTCTGAATAGATTCCTAAATAATAATCATGAGGGTTAGTTCCTGAATACATATGCTACCTTCCCATCAGGCTTTATAGAGAGGGGACTCCCATATACCAACCAAGCAAATTTCTCCCCTGTCAGAATTTGTTTCTTTAAAAAAGTATAATCAAGTCATTAGAAGACTGCCAGTCTACTGGGAAGGCCCCTGGGCAGAAGCCATAACTCTATCCCAGAGGTGCTGGGCTGAGAGGGCAGAGTTGCCAGCCTCTCTTCCTGACGACCCTAGACTGATGTCAAATGCGTTTCCTACCTCCTCCCTTCATATACTTATCTTTATACTTCAAGACTAACATAAAGCTCAACACAATATCCTCCTTTTACCAATTCCTTTCCTTCTTCCCTTTTGTGCTCGTAATCCATGTCCCTCCTTTCCCCCTTGGTGCATCTTCCTTTTTCCTCCAAGTCTGAGTCCTTAATATGTTACTTATTTACTTCCCTAGTTAACTTAGTTCTTCAGCCAGAACATGGTCAGGTTGCTATCTGCTTTTTTTGCCCCATGTCAATGATGTCAGTGTATGAGTATGTTTCATCCTGAGCTAGTTTACGTGGATTTTTAGTATGCACCTCACCAAAACCATTCCTCCCACCATTCCCAGGGCATTCCTTTGTCAGGGAGCCCTGTAAGGGGTTCATAGAGGCATTTAATAGAAGCCAGGAGTAGATGATGGTGGTAATAATGATTGTTTTAAGATGGTAGTCTTAGTCTGCTATCATTTCCATTAATTGAAAACTCTGAGGGCATGTATACTTATTCAACTCCCCTTCCCCACACCACACACACACTCACTTATCAGCTATTCTTCTAAGCCTGGTGCAAAAGCCCACCTTATCATTAGAGCCCATTACCTTTGATCAGATTATTAACTTGTTGAGTACTAGTTGAGTCACATTCAGTTTGCAATCCAGTAAGATCCTCAGGTTTCTTTCATTCAAATTACTAAGTAGCCATGCCTCTCTCAATCTTATTAGTGAAGTTCATTTTTGTACCTGAAGGAGAAATAAAATTTAACCACTAGGTAAGGACACTGTAAAGCTGATGATCTCAGCTACTATTATAAAAATTATTTTTTGTCCTTGGATAGGAGGCATTTGGATCTCTTATTTTAATAATTACCTTGCTCCAAAGGTACTTATTTGGCAATTTTAAAAGTAGATTTAGTCACTTCTTTTTTGCTACCTTTGAATAGGAAATGTTTTCCCACCCCATAACAAATCTTGCCAGTTGCAAGGCAAATATTCCCCCAGAAACCAGACGCCTTTTCTCTCCATTTGCTTTCTCCCTCTTTCTGTATCCTTGTTTGTGTGTTTGTTTGTTTTTCTGAAAGGGGCTACTAAATTGCCTCTGAATGATGTTGTTTGGTTATATAGTCTAACCAGCCCAGAAAAGTTAAAACAATCAAATGTTTACCCAAAGAAGTGAAAGCTCCTCCCAGTAAGCAGTCTCCCTCACCATGCTAATAAATAATTTTCTTTTTAATTTGGCTATTAGAGTTAATTGACCTCAGGTAGGTTGATACATCTGGTGGGTGAGATTCTCCCTGGGCTATCCAGGAATCCAAGCTGACAAATCTCTACAACTCTCAAGTGTGGGAGTTGGAATTTTGTCTATTATATTTCAATGTATTAGATTCAGCCTATTTTTCAATCCTATCATAATATTTTAGGTTCCTGATCTTTTTGGCCAGCATTGTAGTTATCCTTCTCTGATCCATTGTTATCCATGAATAAGAGGCATGTCATTTCTGCTTTCATATGCACCAGTGATAGAAATGTTCAGCAAAACAGATGACTTAGAATGGATCCTTTGAGGAAATAATCTGTCTTTGTGTGTGTACTCGGATAAGAATTGTAGATCTTGGGTCATGTTATTGATTTATTGACTACTGGCCAAACTTTCTGTGACAATCTGGTTATTACTGCATGGTAGTGTATGGATTGAGAGTGATAGGGGATCAGCAGGTTTTCTGACAACTAGGTCGGTTTGTAGAGAGACATTTGTTTTAGAACCTCTACACATTTTCTCAATAGTCCATTAGAGAGCTTTTGGAAACTAGATTTTTCAGAAGCCAGGAGAGTCTAGGGGAAAGGGGCAGGTTCAGGGGATATCGTGGGGATATTGGAAACCCTCAAGGGTCAGACAGAGCTTGGTAAAACCAGAATTGAAACACCCATCCCCTCTACAATACATAGGTTGATGTCTCAGGACCACAAGAGACTGAATATTAAAAATAACAAAATCCTGGACTTATCTTGCCCCAGTGTCTTTTTATATGTGTGGCTTTACCCAAGACTTTGTAGATCCTGGGGCTACAATTTTGCCCAAAGGGAAACACTAAGAGCAGAGGTGAGAGTCTTTCCTTGATAAAAAGGGAGCAGATGCTTAGGCATGTGTATAGAGTATAAAATCATTTCAACAAGCATTTATTAAGTATGTGTCATGTACCAGGCACTGTACAAAGTGCTGGAAATTCCAAGTTGGAAATAAAATATTCCTAGCATAAGAAGCAATGTATTACACGAAGGAAAGATAATAATAATAGCTAGCATTTATATTAAAACCAGGAAGACTCAACTTCATGAGTTCAAATCTGGCCTCAGTCACTTTCTAGCTGTGTGACCCTGAGCAAGACACTTAACCCTATTTGTCTCAGTTTCCTCATCTGTAAAATGATCTAGAGAACGAAATGACAAACCACTCCAGTATCTTTGCCAAAAAACAAACAAACAAAACAAAAAGGGGTTGAGAAGAATTCAACATGACTAAAAAAAATGACTCTACAACAACATCATGTATATAGTGCCTACTACATGCCAGAAACTATGCTAAATGCTTTACAAATATTTTATTTCATCATCACAACAACCCTGGGAGGTTGGCATGATTGTGATCCCCACTTTATAGTTATGGAAACTGGGGCAGACATAGGTTAAATGATTTTATAAGGCTCATAAGTGTCTGACACCAGGTTTGAACCTACATCCTCTTGACTCCAGACCTGTCAAACTATTTGACCTAGAATCTATCATCATTATTTTACCTAGCTACCACATAAAGAAATGAAGACAGGAATGGGGTCATTTTCTTAGAGATGATTAGTGGGGAAAGAAGTCCAGAAGCTGATGGGATAGGAAGAATGGCAAGGTCAAAGAAACATATAGCTATCTTCAGAAGGAAAGAAAAAGAACTAATTTTCAAGTTTCAGGTCAATGTGCATTTGTCTTCTAACTTCTTCCATCTTTATTCCCCACTCTCTAACACCACCACTACCCCCATCCCGTGAAGGCTCAGAGAATAAAATGTGTGTCTGGATCGCCATAGCAGCCCAGGCAGTGATCTTGGGAATGAACAGTCTTCTGAATTATCCCCTTCTCTGTCCTTCTATTGCTGACAGGTCTAGGGGTACTCTCTATGCAATAGGAGCTAGTCCTAGGTAGGAGAGTGGGGTTGTCTTTATGGGAATATGTCCCATTTATCTTTGAATGCCTGTAGAACTAGAGCCTAGGACCCCAGTCAGATCAACTGTATCTCATTTTGTGTATGTTTTCCCATTCTTATTTGAGACCATGAATTCTCAATTTTAATGACACTTGATAATCATCTTCCTCTTCTATTTGTGCCTCTTCTTGTTTTTCTTTATGACATGGAAAAAGATTCTGAGACTGAAATTTATAGAAGTGGATAGAGCTCTGGACATGGATTCTATTGAACTTGTGGGCAAGGTGCAAAACCCACCTCAGACACAACAGTTCATTTACCCTATATAGGATCCAGTGACACTGACCTTCTTCTCGTTCTTCACACATGCCTCTTCATCCCCAGATCCCCACCCTTTTCACAGGCTGTCCGCCATGCCTGGAATGCTCATTCTTCAAGGATCAATTTAAATCTCACCTTCTACAGGAGTACTTTCCCACCCGCCCCCACTCCCGTTAATTCCCATTTATATTTGTATATTATACATATGTCTGTATATAGACATACATCTTATATTACTCTCTCTCTCACACACACACATGCACAGTGTTTTTTGAGTCTTAAGTTCAAATAAATTTGAGTTATCATAATTCTATCTCTTTCTGTCTCTTCGCCCATGTGTATATTTCTGCCTCTCTTTTTGTCTCTCATGATGTTTCTTTCTCTGCTGTGTCTCTGTCTATATCTAGTGCCTGCTCTTTCTCTCTCTCTCTCTCTCTCTCTCTCTCTCTCTCTCTCTCTCTCTCTCTCTCTGTCTCTCTCTCTCTCTGACTGTTTCTGTCTGTCTGTCTCTCCTCTCTCTTGGGCTGCCCTGTGTTACTGCCCTTGCCTTTGTCTTTTTCTCTCCCTCTTTCCCCCTTTTCTCTCTACCTCTCTTTCTGTCTCTCAGTCTGTTCCTTGCTTTTCTTGTTCCTGTGACTCTAGAGGAGAGAATTGGCCTAATATGGAAATAGCTGTGCAAAGACTCAAGAACACTCGAGTACATGTCCATCAATCTTCATAGCAAGACCCAGAATACACTAACCCGGTGATCTTGATGGTGTGACTGAGGGCCTGGGAGATCAGGGCATGACCCCAAAGTATGTGTGATAAACTAATCTAAGGGTGGGAAACATTGCACCCTCCCTCCCCACCCCCAGTAGTCAATCAAGGGGTTTTTGTCTAACACAAGACTTCATTGATAACAGCTTAACATTTCCCTAATTCCTCCCCTCTAAAAGGTCCTGACTTGTCTTCCTTTGAGTGGGGGAGGGGGAAGGGAACAGGATGGGACATAAAAATGGTTAGTCGTCCAAGGAATTATAACCTATTCCTAACTAAAGAATTCATAGAAAGAACAGCTCAGGTGCCCTTGGGAAGACTGGCACATCCATGGGATGGAGCTGGGGAGAGGGGGAATATTGGTAGAGATACAAGTTCAAAATATGTTTGGAGACCTTAGAGGCTTGGAGTACCTCTACTGCCTAGCAATAGCCCTAGGGCCTCAGGTGGGAGTGGGGTAGGGTGGAAGGAGCAATGATTGGAAATTAGAAGAGAGATTAATATCTAGTAGGTAATCTCATCACTTTGGCAGGCCTATTACACTCCCCCTAGGAAATTAGCATCACACAGTAATCCAGAAAAAGAGGCCCTACCTGATATGAGTCACCAGGACCTGAATCTCCTTATAAACTGTCCTAGGGCCAGGAAGGTCTCATAGCCTGCAGTAGAGACCAAACTTTAATCATGCTGTCTACTTTTCTCATTTTTGCCTTTTTCCTACCCTGCTGTTTGTCCTTACCAGTTATCCCTAAAGATATCCTTGATGATTTCAACTTCTTTAAGGTAAGTATCACATTCCCTCTTTCCTGCTGTAGTGATCTTAGGAAGCATAGCCAAGTCTCCTTCTGTGCATTCATGCTTAAGATAACACAACTCTGTCTTTAAGAAGAGATTTTAAGTTTCCAATGCTTTAGAGAACTCTTTCTCACACCAACCCTGAGCCATGTAATTTTTGTTGTTGTTTGGCTGGTTTTTTTTAGTATCTTCCAAGAAATACCTTCTCTTTATGCCTAGCACATAATCAACCTGTAAGGCAGGAGCTCTTAAATCAGAACTTCAGATTCTCAAAGCTGGGGCAATCATATACATATATCTAACTACTGCTACTTCCTAATTTTAAAACGTTGCATTATTTGAATTTGAGCTGCCTATTTCCATTGGCTGGGAATCTTCTTTAGGTGTTATTGTCTTAGCACCCAAGAGGGCCTTGAAGTCAAAGACCATATGTTATTTATCCTTAAAGGTACTGGACACAGGCACTTAATAGTAACTCATCTTATCTAGGTCCAGATACCTGGTTGGTAAAATGTGGAGATTAAAGTATCTTTTGCCTATTAATTGAATTGCATCAGATCAGATTCATAATGACCCTTTGTCCTCTGAGGGAACTTTCAATTCCACATGGTAACTGTCTGAATATTCTCAGGCCTCTGGCTCAGGTTCATTTCCTTTTCTTTTATTTTAGGATTACTTCCATCGTTTCTTCTTCACAGAAGAAGAATCCTTGCACTCTACTATGGAGGATCAATTGAGATTCTTGCAGCATTTCTTCAGGCTGGAAGAAACTGGCTGGTTGGATGAGCCCACAAAGGCTATCATAAGGCAGCCTCGATGTGGGGTCCGAGATATTGCTGACTATTCATTTTTTCCTGGGAAGCCCAAAATTAAAAATAACCCCATAACTTACAGGTAACTATTCTTAGGTCATAGAATGGAGTATCTCTAGGAGGGGCTGTGGGAACCCAGAGGAAAAGATCAAGGAAAGGGTGGGCAGCTATCTGGGCAGCATCAAAATAAAACTTCTCATTCATAATCTGCATCCTTGGATTATAACTTCCATAGCTTTAATGATATGGTCCCTCTAGCAAGAGGTGGCCTTTTCTTAACTGGAGCGAAATAACATGATAGGTATCCTTAGACAAGTCATAATGTCTAGTTCCCAGTCTCATTGATGAGACATTTGGATGAGGTGAACTGCAACAGAAATGGGATTTGGACATAGGTAATTGATTCCAAATCCCATAAGTACCTCACATTGGCTGCTTATCATTTCAACTCTGTTCTTAGCCTCTCTTCCATTTTGTCTCTCTTAGTGTCATCAACTATCCAAGGGGCATGAGTCCTAGGACAGTTGAAAGGATCTTGCGGAAGGCAGCAGAAGTCTGGAGCAGTGTGACAGACCTGAAGTTCCGAAGAGTGTATGTAAAAGATTCTGACATTGAGTTTGCTTTCCTGTATGGAGGTAAGGAGACAATAAGCACATAGAAAATGAGGGATCACTGAAGACCTCTCTTAGCTAATTAGCTGAATCTAATGACCTAAGACCTCAGAAGTAATCAAGCAAAGTAAGGCAGTAGTCATTCAGTGGTGCTGCCTTTTGTCCTGCCTAAAATCATCCCAGGACTGAATATGCTTGCAAAGCACCTGGAGGGCAGCTAGGTGACTCAGTGAATAGAGCAGCAGCCCTGGAGTCAGGAGGACCTGAGTTCAGCCTCACTTGACACACTAGCTGTGTGACCTTGGACAAGTCACTTAAACCCAATTGCCCTGCCTTCCCCTCTCCAAAAAAATCTCATTGGTCCTGACAGGACTCCTTGGAAACAGATGAGAAAATCGATGCAGATACTACTCACTGGGCTTCAAGGTGCTGAATCCATTCTAATTTTCAGGTTTTAAACTAGCCCTCTTTTCCCCTCTCTTACAGAACTTGGAACTTTTATCCTTATCACCACTCCAAAATATGAGATAGGAAGTGAGCTCAGCAGGCTTCCAAGTAGATGTCTGTCCTATGTTCCCTAGTGTAATCTCTCATTTCTTTTCCATTGACAATAATATTTTAACACATGTGTGAAAACTAGGTGGCACAACTGGGTAGAGGCAGGGCCTGGAGGCAGGAAGACTTATCTTCCTGAATTCAAATCCAGCTTCAGACTCTTACTAGCTGTATGACCCTGGACAAGTCACTTAACCCTGATTGCCTCAGTTTTCTCAATTGTAAAATGAACTGGAGAAGGAAATGGCAAATGGAAATGGTATTGCCAAGAAAACCCCAAATGGGATCACAAAGAGTTGGGTGCATGAATGAACAAAAAAGGAAATGCTTCCTCTCTCCCTGTCCCTTGCAGATCATGGAGATGGCTACCCCTTTGATGGAAAAGGAGAAATCCTAGCTCATGCTTTTGCCCCACATCCTGTCTACCAAGGAACTATCCACTTTGACAATGATGAAGATTGGTCAAATTCTGAAGAGGGTAAATCTGACAACTGTTTGTACTGATAGGCTCCTCTTTTTTTTTTTTTTGCTGTTTTTGCAGTTTTTGCAGTTTTATACTCTCAACCTTTTCTTTCTACCTCAGGAATCAACCTCTTCCTGGTGGCTGTTCATGAAATAGGCCATGCCCTGGGTCTACGACACTCTCAGGATTCTGACTCCATCATGTACCCCATCTATCAATATAAAGACCCAAAACTCTTCAGACTCAGTGATGATGACATAATAGGGATCCAGACTCTTTATTAAGGTAAGTGCCTTGGGAAGAAGTGGGTGAAGATAATAAACCTTGGGCCTCCCGTGTTTTGGTGACTTGGTCAGCCTTCCTTACTTCATGTTTAAATCTAGTCTTTCTAGCTGTATGACCTTGGGCAAGTCACCAATGTTCTATCCACTACAGCACCTAGCTATCTCTTGATGAAGGATGTGTTTATGCCTGTCTTTTAATTCAATATGGGATAAAGCATTATACCACCAACACTCAGGTTGCTTAGCCCTTGGGCCCCTAAGAAAGAAGGTAAGATAATTCCTGCCCCTTGCCTCAGTCTTCACTTTCTTAACCTATTTCTTTTCTTCCTTCAGGAAAAAAAGAAAATGCCATATCCTGAATATCCTGAAGTCCTAGACTTGAGGCCCATGATCCTTTTTCATAGAAAGTACAAATTTCCCTGACTCAGGAAGCAAATCAATAACTACCATGTTACCTTGAGGCTCGTTGGAGCTAAGATCCAAAGCATTGGGAGAGGAATGGTCTAATTTAGAATTTGAACTCGGAACAACAGAACACAAAAAGGGATATTTTAAATATGGAACTGAATGTCCACTTTCTATGGCCTTTTTTAAAGTATGTAAATAAATTATATATTTCTAAAACTGTCCTGCTTGTCTGTATTTCCTTTCTTAAGGAGGATAAGTATAGGCTTCTTTTGGAATGTGGGATTTCAAATGGAACTTAAAACCATAATGCCACAATATCCTTCATTTTACAGTTGTGTAAAACTGTAAAGTGATTTCCCTAGAATCACAGATAAAATCAGATGTTGGATTTGAACTCTTCATGACTCCAAGCCCAATCCTCTAATCACTGTGCCCCTTAATTGTGCTAGGGGATATTTCTAAAGGGGCTGAGTGTTGCAAAGATTGGGTTTATGGCAACCTTTCGGGAGTAGGAGACAGCATTGTACTGGGATTCAGTGACAGTAGGAGATTCATAGAGACACAACTCTGTGAGAGAGAGAGAGAGAGAGGTCACAGGTGAGGAATTTGGACATCTTCAGGAGTAACTGGCAACACAACTATATTTGTGTTATATATCAGGAGGTACAGAATTGGGCATTCTTTTAGTGAGTGTGCCAAAAAGGTAAATTCACCCCTTCTGCCTCAGACTGAGATTTCTAAGAGACATATAGAACCTAGATTCTAATGCCCAGATATCCTGCTGCTCAATCCTGGCCTTGGTGCCTTGTGAGAAGTGAGGAGAGAACTATAGAGGAGGCATAAAAGCATGGTTGTGCAGGGTGTGAGTAGAAATAGAAGGAAGGGCTAGATGCAGGTTGAGATTCGGCCTCATTTGGCAATTATGACCAAGTCATCTGAGACGTAATTTCCTCTCTGTCTTCTTATTTTATGTTGAGAATCAATACACTCTTCTGGCCCACCAGTAACTTATCTTGCCCCTTTCTGACACCTGTTAACAGTTCCTTGAAAAATACTTAGCTCTTATCTAAGTTTCTGATTCTACTGCTCAGAAACCCATGTCCTGCTGCCAATGAAAGCTGTCAGTCACCCTCACCACCAGGAGCACAGTATTCCTAGGTCTGTCTAATCATTTACTGTTCTCGTTTTGGTTTCAGGTCAATGTACTTGCCATAGCTACAGGGCACACTTATCCTTTATTAATAGGATCATAGATTTAGAATTGGAAGGGACCCAAGAGTTTATTTAGGCCAACCCCTTCATTTTGTGATTGTGGAAACTGAGACCCGGAATCGTTACTGGACTTGCCCAGTATCACACACATTAACTTTTGTAGCCAAGACTCAAACACTATAGAGGACTTACTATGTGCCAAACACTGCGAGAAGTGCTTCGCAAATCTCTCAATTTATGCTCAAAACAACTTTGCAGTGAGGTAGTATTTTTATCCTCATTTTATAGATGAGGCAAACTGAGGCAAATAGGGGTTAAGTGACCTACCGAGAGTCACACAGCTAGTGAGTATCTGAACTCACATTTCCTTATTTCAGGCCCAGCTAATTTTCCACTGTGCGACCTAGCTGCCTTCAAGTTGCTTGTCTCTACACCCAAAGACCTGAATGGCTATCGATATTCAAGGCCCACCACCTAGCTTTCCAATCTGAATTTTACACTCCTTACCTTAGGTATTGTATGATTCAGATTACTGGACTGCCTTCTATTTCCTATTAACTGACCAAGCTTAAAATGGACCTTCTATGTGCCCTGTTCAAATCACTGACTTCCTTCAAGATCTAACAGTAATTAACTCCCATTCCATAAAGACTAACCTCATCTATCCCCTTTATAGACCAGGTGAAAGTAACGTTTTCCCTGAAACTTCTCATTTCTCTTTTTTTAAAGGGGGGAAGGCAAGGCAATTGGGGTTAAGTGACTTGCCCAAGGTCACACACCTAGTGTGTCAAGTGTCTGAGGCTGAATTTGAACTCAAGTCCTCCTGACTCCAGGGCCAGCGCTCTACTCTCTGCGCTATCTTGCTGTCCCCAAATTTCTCATCTCTACAGGAGAAAACAAGAGAAAAAAATTGTGACCTTAGTTTACTTGTCAGTGAGCTCCAGAGGAGAAGGTGGTGATAGTGGAACATAGCAGGACAGTGATTCTCAGATATCTGTGCTACTAAAGAGTTCCAAGGATGACGTGGTGGCTTTCTGAAATTTTACATTAATATAGTCCTTTACAGTTACGGAGTATTTCCAAACATTACCTTATTTCATTAGATTCATCACAATTACCCTTGAAGCAGTCAGCCATTCCTATCTTTAGCAGAAGAGGAAACGGGCCCAGAGAAGGGAACTTTCTTGACCAAGGTCACAAATAGTAAGTCAAGGACGGCTAGGTGGTACAGTAGATAGAACGCTGGCCTTGGAGTCAGGAGGACCTGAGTCCAAATCTGGCCTCAGATACTTGACATTTACTACCTATGTGACCCTAGGCAAGTCAGCTAATCCTGATTGCTTTGGGGCTGGGGGTAACGAAATAGTAAGTGAATGGCAGAGCAGAGACTACGGTCCCGGTCCCCTGACTCTATTCAAGCATTATTTCCATAACAACATACTGACAGCGAGCATATGGGACATCCCTGGCCTAGCTTATGATCATCATCCCTAGAAAGATAGATTTTTTTCAGCTGCTTCATTTAGCATTTATTGGAAAGAAGTAACTATTTTTTCTCCAATTTGTTAGCAGCATTTTAGAACTAAGTGGCACAGTGAAAAGATCACTGGGATTGGAATCAGGAAGACTCATCTTTGTGAGTTAATATCAGGTCTCAAAAATTATTAGCTGTGTGAACCTGAGCAAGTCACTTAACACTATTTGCCTTAGGTTCCTCATCCCTAAAATAAGGTGGAGAAGGAATAGCAAACAACGTCAGTAACTTTGCCAAGAAAACCCCAAAATGGGGTCATAAAGAGTCAGACTCAACTGAAATGACTCAGCAACAGTTTTAGAACCCTATGTTTTCCAGATGAGCATGAGAGCTTTGGAAATGTTAGTGTTTATATTGAACAAGGAATTGTCCCCAGAGTCTGCTTTAGAGGTCTGCTTATTTGACTTGAGTTGATGACTACGATGGAATAATAAAAGCTATCCAGTGGACTGGAGATAGTAAGATGGCTTTACTCAGATCAGAAATTTTGGAAAATCAGAAGGAAAATGATCTGTCGACATACCAAAGTAAAGCTGATAAACAGAGTCAATTTAGAAGAACTGATTATCAAATGTGATTAGGAACCACATAATGAAGGATAGCTTCTGGAGGTTTCAACAATCGATGGAGAAATAATATGAAATGTCTTGAGGCCTTTGCAATGAAGAGCTGATTTTAAAAGAAATTGATTAAACCCATGAAGGGCAAAGTAAGAATGGGTCTACTAATCCAGAAATACTGGGAAAATATTAGAATGGGAGTCAATATACCTATATTCTAGTTCTGAATCAGCCATTAACTCACTATGACCTAATATCAATCCAAAAACGCAGATACAAAAAAGCCCTTGTCTTGAAATCAGAAATGCATCTACATTGATTTGACAAATAGAATTGCTCCCATACTATGATGGTGCTGGCATATTTCCTTTATCAGTAGGTTTATTGTACTATTTGTTCATTCATCGATTTTAATAACAAGTTCTTGTCTCCATCAATAACAGCAGAGCCATTATATTTAGACGTAAGTATCAAAATCTTTGTTGTACTGTATAACGAAGTGGAAGTAGCATAAAAGAAAATCAGGAAAGAACAGCTAGAACATGCCAAGTATTTTAACACAGAGGAGACATTCGTTGGATGCAACGTAATATTGAAGTGATTAAAAGATCAATAGCTGGAAAGCAGAGACTTGCGTGAGCTCCCTGCCAGGTCCCTCCAAAAACCTATAAAAAATGGCTGTGAATAAATTTTAGAACTTCAGAACCCACAAAATAGCAGAGGGAGGCAGGGCTCCAGCCCAGGACAACCTGGATGGTCACTGGGTGAGGTCTGTTGCACACAGAGCTGGGAGTGTGGGGGAGTGGAGGGGAGTGGAGGGGAGTGGAGGGGAGTGGAGTTCGGCGTGAGTGGTGACAGGAGCAAGCAGACCAGGAACTTGGCAGAACAAGCCCTAGCACCCTGAATCATTGATCTGTGGCAGTTATCAGACTTCTCAACCCACAAACACCAAAGACAACAGAGAAGGTTAGTGGGAAAAGCTGCGGGGACAGAGTGGAAGGAGTTGGAGGTTCAGCCACTGCCCCAGGGTTGGCAGAGGTGGTGCAGCTACAGAACTACAGCTGCAGTTACTTCCAGCCCCAGGGCCACCTGGTAGGAGGAATTAAGTGGAGGATCAGAGCAGAAGTGCAGAGCCTGCTTAAGATTTTTGTCAGGTCCAGGTTGGCGGTTCTTGGGGAAGGAGGAGTGCTAGTGTGGCAGAGCTGGCTGTATAGAAATAGAACAACAGCATATCCCCTCAAGCTTGGAACAAAATACTCTCTACTCTACAAGCAGTCATACCCTGATAAAAAACTCAAGGGTCAAGTAAGTTGGCTGGAAACATGGCCAGGCAGCGAAAACACACTCATATTCAGTCTCAGACTTTGGAATCTTTCTTTGGCGGCAAAGAAGACCAAAACATACAGCCAGAAGAAGTCAACAAAGTCAAAGAGCCTACATCAAAAGCCTCCAAGAAATACATGAACTGATCTCAGGCCATGGAAGAGCTCAAAAAGGATTTGGAAAAACAAGTAAGACAAGTAGAAGAAAAATTGGGAAAAGAAATGAGAAGGATGAGAGAAAATCGTGAAAAACAAGGAGACCAAAAAAAAAAAAATACTGAAGAAAATAACACCTTAAAAAATAGACTAACTCAAATGGCAAAAGAGCTCCAAAAAGCCAATGAGGAGAAGAATGCCTTGAAAGGCAGAATTAGCCAAATGGGAAAGGAGGTCCAAAAGACAACTGAAGAAAAAAAATTAGACTGGAGCAAGTGGAAGCTAGTGACTTGATGAGAAATCAAGACATTATAAAACAGAACCAAAGGAATGAAAAAGTGGAAAAAAATGTGAGATATCTCATTGGAAAAACCACTGACCTGGAAAATAGATCCAGGAGAGAGAATTTAAAAATTATTGGACTACCTGAAAGCCATGATCAGAAAAAGAGCCTAGATATCATCTTTCAAGAAATTATCAAGGAGAACTGCACTGATATTCTAGAGCCAGAGGGTAAAATAGAAATCGAAAGAATCCACAGATCACCTCCTCAAAAAGATCCCCCCCAAAAAACTCCTAGGAGTATTGTTGCCAAATTCCAGAGCTCCCAGATCAAGGAGAAAATACTGCAAGCAGCCAAAAAGAAACAATTTGAGTATTGTGGAAACACAGAGTAACACAGGATCTAGCAGCTTGTACCTTAAGGGATGGAAGGGCTTGGAATATGATATTCCAGAGGTCAAAGGAGCTAGGATTAAAACCAAGAATCACCTACCCAGAAAAGCTGAGTATCATGCCCCAAGGCAAAATATGGATTTTCAACGAAATAGAGAACTTTCAAGCTTTCTCAGTGAGAAAACCAGAGCTAAACAGAAAATTTTACTTTCAAACACAAGAATCAAGAGAAGCATGAAAAGGTAAACAAGAAAGAGAAATCCCAAGGGACTTACTAAATTTGAACTCTTTTGTTTACATTCCTACTTGGAAAGATGATGTGTATGATTCATAAGACCTCAGTATTAGGGTAGCTGAAGGGAACATGCATTATATATGTGTATATATATATATGTATATATATACACATATATATATATATATGTGTGTGTGTGTGTGTGTGTGTGTGTGTGTGTGTGTATGAGTAGATATATGTATGCATGTATGTATGTATGTGTATATATATATGTCTATATATAGACAGGGCACAGGGTGAGTTGAATATGAAGGGATGATATCTAAAAAAATAAAATCAAATTAAGGGATGAGAGAGGAATACATTGAGAGAGGGAGAAAGAGAGAGATGGAATGGGGTAAATTATCTCTCATAAAAGTGGCAAGAGAGCAAGAGAAAGCAGTTCTGTAGGAAGGGAAGAGGGGGCAGGTGAGGGGGAGTGAGTGAATCTTGCTCTCATCTGACTTGACCTGAGGAGGGAATACCATACATACTCAATTGGGTATCTTAGCCCACAGGAAAGAAGGAGGAAGAAGATAAAAAAGGGAGGATGATAGAAGAGAGGGCAGATGGGGGAGGAGGTAATAAAAAACAAACCCTTTCGAAAAGGGACAGTGTCAAGAGAGAAAATTCAATAAAGGGTATAGGTTAGGAAGGAGCAATATATAGTTAGTCTTTCACAACATGAGTATTGTGGAAGCGTTTTACATAATGATACACAGGTGGCCTATGATGAATTGCTTACCTTCTTAGGGAGGGTAGGTGGGAAGGGAAGAAGGCAGAGAATTTGGAACTCAAAGTTTTAAAAATAGATGTTCTAAAAAAAAAATGGTTTTTGCATGCAACTAGGAAGCGAGATACACAGGCAACGGGGCGTAGAAATTTGTCTTGCCCTACAAGAAGAGAAGGGAAAAGGGGATTTGAGGGGAGTGGGGTGACAGAAGGGAGGGCTGACTTGGGGAATGGGGCAACCAAAATGTAAAAAAATTTGTAATTCAACCTCTTGTGAAAATCAATGCTGAAAACTAAATATTAAATACATTTTTAAAAAAGAGAGAAAAAAAATAAAAATTAACATTAAAAAAAAAGATAAATAACCTGATACCTGAAAGGGAGGGGAATACCAAATATTTTCATCATAGAAATGTGACTGGGAAAATAACAATTACTCAAATGCCAACTTTCACAGCACTACAAAATTTTAGTGGCAATATTCCATCCTACATTGAAAACACCCTTCATGAAAGTATGAGAAATGAACTGTCAAGCTTTCATAAAAGAAAGTCTAAAGTAGATCATATGGTTAGAATCATACATTTTACTTAAAAATGCCGAGAATATATTTGTCTGAATGTGTTCATTGACCAAAAAAAGAAAGAAAGAAAGAAAATCATGTCAACTACCATTTGTTAAGTGTTTCATCTGTTCTATCCACCATGCTATGCAAAGGAAATAGAGATATGCACAAAAAGAAAACAAATAGTCCCTCTCATGGGGTAATATATCACATAAAAATGAGCTAAATAGGGAGTAGGGGCTGAGAGAAGAGAAAAAAAAAAAACCTTGATTAGGTAAAACAAAATGTTGCATGAGTTTCTCTAATAAGGTATCTCTCAGTCACGTTGATATTTTTTAAATTATGAATTAAAAATCATGTTTATTTTTATATGAAAAAAATCATAAGATGGAGATTATTCATAAAAACCTGAATCCAATCCATACAGTTGTTCCTTTTAATGTACATGAAATTTAATGTGGTTGTACCAATATTGCTTTGCTTGTCTGTGTACCTCTCTGAAAACACTTCTGGTCTCTCTATATTCCCATTCATATTCAAATGCTACATAAGATTCCTTGAATGATATATTAATAGAGATAACTTTATTTGCCAACCTTCTAATCAGTAATATCAAACAAAACATGATTCAAGGAGATATATTGTCAAAGGAATGTGCCATTGTCATGGATACAGATGTTAAAGCCCTCAAAGTGCTATAGGTTGATATTGTGCAAATTTTAAGAAGGCCTAGAATAAATGTAATTAAGCCTTAAAACTCCTGCCATAGCAGGATTTCCGTCTGTCTTTTGAGGTATTTTCCCCGTGTTTTTATAATTGAATTTTTTTTAAAAAAAGTTTTATTCCCTTGTTTAGCTTAGAGAGTAGAGATATAATCCTTAATCCTCATTAATTTTTTATTTCCCTGAGTAAGACAAGTCTTCATTTTGAGCATAGATAGCCGTTATTCTATTTGGTTAAGGCAGAAAGACAAATATTCTACACTTGATTCAGCTCAGAAAAAAAAAATTCTCCTTAATTTCCACAGTTGTTGGAGCTCCTCATTTTTTGTCTTTCTTGGTTAAAGATCTTGGTTCCAACTCCTCTGAGATCTGTGGCAAACTTCAGTAGGGGCCATGGGGGATTGGTGAGGTATCTCAGTTCCAGACTTGTCACAGTGTCAAGTCATCGGCACCTTGACAGGAACAAATTTATTTTCTCTTTTGGTTCCAGTTTTCTTCTCTATCTTCTTCCTGTCTTTCTTTTCCAGTCATTCTCTTTCCTCTTTCTCTTCTTTTCTTCCAGTCTGATCCTTTTTGCTTTATGTTTTCCTTTTCTTCTCTTCCTGAAGCACCTATTGAGACTTTCCCCAATTTCTTCAGCTTCACCTTGATTCTTTGAAAATTTTCTTCTCTGACATTGTCAATTTCAAGCCTTTAAAATTCCAAACCTCTCCTTCCTAATTCCTTCTCCAGCTCGCATTCTTCTTTTCCATCCTCAACTTCTTTCACCTAATCCAGAAGTGGAAGTGAGATCCAAGAAGAAAGGAACAGTAGACATGAAATGGAACAGCTCTGCCTGTCTCTCAACAGAAACTGATTTTCATTAGCAGGTTTGTTCATACCACATTTGACCTTTGACACCTTAGATTACAATTTACAATGTTAGAAACTGGAAAAGAATGCCATAAGAAAATTAAAAGAAAAAAGCAGACAGACTACTAACAAATATACTGAAAATAAAGTCTTGCTGTTGGTGGTATGATATTCAAGGTATTCAAGGATCAATTTTTAGTATCTCTTAAAGACAGAAAGATACACCCTGTCCCCCCTCCCTCTACCAAAGATGAGTTGAATATAAGCTCTTTGAGGGTAGGCACTTTTATTTCTTTTTTGTGTCAACACTGCTTTGCACATAGTAGATGGTTAATGTATAACAATAGAACATCTTTCCCCTCCCTAATAGATCTTCTACACAGCTGTTAAAATGACTGCTCTAAAGTAGAAATCTACCCAGGTCACTTCTGTATTCAATGACCTCCAAAGGTTTCAACTGTTTCAGAATAAAATATAAATTCCTGGGGTTGGCATTTAAATCTTCTCACGACTTTATTCTCACATATCATTCCGGTCTTACATTACTGCCTTTCCCCATTTTGTTGCACAGTCAAACTGGCCTTCTTGCTGTTCCTCACTCATGACACTCCAATCATTTGTTCCCTTCATGATACATCCCAAGCATCATCTTCTATATAAAGCTTTTCTTGATCCCCCCTCTCCAGTTCCAGCGCCATCCTTCCCGAAAATATTGTTGTTCAGTTGTGTCCAACTCTTTGTGACCCCATGGACACTACTAGCTCCCCAAATTACCTCATATCTATCTGGTATGTATTTATATAGGTTGTTTTTGCACATTTTGTTTCCCTTGATATAATGCAAACTCCTGTAGGGCAAAGACTTTCATTTTGTCTTTTTATGCCCAGCACTTAACAGAGCCTGGAACATAGCCAATGCATAATAAATACTTGATGATTCTCTGACTCATTTAATTCAGTTAAATTGAAAAATAAATAGTACTTTATCTGCAAAATAAGATGATTGATAAGGTGTTGCTGTTTTTAATTGTCATTTTAGTTGTGTCTAACACTTGGTGACTCTATTTTGGGGGTTTTCTTGACAATGATACTGGTATGGTTTGCCTTTTCCTTCCCCAGGGTTCTCATTGTACGATCGAGGAAAATGAGGCAAACAGAGGTTAAGTGACATGCTCAGGGTCATACAGCTAGTAAGTTTCTGGATCTAGATTTGAATTCAGTTCCTCCTGACTCCAGGCCAAGCACTCTTTCTGCTACAACTAGTTGCCCATGTGTGAAGATGGAAGAGTGCTGTTGACTGCAGACAGGTCTCTGCCAACACAGCAAATCCTGATAATATATTAGCAGCTATCAAAACTTTATTTCTGTTTTCTAATCTCTTATTAGGACATCACATACAAAAATACATATATGCATATGTATATAGAGTATTCAGTGTTTATACAGAGTGAAGGAGAAAAAGACATAGAGAAACAGAGAGAGATAGACTTGAAAGCATGAGAAAGGAATAGATAAACATCCACAGACAATTTTTTCTATAGTAGATTAGCAATCACATCACTGAGAAATACGGAAATTATATGACTCCATTATATCTTCCCTTTGTTTATTTTCAATAGTTGTTTTCTTGGTCAAAACAAATAGAATCTTGAAGTCTCTTCTAATCACATTCATCTCTCCTAATTGCACATAATCATAGAAACACAGAATTTCAAAGTTGAAAGACAGCTTCAACCCCAACCTTATGTCTTTACTGCTTCAAAATATTGCTTCTTGTTCTATCCACTGGGGCTAGGAAAACACAAATTATCTCACAAATTTACATAAAAAATGATGACTGATGTGACTGTTTAGATAGCTTTGCACAGCAATCTTCCAAGTATTGATACATTTAAAATGATATTGTGGAAGCATACAGCTTCAAGGGCATTAGGATCTTTGTTTTAAGAAAAAAAGTTAAAAAGCAATAGTATAATAGGTTTTATTGTTGTTCAGTTGTGTCTGATCTTCACGAACTCATTTGGGGTTTTATTGGCAAAGATACTAGAGTGGTTTGCCATTTCCTTACCCAGCTTATTTTCATGGATGGGAAACTGAGGCAAACTGGGTTAAGTGACTTATCCAGGGTCACATAACTAATAGTGTCTGAGAATGGGCTTTGAAGTGAGGTGTATGAGTCTTCCTGACTCAAGATCTAAATTCCTTGCTCTCTCTTGAATTGAAGAATTTACCAGTCTTCCTTTAATTTAAAGAGAGATCTCAATTCCGAGAGATGAAGGGAATAAAGGCAGAAATCCATATGCAGTTTTGTAGTTGAAAGTTAGGTTATAGATGGAAAGTCCTTCAATTCACATGATGAAGACAGGAAGGGTCCCTTAGTTTATTAAGGAAATATCCCTTCTGTTTACCCTGACCTGGTCATAGTTTAGTGTTTCATGAAGACAGATCTTCCTCAAGTATGCATCATTCACTTTGGTGAATATTTCAAAGAAGACCTAAGCTGAATTATATTTTACTTTGCTGTAGGGATTTCTTCATTTTTTTCATTATTATTATAATACGTAAGTTATAAATTACTCGGTCAAGATATAGTTGCCAGTCAGCAAAGGGTGGGGGTGGGTGGTGCTCTCTTGTTCTCAGTCTCTGAGTAGAAATTCTGTCATATTAATAAACTGACTGTGAGATTTTTTTCTAAAACTCATAATAGATTTTTTTTTCCTCACGAGTGTGTCTGCAAGAGACACAGAGAGACAGAGATTAACACATGAGAAGGAAATAGATATTTCTCTATAGGAGATTGACTAATAATTTATCATATCACTGATTAATAAATATGAAAATTATATGATCCTTTGCTACAGAGTATTTGATAGAGTCACAGAGAGTGTCAAAAATAAAAAGGGTAATTTCTACATATGTCAACATTCTACAGATGATACTGCACCAATCACATTGAATCTCTTCAGTGAAAGGCAGACAATAACAAAGTACAACCAATCCCATTGTGGGGTAAATAGTGAAAGAAAAACATTTATTGTGCTTATGATGACATTTGACTGGATGGACAATTGATTGGATTAGTATTGAATAGATGGAAGATATACAATAAATTGAATGCAGAATGGGTTAGCCAAGTATTAGACTAAATTTTATCTGGGCAATTTCATTCTGCTTTTAAGCATCCCAATAATACAGAAGCCAATCTCTTCAATGTCACTGTTCTTTGACTCTCACAATGCTGTTTCAAACTAAGCAGAAATCCCTACCCATCTCTAAGTCTGTTCCAGGTAAATTTGCCTACTTAAGATTTTTAATGTTCCACTCTCATCTTTGCATACATTGTCTCCCAGATGCTCGGTATGTTTTCCCTCTTCACTTCCTCCTCACTTACTCTTTAGCTCTCTTTTAAACTCAGATCAGGTGTCACTCTATTCAAAATGTTCCCAGGTGTTAATAATATCCCTCTCAACAGAAATTGTTGTTGTTGTTTTTTAATTTACTTCACATATGTTTTGTATGTATTCATAGCCCCATGTGGATACGTACACATAAAGTTTCCCACAAGTAAGATGAAAGCTTCTGGAGGAAAGGGATTTTTTAACTTCTGTTTTTATATACCTCAAACTAGCCTAGTACTGGCACATAGTAGGTCCTAGATAAATACTTCACTGATCGAGTGGAATGCTACATAACAATGCTTTGTTTCCAAATCCTTTTGTTGTTGTTCTATTATTCAGCCATATACTACTTTTTGTGATGTCATAGATCATAGTATGCCAGGCCCTTCTATTCTCCACTATCTCTCAAAGTCTGTTCAAGTTCATGTCCATTGTTTCCATGACACTATATCCATCTCATCCTCTGCCTTCACTTTCTCCTTTTGCCTTCAATCTTTCTCAACATCAGAATCATTTCTAATGAGTTCTTTCTTCTCATCATGTGGCCAAAGCATTTCAGCTTTAGATTCAATATTGGACCTTTCAGTGGACAGCCTGAATTAGTTTCCTGAAGAATTGACTGACTTGATATTTTTTCTGTTTATGGCACTCTCTAAAGTGTTCTCAAGCACCATGATTCAGAAGTGATGTGGATTCAATTCTGTGGAATTTAGCTTTTCTTACAGTCCAACTCTCACAACCATACCTTGCTACTGGATAAAAAATATAGCTTCCCAAATCCTAGTACACCAAAATTTAGAAGAATAAAAATTTCAAGTAAACCAAAGAAGGACAATGGAAAGTTATTAGCTGGACACGGAGGCAGCTGCATCCATGGAGTGGACGTAGTGCTGTACTTTGAGTAAGGAAGATCTGCATTCAAATCTGGTCTCAAACATATGTTAGCTGTGTGACCCTAGGCAGCTCACAACCTCTGTCTCAGTTTCCTCATCTGCAGAATGGAATAATATTACCTATCATCGTTTTTTGTGAGTATCAAATGAGATAGTATTTGTAAAGCATTTTTCAAGGTTTAAAGCACTATATAAATGCCAGTACTATAATAATTATAGATAGGTTATATCACATTATTTCAGAAAAATGCAATATTAGACATAACTGGGGACCTGTATCAGTAGAAAAAAGAGGAGTTTGCCTATATAGTAAGAATGAATGTTAAAAGTTATGGACCTCTGAAGATCTCCATTAGGAGCTCCCAAATATTACCAGTTCATTAAGAATAGATAAAATTACATGAAACTGAAAAGCTTCTGCAAATACAAAATTAATGCACCAAGATAAGACAGGACATGATCAAATGACAAGAAAAACAAAACAAAACAACTTTCATGTAATTTCCCTCTTGAGGGCTTACTATCCAAGATATATAAACAATAAATAAATCAGTAAATCTTTTCCCCAATAGACATATGGTCAAAGGATAACAAATAGAAGAATTGCAAAGTTTTCACAACTACATAAAATTATTGCTTCAAATCATGAATAACAAGAGAAATGCAAATCACAATAACGTTGACGTTTCACATCACACTCTACAAATTGTCTAAGATAATAAAAATGTCAACACAGTGTTGAAGGGCTTGTGTTATCATGGACATATTAATATATTGTTGGTGAAGCTATGAAATGGTACAACCATTTTAGATGGAAATTTGGAAATTTTAAGTTATGTAAATGAAATGACAAAGATGTCAATACCCTTTGAACCAGAATCCATTATTGGACTTATACCACAAGGAAACCATCTACACCAACATTTATAATAGTACTTTTTTGTGATAACAAAGAATTTGCAACACAGTTGATTACCATTGATGGGGAATGGATAAACAAATGGTGGAACATGAATAAAATGAAATATTATTATGTTGTAAGAAATTATATATGTCATGACTATAGAGCAGCACAGAAAGCTCTATGTAAATTGATTCAAAGTAAAGTAGGCAGAGCCAAGAAAACAATGTATACTGTAACTACAGTTATACAGATAGGAAAATAAACACCCCTTTCCCTTCCCCCCCCCACATACACGTGCAAAGGGAATCAACGTGAAATGTAATAAAATTATAAAGATCAAGCACTCAAATGAAGAGATTTCAGAATACAGCTCTGATGTCCCCTCCCCCCACCACCTTCTTGGAGGTGTGAGGTCCACAGGTGTTCACACTGCATGTGTTTTCAGACATTTTCAATAAAATGAAATGAGTTTTGCTGATATTTTTTCCTCTTAAAAATACTTTTAGATATTTGGAATAGCTCTTCAGAAAAGCATAGCAAGAGGAATAAGTATGATGATGTAAGATGCAGAAGACAGTAACAAAAATAAATGATAAAAGTAAAATAATATTTTCTTCAAAAGGTTAAATGAAGACAGCCTGGAGAGGTAAAGAGGCCTCACTCACTAGCAAGCTCCAAGCACATACTAGATCAGGGCAGTCCAACCTTAGGTTTTTATTGAAACAGTAGACAATATATTTTGATTTGCCATTTTAGTGAGAGCTCTGTGGTAACTCTGCTTAGTTTACTAAAGCATTTATGTAAATTTCTATGCTTGTAGGCACCCTGCATAAATCTCACTGGGTCACATGGGCCACATTTTGGACAGCCCTGTACTACGTGATTTTTTATTTTTAAATCAGGTTTGCTATAAAGTGGATTCTTTTTAGGAACAACTTGTATTAGATGGCCACTGTGATATCTTCCAACTTTTACATTTAAATGACTTTATGAGAGTACTTTTTAACCAGACATTTAAAATTTGGTCCAAAGTATATCACAGCTCATTACCAATATTGTTGTTGAATCCTAGTTTTTCCTCTGTTTCAATCTCACTTTCCACAATGAGATGGTTTGATAAAGATTAAAAGAAGGAAAAAATGAGGGATGGAAGTGTATGAAGAGAGTAAGCAGGGGAAAGAACTTTCTAAAGACTTTTCTTAAGAGTCTATATCATGACCACAATATGTGTTTTGTTCAATAGATGTTAGGCAATGCTAGTCAGAGAACTCTGGGCCCTGGCATAGCCGGAGTTAACAGTTGTTTATGTCCTATTCAGCTCTGGGAGCCCAGGGACTTGAAGCCAACCACAAGGCAGGATATTGGAATCTTCATGGAGTCTCTCATTGGGGAGCAGTCTAAGCTACTCAAAGACAGAGGCCACAGGACGTCAAAGCTTCTTGTCAGCTGAGTTGTTCCAGGCTTTGGCAGGACCTCTAATTCAGAGTACAGTGACCAACAGAGACAGGTAGGAATATCTCTCACTGGATCAACACATCTAGTCCAACTGTCTCATTTTATTGATGAGAAAACTGAGGGACACATTGGGAAAATAGCCTAACCTTTAGTAACATAGTAAATGGTAGACCTAGGTCTTTTGATATTAGAACAGCAGCCCTTTCTAGGTTCAGTTTCCTTGTTTGTAAAATATCTTAGTTGGACTAGGTGGTCCTTCATGTTAATTTGATAAAAGGTGAAAAGAGATAAATACTGAGGTAGAGAAGAAAGAGTGATAATAGCCGGCTCTAGTTCAGCCATTTCCTTCTGGTCATAGGTTTACAATATTTTTTCCCCTTATGGACAGAGCAATCAGGTCTTCAGACAACAGAGAATTAACCTTCTTTGCGCTCAGTTTTCTTCTCTGTAAAATAAAGTAAGTGACCTTGATGATCCTTGACATTCCTTCCAGTCCTGACAAAGATGAATATGAAAGGATAAAGAGGCGAGTGAGGAAAGTTTGTACTCTTTGTTTTGGGTCTATCAGTAACAATATTATTACCTAAACTAAGCCAAATGCTAAGCATTTCTGCTAAGATATAGAGGGGTCCAAGAGTAGACAGTTTTCTTTGAAAACTGCTCTAACAGAAGCTGTTCAGAAATTACAATTTATGGAATTCTAAAAACAGGAAAAAAAATTCCCTGTCAAATTTAAAGAAGGGATTGGAATTTAAGTAATAATCTCAGAACAATCATAATTTTAAAATGGCAGCACAACCTGCGGAATTATTTTAATTAAATAATTCAATCCCTCCTTCAATTCTTTTAAGACACAGGGGTTCTTTACCTTTTCTAGTTTTATTTATTTATTTATTTATTCATTCATTTATTTATTTATTTATTTATTTATTTATTTATTTATTTATTTATTTATTCGTTCGTTCATTTATTTATTTATTCATTCATTCATTTATTTATTTATTTGGGTTTCTTGGGCCGCTCTGGAAGTCCAGTAAAGCTTATAGACCCCTTCTCAGGATAATAATTTTTAAATGCATAAAATAAAATAAAGAGGACTAATAAAAATAATAAGAGCTAACATCTATATAGCACTTACTATGTACCAGGTATTATGCTAAGCACTTTATAATTATGTCATTTGACCTTCACAAAAACCCTGGGAGGTAGGGGTTATTATTATCCCCATATATTTAACAAGGAAACTGAGGCAAACAGAGGTCAAGTTAATTGTCCAGGTACATACAGCTAGTAGTTATTTGAAACTGAATTTGAACTCATGTTTTCCTGACTTCAAAGGAAATAAATTATATTGAAATATAGTTTTCAAAATGAAGGTTTTTTAAAGTTCAGGAACCCTAGGTTAAAAATGCTTATGAGTATTTTCCTTTCTACTTGCTCAAAGATCAGTCAGTAAACTCAGTCAACAAATATTAATTCTGCACCTACTGATCTGCAATCCAAAGGAAGAGACAACATGCAAACTATGTACAAAAAAAGCTATGCACAGGAAAATTTGGAAATAATCAATGGAGAGAAGACACTAGAATTAAGGGAGATGGCAAAAGTTTACTGTATGAGGTATGATTTTAGCTGGGACTTAAAAGCAGTCAAAGAAGCCAGTACACAAGACAAGAGATGTTCCCCAGGTGCCAGGAACAGCCACTAAAAATGCTCTATCAGTAAATATGTCTTATTCCAGGAATAGCAAGGAAGTAATTGTTACTGGATCACAGAATATGTGGGGGGCAGGAGCACAGGGTGTAAGAAGATTTAAGATTGGGGGGACCATAAAAGGCTTTGAATGCCCAAAACAACATTTTATAATTGATCCTGTGGGTGATAGGAAGTCACTGGACTGTATTGAGTGATGGGAGGAGGGAGTGGTTACATTCTCAGATTTTCCTTTCAGGAAGATCACTTTGAAGGCTGAATTTAGGTTGGGCTAGAGTGAGGAGACACTTCTGGCAGAGAGACCAATCAGCAGGCTATTCTAGTAGTCCAGGAATAGGGAGATGAGGGCCCAGTCCAGGTCGTAGCAGTGTTAGAGGAATATATGTAAATAATGTTACAGAGATGAACTTGATAGATATCCTCAACAGTGTGGATATGAGGAGTAAGAAAGAGATTGAGGAGTTCAGATTTATCAGCCTACGTTGCCCGTCTAGGAGACTGGGAGAATGATGGTAACCTCAACAGTAACAAGGAAGTTAGAAAGTAGGGGGAAGTTAGAAAGCTTGAGGGGAAAGACAATGAGTTCTATTTTGGGCCACTTTGAGTTGAAGATATCCTTCGGGACATCCAGTTCAGTCAGATAGGAAGTTGAAGATGAAAGATTGGACATCTGCAGAGAGGTTAGAACTGGATAAGTAGAATTGCAACTCATTGGCATAGAAATGATAACTGAACCCAGGTAGCTGATGATATTAACAAGTGAAACACTATAGAGAATTGACCCTAGGACAGAGCCCTTTGGCAGACCTATAGTTAGTGGATGTGTTCTGGAGATAGATTCAGAAAAGAAGACTGAGAGAGAGTGATCTAAGAGGTATGAGGAGAATGAGGAGAAAGCAGCATCACGAAAACCTAGACAGCAGAGAGTGTCAAGAATAACAGGTCATTGACAGTGTTAAAGGCTACAAAGAGAGTAGAAAGGACAAGAATTGAGCAAAGGCTATTAGATTTGACAGTAACTGTTACTTTGGAGAGAATAGTTTCTTTTGAATGATGACATATGAAGAGAAGTTATAGAGAGTAAAAAAGAAAGAAAATAAATACACCAAGTGCAGATAGGCTTCTTTTTAAAAATATAGCATTTTGTTTGTCTCCAATTACATGTGAAAATAATTTTCAACATTTGTTTTTAGCTTTGAATTTCAAATTATCTCCTTCCCTTCCCATACCTCTCTCATTTAGAAGGCAAGAAATTTGATATAGGTTTATAGGTGTACTCATGCAAAATATATTTCCATATTAGTTATGTTGTAAAAGAAAACATAGACTAAATTAAAAAAAAACCACCACCAAGAAATCTAAACTAAAAAGAAAAGTATGCTTTGATCTTTATTCAGACTCTATCAGTTCTTTCTCTGGGGATAGATAGCATTTTTCATCATAAATCCTTCAAAGTTATTTGGATCACTGTATTGCTGAGTCATTTATAGTTGGTCATCTTACAATATTGCTGTTACTGTGTAAATTTTCTCCTGGTTCTAATCATTTATTTCACTCTGCATCATTTCATGTAAGTATTTCCAGGTTTTTCTGAGAGCATCCAGCTCATCATTTTTTATAGTATTATACAAATACAATATTATCATGCTGTATTACACATTATACAACAGTATTATATCACAATCATATAATACAACTTGTTCAGCCATTCCCCAATTGATAGGCATCCTCCCAATTTTCAGTTCTTTGCTACTAGAACAGAGCTACTATAAATATTTTTATATATGTAGGACCTTCTCATTTTTATTTTTTTAATCTCTTTTGGGATACAGACCTAGTAGTGGTTGCTAGGTCAAGGAGTATGCATGGTTTTAGAGCCCTTTGGGCATAGTTCCCAATTGCTCTACATTATGGTTGAATCAGTGTACAACACCACCACCAGTGTATTAGTATCTCAATTTCCCCTGATTCTCTCTAACATTTGTTATTTTCCTTTTCCATCTTATTACAGTCTAATAGGTATGAGGTAGTACCTCATATTGTTTTAACTTGCATTTCTCCAATCAACAATGGTTTAGAGCATTTTCTCATATGGCAATAGATAGCTTTGATAATTTCATCTGAAAACTGTTTATATTTTATCAATTGAGGAATGGCTCTTATTCCCATAAATTTGACTCATTTTTCTATATATTTGAGACATGAGGATTTTCAGACAAACTTGCTTCAACTTTTTTCACAGTTGTGATTGCTAACTTTATTTCCCTTTTGCCTATTTTCTCTCCTTTTATTCTATTCTCTATCTCTTTTTCATCCTGTCTCTCCTCAAAAGTGTTTTGTTTCTTACTACTTCTTCCCCAATCCATTCTCCTTTCTATGAGAATACCCCTTTCTCTTTTCTCCTTCTCTTCCTACTTTCATATAGGGTAAGATAGATTTCTATACCCAATTAAGTGTTATAGCTTTTGTTGTTATATGTTATTATGTGTTATTCCCTCTTTGAGACAATTCCAATGACAGTAAGGTTCAAGCATTTCCAACCACTTCCCCCATCTCCCCTCCACTAGAAATGTTCTCTCATGCCTCTTTTATGTCAGATAATTTACCCTATTCTATCTCTCCCTTGCCTTTTCTCCCAGTGCATTTCTCTTTCTCACCCCTTAATTTTATTTTTAAGATATCATCCCATCATATTCAACTCATACCTGTGTCCTCTGTCTAGATATACTACTTCTAACTGTCCTAATAATAAAAAAGTTCTTAGTTAAAAGTTATCATCTTCCCATGTAGAAATGTAAATAGTTTAACTTTATTAAGTGCCTTATGATTTCCCTTTCCTGTTTACCTTTTTATGTTTGTCTTGAATCTTGTATTTGAAAGTAAAATTTTCTATTCAGCTCTTGTCTTTTCATCAGAAATCATTGAAAGTCCTCTATCTCATTGAATATCCATTTTTCCCCTGAAGGATCATACTCAGTTTTGCTGGGGAGATGATTCTTGGTTGTAATCCTATCTTTGTCATCTAGAATTTCCTACTGCAAACTCACCAATCCTTTAGTGTAGAAGCTGCTAAAGCCTGTATTATCCTGACTGTGGCACCACACTACTTGAATTTCTTCTGACTGGTTGCAATGTTTTCTCCTTGGCCTACGAGCTCTGAAATTTGGCTATAATATTCCTGGGAGTTTTCATTTTGGGATTTCATTCAGGAAGTGATCAGTGGATACTTTCAATTTTATCCTCTGGTTCTAGAACCACAGGACAGTTATCCTTGATTATTCTTGAAATATGATGTCTAGGCTATTTTTTTTTATCATGGCTTTCAGGAAGTCTAGTGATTTTTAAATTCTCTCTCCTGGATCTATTTTCCAAGTCAGTTGTTGGTTTTTTCAATAAGATATTTCACATTTCATTTTTTTTTCATTCTTTTGGTTTTGTTTTACTGTTTCTTGATTTCTCATAGAGTCATTAGCTTCCACTTGCTCAATTCTAATTTTTAAGGAATAATTTTCTTCAGTGAGGTTTTCTGCTTCCTTCTCCATCTGGCCAATTAAATTTTTTTAGTGTGTACTTTTCTTCAGTGAATTTTTGTCCTTTTTCCATTTGCCCAATTTTGCTTTTTAGGGAGTTCTTCTCTTCTGTGAATTTTGACATATCTTTATTTTATTTTCCCTCATTTGGCCTATTCTGTTTTTCAAGGCATTCTTCTCCTCATTGGATTTTTGTACCTCTTCAACTATTTGGCTTAGTCTGTTTTTTAATGTATTATTTTCTTCAGTATTTTTGTGCCTCCTCTACCAAGCTGTTAACTCTTTTTTTGTGATTATTTTGCGTTACTCTTGTTTCTCTTCCCAATTTTTCCTCTACCTGTCTTACTTGATTTTTTTTAAATGCTTTTTTAGTTCTTCCATGACCTGAGACCAGTTCATATTTTTATTATTTTTGGAGGCTTTGGATGTAGGAGTTTTCACTTTGCTGTCTTCTTCTGAGGATGTTTTCATCTTTATTACCAAAGTAACTTTCTATAGTCAGATTTTTTTTTTTCTGTTGTTTGTTCATTTTCCCTATCTCTTGACTTTTAGCACTTTGCTAAAGCGAGTCTCTGCTTCCATGGTGGTGGTTACACTGTCCTAAGCTTCAAAGGTTTTTTGTAGCTGTTTTCAGAGATACTTCTAGGGACCTGTAATATTCAGTTCTTCCAAGGTCATATGATCTAAGGATCATACCACCTTGTGTTTACTACTCTCCTGGCAAGTGTTCTAGTCTGCGCGTGACCACAAACATCTTTTCTACCCTAGAACTGTGATGAGGGTCCTCTGTGATCACAAGCTCTGTTGTGCTACTGCTCCTCTTGAGTCCTGAGACTGCCACCCAGGACTGTGACCTGGATATGAGTATGAGCAAAGGCACAGAGGCCTGCCCCCAGTGCCAACAAACAGATGCCTATAATCACCCTCTGACCAGTTGTTCAACACCCTTACCTGAGGGCTGAGAGCTCTAGAAGCAGCAGCTGATACTGCTGATTTGGTCATTAAGAAAGCCTGAGCCAGGTTGGCTGGGACAAGGTCTATGATGATATAGGCTTCACTGGCCTATATTCTAGTCTCACTCCAATGCAACAGATCTTTCCTATCAAACTTCTAAGTTGTCTTGGGCTTGAAAATTGTTTCACCCCAGCCTTTTGTCAGTTCTACCACTCCACAATTTGTTTTAGGGCATTATTTAAATGTCTTTGGAGGGGTTTTGGGGAGAGTTCAGGTGAGTTCCTGGCTTCTCTTCACCATTTTGACTACCCCTTAGAGACCAGCTTCTGAGGAATTTATAAAAGAAAGGAGAGATATGGGGTCAAAGTTAATGAGGATGTATTTGATCAAGTGAGGTTTTTTTGGGGGGGAGAGGGGAGTTGAGGATGGAGGAGACATAACCATATTTGTAGGTAGCAGAGAAAAAGAAAATGGATAGGGAGTGATTGAATATAAATGAGATAGTGGGGATGATAGAGTAGGGAGTCTCCTACAGAAGAGAGGATGTAATGGAATAAATATTTCATGGGAAATGAGAAAATTGAGAAATTGTGAGATTAGGGTATTTAAGGGAATAGCAATATATATACTGAAGTCCCCTAGTATGAAAGTAATAGTTTAAATTCTACTTTTACTATTTCCTCCAAGTCTCAAGAGTTCTTAACCTATCTTTTGTCCTATACCTTTTTTCAATCTGGTGAAACCTCATGGAATATTTTTCAGAATGGTGTTTACACAGTAAAAAATATGGAGTTGGAAAAGAAACTAAATTTTTTTAAATCAGAATATTAAAAAAAATGTAAAAGGTTGGGAATCTCAGGTTAAGGACCCCCCCCTCCAAGTATTATCCTTTCAATCTGCTCAAAAGAGAATTCAGGAGATATTTCTATTAACTGAAGTAGTAAAAGTGTTCTTTTTCCTTTTCCTCTTCCTCCAACAATTACCCTAACCACACCAGGGAAAGTTTCTATCTGGGTTAATGTGGAGCTTGGGGAGTGAATATGATATGAAAAATTTTAGTATCTGACATTTTGTCAGAATTGATAAAGAAAAATTGATAAGGTTCCTTATTCAGATGTGACTAAGGGCTTCAGACTAAAGGATTGTTCTAAGATTATTTTGTGGAGGGCGAGGTGGGGTGGGGGACGGAGTTGTGTACAATATTTTTCTACAATAACAAAGGTAATTTAGCCATCAAGGAACATGCTCTATGACTAAAGTACTTGAGGTAGCTAAACAACCTAACGGTGACATGCATATTTAAGGAAAGGAAAAGCAATGACTTGGTTGTAAAGTTTGGTATAGAGGCTAGTGGGGACTATGGAGAGCAACACAGAGGGGATTCTTCCGTATGAACTGGGGCAGAGAGAGCTGAAAGAATGGATGAGTCACTGTATCCCAAAACAGCTGAGATGCTAAGAAAAAATGATAATCTCAACTGTGAATGACTTAGTTATTCTCAGTAATGTAATGATCCAGGACAATTTCAAATGACTTATGATGAAAAATGCTATCCACCTCCAGAGAAAGAACTGATGGAGATTGAATGCAGATTGAAGTATACTTTTTTTAAAAACTTACTTTATTTTTCTTGTTGTTTTGTCTATGTTTTCTTTCATAACATGACTAATATGAAAATATATTTTGCACGTCTGCACATGATTACCTATCTCAAACTTCTTGCCTTCACAATGGGGGGGGGGGAATGGAAGGGAAGGAGGTAAAATATTTTGAACTCAAAATTTTAAAAAAATGTTAAAAATTGATTTTACATGTAATTGGAAAAAATAAGCAAATTATTTTATTTAATCAAATAAATTTATTTAATTAAATTAAAAAATGTTCATCTTGCCCTAGTGTTGGGAGACAAAGGAAAAATAAAGGAAAAAATAATTTCAGGGACCCAAGCTTTTTGTATGTGTTATTTCACTCATTTAATTCATTCCATTAATTTCTGTTTCATTCATTTAATTTATTCAGTAAATTTTATTAAGCACATACTACACGCCAGGCACTGTGCTAAGTGCTGGGGATACAAAAAGAGGTAAAAGATAGTCCTTGTCCTCAAGGATCTTACAATCTAATTGGGGAGACAACATGGAAACAAATATATACAAAGTATGGTATATACAGAATAATTAGGAAATAATTAACAGAGGGAAGGGACTAAAATTGCGAGGGGTTGGAGAAGGCTTCCTGTATGTGGTAGGATTTTAGATGGGACTTAAAGAAATCCAGGGAAGTCAACATTACTCTGGGATAGTGTGCTTTGGTCATCACAACAACTGTTTGAAGAATAGGTAATGTTACTTGGTTACAAGAAAGGTAATGGTACTTGCTTAGGTAATGTTATTTACACAGCTAAGAGGTGTCTGAGACAAGCTGTAAGCCAAGGCCTTCAGTTCAAACTCTAGCAGGCTCCCTAGTACATCAGCCCTCTTTGCAGTCATTCAGAGGACCATGGATTTTGAGCTGGAAGGAATATCAGAAATCATCTAGGCCAATCCCCTTATGTTACAGAAGAGGAGCTTGAAGCCTAGGGAGGTAAATCGCCTTGTGAAAGGTCACAGAGGTGATAAGAATAAGAGGTGGCATTTGATTTCTGGACTCCTGAGTCTAGCTGATTCAGTGGATAGAGCACTGGGCTTAGAGTCAGGAAGACGAGTCCTTCTGGGTTCAAATCCAGCCTCAGACACTTACTAGCTGTGTAACACTAGGCAGAGGTCCCTTAACCCTATTTGCCTCAGTTTCCTCATCTATAAAATGAGCTGGAGAAGGAAATAGGAAACTATTCTAGTATCTTTGCCAAGAAAATTGAACACAACAAAAAACGACTGAACAACAACTCCTAACTCTTGAGCCAATGTTCTTTCTACTATGCCATAGTCCACTTGTTATAGACATTAAACATAAAATACGCTTATGTATTAATAATTATTTTGACATGTTGCTGAGTCATTTCAATTGTGTCCAATTCTTCATGACCCAATTTGGGGTTTTCTTGGCAAATATGCTAGAGTGTTTTTCCATTTCCTTCTCCAGCCCATATTACAGATGAGGAAGCTGGGGTAAACAGGGTTAAGTGGTTTGCCCAGGGTCACACAGCTAGTAAGTGTCTGAGGTCAAATCTGAACTCAGATCTTCCTGATACCTGCCTGGTGCCTTATCCAATACACCACTTACCTTCCCTATTTTGACCTAATCACCTCTAAAATGTGATATATTCTTATTCTTATTCTTATTTTCTGTCATTATATTGTAGTGACAACATGTTGAAACTTCTTTACATCCCGTTTTGGCTCTCTAAGATTTGCACTAATGTTTGGCCAAAAGAAGCAGAATTCTGACCTGAAAATTTCCAGATAATTTAAAATGACATTGGGCTGTCAAATAAGACATTCTGCATATCCTAGGTATGAAAATTTAGTGTTTTAGAACCTCCAACTTTTGTTGGAATTTGTGCTAATATCTAACCTAAACCCATAAGGAAATAATTTAAGTATATGTCAATGGATGAACATAGAGGGCTCCTTCTCAGGTGTTGACATTATGAATTCTTTCTCACTCTGGCAGGCCAGGCTTTTCCTCTCATGAGGTATCCCCAGGCCTATCATGATGTCATCAAACAGCAGTGATGCCATGGATCCCATTTTCCTTCTGAAGGGTTTCCCAGGATTTGAGTCAGTGCATGTCTGGCTCTCTATCCCCTTCTGCCTTGCTTACCTAGTGGCTTTTGGAGGCAATGTCACTATCTTGGTTGTCATCTGGACAGAGACCTCTCTTCACCAGCCCATGTATTACTTCCTGTCCCTTCTGGCCTTGACTGACCTAGGCATGTCACTGTCCACACTGCCTACCGTGCTTGGAGTTCTGTGGCAGTATACACAGGAGATCCAAGCAAGTGCCTGCTATGCCCAGCTCTTCTTCATCCATACCTTCACCTTCTTGGAGTCTTCAGTGCTGTTGGCCATGGCCTTTGACCGTTTTGTTGCCATTTGCTTCCCACTCCACTATGCTACTATCCTCACCAATGGTGTCATCGTCAAAATTGCCCTGGCTTGCTTGCTGAGGAGTATGGGGGTTGTCTTGCCCACACCCCTGCTTCTACAACAGTATCACTATTGTAGCACCAACATCCTCTCTCATGCCTTCTGTCTCCATCAGGATATACTGAAGCTGTCCTGCTCAGATGCTAGGGTCAACAGCATCTATGGACTGTGTGTGGTTATTGTCACCCTGGGCATAGACTCAGTTTTCATCCTACTCTCCTATCTGCTGATACTTTGGGCTGTTCTGGGCATTGCATCCCATGAAGAACGGCTTAAGGCACTCAACACGTGTGTCTCCCATGTCTGTGTGGTGCTTGTTTTCTTTGTGCCTGTGATTGGTGTTTCTATGGTGCACCGCTTTGGGAGGCACTTGTCACCCACAATACACATCATTATGGCTGATATTTATTTACTTCTTCCACCTGTACTGAACCCGGTTGTCTACAGTATCAGGACCAAGCAGATCCGTGCAGGGATCATCCATAAATTCAGGACAAGGAAATTGTTCTAAGGGATGTTTCCTCCCTCAAATCTCCCACCAACTCTCCATCTGATGGATATGTGATTATTACTCAGTTCCCCCAGACTGATGCTAAACCATTATTTTCAATGACAGACCTGTCCTTCAATATTGCTTCCCCTGCTAAATGTCTCCCTTCTCAATTGGGATATCTTCCTAAAATAATTTTATGACATAGGATGTGCCTTACTGTTTCGAGATTTTACCCAACTCTTAATATAGAGTCAGAACTTTGGCACCTTGAAAATTCCAGATCCCTGCTGTCATGGTTGTTGTCTATAGACTGTACTTACCCCTCAGCCATTGGGAAGTGTCTCTGTATGTTGTCTCTCCTTGCCATACCCCTGCTTCTCACCACTGTCTCCTGACAGACACTCTGCTAATGCAGAGACACAGATTCCTACCTGGAAGTAACTGGAACTTAGTTGATCTTTAATATCCAGCTGGTCAGCCAGTGGAAAGACAGGGCAAATGATGCTCATAGCTCACATTCATGTAGTTTTGAAGGTTCCCCTAACATTCAATACAGTGCTTACATATATTATCTCTTTTGGAAATAAATATTTATATGTAATTGACTATGTGACAGGCACTGTGCTAAATGCCTTTTATAAATATTATCTTATTTGATCATCGCAATAATATTATTATTATTTTTATCCTCATTGTACAGCTGAGGAAACTGAGGCAAGCACAGGTTAATTGACTTGCCCAGGGTCATGTAGCTTTCCTAGGTCACACACAGTTTCATTTGATGGTCACAACAACCATCGCCCAACCACAATAACCACCCCAGCAATGGGCAGAGCTTCTTGGTCCCTATCTCCTTTGTCCTCTACTTTGTTTACACGTTTTATGAGTTATGATATTCACTCATCCCCCAAATATGACTTCATATATATGAGCCAAATTTGTGAGCTTAAACTGTATGGCTACCCTTTGTCTTTGGGCAGAATTCCAGTTTTTTATGGCCTGCACTTTCTCACTAATGGTCACTCTTCAAAACTCACAATACTATCAATAATTTGGATGAGAGTTCACGAAATGGTTGCCTCAATCTTGTTTACATGGGATCCATATGCCACTCTTTGACTATTTATATATCTTCTCTAGGTCTATAGATGAGTTAGAAAGTATAATAGAGTTGTAATCATTAGGACAAGATTAGAGTTCTCTTGTCATAAGTGACTAAGTCACTTCATCTTTCTTAGCCTTAGTCTTCTCATTTGTAGAATAAAGACAATAACTTGTTAATACCTACCCCATGAGATTTTTGTGAGGAAATCATGGTAGAAAGTGGAGCTATTATTATGACTATTACTAAGTATGTTTTATAATTATTTGTCATTTTATTATCTAAAGCTCTATCCAGATCTATATATCCAGATATAAATAGATGTATCTATCTATGTCAATGATAGATAGATAGATAGATAGATAGATAGATAGATAGATAGATAGATAGATAGATAGATAGATAGATAGATAGAGATAGGGCTTTGCTTGCCACACAGAGGGAGAAAAATTACAAGGAGTTTTTAAGAAATTCTTTAGACATAAAAACTTGGGGAAGGAAGAGCTCTCAAAACATTAGCTCATATCTCTATAGAAATGGCTAGATTAGCCTACAATGAACACATCTGGGGTAGGACCCAGAGCTTAGAATAAAAGAAATTGATGTAGATTCTGGGATATAATTAGTCAAGCATTTGTGCCAGTGAAAGAAATAGGAATAGGGCCCAGATAAAAAGAAAGGGATATTATTCCAAATTATCAGAGCAATGGCTTCCTTTATGCCTATTAATTTTGTACTTGAGAAAGGAAACTGAGTCACTGTGAATCAAAGGAGGATAGGAAAGGTATTTTATATAATGTTTCAGGTCTTATACAGAGTATGTATTTTCTCTCTTTCCTTACTTCTTTTTCATATTTTTTTTTTGTTTACTCATTCATTCATTCTTATCCTGTCATCAATTCATGTAAGCATAAATTCATTTTTAAAGTGAATTTTTTTGAATAGAAGACACTATGCTGAACATGTCTTTATTGAGAGTCTGATTTTGCTGTGAACAGAAGGAGAAAAAAATATATATGCACCCAAATTTATGGCTCTGCTGGCCTCCTGTCCAACATATATTACTGTCCCAATCCTTGTCCCATAGACTTAGGAGAGAAAATGCATGCAAGTAGTGATTTCCCCAGGACATGGATATTTTTTGTTGTTATTGTTAAGAAAATGAATGCAAAGTGCTTTGCAAACCTTAAACCACATATATATCAGCAATTATTATTATAATTGTTTTTCCTATATTCAATTGAGCTCACATATCATCATCATTATTATCATTTCTGTTAAATATTAAGTAGTACTTTAGAGACTGATCTGTAAATTTTAGGTATAAAATAAATAAACCATATTAAACATGTAGGGTTAAGGAGGAGTGAGCTCATAGAAGCAAATAATTTAGATCAAGGTGTGACATTAAGAACTGCAAGAAATTGTCACAAGCTAATACATAGTCAATAAACCTATATTAAACATTTACTATGAGTCAGGCTCTGTGTTAATCACTCAGAATACAAATAAGACAAAGAAAATATTCCCTGCCCTCAAGAAGCACACAGTCTAAGGGGGGAGACAGCATAAAAACAACTACGTACAAATAGAAAATGCAAAAGAAAGAACACAAATCATAAATTAAAAAAAATTCGTTATCACTAAAATTCTGAAGGTATCACTTCACAGGCACTTGGTCAGCTTCTCACCTCCCCTCCTTCTTGTGTCCAGAGTACCTCCACCAGATGCTCAGAGGTATAGGATCTCTGCCTTCCACATAGATAAGGGTGGGGCTCAAATAAGGCCACAGATGAAGTGGACCCACTGGATAATCTTATTAATAGATAAGAGCTAGCACACCTTATCATGACAAAAGTTCTGGATTTAGATCAGAAGATATAGACTGCTTCTTTGCCACTTAGTATACTGTCTATTTGACCTTGGGCCTCCATGGGCCTCATTTTCTTCATATTTAAGATGAAGGGATAGGACTCAGTGACCACTAAAGTTCCTTTTAGTTTCCTGATCTAGAATTCTATCATCAAGTGATGAAGACCTCACAGTTTCAATGGAAGGCCATTCTGGTTTTGAATTCTTCTGTTTATTAGGATAGTTTTTGTTTTATACTTAGATGAAATCTACCTTTATGTCCCTTCTAAGCACCTTTTCCCATCTATAAGTAAACCAAGCTTCTTCCTTCTTCTGACAGGCCTAAACACAGGCACTCCTTTTTAGTTCTAGTCATTATCTGTCTCATCGCCAATTTTCTTCTGCTTCAGGAAAACAAAGAAACAAAAGTCAACTTAGGTCCTTCATCGCCAATGCAATAGCACAGGTGAAAACTCTTTGGGAACAGATTAAAATGCTAAGTAAAGGGGAGATATGATCATTACTATTAAGAAGAAGAGGTATTGGCCCCCCTATCCTTTCTGCTTCTTGAACTTCTTGAGGATGCGCAGGCGAATCTGCTTGGTCTTGACGCTATACACAATAGGATTCATGAGTGGTGGGACAAGCAGGTAGACGTCAGCCATCAACACATGGACCATTGGGGAGGCATTCTGCCCATAGCGGCGGATCATGGACAGCCCAATCATGGGAGTGTAGAAGGTAAGCACAGCACAGATATGGGAGATACAGGTGTTGAGAGCTTTGACACGCTCTGCCCTGGAGGCCACACTCAGGACTGTGACTAGGATAAGCATATAGGATAGCAGAAGCAATACTGAGTCTAGGCCCATGGAGGAGATGACCACCATAAGACCATAGATGCTGCTGATCCTCCTGCTGGACACTGTCAGTTTGATGAGATCCTGGTGCAGACAAAAGGGGTAGGAGAGAGTACTGATGGTACAAAACTGCAACCTTTTCAAGAGGAAAGGGACTGGGAAGACCAGCATAAGGGCTCTTCCAGCACTGGCTAGTCCAATCCTAGTGATTACACTATTAGTGAGGATGGCTGAATAGCGTAGCGGCTCCCGGATGGCCACAACGCGATCAAATGCCATGGCCAGCAAAACAGCTGATTCAATGATGGAGAACACATGGATGAAGTACATTTGGACTGCACAGGCAATGAAGGAGATCTCCCGGGCATGAAACCAAAAGACACTGAACATAGTGGGCAAGGTCACGGTAGACAGACCCAAGTCTGTCAGGGCCAACATGGACAGAAAGTAGTACATGGGCTGGTGGAGTGAGGGCTCTGTCCGAATGATGAAGAGGATGGTAATGTTTCCTGCGATGGAAATGATGTAGATCAGGCAGATGGGGAGGGAGATCAAACCATACTTGGCCTCCAGTCCTTGGAAGCCTGTTAAAAGGAACTGAGGATAAAGGGCAGAGTTATTGAAGACAGACATCGTACTGGCTGGAATAGATTCCTTTCCTGGAAAGAAAGATGAAGAGTCACTAGGTCCTACTGTTCTGATCCACTATGAGTATGATGGAAAAATAACACCATCATGTACCATTATCAACATCATCACCAATACATTCATTGTCAGTAATCCTATCATGGATGCAGGACTATATACATAGCCAGCATACTACTAGGCCTTGTAGGGAATGGTAGAAAAGGATATGACTTCCTTCTAAACCTTCTAAAAGGGCCAGTTGGGAAGAAATAATTTTCATGGAAAAAAAAAAAACTCTCAGTATCCTGGCTTACTCCCTAATACTGTACTACCATAGTTAGAGAAGGGAATGCATTGGAAAGACACCTTTGGTATAGAATAGGGATCAAAACTTCTAATAAGATATCATCCAAGGTAATTTTTATAGTGATCTTAACTTATGCAGGTTCTGACAGGCCAGGCTCACGATCCATAATCAGGCATATCTAGCAAATATAGCTGTATGAAAAAGTGGAAAGAGCAATGCATTTGGAGTTCAAGCCTGGATCTTCTATTTCATTCCTACCTACCCTTGGACAACTCATTTCATCTGAAACTTAGTTTTGTTATTTGGAAAATGTCTTTTGTTGTTTCTAAAATGTCCTTCTTGTTAGTTATATGAATTTTCCCAGAAATGTCTACTTTAGGAAGATACTCATAGTCAGGACTATCTACTGTGGTTTGTACTTGATAGGAAGAACCCTCATTTAACCATGCAGACTAAAACGAGTGTCAAGGAAAACAAATAAATCCACTACCTCTATGGTTGAAAGTCTCTGACTCTAGGATGTGGTCCCAATTTGTTATCTCTGAATTGCACTTCAAAGAAGCTCCACTGATTTCAGGGTCCCCCAGGCAACATACTAGCATCAATGAAACTTACAAAAGACCCTTCAATATTGATCCTTGCCCACTACCCTGAGTCCATAAAGGCAGTTAATTGAAAAGCAAAGTGGGTCAGTGGGTCAGAGGGCTAGAATTGAAGTGAAGAAGAGCTAAGTTCAATTCTCCTCTCAGATTCTGGACAAGTCACTTAAACTCTCACGACTTCAATTTTCTCATCTGCAAAATGGGGGGCATTAATAACAAATACTTCAAATGGTTTTTGTGAGGATCAAATGAGTAAAAAATATATAAAGCACTTCATAAAATTTAAAGTGGCATATGAACAGTGGCTATTTTTATCTAGGTCGCAAAAGAGTACTGGTCCCGGAGTCATGAAGAACTGAGTTTTGTCAGCCAGGGCAAATCACTTATGCTGTGCCTGCTTCAGTTTCCTCCTCTGTGAAATGTGGACAATAATAGCACCTCCTTCCTAGACTTGTTATTAGTATATAAGATGAAATTTTATTTGCAAAGTTCTTTGCAAATCTTAAAGCTCTGAATTATTATTGTTATCATTATTATTTCATAAACTGACAACTCTGGTTTACCTGATATTCACAACCTGGTTTTCCTAACATAGCAAATATAGGTTTGTGTTTTTTAAAAAATCAGGAAATATTCAAATTTTGGATGTTTTTTGTTGTTCAGGTTTATCTGACCCTTCATGATCCTGTGGGGTTTTCTTGACCAAGATATGGGAGTGGTTTGCCATTTTCTTCTCCATTCATCCCCATTTTAAGGAAACAGAAGCAAACAGAGCTTAAGTGACTTGCCCATGGTGACACAGCTAGTAAGCATGTAAGTAAGCTAGTGAGTGTAAATAAGGCCACATTTTAACTCAAATCTTCCTGACTTCAGGTCCAGTGAGCCATCCACCATGCTACCTAGATTTCTCAAATACAGCAGATAGAGCTATAGGCCTGAGGTCAAGAAGACTTGAATTCAAATCCAGCCTCAGACTCTCATAAGTTGTGTGACCCTGAGCAAGTCACTTAACCTCTGCCTGCCTGTTTCCTCAACTATAAAATGAGTGTAGTGATAACACCCACTTCACAGTGCTGTTTTGAGGATCAGTAAGATAATATTTGTAAAGAACTTAGCACAATGTGTGGCAGACAGTAGTTGCTATATGAATGCTTATTTCTTTCATTCCTTCCTTCATTCCATTTGAAGGGCCATAAGGAGACATTGGTTCTGCTCCCAGTTCATCTATTGACCAGTGTTATAGCCTTGGTCAGGTCATTTTTCTTCCTTGGGCCTTTCATTTCTTCTCAATACAGTGAGAGAATAGATCTAGATCAAAGATACTTAACTTCTTTTTGTGTTTTATGGATCCCTTTGGTAGACTACTGAAGTCTGGAGCATGGAGAGGAGGCAGAGGCAGAGGCTACTCACAGGTTGTGTTTGTCCTTCATTTTTGAAGAAGACCATGACATCAGAGAAATGATGACATGACTTTCAGTTGACTAAGTGAGGAAGTGCTTTGGCCTCCTCTTTGTGTTCCATTTAGATGGTTAGATTTCTTTCTCAAAAACCCAGCCTTAAACCCAATTCACTCTGGAGCTCATAGATTGGACAAATAGGTCCCTGCCCTCCTGGCACTGAGTGAATATAAATACCAAATAGTAACTGTTTCCGTTTTGGCCAGGAACCCTGAGGGTTTTCCCTTCCTAGTTTGATTTGGGGTGGGGGGGGTTGATTAAAAGGGTCATCCCTTGATTAGTTTCTTTAAGAGGCCTATTCACTGATTAGGCATGACCTCACTCAAAGTGAAAACTTGAAAAGACCTTAGTCTGAAAGGTCCAGGGTCTCCCAATGCATCCTAGGCCATCTCCAGTCATTGTGGTGAATATCAGGTCACTGGACCCAGATGGTTCTGGAGGAGAAAATGAGGCTGGTGACTTTGCACAGCCCCCCTCACTTAAATCTAAGTCAACTACAAGTCATGTCATCATTCCCCTGATGTCATGGTCGTCTTTGGAAAAAAAAGGACAAACAACACAACTGAAATCTGTAGTCCATTTTTAGAAAATGTTTGCCTTTCATATCTTCCCACCCTATGTATCCATGTTTATTTCCCTCCACTGGTCTCTGTTATACAACTTTTACTATAACTATTTATTGAAAGTTTGCTAAATCTTTAAGAATATGCAGCTAGATTCCAATTCCATGCCTTTCCTAAGGCTATTTCACCCTCTTGGAATATCTTCCCTACCTTTTCTGCTTATCTAAAGCCTACCTACTTTTCAAAAGTTATCCTAAGGCCCTGCCTTGTCTTTTTGGACAATTCCACCCCATATTGTTATCTCCAGTTTTGTTTCTGACTTTCTGTTAAAAAAAAAATCCATGTTAATTCTAAGTGGATTGGTGGTAGGTGGCTCCCTGAACAATAAATTATGTGAAGTAATTTCCTAGTATTTTCCGTGATTGCGTCCCCTCTAATGTTTGCTAGTTGTACAATCTTGGCTCTAAAGAAAGGTTTCACTGAATTTGTATTCAAATGGGAGAGATAGTATATGCAAAAAGGAATATACAAGATTAAAAAAAATACAGAATAGATAGAAGCTAACCTTAAAAGGGAAGGCATTAGTAGCTAGGGGTTGGGGTCAAATCTGGAAAGTACTTTTTTCACTTTGAGCTAAGCTTTGGCAGCTGGAGAGCAGGGTGATGTGGTTATACCAACAGTTTAGTTAAATGACTTTAATAGCTGAATGGAGGATAGCTGGAGAGATTATCAATTAGAGATCAATAAAAAACCCCTTCAGAAGTCCAGGTGAGGGGATGATCAGAGCCTGAACTAAAGTTGTGGTTGTGTGAGTGGAGAGAAGGGGATCAATGTGAGCTATATTATACAAAGGGAGAAAAAATTACAAGATTTGGCAATGAATTGAATATGTCAGGTGAGAGAGAGACTCCGGTGTCCAGGATGACATCCAGGTTAAAAACTTGGTCCCTAGTGAAGTTTAGGTAAGGAGAGGATTTGAAAAGAACCATAATGTTTTGGACATGTTGAGTTTGAGATGCCTATGGGGACATCCAGTCTAATGTGTTCAAGAAACGGTTTGTGAGGAAGGAATGGAACTCAGGAGAGATATTAAGGCTGGATAAGTAGATCTGAAGATCCTACACATAGTGAGAAAAACTGTTATCTAGATAGTCACCATTTCCCTGAATGGAGAAACCCAACTCACCAGGTATATTAATCACTGATATCTCCACTTAGCCAAATTGTCTCAGGCATTCAGTTCTTCCTTGTTCCCTTCCCAAAGTAATCCAAGCAACCTGTTTATCCTTCTGCCTCCAGTTGTAATAATCCTTCCTAAAGCTCAAAGTCCTTTCTGAGGACCTCACATTTACTATGCCTTCCAAAAATTATCTCTGCTATTCAGTCAACAAGAATTTATTAAATTATCTACTTGTGCAGGACCCTGTGCTAAGCACTGGGGATACAGAGAAAGATAAAAACAGGGTCCTGATCAAAAAGCACTCACATTCTAATGGTGGAGACAACATTCAAGTGGCTATGCACATAAAATACAGACACTGTAAGTGTAGGTAATCTTAAACAGAAGGAACTGGCAGTGGGGGGTGAAGTGAGGCTAGGAAGACCTTCCTGCAGATGGTGGGGTTTGAGCTGAGTCCTGAACAAATCCAGGAGGCAGAGATGAGGAGAGAGCACTCTGAGCATGGAGGAAAGCCAGTGAACTGACAGGAGTCAGGAGGACTAGCAAAACAGTGCCTCCTGAGGTAGCTAGTGGCACAGTGGATAGACAATAGAGCCTGGAGTGAGAAAGATCTGAGTTAAAATTGAACCTCAGATATTTATTAGCTATGTAGCCTCGCCCAAGTAATAGCCTCTTTTTTCTCTGTTTCCTCAACTGTAATATAGGAGTAATAATATTACCAATCTGGCAGGGTTGTTGTGAGGATCAAATAAGATAATTTTTAAAAGTGCTTAGCACAGTGCCTGCCACATAGTAGGCACTAAATCCCTCCTCAAAATATTGCTATATTCCCTCCTCAAAGCAAACAAAATGTGCTTTCCCCATGATATCTCTGTCTACACAGTGGTTATACCTAGACAAGAAATACATTCTTGTGGGCATAGTTTAAGGGCTCTGGAGTCCTGCTCAGCTCACCTTTTTCCCTCTGTCAGCAATAGACCAAGCAGACTGGCAGCTCCTCATATTCTCACCTTTATAGACATTGGTCCTAGTGGGAAAAGCAGCATGGGCAACAAATGACCTTTTAAGAGAAAAAGGCCTTGGGAGAAGAATAGGAAAGAGAAAGCAATAGAGACTCAGGTCTCTATTTATACAACCTACCCGCTCTGTAAATCTCTATCCCTTTGCTGTCTAGGAGGCTGAGAAAGACCTATTTGTGGCTTTAGCTTGTCACAAAGCCAACCTGCAGAGTTGGGAGAACAGTACTTTCACCTCCAGGGACTGTGCTCTCCCTCCTGGCCAGCCCTTGACCTCAACACCAGTCTCCCAGGAAGAAAAGATAACTATACTTTCTTATTAGTTCCCTCAGGCACCTAGATTTATCCTTTAAGATAGAACCAATTACTAGTTTTCAAAAGCTTTGGAAACTTCTGTGTTTCTGGAAGCTAGGAATAGGAAAGAAACTAGGGGGAAGGAGGTTCTTCTATAAAGAGGCAATGAAACAAAAATGAAATAATCCAGGGCTCTATAAAGAGCTGCTGACGACAGCCAGCTTTTGCAAAAAAGGAAGATACTCGATGAAATATATTATGTGGGTAACTAAGTGGCATAGTGAATAGAATGATGGGCATGGAGTCAGGAAGACTCATCCTCCTGTTTTCAAATCTGACCTCAGACGCTTACTAGCTGTATGATCCTTGGCAAGTCACTTAACCCTGTTTGCCTCAGTTTCCTCATCTGTAAAATGAGCTGGAGAAGGAAATGGCAAATTGCTCGATTACTTTTTCCAAGAAAAGTCTAAATGGGGTCATAAAGAGTCAGACATGAACAAAAATGATTGAACAACAACCATTATGTTGTATATTTAACGTCCTCTGAAATGTAGAAGAATCTCATTTCAATTCTTTGTGAAGAATAATATCCATCATTGTCAGTTGTTTGCACCCTTGTCTTTGTCTCCTTTTCACTTGTCTTGGCAAGATCATGTGTATGTGAGTGGGAAATAGAAAGAATAATCTTTATGAAATTTTATGTACTCCAGATAGGATTTAGGGAGGTGTTTTAGATGAGGAACTCTGAAGCTTTTATTTTGTGAAATACCTCTTTTCTGTCTGGTCTAGTCAATGGATGCCTTCTCGGAATGTTTGTTACCTAACATTCATGCTTGCAGGAAATGCTACATTTCAATTAGACATGTGAGAAAACAATGATTTTGTTCCCTCATACAAGTTCATATACCCCCTGAAATCTATCCATGAACTCCTTGGGGATCCCTGAAACACAGGTTTGGAGACCCTGGATTATATACTCTTTCAAGACAAGAACAACAAAGGGGAATGTGCCTGGAGAATATAATTTCCCGTTCCCTATCACAAAAACTCTGTTCTTCCATGCAATATAAATAGCATTTCAGTGAAGAAATAATGTTAAAATATTAAATATTAAGCTTCTTTGTATCCCCAGCACTTACCACAGTGACTGGCACATTAGAGACCCTTAAATGTTTATGACTGACTGACACTGGGCAAATCATTTAAGTTCTATCTGGCCCAGTTTCCTAATGTCTAAAAATGTTGATCATTATAATAGCACCACAGCTGAGTAAAGATTGGATATGGTTAATGTGATGCCTAAGACAAACGTTACTTTGTGCTTTTCACATCCGGAAGAATTATATCAACTATTCTCCATGCTTCTTTCCATATTGCTCTCCCCATCACATACCCATCGCCCCAACTTGGGTTCATTTTCCTGACCTTTTTCTTAGTTATCTGGATTTTTTTTTCTTGGTGAAATTTAATTCAGTCTCTCCATTTACTCCTTTTTATCTGTCTTTGGACCATGCTTATTCATCATGCTGCCCTCATGACTGTCATGTCCTCTTCCTCCGATGTTGTAGAGGGAAGCTGATGTCTTGTATGTCTTAGCATTTAATCCTTAACTCATCATTTATAGGACAGAGTTCAGATACAGAGGCTCGGCCATAATAGTGGTTTTGAAAAATCATTGTTTCCATGCCAGTGCCTCTGATCAGAATAACCAGTTCACCAACCAAGAGAAAGGGAGTAGGAGTAAGGTTACAATAGAGTTCTTAAGAGAAGACTGCACACCCTTCTCCTTTCATGAAACATGACTTATCACACATCACCAGGAACTTTTTTTCCCCTAATCTTTGCTTAAATACTTCCTGAGGAAAAGGCATTTTTTTTTTCATATTCCATTTTCTGTGGAAATGGGGAAGTATAAGTCTTATTGATTTTACTTTATATTATCCCTTAGAGTCATCCTTGGCTGCCCTTCTATTCCAGGCTCTCCTCATTTCAACTTGGATTATTTCAGCAGCCTTCTAACTCATTCTGCTCCATTTTGCTCTGGCTCCATTTTGCCAACCCTCACTCCAGCCTCTAATCCATCATACAAATGCTGCCAGATCAATCTTTTCTTGGAGAAATCTAGTGAAAGAGAATCAATCTAAAGCAATCCATTCCACTTATGAAATATCTAATTGTTAGGAAATTTTTCTTACTTTTTCTTGAACCAAAATGTTCCTGCAACTTAAATCCTTACACTGTACTGCCCTCTGGAATGAAGCAGGAAGGGGAAAAATTAAAAAACAGTCTAATTTTTCTTCAAAATTACAATGCTTCAGATGCTTGAAGATAATGGCCAAAGTATCTATTGCATTTCTACCATTTTTTTCTTATAGGAAAACATTAATTCTCTGCTGATATTTGTCCTTGCATCCATTTTCTGTGTATTTTTTAAAATTTTAAGTTGCAATATGAGTTACCTTGCATACATGTTGATCTCAGATAACTTTCATTTTGAATTTTTCACCAGAATAATTTATTTTTAATTTATTTCTTTAAACCTTCCTATTCCTTATCATTTTTCTGAATTCTTTGAATTTGATGTGCCAAGATATTTCCTTTGTCTCTCACTCTGATTATTTTCTCACTTCTTCCCAATATCTCCATCACTGTGCTTCAAGATTAAGATCTTCATTTTTAACAAGAATAGCAGTCTTATTGTTGTTGCCCTGATCATTCAGTGGATGAATTTTTTAAAAGAAGTCAAGAAATAGCTGGCTGCTCTGTTTTTGGCACATTAGAGTATTTCATCAGATATTCAAATAATTGAAAGGCCCTATCACTTCATTATCATTTCTGTATGCCAATTTTGGGATCTATTGCATGAAATAATCATGTATTTCCTCTTTCTTTTCAAGAAGTCAGTAGAATACTCCAATGACAATTTTATTTCTTGCTTCTTCCTCCACTCTCCCTCACCTAAGTAGCTTTCTACTTCCATTCCTGCATTTCTTCACATAAGCATATTTTCTTAATGCCCTATGCCAACCCATCCCATGCCTCTTTTTTGTGTATACTTTTCCTTTGGAATGAGGTAAGATCTTCCAAAGACATTTTATTGAGTCTATTCTCAGAAAGTCTTAGTGATGTCTATGATCTCAAATTTGCCTCAGTTATGGGATGTATTGTTCACTTTACCTGCCATTCATATTTTGCATATTTGTTTATTATGACTGTACACTCAATGCAGCCTCTGAGGCTGAGATGCTACAAAGTATAGATCAATTCTCTGTTGCTTGTGTTAATTTTGATGTAACAATTAACATCATGAAAATACAGGTTCTCCACCAGGCAGCACCACACCATCCATAGGTTACAGGCAACAAATGGAGAAATTTTGAATGCTGTGAGAAAATTCGCTTACCTCTCAGTATACTTTGCAGAGGTATACTCATGGATGATGGGGTTGACACATATTGCCAAAGCTAGCGCAGTGTTTGGAAGGCTCCAAAGAAAAGTGTGGGAGACAAGAGGTATTAGACTACCTACCAATTTGAAAGTCTGGAGAGCCACTGTACTTTCCTCGTTGTTGCATGTTTGTGAAACTTGGACAACATACAAGCGCCATGCCAGGAAACTGAATCCCTTCTTTGAATTGTCTTAGGAACATTCTGAAGATCACTAAGAAAGATAAGGTACTGGAAACTGAGGTCCTTCCTTGAGCTGAACTGCCAAGCATTGAAAGTCTACTTCAGAGAGTGCAGCTCTGTTGGTCTGGCCACTTTGTTTGAATGCTAAAAGTATTCTTGCATAAAAGACTGTTTTATGGAGAACTCACACAAGGCAAGTGCTTACGTGGAGGTCAGAAGATGTGATACAAGGACACTCTCAAGGTCTCTCTGAAAAACTTGGAATCGATTGTGAGACATGGGAGACACTGGCACAGGACTATCTTAGCATGGAGTACCTGCATCAAAGAAGGCACTGTACTCTATGAGGAAAGCAGAATTGCAGTAGCTCAAAAGAAACATGAGATGTGCAAATTTAGAAACATCTCCACTCTAAATGTTCATAGGGACTATTTGTGCCAGACCTGAGGTAGAGCATTCTGAGCTCATATTCATCTGATCAACCCCTGTACCTTGACCTCAACATAGTGATGTCATTTTGGTCCTCTTTGAGAGTGAAGAACAACAACCAACCAACCATTTGCTTACTGGCACACAAAATCATCAATTTTATTGTTCACTCCTCTCTTCTATGAATTTATGGGCAACTATATTCTTATTCTTTTTTCTATACATAACAATTCTTTGTGGTATCTAAGTTGGTAGATGTGTACATAAACATTTTCTCCTCTCTTTTGCTTTTTAATTTTTTAAAAAATAAATCTGCAAGTATCCAGGCAAACAGAGTTTTACTAGCTCTTGTTAGGTAAAAAGGTGTAGTCCATTCCTGGCAAAATGCTCTACATTCTTATGTTTAAGGTTGTGTCCAAAAATCCAAATCCTTTCTCAGATAGGAAAATAACATTATTTTGGGATTGATTGAAGCAAAAAAGTAAAAGAGATTTAAGCAAATCATCCTACTTATTATTTCATATCATTTAGCAGTTCACTAATGTTTTTTATGCTATACAAACTGCCACTGCAGAAAAAAAGAACAGCACAGAATTTATATATCCTAATGTAATCTAATTCATGCATATGTATATAAGTATTGTATGTATGTATGTGTGTATGAATGTATACGTGTGTATATGTATACATGCAGACATATATATGAGTGTGCTCTGTTGTGTTTTTATGTGTATACATATATATTTGTCTCTCTATGTCTTTATATACATATATAAATATATATTTTTGCTTGCTTGTGCACTTATTTATTCATTCATTCACTTATCCAATCATTTAGTTATTTACTTATGTATTTATTCATTTAATTACTTATTTATTCATTCACTTATTTACTTATTTGTTTGTTGGTATATGTATATTTAGCTGAGATCTCAGAAGCAAGGAGACAAAGATGTTGTGATTCCTTAGCTCTGCTTCTCAGTTCAGTCTCTACCAACTTAGTGGGCAGTACAGAGGCCTGTGGTCATGTATCAAGTTGTGAAGGTGGCAGCTTCTTAAATGGTTAATGAGGATTTCTTCACCAGCAAAATGGCTTATGAAGATGGCAGCATCAAAATCATTCAGTCAACATTCATTCATTAGGCACCTACTATTTGCCAAGCCCTGGGGATACAAAAAGGGACCAAACAAAACAAAACAACAACAACAACAAAAGTCTCTTCCCTCAAAGAATTTACAGTCTAATAGGGGAGACAACATGCAAACATGGGGTTTTCCAGGAGGACTAGCGCCTCTGATGTGAGGGCTTGCTGAGCCATCTGCAAAGAGAGGAGAAAGACATATTTCCTGAATCATTTTTTTTCCCCCTGGGCCCAACTTGATTTTCATAATTATATAGCATGTGGTTTCAGTTTTTTAGTTATTTCCATTTTTCTTGTAGTCATGTGCGTTATTCACCTGGTTCCTATTTCTTCCTTCTCTGTGAGTTCTTATAATTCTTCCCATTCTTTGCTGAATTCTCTATATCCATTGCTGGTTATGGCACAGTAAGTATTCCATTACCTTCGTACACCAACTACCCATTTGATGATGCTTCTACTTTGTTACCAGTTATAGTACACCGCAAAAAGTCATGCTAACTGTGCAGATGTTAGAGAGAGGTTTGCATTTACCCTCTTTTGATCTGCCCAGACTGAAATCTCGACATTCAGCCTTTCCTCTCTCTCCTTTCCCAGCATGCCCAACATTTCCCCTTCCCTGCTCGCTCAGGGAGTCATTTTCCTGACAGAGCTGTAGACTTCTTTTTGTACTAATTCCCGAGCTTTCTAGCAACTGCAAATACTAATCCACTTGTGCCGTGGATATGATTTGTGTATCTTCTACCTGGTTTTCTCCCATCTCAAGTCTCTCTCCCTCCCCCAAATAAATAATTAAATAAAGAACAAAAGAGTTTCCTAACTTCTTCTCAGAGCAATTCCTTTTGATTTCACTCAATAAACATTTCTTAAGCACCTACTCTCTATTTAATTACTGGGTGCTTCTTTAGATATTCATCATAATATACGCCATTTCTTCCTCTGACAGTATCCCTCTTTAGTACAGGCCCTCATCACCTCAGGACTGGACTAATGAAATAACCTAGTGTTTGAATTCACTGCCTTAGGTGTCCCCCTCTCCCACACATCTCTCAGCTTTCAATCTGATCTTCCTAAAGCACTGGTCTGACTCTATCATTCTCTTTTTAATAATTGCTCTCTAGCCAGTGGCTTTCTATGATTTCTATGATCAAATATAAGTTCCTCTGTTTGGAATTCAAAGTATAACTTTTTCTCTTTCTTCTTTCTAGTCTTTTTATACCTTATTCCCCTCCTCATCTTCTCTAATCCAATGATACTGGTTTTCTTGCTGTTCCTTGCCCAAGAAAATCCATCTCCCAACTCCATGTACTTTTTTACTGGTTGTCTCTAATGCTTAAAATTCTCTCCATCTCATTTCTGTCTCCTGGATTCTACGGTTTCTTTCAAGTTCAAGCTAAAAGTTCACTTTGTACAAAAAGTTCTTTCTGATCCCCATTAATATTTGTGTCTTCCCACTATCCGTTACCTCCTATTTATCTTGCAAATATCTTGTTTGTATATCACTGTTTTCATGTTGTCTCTCCCATTATGCTTGAGTTGATAGACATTATTTTTTCTTCCTTTGTATTCCTGGCATTTAGTATAGTGCCTGGCATATAGTAGGCACTACGTAAATGCTTGTTGACTTGACTTGACTTGTTAACTAGAAACAGAAGGGAACAGGTAGAACTGAAAAGGCCAAATAAATGGGAAAAGTTGCCAAGTAATTGATTTCTTATGAAACCCAATATTATTATCTTATTATAACCTTTTTTTAAAATGGAAATTGGAGTTAGGACTACAACCATGTTGCTTTTAAATCCAGGCATATATCTCAGTTTCAACTTCGTACATCTAGAGTCTGCAAAATCAATCTACATCATTCACTATCAATGATATTGCTCTTTTTCAAACTTTGGGAGGTGGGGGATTAAATGCTATACTAAGGTAAGGCACAATTAGTACTACTAAGGAAGGAATTTTTTGGGTCCCCCTATCCATTTTGCTTTTTTAACTTCTTGAGGATGCTCTGGCGAATCTGCTTGGTCTTGACACTATATACAATAGGGTTCATGAGTGGAGGAACGAGAAGGTAGACATTGGCCATCAGCACATGAACTATTGGGGAAGCATTCTGTCCATAGCGACGGATCATAGACAACCCAATCATGGGCGTGTAGAAGGTAAGCACAGCACAGATATGGGAGATGCAGGTGTTTAGGGCTTTAACACGCTCTGACTTAGAAGCAATGCTCAGCACTGTGGCCAGGATGAGTATATAGGACAGAAGAAGCAATATTGAGTCTAGTCCCATGGAGAAGATGACCACCATTAAGCCATAGATACTGCTAATCCTCCGACTGGATACTGTCATCTTAATGAGGTCCTGGTGCAGACAAAAGGAGTAGGAGAGGGCATTGATGGGTTGATATTGCAGCTTTTTCAAGAGGAAAGAGGCTGGAAAGCCTAAAGTCAGTGCCCTTCCAGCAATAGCCAGCCCAATCCCAATAATTACCCCATTGGTGAGGATAGTTGAGTAGCGCAGGGGTTCACGGATGGCCACAAAACGGTCAAATGCCATGGCCAACAACACAGCAGACTCAATGATGGAGAACACATGGATGAAGTACATCTGAATCAAGCAGGCATTGAAAGGGATCTCCCGGGCGTGGAACCAGAAGACACTCAGCATAGTAGGCAATGTAGTAGTAGATAAACCCAGATCTGTCAGGGCCAACATTGACAAAAAGTAGTACATGGGCTGGTGGAGTGAGGGATTGGTCAGAATGATGAAGAGAATGGTGGTGTTTCCTGCAATGGAAATAATGTAGACCAGGCAGATGGGAATAGAGATCAAACCATAAATGGCCTCCAACCCTGGGAAACCTGTTAAAAGAAACCTAGGATACAGGATAGAGGAATTGAAGACAGACATGATGCTCACTGGGATAGATTCCTTCCCTGGAATGAAAGAAGAACAAATATTACTAGGTCTCTACTCACTGATCCCCAGTGCGTATAGTGGACAATCATTATCATGATTTATAATCATCATACTTATCATCAACATCATCATCATCAGTAACATCAAATATCTCTATCTCCATATTTATATCTCCCCCCTTCTCTTTCTGTGTACATGTGTGTCTTTCTCTCTGCATATATATATAAATATATATATATATATATATGTATGTATACACAGTATCTAGCTATTTATGTTGTGATACCCACTCACTGCCACAGCCCATAGTCATACAAGGTTAATGGGTAAACTGGCATGGTATAGGAACTGAGCATTAATTTGGCATTAAAGTCCCTGGGTCCTGACTTGTATACTCTTGAATAAATCACTTCATCTCTCTGCACCTTACTTTCTTTATCAGTAGAAAGAGGAGAGTGAATTATTAGATATCCACTTACTTTCCAACACTAATGCCTGTGAATAAATTAATATTCCTGAGATTTCTACTCTCCCAGGTTACTCCCTGACAGGAAGACCAAGAGGCTTGTATGGATGGAGACTAAATACTTATGTGCATGCAAAATCTCCTTGAAGTATGATGGAGTACAATTTTGTTTTTTCACTTTTGAAATTGACCGCAATGATACTATAGTATTTTCTGTCTCACCCACCAAAATATAGCTGGTCTTGAGAAATAATCTTGGTTCAAACTCCAATGCATACTGGCTTTATGGGTCTGGATAAGTTACTTAACATCTCATTGACCTCCAACAACTCTCTAAAACTGTATGGAGGAGATCAGTTCAGATATGTTTTGATAGAGGAAGTTTTCTTACTGGGAATCTCCTATATCAATGAAATTACTGATCTGATCACACATACACAAAGGCGACTCTTCTCACTCACCCACCCCAACAACCATCACCAATACCAATGAAATCCTAAGACTGTCTTCTATATGCTAGCCTCCCACTTCTATCCTTAAATTAAGGTTGTGCTGGTAAATGTTTTACAACTGGCTGAGCCCCCCGCTAAAATCATGAAAGTGTACATGAAACACTTTTAAGTTGAATCTGCATTATTAACTTTTTCTCCTTCACTTTAAGTCTAAACAATGAATAAAACAAGAAATCAAGCTCTGATTCATAGTGTTACCAAATTTCAAATTTTAAATGCTTATACTGAAAATTCAATAATCAACTCTTAAGAGCAGGAGCCGGCTTTAGCATACTCATTACTGAAGCCATAAATAAAAGCAATTCAGACCATTGACTAGACTTCTCTTTATGTATTTTCATACTTCTTTCTTTCTTTCTTCATGGTATTAAAGATGTGGTCACCTCTACTTGCGGAAAGCCTGATTTACTTCAGTTTTGGACAATAACCTTTGCATAGGATGCTATTAATTTTTCAGAGAATCACACCAGCTCAGAAGGGGAAAGGACTTCAAGAAGCATTTAATCCAATGCTTATGTAAACAAAAAACAGGGTATAGTTACTGATAAATTACTGATATCAGTAACTGTTAAGAATAGAACACTAGCTTGAAGACCTTGTTATTGAGAAATCACTACCCTTTAGGGCATTTTATTCTAACTTTGAACCTCTCGTTCCTAGAACTAAAAAGCAAAATAGCATGGATAGGGTGCTGATAAGTTAAGGCAATATTCATGAGAGAGAAAACTCTGTCTCCTCCCCCCTCCCCTTCTTAATGAATTCAAGTCACTGACTTGAAACCACATCCTTGAGTAGAGAGAAAACAAACAAACAAAAAGCTAGGTAGATGTGATTTCCCAAGCTACTGTCAGTGATTTTGGAAAGTGTGTAGTAGAAGTCCTGCAGACCTAGAGAAGGGAGAATGTCCACATTTTCAAAAGAGGAAGATAATGGAGTCTGTAAACTAGAGCTAGTAGAACTGATTTCAAAATGTGGCCAAATTTGAGAACTCATTAAAGAAATTATAAATGAATATAGTAAAATTGAATATACGAGATTAAATGATACCCAACTTTTCTTCATCCCTTCTGTGGTTTAGGTGTCCCATAGAGTTAGTGACCTTAGACCTAGATTCTATATTAGGGGACTCTCAACATTAGAAAACCACGTGGATAAAGATGGAATGAAGAGACATTTTCAGAGCAGCATCAGTTTAGAACCTTGAGCAAATATCTAAACAGAAACCTCAAAATCTGCTGTGTAACATCCTTGCTTATAGAATCTGCAGGAATTGAAAACTCTAGCTTGATTCCCCCTACCCAGAGCATTCATCTAAGTGCTGTCTGGAAGTCAGTCTTTAGTAGTGGAATACTCTAAAAAAAGCAAACAAACAAAAATAAGCTTTTCCTTCATCACAACTCCCCCTTATCCAGAATCTGTGATTATTCCTTCACAGGCTAGACATAAGACCTTGCCTCACTTCATTCAAATCTCAGCTAAAGTCTCATGTTCTTCAAGAAGCCTTTAACTTTTACGCCTTCCTTTCTATCAGTTGTCTTGAATTTATTCTGTCTTTATCGTGATAGAGCATATTTGTTTACAAGTTTTCTCCCCCATTAGACTGTGAGCTCTTGGAGAGCAGGAATATTTTTTTGCCTTTCTTTGTATCCTCCATGCTTAGTACAGTACCTGAGTAGGTGATTTAAAAATGCTTGTTGGTGACTTCTGATGAGAAGTTTTGCTAAGCACATTATAATAGTATGGGGAAAATGAGAATATGGTATAAAGGAATGACTACTTGATGGGATGTCTGAACACATTAGTTCTGTTAGTAAGTGCATTGTGTGATCATGACCAAGTCACTTTCTATCTCAGCCTTAGTCTACACTCCTGTAAAACTGGAGGATTGAGGGGTTGACAGAACATTGGCCTTGAAGTCAAGAGGACCTGAGTTCAAACCTGATCTCAGACACTTACTATCTATGTTACTCTGGGCAAGTCACTTAACCCTTATTTCCTCCCTAAATGATCCCTTTCCTGTTTGGATATTGTAAGGTTCTACACAGTGGCAAATACAATTTCCTTTTCTTTCAAGCCTAGTCTCTCCACTCTCCCCTGACAACATCGCTGCACTCATTTTCAACAAGCTGAATTTACTCAGGCCAACTCAGAATACCTTGCCCCTCCCAAGGTCTCTCTTAATCCAATTGATCCTTTAAAAATTAGCTGATCTTCTAAAGGCTTATCTATTCCATAAAACCTTTTCAAAATATTCCGGGCCCATACTAATCTCTTTTATATCTAACTTCTTATTTATTCTCCCCTACCACCACCACCCCTCCCTCAGTCTGACATTAACCTGTGTTCTTTAACTCTTCATTCATTCATTCGTATTATAATGTCACTCTTATCATTCCTCTATATAAGGGGGTGTCTGTGTACAATGAGGGGCATAATGAACTTAATCCTAGTACAAAAACGATAATCATACCATTGTTCATAGCCATTCAATTACCTTAAGACTTAAGTTGTCAAAAGGAAGCTGAGAAGAATGACTTAAATGGCCTGATCATTCCAAGAAAAGGTGTAGGTCCTGACTGAGAGAAAGGACTTTTGAATTAGGGAGGACTGTTTAACAGGAGAGGCTAGACTGTTTCTATCTCCTTCCTGGAGGCTGCAGACCTCAGAGCCAAGGCAAAAATGGACCTCCGAAAATACCCAGCTTCCCTCTCCTCCCATTGGAGAGCCCATCCCCAAACTTCCTGCTCTGGACACTAAACCCCATCCCCAACCTTGCCAAACCCTCTCTTCACTCTAACCTGTAGACCCACTCCCTGCTTCCCTATGGTAACAGGCTACTGTTCTTTATAACCTCTGGACTTTTCCATTCAACTTATTCTGAACTCTCCTACATGCTTTGTCTATTCCAGAGAGAAGGTGAGCTCCAATTATTTTCTTTCTAGCACAGTGCCTGGAACCTACTTTTTAATAACACTTAACATTCTTAATAACATACAATATGCTTAATAACATACAACATGTTTTTCATTAATTCATATTATAGTATAGCCTTTAATATTCTGTTCCTACTAATCTTGAATTCCTAACTGAACTGTAGAGGGGACATCAGAAGTTCATCTAATTTTTACTTATCTTTTCTGCAGTGTTAGTTGATCCACTGACTAGAAAGCTTGCACATACTCAAAGCTGGTTGACTCTAAATCTAGTTATTGTGGGCAGGAAAGGACAGAAGAATCATATTCTCCTCCTCCCCATGGCCTGGCACTCAAGTGGAACCACTCTAGAATGGCTTCAAGAAGACTAAAACCGTATTGATTTATATATCTGACCTAAACTCCTTACTATTTGACAAATACCCATAACAGGGACATGTGGAGGTATCGGTGGGCCTTTTCCTCAGTGGAGATATAGAGTGCCTAGTCTTTTCCTCTGCTCCTGGCAGGGGCAGGGGTGGGGGGAACGTTTGGAAAATAACACCATTAGTCAGACTCTCTTCCAACCCATTTCCTTCCCAAAGAAGAAACTCAGATCACAGAATTAAGTCATCACATATTTCTACCCAACAGACAGTGAGTAGATTTCTTTCATGCAAACATCCACATCCTTTCATATTCCTTTGTCATTACATACCATCAACCAATTTTCATCCCTGCTACTTACCTAAGCACAATGAACCCTCCTCAAAAATAGATGTATGAGAACACTGGCTAAGGACCTAGTGTGTAATAATCAGTTCTTGGTAGCACTTTTATCCCCCCACCCCCTTTTTTTTTTCCAGTTTCAGTCCCTGTCAGGATCACTCAAATAACTTTCCTGTTGGGTTCCTCCTTAAATGACCACTAGCCTTTTACCCTATGAGCACTCTGTACATGGAATGGTTACCGTGGTAAGCAGTAAATATTTATCTACGTGGTCCATGGGTTCTTCTGTCTGCCTTGGCTCAGAGTCCTCTCTCAATTTTTTCTTCTTTTCTCAGCATTAAAAGCCTGGCTCCACATCTCTACAAATTTCCAACCCTATAGCCAGTGACTATTGCTGGAGCAGAAGCAAGTTAAGGGGGCAACTGTATACATAGTGATCTGAAAGAAAAAAAAATCCCGATGAAATAAGACATTGCAGGTAGCAGGGATTGAGGTCACCAAATGTCTCAACAGCTTCTCAATACATATGGATTCCTATTTGTCAGTTGCTCTGGAGTTGGGGGACAACATTATTTGTGCCTCAAGAATATCCATCCTTTATCCAATCAGTTCAAGGGAAAGAATCATCTGTCCCTTAAGGGACTCTGCTCTCTCTCAGGGCCAGAACCTAACCCAGGACCTCAACTTTTTCAGACAGCTTTGAAAGAAGAAGGAATTTCAACCTGTCCCTAGAAAATGGCTCCAAGTCCCTAAGAACTCAAATAATCACTTTTTTTTCCCTATAATTTGAGTACAAAGGTGTCTTTCTTGGCTAAAATGAACTCAGAGTTGCATCGAGGGGCAAAGATTATGGATTTATTATCTGGTAGCTTAAAAATTCCTTAGGGCTACATAGGAAGCATGGGTAGTCTGTCTTTGTGAGAAAAAAAAAAAGAAATATTTTGACGAAATAGGCATGTTTAAAGGGATTATCTTCTGAAGTGTTGAAGAATCTGACTTCAGTCCTTCATGAAAGCTAATACCACCCCACACCCTGGGGTCTGTGTCTTGGTCCCTTGTCTTTTCTATGTTTAAAAAAATGTCAACATGTACAGGGATGGGGTTGGGGTACAGAACATTCCTTATGACAGGGCTTGAGGTGCTGGAGTCCCAGACACACAGTTAAAAGGGGTCTGGGAGGCTGTGAAAGAATCATAGGTTCAGAGCATCAAATATTTGGAAATGGAAAATAGGCTTTGTGACCCAGTCCAATTCTCTTATTTTAAAACTGAGGTAACTAAGAGTTAGAGAGGTTAAGTAAGTTGTCTAAAGTCTCATAGGTATCAAGCATCAGAGGCAGGATTTGAACCCATGTCCTCTGATCCCAGAGGCAGTACAGTGAGGAGAACATAGAGGCTAGAATTAGGAAGACCTGAATTTGAATTTGTGAGACAATTGCTAGCCGTGTGACCTCGAGCAAGTCACATAATGTCTGTCTGCCTCAATTTCCTCAACTTTAAAATGAGGGAAAAAAAAATAAAAAAAAATAAAAATAAAAATGAGGGCAATAATAGCACCTACCTCCCAGGATTCTTGTGAGGAGATAATGAGAGAGAATGTAAAGTGCTTACACTTTTCCAGTGTCTGTCACATAGAGATGCTTAATAAAATGTTTGTTCCCTTCCCCTTTCTTCTTACTCAGCCATACTGATCTCTCTCTCTCTCTCTCTCTCTCTCTCTCTCTCTCTCTCTCTCTCTCTCTGTCTCTCTTTTCTCTTGTGAGACTGAATGGGGCTAAGAAAATTGCCTTTGACATGTAGAATTTTCTTATTATAACACCAGGGAACAGAACGTGGCCCTACTCCTAGGATGTTGGACTTGGACATGGGTTCAAATTCTGCCACCGACTCTTATTACCACTGGTACTGTGGACAAGCCATTTAGCCTCACTGGAATGATGTTTCACATTTGTAAAAAGATATGTACTTTGATTGGAGGGTCTCTGAGGTCCTCACGAGTTTTAAATTTGTTGTCTATGATCTTATAATCCTCCACCAAAATAGCATTATCACTTTCACAGAGAACTTGCACCTGCTATATGAGTCATAGTTCTATCAGAACTCTGCCTCAGTCTCTGTCTGTGTCCCTCTGTCTCTGTGTTTGTCTCTGTCTCTGTATTGCTCTGCCTGTTATCTCTCTGTCTCTGTCTGTCTGTCTCTCAAACACATACACACACACACACACACACATATTCATTCACTCTTTTAACCCTATATTCTCTATAAAACCTGCAACTTCTAAAAACATCTTCCTTATACAGAAAAGTCAATTTGTTTCATTAGCATGATGCATTCTTTTTGATTGCTAGAGAATACCATCATGTCAGAGCAGACTGACCAAGACATAACTTGCAGCTGAGAGCCTTAGATGCCTCTACTACCTTCCACGTGGAGCTGTCCTGACTGTACTAGTATTCTCAGAACAACTCTTTAGCTAAAACAGTCAGGGATACATTTTTAGAGTAAGAAAGCCTACTGCTCCATGTAATGTCAATTGGCAATCTTTGAGAAAACATAAAAGCTCAAGGTATCCCACCCACTTTCAAAAAGTAAATATTAAATTTATTTGTTTGCCAAAAGTGCTTATGATGCACGACTATTTCTCAGGGTGTCATTATGATTAAGTTTCATATCTGAAATCCTATGTTCAATTGTGAGAACCATGTTTTAGGAGGAATGTTGACAACTTGAGGTCTGGATGTTGAAAGGAATGTAAAGCATGATATGCAGGTAGAGTGGCACAGTGGGTGTGTGTGTGGGGGGGTAAATTGAAGGAACCAGAGATATTGAGCACGAAGAAAAGAATACTAAAAGAGAAAAGTGGAATTAGAGTTGTATCCAGATATTTCATAGCTTAATGTATATATATTTCTAATTGGCCCCAAAGAAAACTATAAGTGATGAGGCAGAAGTAAGAAGCTGAGACATGTCGAGGTGATGGATTTGAAAGGCTCTAGTAATGCACTGACTTTATGAATGAAGATAGCTGGATAAGTCAAAGATAACCACAGAGTCATGAACATCCAAGACCAGATGAATGACTCTATAACAGGCAAAAATAATGAACTGAGAAGGAAGAACAGGTGCCCAGCTAGAAGATAATAATCTGTTTGGTAGTTATTCATTTAGACTTGTTTGTAGAAAGTGCTGGCCTCAGACAGTAGCTAGCTGTGGGACCCTAGGCAAGTCATTTAACCTGTTTGTTATAGAGGAGGATGATAATAATAGTACCTACCTCCCAGTTAAGATCAAATGAGATAATATTTATTAAAAACTTTCTAAACAACAAAGCATTATGTACATGTTGTTGCCATCATTGTTAAAATCGAATTGGGGGTATATTATAGGCTTATAGAGATCTAGTTGTTATGTCATTTCACTTGTGGCTGACTCTTCATGACTCCATTTGGGGTTTTCTTGGCAAAGATTCTGCAGCAGCTTGCTATTTACTTCTGCAGCTCATATTATACATGAGGAACTGAAGCAGACAGGGTTAGATGACTTGCCCAAGGTCACACAGCTAGGATGTGTCAGGCCAGATTTGAACTCGGGAAGATGAGTCTCCTGACTCCAGGCCCAGCACTGTAGCCATCTAGTCCAACACTTTCATTTTGCAAATGAGAAAATGGAGGTCCAGAAAAGAAAAGTGACTTTCCAAGGAAACACAAGTAGCAGAAATGGGTTGGATGTTCAGAAGAGAGATTAGGAGAAGAGACATTGTTGGAGAAACCCATCAGTATAGAGGTACTAATTGAAACCCATGAAGTAAAAAGATTTTCAAAGGAGAGTATGAAGAGAAGAAAGACAAAAACTAACTAAACTAAGTCAGAGAGTATCATTAATCCTGATTCCATCATTCTCCTTTACATTTCTTTGTTTATCTCTTTTAGGTAGCCCTGGCTTTGAATTTTGTTTTTCCCTTAATATTATTGTTGATGTTTTTGCACATTTTAATCTGTGGCTATCTGCCCCTATTTAATTAGGGGCTATCTGCATCAATTTGGTGAGCTAACACAGTAAAAAAAAAAATATTAATTGTTCTAGAAAATATCCTAGGACTCTCTATTTCGTCTATGACTAAACTGCCTGGAAAAAAGAGAGAGAGACAGAAAGAGAGAGAGAGAGAGAGAGAGAGAGAGAGAGAGAGAGAGAGAGAGAGAGAACATATCTATGGGAATAAAACTCAGGGAGATCCCTGGAAGGCCCAAGACTAAGGAGGACTTTTGATATTTAAATAAACTTGAGGTTTACTTAAGGGAATTTCACTTGAAGTTTCACTTAAGGGAATTTCAATGTAATGGGAGGTGGATGGGATGGTGGTCAACTTTAGAACAATAAAGGTAGCTTTGTTCTACCCCTAATTAGAAGTGCCAGTCAAAATCAAAGAAGAAAATTTTGCCTCAATTAACAAATGGTGTGATGTAAAGCCATTTGATTGACAACTAAATTTCACAGATATATTTGAAAGGAGAGGTAATAATTTTTGTTCAGTCCTTTTTCAGTCATGTCCAATACTCGTTACCCCATTTTGGGTTTTCTTGGCAAAGACGCTAGAGTGGTTTGCCATTTCCTTCTCCAAGTCATTTTACAAATGAGGGAATTAAGGCAAACAGGGTTAAGTGACTTGTTCAGGGTCACACAGCTAGTAAGTGTTTGAGGCCAGGTTTGAACTCTGGAAGATTAGTCTTCCTGACTCCAAGCCCAGTGTTCTATCCACTGCTTTACCTACCTGCCCTTGAGGTAACAATGGCGATAGTAACAGTAATTGTGACAGTAATGATGATGATAGCAGAGTTTATCTAGTGCTTTAAGATTTGCCAACCATTTTACAAATGTTCTCTCATTTGATCTTCACAACTTCAGGTAGAGGGTGCTATTATTGCCCTAATTTTTCAGATGAATAAATTGAGGAAAACAGAGTTTAAGTGACTTGTCTAAGATCACACAGCTAGAAAGCTTTTCAGGAAGAATTTGAACTTAGTTCTTCCTGACTCCCAGTTCAATATTATTCACTGCTCCACCTAGGGGTTAATAAGCAAACAAATGTAACACCAATGTTACTGGAAGCTAACATGGCTGTGTAAGACCCACAACAACAGCACACAGGAAGGGCTGCCAACACAGGTCCTTTGCTCTGCTTTTCTAAGGAAAGCAACTTTAAGGGGTTAACAAACTCAGTTTAATTAAATATACATCTCTCTCTCTCTCTCTCTCTCTCTCTGTATGTATATATGTATGTATGTATATATATGCCTTCACTTAGTTCAGGGGGAAAAACCAGCCCCCTGAAATTCAGGGCAAATACAAACAGAAATTACAAGCATACATTATAAACAGAGGAAATAACACAAACCAATCTATCCATAGCAATACATAGTTACCAAAAAGCACCAACATCTATCTGTCGGGGTTTATCAAAGCCGGGGCGGGGGGGGGCTATCTCAACGGCTTGCCCAGAGTGTCATAGCTCTTCCAAGGAATGTACCCCCAAAACAAAATGCCAACCTCAGATATTTCATACCTGTCTTAGGACCCTGGGGCCCTTGATTACCTCAGTGCTGAGAAACACTCAAACAAAGAGCAGGGACTCTTCCCGTTTTGCTTGCCCTCACATTTGAAAGGCAAGACTCATCAAAGGTTCTTGATTACCTCAGCATTGCAAAAGAGAAGACAACAAAAATGACCTGCCCTGATTACCATTACAATAAGCAATATGGACATTCATACTTATTCAAGAAAAGAAAGAAAAAAAAAGAGAAGGGAAAGAAAAAGGATTGAGAAGTACTTGATACCTTGAGAATACGATTCATATTCTGTAAAAACTGTAATGGAAGAAATGAGAATGCATAATCCCAAAATGATACCCCTCCCCATTTAGAAAAGGGTTGAGGGCCATGAAGATATGGAAAGAAAAACCTGCAGGGATGATAGAAGTAATTCTGGATCTGTGTTTAAATCTGTGAGTGTCAGAGCATGTACATATGTTCATAGAGACTGGAATATGAACAATGTTTAGAATGTGTGTTCATATAACTAGAATGGAATTTTGGATTAGCTCTAGGCAAGGCGGATCGTTTGTTTTATTGACAAAAAATATATATAATTGAATATGATAGAACAACAACAACAAAAAAAGGATAACCATTATAATCTTGATCTTTCCTCCAAAACCCTGTGATCTCATTCCTGTGGGTATGGACTCAAATCTCAGCCTTTCCATGCCTATCTTGTGGGACCTTTTTCTTTAGTTTCTAAAATAGTTACCACAAGGGGCTCAACCATCATGCTCAGGGCCTTCTTTTTCTTCTCTTGATTTTGCAAGGAAACTTTCAGCTATCATTGTCCTCACCAATGACCACCATATCTTTTTTTTTCCACTCATCTATTTCTTTCACAACATCTTTTACACTACTTAGATTGAATTCCTTTATAAACAAGAAATAGTTTAGAGAATGGATAAAATGGCTTAACCCAATGAAGTGTTGAGGTTATAGCAAGCATATCTAAGGCAGAAATAGATATTTATGTGGATTTATTTACATTATGCAAAACAAAATGAAATACTGAAATTGTAGAATTAGAAACACTTCTCTCCTGAAAATAGAAATTATTTAATTGCATCATAACCTGATATTGCCTAAAACAGTTCCAATTAAGGCAGCCTAGAGCTTTTACTCTATTTAATGAGGAGACCTTAGATCTTTTCCCAGTAGATTGAGAGATAAAGCAAGTATATCTCCTCTAACCAGGATTAAAAAATAGTTCCTTTTAAATAGCACATAAAGAATTGCAATATACTTTTCTCACAACAACCCTGCAAGGTAGCTAGTAAAAGTACTAACTGAATTTTATAATGAGATAACTGAACCTCTGAGAGGTTTATTATTTTTTCCTTAATCCCACAATTAGGAAATGTCTAAAATCATATTGAAACTCACTAGATTAGCTATAGCAATGATGATGATTGATGACAATAATGATAGAAATATATTTTTGCAGAGAGTGTATTGAAATCTATTTGTGTCTCTGAATAACATGCAAAAAAAAAAAGTGTGATTTTCCCAGCTCAAGGAATGCCCATTGAGGGAACTCATTTTGTTAAGGGAAATCAGGTATGTTGAACACAAGAGGAAACATGGTGTAGTGCAGAGGTGGGGAAACTTCTTCCTCCAGTGAGCCTACAGCCTAGACACCACATGTGACCCTCTAGGTCCTCAAGTGCAACCCTTTGACTGAATCCAAACTTCACAGAACAAATCCCCCTAATAAAGGATTTGTTCTGTAAAATTTGGACTCAGTCAAAAGGCCACACCAAAGGACCTAGAGGACATGTTGCCTCAAGTTACGGGTTCCCCACTCCTGCTCTGTAGTGGAAATAAATTGGACTTGCAGTCAAGAAGGTTTGGGTTCAAATTTCACCTCTGACTGACTCTTAGTGACTGAAAAAAATGCAAACTTCTATGTGCCTTGGCCAATCATGTAAGTCTTGTCTACTAAGTAAAGGACCAATTATGGGGTCATTGAATTTTTCAAGGATATCTCAAATGTCTTTATAATAAAGAAGCTTTAGGATTGGAAAGTAATTTAGAGGGAATCTAATCTAATCCAACCCCTCATTTAAAAGATAGGAAATTGAGACACTTTAAAAAACAAACAAATAAACTTGTCTTAAGTCAAATAAGGGGCCAAGTCTGAATTTACACCTGGGTTCTCATATTCTAAATCCAGCATTCCCAAACCTCAGTGTAGTTTTAAATACATGGGATAAAATTAATCTCCATGTCAATAATTCCATGTCTTGTATAATAGCTTTGATTGTGGAAAAATGGGAATAAAGATAATTTCTACAATTACATCTTACTTTGTACTTGACATATATTACAATTTTATAATATTAGGAATGTGCTCTTTTCTGTAAATTCTCTTAGGGAAAACAGAACAAACCAAACCAAAACACCAAGAGGTTATATTCCCATGGGGGCGGGGTGGGGAAGACTATCCCCATTTGGGGTAAAAAATATTAATTTAGATTTCAGCTGGGCCTATCCCATGTTATAGTTCTCTACCTAATGGAAATATATGGCCTCCCTACTAAAGCTCTGTATTTCCTGTGGATATTGTGTAGACAGGTCACATTTTTAGCATTTTATCTAAATACCAGAAATGAATGTGATAATTAGCAATGAAGAAATCACAAATTAAGAAAATATAATAAAAGGAATGCTGAATTCTGACTCTATTTTTGTTTGTATGTGCATGTGTGTGCATGTGTAGGTGTGTGCATGTGACTGTGCATGCATGTGTGTGTGTGTGCGTGTGTGTGTGTGTGTGTGTGAGATTCATTGCAAGTGCGGAGCCTGTGAAATGAGCCTTGACTACTTTCAACATTGGACAGGCAACATGATTCAACTGGAAAAAAATATTGGACTTGATTTCGAATCCTGCTTCTGTCACAAACTACTTTTGTGACCTTGGATAAATCATTTAACTCCTGTGGGGATTTTTATTTTTTTTCATTTATACAATGATTTAGTTGGACTTGATGACCTCCAAGGTCTTTTTCAGCTTTAAAGGTAGGAGCCTATGAACCTCTTCCCTCCTCTGTGGCCCCTCAGTAATGCTTCTCTCTTGGCCTTGACAAAAGAAAGAGACAGGGAAGTTGTTCTTCAAAAGATCCTGGTGAAAATGCTTGCAGGTTATTTGGGAGGAAGGGAGGAAGTCTAGCCCTCTTCTGTTAACAGGTAGGCATGGCTCGATTCATTGAAGGTTCAACCCTGGAATCGAGAAGACATCCCTGTGAGAGATCCTGGACAGCAATAAGAAAGTGAGACAGGAGGACAATGATGAGCATGCCAGTGAGAAGCCTGAGAGGATAGTGTTTGGTGTCCCCAAATTCCAACTTTGACTGTTTGTAGATGTGTTTGCAAGTACACAAGCGTACAGCAACATGTGTGTTTAAACAAAAATGCATATAAACACACACATATCACAGAATCATAGAAATCAGACTTAGAATGGATATTAAAAAAAATCTAGACCAAGAATTTTTCATCTAGGTTCCACAGACCCCTGAGGTGTCCATGGATAAAGTGTGAGAGATTAGTGAATTTATGAATTTAGAGGTGGAAAAAAAATTTGCTTATTTTCACTGTCCTCTAAATTTAACTGAACATTTCAGTCAGTTATGTACATAGGAAATAAAATTTCATTCTGGGAAGGGGTCCATGGACTTCCCCAGACTTCCAAATGAAGCTCTGAAACAATACCACAGACTCTAAGAACCCTTGGTCTAGACCACCTCTCCCATTTTATGAAGCTGAAACATAGACAACCTAGACAAGCTAAGAGACACCCCCAATTACAAAATGACACCGTGGCCAAGCTGACATTCAGGCCAGGTAGAGAAGTGAGTGTGTATATATGCTTGTCTGCAGTTTGAGAATGTGTTTGGTGCGTGTATATGTGCATGTAACTGAATTTAAGTGAAGAAATATTTATTGAGTGCCTCCTCACTGATTACTGGTTATACGAAAGTAAAAATGAAACAGTCCCTCCCCTCATGGGCCTTACTTTCTACTGGAAGGCAAAAGACATGAAAATGAAAAAGTAAATATTTGCAAAAATAAATAAAAATATGAGGAGGGAGTCAAACAATTGAGATTATCAGGAAAGGCCTCTTTCTGGAGTGACATTTGAGCTGAATCTAGAAAAGAGAAGCTCAAAAGAGTGAAGATTGTTAGTAGGGAGAGCATTCAAATCATTGGAGCAGAGCCTGTGCAAAAACATAGAACAGGGAAATGGAATATTTTGTCCCTCACTTTGCCTGGAACAGAGGGTGAATAAGAACAAAGCTAGGTTGGCAATGTAGGAATTTATTTTGCTTTATGACATATGTTCGTTATAGGAGTTTTGTTTTCTCAATGGGGGATGTATAAGAAAGAGAAGAGGGCAGATTTTGATTAAAGTAAAATAAAATTCAATTTAAGAAATGAATGAAAAATGAAAAAAAAATAGACTGATGTCAGATTATTAAAGCTTTAAATTCTTTTTTTTAATTTATTTTATTTTTTTTTATGTTTAGTTTTCAGCATTGATTTTCACAGGCGTTTGAATTACAAATTTTCTCCCCATTTCCACCCCCCCACTCCAAGATGGCGTACACTCTGGTTGCCCTGTTCCCCAGTCTGCCCTCCCCTCCATCACCCCATTCTCCTCCCATCCCCCTTTCTCTTCCTTTCTTGTAGGGCAAGATAAATCTCTACGCCCCATTGCCTGTGCATCTTATTTTCTAGTTGCATGAAAAAAAAAACTTTTTTACTTTGGAACATCTATTTTTTTTAAAACCTTGAGTTCCAAATTCTCTCCCCTCTTCCCTTCCCATCCACCCTCCCTAAGAAGTAAAGCAATTCATCATAGGCCACATGCCTATCATTATGTATAATCCTTCCACAATACTCATGTTGTGAAAGACTAACTATATTTTGCTTCTTCCTAATCAATCCCCCTTTGTTGAATTTTCTCCCTTAATCCTGTCCCTTTTTGAAAGTGTTTGTTTTTGATTACCTTCATCCCCATCTGCCTTCCTTTCCATAATCCCCACTTTTATTTATCTTCTTCTTCCTTCTTTCCTGTGGGGTAAGATACCCAATTGAGTATGTACGGTTTTCCCTCTTCAGGTCAAATCTAATGAGGGCAAGATTCACTCATTCGCCCCCACCTGCCTTCTCTTCTCTTCCTACAGAACTGTTTTTTCTTGCCACTTTTATGCAAGATAATTTACCCCATTCTATCTCTTCCTATCTCCCTCTCTCAATATATTCGTCTCTCATTCCTTATTCATCTTCAGCTCATCGTATGCCCTCTCTCTCTCTCTATATATATATGTGTATATATATATATAAATACATACATGTACACACACATATATATACATATACATATATATATATATATATACACATACACATACATACATGCATATTCCCTTCAGCTACCCTAATACTGAGGTCTCATGAATCATACACATCATCTTTCCATGTAGGAATGTAAACAAAACAGTTCAACTTTAGTAAATCCCTTGTAAATTCTTTTTCTTGTTCTTTTTCTTGATTACCTTTTCATGCTTCTCTTGATTCTTGTGTTTGATAGTCAAATTTTCCATTCAGCTCTGGTCTTTTCACTGAGAAAGCTTGAAAGTCCTCTATTTTATTGAAAATCCATATTTTGCCTTGGAGCATGATACTCAGTTTTGCTGGGTAGGTGATTCTTGGTTTTAATCCTAGCTCCATTGACCTCCAGAATATCATATTCCAAGCCCTTTGA
>CM053622.1:746113213-746132184 GCA_028646595.1 Phalanger gymnotis
CCAGCACTCCTCCTTCCCCAAGAACCCCCTACCCGGACTGGACTTAGATCTTCAGCAGGCTCTTCACTACTGCTCTGATCTGCCACTTAATTCCTCCCACCAGGTGGGCCTGGGGCCAGAAGCAACTGCAGCTGTAGTTCTAAAGCTGCCCCACCTCTGCTGCCCCAGAGGCGGTAGCCGAACCACAAACTCAGTCCCTGCAGCTTTTCCCACCAACCTTCTCTGTTGTCTTTGCTGTTTGTGGGTTGAGAGGTCTGGTAACTGCTGCAGCTCACTGATTCAGGACGCTAAGGCATGCTCCGCCCAGCTCTGGGTCTCGTTGGTCTGCGCTGCTCATGCTGGACTCTGCTCCGCTCAGCTCCACTCCCCTCAGCTCCCAGCTCCGTGAGGGATAGACCTTACCCAGAGACCATCCAGGCTGCCCCGGGCTGGAGCCCTGCTTCCCTCTGCCACTTTGTGGGTTCTGCAGTTCTAGAATTGGTTCAGAGCCATTCTTTATAGGTTTTTGGACTAAAGCTTTAAATTCTAAATAAAACTTCTGTTTTTATCCTCGAGTAAACTAGGCATATCCACAATCATACTTCACATATTAGTATATAAATTTGCCCAAACAGGTATAATAATAATTGTAATAATGATAAGAACTCATACCTATGGAGGTAGGGTGCAAAGACCTCTTCGTTCTAAGCACTGCGGCTACGCTTTATGAATGTTACCTCATTTGATATTCTCAGATGAGGATAAGTACTATTATTATCTGCACTTTACAGTGCAGGAAAATGAGGCAGATGAAGGTTAAGTGACTTTATTTGAGTCAATCAATTAGTGTCTGAAGCTATGTTTGAACTCAGGTCCTCCTGAAGCCAGGCTCAGGGTTGTATCTACTGCGCCGCCTAGCTGTCACTCCAAGGTTTAGGAAGCACTTTAAAAAACGTTTCATTTGATCTTTACAATAGTGTTATAAGGGAGGTTTCAATATTACCCCCTTTTTACAGAAGATGAAAACTGAGGTTGAGAGATTAAGTGATGTTCCAAGGCCCACATAGCTAGCAAACGTAGGGGGCAGGATTTGCATTTAGACATGTCCTTCTTTAAGTCCTTTACTCCATTTGCTAAGCAACTTATGGTGTATGCTTATTCATATGTGAATGTGTGTGTATACAAGTTTGGAATGCTACGTACTTCTTTCTTTTTCTTTCTATGACTAGATTTCATGTGCACATACTTAGCTTTCTACTCCCTAGCTTTCTTTGTCCCCAAGGCAAAGATGCGAGTAGTCCCAGGAGGGCATGGGGGCCTTAGAGGCAAAGAAGTACTTTTTAGATAGTTTTAATTTAACAGTTGGGACTCTGGGGAGGCTGAGGTCCTGTTATAAAAAACCTCTTTTCCTTTCTAGGGCAGGCATGGCTATATAGACCCATTCTAGGCTCTCAGGACTCCCAGGGCTCATTGGGCTGTGAACTCAATTCTCTAATGAGTAGACTAGATTTCCTCTAAGGTTCCTTCCAGTTCTAAACCTATGATTCAATGTCTTTATTGTGCAGTGATTTGAGATCTCCCTGAAAAATTCAGTAATACTCAGAACAGTAGGCCAGCAATCGGTCTAAGTAGGATCAGGTGGTCTGCCTTGCTATCTTAGGATACAACCATTCTCCAGCCTCCTGGGAAACAAAAAGTTTCAGGTGGAAATCTCAGATGATCTAAGACATTAACTAAGTTTTTGAAAAGGGCAGAGCTCTAAACCAACAATCCATATTGCCATGGAATACAGAGGGAGGGAGTGGGCCAAAATCAATATGGAAGGGATTGGTGTTAGGAGCAATGCTAATTAGAGACAAAGCTCCTCAAATCCATCAGGCTGCCCTTAGAGCCTATCAAGGGCTTCAAAAATGCTGATTTCTAACCAAATCGGAATTCTAAGGGGTTGATATTCTTCAGCTTCCTGGTTCCGGGTTCCAGTCTCCAGGAAGATCACAAGCCTGATTAACTGAGTCTTTTCTTCTTGGTGATGTGCCTGAAAGGCATACTACCTCTTCCAGGTCTCTTTCATTTTATTCTGAACTAATAGTGTCTGAGGTATTACTTCTCTGTCGGTGACTCTCTCAGTCTCTGTCTGTCCCCCTCTCCATCTCTCTGTTTCTCTCTTCCCTGGCCCCTGTCCTGCTCAATAGTCTAGTTTTTAATGCCGTAGAAAGGAGGCTGGTAAAGTGTATGAGCATCTTTGTCAGTGTGTCTGAATAATAGCTAGCGTTTGCATAGAATTTTAAGTTTTGCAAAGTACTTTGCATATGTTATCTCATTGGATCCTCATAACAACTCTTGAATGTGGATGCTATTATTATCCCCATTCTACAGAGGAAGAAAATGAAATGAAGAAAGATTAAATGACTTGCTGAGTTGTGGTGTCTTGTGTGGCACTTGAACTCAGCTCTTCCATGACACTAAGGCCTAGCTGAATGTCTGATTGCCTACAATAGTCAGGGTTTTTTTTTTAATAAATGATAATAAATCGACTGATTTGACAATATTAATAATTATAATACTCTAAGATTTGCAAAATACTTTACATATATCATCTCAATTGATCAGCATCACAAACCCATGTTTATTGCCATTATTACTCCCATTTTTTAGATGAGTAAACTGAGGTGGCTTCAGTTTACACATGGTAAGTGACTTGGTCAGGGTCACATAACTAGCAAGTATTTGAGGTAAAATAAAACTCAGGTTTTCCCATATATTATCCAGCATATTACCTATCTGCCAGTGTGTAGGTGTCTATGGATCTGTGTTCACATTTAGAAGATCATCTGTGTTTCTGAACAATTGAACAGACATTACTTGTGAGCACTTTTGTGAATCTGGGTCTGTAGTGAAAAGTACTTCTACTAGCACATCTATATGTGGCTATGTGAGTCTGTAGCTGAACAGCTGTGTTCCTCTTTGAACATTGGTGTTCGAGGGTCAGTGCTTGTCCAGGACGATCAGCATCTGTGTCTGCATAAGAGTCTATGTCTGTGAGTCTCTGAATTAGGATCTGTGTACGTATCTGTATGGGCTATGCTTATGTATGTCTGTGGGAGCTGCATATACATGCATGCCCGTATTTGGAACAAAATAGATCTCAGTGTATGTGTACTTGAAATTCTGTTTGAGTATGTTTTATGCATGATGGTATCTGAATATGTGTGCGTTTGTACCTGAGTAGATACAGTATGTTTTTGTCTCTTCCATTTGACAGAAATGTGCCAAGGGCAATATCATCTCCTCCTTTAGCTAATTCCAGTCCCGTTCCCAAAGCCCTACTCAGGTTGCCCATAGCTCAGAAGGCATATGGGATTAAGATGACATTGAGACGATCTTGAGGGAGGGAAGCAATGTTATCCAGTGCAAAGAGTGTTGGAGTTGGAAGCGAATGACCTGGGTTTGAATTCCAGCTCTAATGGGACCTGTGTGATTATGGGCAAGTTGGCCCCCAGGTTCTCAGTTTCCTCATTTGGAAAATGAAGGCAGTCAGACATTATGACTGCTAAACCATTGCCTAACTCTGAACTTGGCATCCTTTCATGAGCTTCTTCATTGGGAGACTCTTATGTGAGAATTCTAGACTGACAATGCCAAGCTGTAGATGAAGAGAAAACTGCAGCGCCTGTGGAGGGCAGAAGCTTTAAGTTGTCCCTGGGGGAGGGAAAAGTTCCAGGGCTTTAAGACATTGTTACTATCCCTGAGCCTGGCACAATCCTTCCTGATACCAGGAATGCTCTTCTAGGAATCAGTGGACCTGGATTTGGATCCAAAACCTGTTCCCATCTAGTCGAGTGAACTTGGTTAAATCACCTAATCTCTATTTTCCTTGACTCTAAAATGATGGGATTTAACTAATTCATGTCTAAAGTTCTGTCTAGATTTAAATCCTGTTATTTTAGGACAAATCCCACTCTTAAGATAACCACACCCTCTTAATTTCTGTGTACAGATGAAAAAAAAATGCATATCTCTCCTTGAAACAAGAAAGTTTAACATTTACTCTCCAGGGATTACTCGGGATCAGAGGAAGACATTCAGTTTAGCTGTGTTTGTCTCATAAGAAGCCTGAGGTCTTCTTTATAGATACCTCAGGTTTGGATCTTTCTCTTTCCTTTATTTCTCCGCCTTTCTAGCCCATGTCTTCAAAATGATGACGATCACAGTAACAATGACAATAACTCATATTTCCATAGCTCTTTAAGTGTTATGAAACATTTTCCTCACAAAAATATTTCACAGTTAGGGGATTATAAGCATTACGATCCGCACTTTATAGATCAAGAAACTGAGATTGAAAAGGGCTAAATAAATCATCTATAGTAACACAACTAAGATGCAGAGAAAACTAGAACTTGAATATTGGTCTATGGAGCCTAAGACCAAGGTCTTTCCATCTGCCACCATGCCTTCCTGAGACATCTGAATTCTACTCCTTATCCTCTAACTCCCACTTTCAACTAATATTCATCTTCCATTCCACTCTTATTTGAATTTCGTTAAATGTCTGTTCACTGATTTTCTCAAAAATAATTGCCATTTCTTTGCTTCAATAGAGTATTATCCTGGCTTCCATTAATCATTCTTTCTCAAGTGCCTGTATACCCGCAACCATGTAACGACTTACAGTCACACCTACCTAGAGCACAAATAATCCCACATCTGTCCCTAGCATTTTGAGAGCTAGTTGGTATGATAGACAGAGGGTCAGCTTTAAAGTCAGGAAGACCTGAGTTCAACACTTGTGTCTAACACACTCGTCTATCTACAACTATTTATTTATAAGCATGGTCTAGTTACTAATTGTCTCAATAATTCCAATTAAATCACTGTTTAAAGTTCATAAGGTCTGTTCTCCTGTGACATCTTTGTGAAGTAGGTCCTGCAAATATCTATTTTATAAAAAGGAAAGTAGAGTTCAGAGAAACAAAAACATTTCTCCATGTTTAGACAGCTAGTAAATAGTAAAGCTAGATTTTTTGAACTCAGGGCTACTGTCTGCAAGAGAAGTGCTCACAGCAATATAGCTAGCATTTATGTAGCATCTAAAAGTTTGCAAAGCACTTTATGTATCCTCACAAGAACCCTATGACTGAGGTACTATTATTATCCTTATTTCATGAATAATAATCCGAGGCTAAGAGGAATTAATTAACAGTGTCAAAGAAGGAAGGAGACAGGCATTATTAAGTACCTATTATGTTCTAGGAACTCTGTGGAATGCTTTACAAAATATTGTCTCATTTGATCTTCACAACCGGGAGAGGAAGCTGCTATTCTCTCCATGTTAGAGAAGAAGAAACTGAGGCAAAAAGTAGTTCAGTGTCTTGCCCAGGGCCAAAAGCTATTGTATATAAGACTGAATTTGAACCCAGGTTTTCCTAATGACAGCTCCAGCACTTTGATCCAGTGTGCCACCTAGCTGCTTTTATGGGGTAGAATACATCCACAGAAGGCACCATTTGACCCCACAAAGACAATACTGCTGCTTGTCGTGGACTGAACTGAGCCATCCAGACTCTCTTGCTCATATTTCTAAGGTACCTTCCAAGCGTTAAGATTTCCTTTGTGACTCTAATTATGGGGAGTAATACTCAAGGTTATTTTTCAATTTGAAGTCAAGTAGGTCCTCATTCATCAGGATGAGTACTCAGGTTAAAGGCTGCTCCATCTTTGTCCGTGGTTAGGTAGGGATCAGCTCATGGTTACAGTTACAACTTCACATCTATAACCAGAGATAGGGATGACTCAGTGAGTGATATATGTCTGTTACCAGGGTAAGAGGATCAGTTTGATAGTAAGATCTAATGGTCATAGAGGTATCATATCTACTAACTAGGCCTCAGTAGCTGCACATGTTAACTCTCTGAGCTAACCATTTTTACAACCACCTCTTTGTTTCCTTCCAAGAGGGAAGATTCTCCTGGCCTTTCAGCCTATGATAGGATGTCACAGCACAATGCAACTATCTTCCACCCAGCCGCCTTTATCCTCCTGGGCATCCCAGGGTTAGAGCATATCCATGCCTGGCTCTCCCTGCCTTTCTGCTCTGTCTACATTGTGGCTCTGCTGGGCAATATTACCATCTTACTGGTGATTTGGGTTGAAAAGACGCTCCGTGATCCCATGTTCTACTTCCTGGCTATCCTGTCAGGTATTGACCTGGCCTTATCTACATCTTCTGTGCCTCGGATGCTGGGCATTTTCTGGTTTGAAGCCCATGAGATCAGCTTTGGGGCCTGCTTGGCCCAGATGTTTCTCATTCATACTTTCACAGGTATGGAGTCAGCTGTCCTGCTGGCCATGAGCTTTGATCGCTATGTGGCCATCTGTGCCCCACTTCACTACACAACCATTCTGACAGCCAATGTGCTGGCAGGTATTGGGGTGGCCATCGTTCTACGCCCTGTCATGCTCATGCTGCCTATCATATACCTGACATATCGCCTGTCCTTCTGCCAGACTCATGTCATTGCTCATGCCTACTGTGAACATATGGGCATTGCCAAGCTAGCTTGTGCCAATATCCGTGTCAATGCCATCTATGGACTTTTTGTTGCCTCCTTCCTGATCTTGGATTTGATCCTGATTGGAATCTCCTATTGCTACATCCTACGTGCAGTCTTTCGCCTCCCTTCTCGTGATGCTCGACTCAAGGCACTTAGTACTTGCAGTTCACATGTAGGAGTTATGTGTGTCTTTTATACACCCTCCCTCTTCTCCTTCCTCACTCACAGATTTGGCCACCATATCCCTGGGTATGTCCATATTCTTGTTGCCAATCTTTATGTGGTCATCCCACCATCACTTAACCCTGTCATCTATGGTGTAAGGACCAAGCAAATCAGAGAGCGGGTACTCAGGACCTTCAATGGCAAATAGACCTTACCACCTTCCTAATCCTTTGGGAATAGAACACTGCCAACTTGGGTATCCAGTTCCTTGAAAGAATTGGTGCTTCTTACCAGCTTAAGGTACCAGTGGACATCTTACCAGTGGCAAAGGGACCCAAGTATAACTAAAAACCTAAGACTACATAGGCCTCATTTGCCTTTTTGGGGAAATTTTCTGAGCATCATTTACCCAAACGTTGATTTTTTTTTTTTCCCCACGGCTGAAGTTCTGGAATTCATCTATTCAGGCAATATTTGGGAAATCATAACTGTTCTTCTTCCAGTGTATCGTGGCTGGTACTCTGACAGGAACAGAATATAGTGTTCTGTTTGTCAGGAAGAGGCAGTGAGGTAGAAGTTAGTTAATGGAAGTCGCATCAGACTGAGACAGTCCCAGAGAACAGAATGCATAGAAGTAACATAGAGGCAGATTCTAGCTTGTTTTCATGGAAATCACTTTCTAAGAATTAGAGCTACTAAAAAAAAATGGAAAGGATTTTGCATTAGGTAAATGATTTTTCCATCCATTGAGGACTTCGGTCAGAACTCAGAACTTTTGGGAACTCTGGGGAAGGATTTCTGCATGTGAAAAGATTAAACCACCTAGGAATCTAGGACTTGATGTTCTATGAAAGCTATTTGTATTCATCCTAGTTATTGATTAATGGTAACACCTCACATCCAGGTTTAAAATGTGATATGTGTAAAGTTTATCACAGGTGTCCTCTCCATGTCCATCCTGTGGGACTTTTTTCCATATGCTCTAAAATGTCCAAAATGCAGCCCGCATTAGACCTGCAGTGGGATTTATGCAGCCCCCCTGTAAGCATAGAAATTTACATAAATGCTTTAGTAAACGAAGCCAAGCTACCACAGAGCTCTCACTAGAATGGCAAATCCAAATATATTGTCCTAAGGTTAGACAGCCCTGCTCTAAAATGTTCACCACTAGGGGCTCACACAGTATTCTCATGATCTTCTTTTTCTTCTCTTGAGTTTGTAAGGTAACTAGGAGAGCATGATGGCTCTCCTTCAATTATCATTCTTCTCACCAAGGACCACAGAATCTTCTTTTTCATTCATCTATTTCTTGGAGAACATCTTTCATACCACTTGGATTGAATTCCCTTATAAACAAGAAATAGGTTACAGATTAGATAAAATGGCTTGACCCAACAAAAATGTTGGGCCTACAACAAGTACACTCCAGAAATAAATATTTATGTGGATTTATTTATATTAAGCCAAATAAAATGAAATAGTATTGGAAGTATTTTTCTCCTGAAGAGACCTTGGAACTCTTCCTACTAGAATAAGGGATAAGGCAAGATTATCTACTCTAACCAAGATTATTCAAAATAAATCACCTTAAATAGGCACTTAAAGAATTGCAAAATACTTTCTTCAGAACAACCCTGTGAGGTAGCTAATGAAAGTGCTAACTGAATTTTACAGTGAGGCCAATGAAGTTAAATGTTTTGTCTATAATCCCGCAGTTAGGAGATGTCTAGGGTCATTTTTAAAGTCACTAGATGAGCTAGCTATAGCAATGGTGATGATTGATGGTGATGATAGAAATATTATTTTTCAGAGAGTGGATTGAAATCTATTTGTGTGTATCTGGATAACATCTTCTCCCCCTACCCTGCCTCCCACTAAAAAAAAAGGGTTATTTCCCCAGCTTTGGAAATGCCCCTTGTGAAAATTCCTTTTATTAAGGGTGATCAGGGATATTGAACACAGGAGAAAATACGGTGTGGTGGATATGAATTAGATTGGAGTCAACGAGACTTGGGTTCAAGTTTCACTTCTCACTGAATAAATCCTGGAACTTCTCTGTGCCTTGGGCAATCACCTCAACCTTATCTATGAAGTAGAAGACTAATTGTGGACAGGGATGTTCAAGGACATCCCAAATCTCTGTATGGTAAAGAAATTATAGGATTGGAAGGGAATTTACAGAGAATCTAATCTAGTCCAGTCCTTCATTTAAAAGATAGAAAAATTGAGACACATTTGTTTTAAGTCAAATAAAGAGCCAGACCTGGACTCCTACCTAGGTCCTCTTATTTAAAATCCTGCGTTCCCAAGCCTCAGATTAGTTTTGAATACATGAGATAAAATTAATTTCTAGTTCAAATAATCCCTTGTCTTATAGAACAACTTTGATTCAGGAAAATTGGGATTATTATCAATGATGAAATGAGAGACCAAGAAAATATAATAAAGGGAAGGTTAAATCACAGTTGAGAGAGTTGGTCCACATGTGTGTGAGTGTGTGTGCATGCTTATGTGTGTGTGTCTGTGTATGCGTGTGTCAGTGAGTGCATGCATGCCATTCAGTGTGCTGCTGGAGCCTGTGAAATGAGCCCTGATAACTCTCAACATTGGACAGGCAACCTGATTCGGTGGGAAAAAATATTGAACTCAGGTTTGAATCCTGCTTCTGTCATGTACTACTTTTGTGACCTTGATTAAGTCATATAACCTCTTCGTGGGACTCAGTTTTTTCATCATTACAATGAGTTAGCTGGACTTGATGATCTCTAAGGTCTTTTTCAGCTTTAAAGGTAGGAGCCTACGAACCTGTGACAATGGCATTCCCTTCCCTCTTCTGTGGCCCCTCAGTAATGCTTCTCTCTTGGCCTCAACAATTAAAAAACAGTGAAGTTGTTCTTCAGAATATCCTTGTCAAAACACTTGTAGGTTATTTGAGAGGGCTTATGCAAAAGGAGGAAGTCTAGGCCTCTTTTGTTAACAGGTACCCATGGCTTGATTCATTAAAGGTTCAAATAGAAACCCTGGAATTGAGAAGGCAACCCTGTGAGAGATCCTGGACAACAATAAGAGAGGGAGGCAGGAGGACGATGGCGACCATGCCAGTGAGAGGCCAGAGAGGATAATATTTGGTGTCCTCAAATTCCAACTTTGGCTGCTACACTGTTTGTAGATGTGTTTGCAAGTACATCAGTGTACAGCAACATGTGTGTTAAACACAAGTGCACATAACCGTATATATGTGCATATATATAAAATGAACACACACGTACACACATATGTGTGTGTATATATATAATATACATAAAAATTATAGAATCATAGAAATCAGATCTAGAATGGATAATAAAGAAAATCAAGAACAAGAATTCTTTACCTAGGTTTCACAGATCCCTGAGGTTTCCATGGATAGAATGCAGGAAATCAGAGAATTTAGAGGTGTTCTCCAAACACTGTCATCTAAATTAAACTGAACATTTCAGTCAATTATGAATGTAGAAAAAACCAAAATTTCATTCTGAGAAGGGCTCCCCAGATTTCCTTAGACTGCCAAAGGCTTCTTTAACAAAAGGTTTAAGAACCCCTGATCCAGACACCCTCCGCCCAACATTTCACCAGTGATGTAGCTAAAATATAGAAAGCTAAGTGACACCCCAAATTACAAAGTGACATCACGTCCTAGCTGAGAGCTAAGTCACTTCTCTTGATTTTTCAGGCCAGGCAGAGCAATGAGCATACTGAGTGTGTATACATGTCTGTTTGTAGGTGTTATCTCTCCTGAGTACGTTTGTGAATCTGTTGCTGTGTGCATATAGGAATGTAACTCAATTTAAACCAAGAGACACTTATTGAGTGCCCACTAAAAGCAAGGTGCGTCACTGGTTGCTGGTTATCAAAGCTAAAAATGAAACAGTCTCTCTCCTCAAGAGGCTGTCTTTGTACTGGAGGGGAAATGACATGTATGTGAATAAGTAAATGTTTGCAAAAATCAATAAAAATATATTAAAGAAGGGGCCAAACAACTGGGAACATCAGGAAAGGCCTCTTTTCGGAGTGACATGAGCTGAGTCTAGAAAAGAGTTAGAACATCTAAGGGTTGGAGATTATTAGTAAGGAAAACATTCTAACTATGAGTGTACATTCTGGGCAAAAACACAAAGGAGGAAAAGGAATTTTTTGTCCATATCTTTGGCTGCAATAGGGAGTGAATGAGAACGTAGGCCGGCTATATGAGTACTTATGATACACGTTTTTAAAAAAGAGTTTTGTTTTACTTTTTTTTTTCTTGTTTTCTCCATGGGAGTCATGTGAGCAGAAAAAGGCAGGTTTTTTAAAGTAAAATAAAATTTAATTAAAAATTAATGAAAATGTAAATTAAATGGGCTGGTGTCAGACTATTAATGGTTTTAATTTCCAAATAAAGGATTCCGTATTTTATTCCAGAGGAAACAGGGAGAACAATTATCCCTCTGTACACTAGGCATAGAAATAGCAATAGTTATAAGAGTAATAGCAATTATATTATTGTTAATAATAATAATAATAATAATACCACCTCTGAAAACAAATTAGCAAAGAGTCACGCAGGTTATCACAACCACCGTTAACTCTAAGAAATAAAATAAAATAGAAAACAAAGAGGTAACAGTGCATATGAGCAAAAAGCTTTCTTTATTGCATTGGAGGGGGGAAACTAGACATATATGCTGGGTCTCCTGTAGGAGGAGACCATCCTTAGTGAGAGCATAACCATGAGAAAGAGGAGTAACAGCAAAAAGAAAAGTTTGATTCACAGCAGGCCTTGATGACAAGAACATGGCTACCGCAGATGTTTGTCAGAGCTCTAGGACCCCCAGGACTGCTGCAGAAACAATTCTGGGATTTTGCTGTGGCTGAGATCATCCAGAGGGTGAGCACAAAGGATTGTTCTTATGCCAAACTCAGGGCATAGCTTGCTTGCTGGGTCTTACTTAACTCTGAAAAAGAGGGTGTCTCCTAATAGTAAAAAGAGAGAGGTGGTCTTGGTATGGGGATTCTAACAATAACAAAACCGTATTTCACTGCATAATTGTCATCACCACATAATTGTGTACACTGTTTTTTCAATTCCAAAATTGGTTTATAAACTTTCATTGCATAATCGTCGCATGGTATAATTCTGTTCATCATGCCACGTAAAAGGTAAACAGAGCAGCAATATATTCACCAGTGGCATATGGATATGTATTTATCTCTAGGGTACTATGAGCTGCAAACTTAGAATTCTCAGTACACGTGCATTGTTAGTATTCATTTTTTAACATATATCCATGAGTGTTCTGTGCATCTTAATCTTGCACCAAAGACGGTTTAGTAATAAATGATTTTTAAGTAATACAGGAATAATTTTTTAAAAACTTCATATAATGGTCACACCTCATTTTTTTTGTTTTTGCAAAAATTGGCATAAAATTTGCAAGAATTATGTGGTGAAATACAGTAACTCACATTTAGGGAGGGGAGTGAGATAATGACCTCTATATTCCAAGCACTGTACTAAAGCTTTACGAATATGATCATGAATGAAGATAAGTACTATTTTTATCCCCATTTTACAGTGGAGGAAAATGAGGCAGACTAAGGTTAAGTCATTTGATTAGAGTCACACAACTAGTAAATGTCTAAGGTTGTGTTTGAGCTCAGGTCTGCCTGACTCCAGAGTTGTTCTGATCAATATGTGGCCACTGGACCCAGATGGCTCTGGAGGAGAAAGCGAAGCTGGTGGCTTTGCACAGGCTGCTCTCACTCAAATCAAAGTCAACTGCAAATCATGTCATCATCACCCTGATGTCATGGTTGTCTACCAGAAAGGACAAACAAAGGCCAGACCTCAGTCCTAGTTCTGTATCCACTGCACCACCTAGTGGTCACTTTGAGAAAGCCTTTAAAAATATTTGATCCTTACATAATGCTATCAGGGAGGTTGCAGTATTATTCTCAATTTATAGAAGAGGAAACTGAGTTTGAGAGGTTAAGTGATGTTCCAAGTCCCACACAGCTAGCAAATGTCTGAGGCAGGATTTAAACTTAGATATGTCCTTTTTTTTTTTTTTAAACACACAGTGCCCTATTTGCTAAGCAACCTATGGGGTGTGCTCATACATCTGTGAAATGTGTGTGTGTACAAGTGCATGATGCTATGTTCCTCCTTCTGATTGTTTCTAAGAGTAAGCTTCAAGTGCACATTCTTAGCTTTGTGCTCCCTAGCCCTCTTTGTCCCCAGGCCAAAAGTTGTGAGTAGTCTCAGGAGGTCATGGGGACCTTGGAGGTAAGGAAGTACTTTTTAGATAGTTTAAATTTAACAGCTGGGCCTCCAGGGAGGCTGAGGCTCTGCTATAAACATCTGATTCCCTTGCCTGAGGAGGCATGGCTGTATAGAGCCGTTCTAGGCTGTGGAAGCTCTCAGGGCTCATCGGGGCTGTGGAGTCCTAATTCTCTAGTGAGTAGACTAGATTTCCTCTAAGGTTCCTTGTAGTTCTAAACCTATGATTCAATTTCATTTTTGTACAGTGTTTTGAGATCTCTCTGAAAAATGCAGTAGTACCCTGAGAAGTCTAAGTAGGATCAATCAGATGGTCTACCCTGCTATTGTGCAACAAAGGCAATCTCCAATCCCTGGAAAAACAAAAAAATTCAGGGGAGATTTCTGATGATCTAAGACATTAACTAAGTTTTTGCAAAGGGCGGAGCTGATGGTTGACCAAAAAATCTGTATTCCTATGGAAGACAGAGGGAAGGAAAGGACCAAAATTGAGGTGGAAGGGATTAACATTAGGAATAGTGCTCACTGGATACAAAGCTCCCCAAATCTACCAGTCTGCCCTTAGAGCCTCTTGAAAGCAACAAGGAGGAAGAGTTTTAAACAAACTAGAATTCTAAGTGAGTAATATCCTTCAGCTTTCATATTTCAGGTTCTAGTCTCCAGTCTCCAGGGAATACCAGACTGACTGGGTCTTTTCTTCTTAGTGACACTCCTGTAAGGGATTCTCCCTCTTCCAAATCTCTTTCATTTTACTCTGAATTAACAGGGGCTGAGTTATTGTTTCTCTGTCTGTGTCTCTCTCAGTGTGTCTGTCTATCCTACCCATATGTCTGTCTGTCTCTCTCCTCCTATCCTTTTCAATAGTTCAATTTTTAATACCCTATGAAGGAGATTAGTAAAGTGTGTGAGCATCTGTCTCAGTGTTTCTGAATAATAGCTAGCATTTGCATGGCATTTTGAAGTTTGCAAAGTACTTTGCAAATATCATCTCATTGAATCCTGGCAACAACCCTTGGAAGTGGATACCACTATTATCCCTGTTTTACAGAGGAGGAAAATGAGACAAAGAAAGGATAAATGATTTGTCCAGAATCCACTGTTAATTGTAGTGTCTTATATGGGACTTGAACTCAGGTCTTCCATGACTCCAAGGCCAAGACCCTTACCCATCTAGCTGAATGTCTGATTGCCAACAATATTGAGTTGTTATTTTTTGTTGTTTTTTAAATAAATGCTTGATGACTGAATGAATGACATTAATTTGCATATTGCTCTAAAGTTTGCCAAATGCCTTACATATATTATTTCATTTGATCCTCACAACATCGCTGTGATTTTGTCATTATTTGTCATTATTGTCCCCATTTTATAGATGAGTAAACTGAGGTGGATACATTTTAAATGGCTTAGGTTCATATAACTAGGAAGTGTCTGAGATAGAATAAAACCTGACCATCCTTTGTTTTAGCCAATATATCACCTATGTGCCTGGGTGTAAGTGTGTGTGGATCTGTGTCCATGCCTAGGAGGTCATTTGTGTTTCTGGGTATTTGTGAACATCTGAACATTGGTGTTTGATGGTCAATGCCTGTTAAGGAGCGTCAAAATCCATGTCTGCATAAAAGTCTGTATCTACGAATTTCTGAATTAGGATCTGTGTACATATCTGTATTGGGCTATACCTGGGTATCTGTGTATGTTTGTGAGAGCTGGATATTCTGTCATAAGAAAGAGATAAAAAACACAGTATTCACTCATGTACACACACACATACACACATTCAGATACCACCGTGCATAAACACATACTCAAACTAATTCTCACCTAGACGTACACTGAGGCCTACCTATATCCCAATACAGACATATGGGACAAATAAGATGACCTCATCTTCCCACCTCTTTGAGGACTTAACTGTGACGTTTAAAAAGGTATCTCCCTTCTATTTTTTTTTAAGAAATACTAGATAGTTTTGAAGAATATTGCTTTATAATGTAGAATTCAATTCATTTTTCAATTCAATAAACATTTCGGTGCCTACTTTAAGTACCTAGGTTTCAGTCACTGTTCTAAGCACTAGGCATATAAATCATAAAAAGGAAAACAGTTATTGTGCATGAATTGGATTTAAGTGAGACAGAGATGGACAACATCATCAGCTTCACTCTCTCTTCCAGAATCATCAAGGTCCAGTGGCAGAGCAAAAGTCAAGACACCTGGCAATGTCTTAGGATGCTGTGGATGACCTTGGTATCTTCAATGCCTGTCCAAGCTCTAAGCATTAAACAGCACCTGCTTCAGCTGCTTTCATACCATTGGAACAAATTGTTCTCATCTGCCCATTGCTGGGCAAGTCACTTAACCCTATTTGCCTCAGTTCCTCACTTGTAAAATGAGCTGGAGAAAAAAAAAGGCAAACAACTTTAGTTTCTTTGCCAAGAAAACCCCAAATTAGGTCACAAAAAGTCTAAAACATCTAAAGAACAATATGATTGGTTATGCTGATTGTTTTCACAGTTCGCACCAGCCTTACATCCCTGATATAAATTCGACTTGGCCAAAATGAATGTTTTCATGGTAGTATTATTATGTTTGGACATGAAAATTATGCTGGGAACATGGAAAGAAAGGTAACAAATTATTTTGGTTTCTGATAACAAGAGGGACTCTTCCCTTTTGGAGGTCCTATTTACGCACAGGCTTTGCTGATTACATGAGAGCATGACTGGGAGGTAGATGAAACCATGTGTCATGCCTGCCCTCAGCTACCATATCTAGTAAGAACTTGCTGACCTTTTCCAGGAATTTTCTTGAGAAAACTCTGGTCTCACGTTCTTCTATATAGAGAGATAGCATGGTATAATAGAAAGAATTCTGGTTTTGCGGTCTTCTGACCTGGACATGAATGCTGTTTCTGCTTTATGCTATCATTTACCTCTTCTTGCCTTAATTTCTTTAGCTGCAAAATGAAAGGGACTAAATAAGCTCTATGGAGTCCTCCAAACTCTAAATCTATGATGTACATAATTTATCTAAAGTAGAGTCTGGGCTTGCTCTTTCTTCTTCTCTTCAAACATATACTGAATGACTCATCAATAAATCCTATCTTTCAGCAGAAATATTAGAAGATAAGATACAAATTCCTTAAAATGGAAATACTCTCTTCAGTTTGGCATTTAAAACTTTCCACTGCATCTCTACAATCTACCTTTTTAAATATTATTTCATTTTATTTTCCATAACGCATCCTCTGTTCTAGGACAACTGGCTTAACTGCTCCCCAAACTCAACATGCCATCTCCTGTTTCCATGCCTTGCCACAGGATGTTCCCCACGGATGAAATAAACTCCCTTTTCAGAGAGAATATTCCAGAATATTTATCTTCATTCAAGGCTCAGCTTTGGTCTGGTGCTATCTCCTCTGAAATTCTTTCCAGATGCTCCCTCCTTTTCCCTGAAGAAAATGTGGTTTTCTTCTTGAAATATTTCTAGAAAACTTTGACAGACTCTCTCCTGTGCTGGCATCACTTCTTACCTTGTAATATAGGCATATAGCAATGATGATCAGTAGTGACTGCTAACATTTACATAAGGCTTCTTATGTGCCAGGCACTGTTATAAGTGCTTTTGAATTGTTATCTCACAATAACCTCAGTAGGTAAATGGTATTACTATCTCAATTTTATAGATGATGAAACTGAGGCAAAGAGGTTAAGTGACCCTCCCAGACTCACATAGTTGGTAAGTGTCTGAAGCTGGATTTGAACTCAGGTCTTCCTGACTCCAGGCCTGGCACTCTATCCACCGTACCATACAGCTGCCCCATTATGTATCATCTGTATATGTTATAACCAAAGGTGTCCTAATAAATATTTAAGTGTGGTACACACTTTTAATTTTCATTTGTATTAGCACTTTAATAATACTTTTACTTTACTAATACTACTTTAGCTTTTAAGTTTCATTTGTATTATTAACGTTTTCTCTATCATTTTTCTTAAGTCTAGACAAACAATGAGACACTAAAGTCCTAATTTTTAGTATTTGTCAGTTTCCAAAGTTTAAATGTTTACACTGAAAATCTGACAATCGGCTCTAGTGAGTCAGTAAGAGCTGACTCTAGCAACCACTGGTTGTATCTACAACTACTTATCTCCATCAGAGTATAATCTCTGTGAGGGCATCAGCTATACTATTTTTCATCTTTCTGTGCCTTGCTTTAAACATGATGTTTCACATATTGTTGGTTCTAAATAAATGCTGGTATAGTTAAACTGAATTAGAAAAGAAATAACAGGCCATATTATTGCCTACTCTAAGGTTGTTGAAAGAGTGATTTGATTAGACTCTTTGAGGTGTACTAGGAGATGTCCTGTTTTCCAGAGCTAAGGCCTAGAAAATGTAACAACAATCCTTTGTGCTCAGTCTCTGGATAAACATTGGTGAAACTAAATCACAGAACTGCTGGTCTCTGAGCTTGGATAAGTATCAACAGGCAACATGAAGCCCTGCCATGAATGGATATTTTGTCATTAGACGACCTTGTCTCACTGTTGGTGTTGTACTTTGTCACTAATCCTACACTACGTTGTTTGATTCTTTATCTGGCCACATATATAAATCAAGATTTAGCCCCACTTACTGCAGGCCCCAACACATGTGCCTAATTTCTCTCCCTCAATGAAATAAGAAGACTCTTTGCTTTTTTTCCTTCTTTCTTCAGAGGGGGGAAGGCACCACAATTGGTGTTAAGCAACTTGCCCAAGGTCACACAGATAGTAAATGTGTCAAGTGTCTGAGGCCGGATTTGAACTCAGGTCCTCCTGATTCCAGGGCCAGTGCTCTACTCACTGCACCACCTAGCTGCCCCATAATTTTTGCTTTTAATCTCGTGAACTCTTTGGTATTTTGGAGTTAACAGTGGTTGCAAAACTTCTGTAACTCTTTGGTCATTTGTTTTCAGAGTTAAGGAAGATCATCCCTTAAGATGAAACCCTGCGGCTGATGATGATTTTGTGTTCAAAGAAGCCCCAGGCATTGATCCTACAACAGGAAGAAACATTACAAGGAATAGGGACCTCATCAAGAGTCAACTATTCCAGGTCTCCACAAGAGAAGGCTGCGTTATAGGTTGATTATGTAAGGTTCCTAGTACCTAAGAGAACTACTATGGCAATATTTTGGCCAAAATATAGCAAAATATTTGGCAAAATTTCTTATACGCTAGCGAAAAAGTGTGGAGAGATGTACGCTAAACAATAATACATTTAGAGGTATATGGGAATTGTTGAATAGCCAAACCAACAGAATCACAGAATCTTAGCATTCTATTTTTTTTGAAGGGGGGAAGGCAGGGCAATTGGGGTTAAGTGATTTGCCCAAGGTCACACAGCTAGTAAGTGTGTCAAGTGTCTGAGGCAGGATTTGAACTTAGGTCCTTCTGACTCCAGTGCCAGTGCTCTACTCACCGTACCTCATAGCAGCTCCCCCCTTTTTTTTTGAATCTTAATATTCCAAGGAATATCAGGAGCCATATAGCTTGATCCGCTGTTGAACATGATGCCTTCTACAGCATATCTGACCAGCAATTAACCAGACTTTTCTTCAAGTCCTCCAAAGAGCAAAATAGGCAATTCTACTTCAGGACAGATCGAGTTTGTTAGGAAATTATTCTTTATTTCAAGCCACAAATTTTTTCTTTTCTGTTTCTTACCCAAAGTTTACAGTGTTACCTAATGGGACCACACAAAACAAATTGAATCCCTCTTGCAGGTGTGCTCACAGCCCAGCCGTTTCCCATCAGTCACGCTACGCCCTCATTGTGGCCCCAAGCGAGGTAATTTCTCTGCTTCCTTTCCTTCCCTTGCCCCTGCCACCCTCCTTTTGTGTGTTTTCTTCCCCCAATAGATTGTAAGCTCCTTGAGGGCAAAATTGTCTTCCTTTTTATTGTTTATATGCCTAGTGCTTAGACCAGT
>CM053622.1:746132684-746168865 GCA_028646595.1 Phalanger gymnotis
ATTTCTCATAAAGTCACTAGCTTCCACTTGCTCCAATCTAATTTTTAAGATAGTATTTTCTTCAGTGGTCTTTTTCCATTTGGCTAATTCTGCCTTTCAAGGCATTCTTCTCCTCATTGGCTTTTTGGAGCTCTTTGGCCACTTAAGTTAGTCTATTTTTAAGGGGCTATTTTCTTCAGTATTTTTTGGGTCTCCTTTAGCCAGTCATTGACTTGTTTTTCATGGTTTTCTCACATCACTCTCATTTCTCTTCCCAATTTTTCCTCTCCTTCTCTAACTTGCTTTTCCAAATCCTTTTTGAGTTCTTCCATGGCCTGAGATAAGTTCATGTTTTTCTTAGAGGCTTTTTTTGTAGACTCTTTGACTTTGTTGACTTCTTCTGGCTGTATGTTTTGGTCTTCTTTGTCACCAGAGAAGGATTCCAAAGTCTGCATCTGCATCTGAGACAATTTTCCCTTCCTGTTCATGTTCCCAGCCAACTACTTGACCTTTGAGCTTTTTTGGGGGGTATTACTGCTTGTAGAGTACTTTGTCCCAAGCTTGAGGGGCTATGCTGTTGTTTTCACAGCTATTTCTATACAGCAAGCTCTGCCACATCAATACTCTTCCTCTCCCAAGAACCACCAAACCAGAACGACTCCTTTCTAAGCAGGCTCTGCACTCCTGCTCTGATGTGCAACTTAATTCCTCCTACCATGTGGGCCTGGGGCCAGAAGCAACTGCAGCTGTAGTTCTATAGCTGTACCACCTCTCTTGCCCCAGGGCAGTGGCCAAACTGCAAATTCTTTTCACTCTGTCCCCTTCTCTGTTGTCTTTGGTGTTTGTTGGTTGAGAAGTCTGGCAACTGCCACTGCTCACTGATTCAGGGCACTAGGGCCTATTCTGCCCGGCTCTTGGGTCTGGTTGGTCCCAGCATGGCCCATACTGGGCTCTGCTCTGCTCTTCAACCAGCTCTGTGTGATAGATCCTAACCAGGGACCATCCATGCTGTCCTGGGCTGGAGCCTTGCTTCCCTCTGCTATTCCGTGGGTTCTGCAGTTCTACAATTTGTTCGGAGCCATTTTTATCAGTATTTGGAGGGTCCTGGGGGAGAGTCCTAGGCAAGTCTCTGCTTTCCAGTTGCCATCATTATCTTATCTAGTCATCTTATACTGCATCCCCCTCCATATACTTTGTGATCCAATGATAATGTCCTCCTTGGTGTTCCTCATAAAAGACACTCCATGTCACGACTGTGCATTTTCATTAACAATCTTCCACGTTTGGAAATTTTTCTCTCCTTATTTTTCCCTCCTGGCTTCCATGACTTCCATTAGGTTCCAGCTAAAATATCTTCTTGGAAAAAAGCCTTTCTTGATCACCCTTTTTAATGCTTATGTACACATACATACACACATACATACAACCATATACATGTAAGTGTATACACACTTGTATGTATGCATGCATGTATGTATGTATATAAACATTGTTGTTTGCATGTTGTCTCTCCTATTAGACTATAAGGTTCTGGAGAGCAAGAATGTTTTTTGGCTTACCTTCTATTTCTAGGCATATACTTAGCACATAATAGATGCTTAATAAATGCTTATTTACATGTCTACTTTAGTTATAAAATTCTTTTCTCTGAAGAAAATTTGAGATAGTGAGTACTTGAAGAGGAAATTTAAGAAACAGGAAAAAAGTGTGGTATTTTTCAAGTCAAGTGACTTATGTCTGAATTCCATCTCAGAAATTGCATAGATTTATGTCTGAGTTCAATTAACTTAAAATTCTAGAGCCTCTGTTTCCTCATCTGTTAAATGGAAGTACTAATTATGTTACATTCCATGAAAGTGATGTAAGACAGGGACATTGCCTACAACAAAGCTCCATATAAATGTGAACTATTCTCATTAATTCAGTTTTTACTTTTATATTTTCAGGGAACTGAGGCTCAGGGATTTCTCACTTATTTGATAGTGAATTATTCCTATGAAGCAGATTCATGAAACTGAAAATACCTTCTGACACCAAGCATGCTCCTCAAAATTATGAATATTATGTTTCCAATATTATTCATTGATTGCTCTTGATATTCTGAAGAGGTGTAAAGAGAAAAAAAATTAGGCTTTATTACACCTGACCACAAAGTGGGTGGAAGTTTTTCTTTGGCCTTTGGGAATTGGGACTCAGTCTGCCTGACAGGTTTGAACACTAAATATTGACATATGAAAAAATAACACTTGCCTTTTGAGCAACACATATGCAGGATGCTTGTGGCTGGAGCTCTAGGTGTCCTGGTTTTCTTATCTCAATCAATGGCATCACTGTCATTTATGGAATCTTGACTTTGTTCTTTTCCTTACTCCTTATATCCAAATCTTATAACCAAATTCTGTCACAGAATGTTAGAGGCAGAAGGAATCTTAGAGGCCATCCAACTGAATGGAAATATGAGCAAGGATCTCCTCTGCCCCCTGTCTTTTCTTGCTGATCTCCAATTAGGAAGAACCTGCATTTCCCAAGGTAACACATTCCTTTTTTCCATTTATGCTTTATTTGAATTTTTAGGAAGCTTCTCCATGCAGTGAAGTTAAATCGTATAATTTTTACTTCTACCTGTTTGCTTCCCGTTCTACCTTCAGGGGCAAAAATAACAATTTCATCCTGTGTCAATGTGGTAGCTCTTTTAGTACCTGAAGATAATTTTTATGTCCCATGGAAGAGTTACTTTTTCCAAGCTAAATGTGGCCAGTGACTTAAAGAATCCTTATATTGTATGATTCTGAGGCCTCCTGTTGAGTATTTTGGTTGCCACCTCTAGAGGTTCTCCAGTTTATCAATTTCTTTCCTAAAATCCAGTTTTCTATCCTCTCTCCTCCCCACAAAATACAGTGTATTTGCTTTACCTCCTCTAATCAGACTTCTGCTGCCTTAAAAAGGCAATCCTTACTACATACTGGAATGGTTTTAATTGCCTCATAACAGTCCCTTAAATTCTATCTTCTCTATCCTTCAATCCATTCTCTTCATGATGCTAGACCTATTGTTTTTACATACATCACACTCTGCTAAAAAAAATCTCCATTTGATCTCTATTGTCTACTCAATAAAGATCATATTCCTAAGCCTGACCTCTCAAAATATTTCATAACCTGCTGCCACCTGACCTTTCAAACCTAATCACATATCACTCTTTTCTACGAATTCTTTACTTATATGAAATTAGACGTATCACTATGTCTTATAAATGGCCTTCATTTTTCCTATCTTTTGTATTTGACCATTTTTCCATCTTTCCCTAGAATGCCCTTCATTTCTTCCCATGTACCTACTCCCTATCTACCCTTTAAAAACTAACACACATGTAACGATGCTTTTTATTCCCTTGGATCTTACATAGCATTTTGATTACCTCTTTCCAATATATTTGTGGTGTATTATTTTCATTAAAGGCAATTTCTGTACACATGATATCCTTCTACTATAAATTAACACTATGAACTTAAAGATTGCACCATACCTAGACTTTGGATTTCCCCAAGGACTTAACACATTGTTCTGTTTTAATGAAATTAATTTTATTTAATTATATTACAACAAAGCAAGGTTGAAGGTGAGTCTCATGGCATATATTGGGCTGATGATAATACATATTATCCTGTCTCTGTGTTTTACGGAGGCAAAAATAACTGCTTTTCAAGCAGATCATGTGGGATCATGCAGATATAAAAGTCTTTAGCCTATTTCTATGGAAAACATCCTTAACCCATAGATTAACTTTAAGCAAATTCTTGGATTTATTTGATTTTATCCAAATACATAATAGGACAATCTTAGAGTACAGATGTCCAGAGGTCTACAGCTCAATAACCATCCCCTAACCACTCCCCCAACCAAAAACACCCCCCAAAACAACCTTTGATTGTCCTCAAAATGGTCACATCTCAATATAAAGGTAGAGCTAAGATGATAGAGTAAAGGATGAACTCACCTGATCTCACCCAAATTCCCCTCCAACCATCTTTAAAAGGATGCTTCAAAATGAATTCAGGGACAGCAGAACCAACAACATATATAAATGTGGATTTGTGGTTTTCTAAGTCAATAGCCCAACCATTTCTAGTTAAGTTTGATACCACTACAAAACTAAATTATAACTTTAGTTCTTTTCATCCCATAAAACTTATGACAAAAGTCCCCTTATGGCTTCATATTGTCTCTAATTCTTAACTGGTTAGTTGACAGCAATATAAATGTGGACACAGTGACCATGTGATGATACAGAGACAGCTTAAGGGGTCCTAGGAAGTCATCTAATCCAAATCATTCATTTTACAAATGAAGAATATGAGGCCTGGAGCAGTTAAGTGACTTACCTAATGTCACACAAAAGTTTATATTTGAACCCAGGTCCTATGACTCTAAGTACAATGTTCTTCTCACTGTTTCCTAGGTCTTCTGAAAAAGACTTACACACCAAAGATGGAATCAAGCACGCCATGGAGTAAGAAGAATAAAGAGAGCATCAATAGCTATGATTCATAACAGGAATTCTGTTTCTGCGCACTCTCTCTCTCTCTCTCTTTCTCTCTCTCACTCTCTCTCTCTCTCCCTCTCTTTCTCTTTCTATTATGGTGAGACCTAGGCATGAGTGCAGGTAGAACCATCCAGATCAACAGCATTAGCCTAGATCAGTTCAAAGCTTCAACATTGTTTGCTCTCCGTCTCGATACAAGTCTATTTATCTATGTGTCATAGCCAGAAAAGCTAGGATTCCTCATTGTAGACAATTCCATCTTGCTGGAAGCATCAACACTACAAAGTCACCACAGTACTTCTTGATGGAGAAGTTACGTTGAAGGTCCCATCTAATGGAATATAAGTCAGTAAGATGTTATGGTTACGCAAGTTGTGGTATATGGTTGTGATGGAATATTACTACTATACTATAAGAAATGATGGGCTTGATATTAGAAAAAACATAGATACACTTACATGGAATAAGGAGGAGCAAAATGAGCAGAACCAAGAGGATGTTGTATGCAATAACAACAATATTTTTTATGTGTGAAGGAAACCACTGTCTGCATACAATGAAAGAACTGATAAATAAGATGTATGTACAGAATTATTTTGCACACACGCACACATACACACACACACACACACACATTTTTATCTAGTGGTAGCCATCTCTGGGGTGGGGGTGGAAAAGAGAAAAGGGGAAAAATTGTATGATAACTTTATTACATATTTAAAAGGAATAGCAAGTTATGCATGATAGAAGTGTAGTTTCATGTGTGATCATCTTTCTTTATTACACTATGTTATGTAAATACATTTTTATTCCATAAATTAAAAATAAAATAAAATAAAAAAAGACTGCTCTTGGCAGGGAGACCCTGCCTGAGAGCAATTTTCAAACTGAATAATGAACTTCGTTGATAGAAAACATAGGTTGTTTCATACATGGGCCCTTGGTCAATTCATTCATTCAACTAGGTTGCACAGGGAGTAGAGCACTGGCCCTGGAGTCAGGAGGACCTGAGTTCAAATCTGGCCTCAGACACTTGAAACACTTACTAGCTGTTGGATGATACATGTGTATCATATGTGTATTGGATAAGTCATTTAACCCCAATTGCCTTGCCTTCCTCCCTCCAAAAAAAATCATTCCGGTTGCAGACCAGTCTTTCTAGCCATAGTCAGATATAAAGAAAGACATCATGAATCTGATAGTGATCCATGGACATTTGGTACTCTCCTAGTAAAACTCCTTGAGGCCATGCTAATTTTGGAGGCAAGAGATGAGAGAGCTGTGAAATCCAATTTATGCTAGTACTACTGATACAAAAGGTAGCACTTGAATTTGCTCTCAGGTCCATTGCCAAAGAATAATGCTGAGAGCAGAAGTATTGGCCATTTATAAAATATCAGCAATGTTCCTATGATAACTCATTAAGGCATCAATAGGGAATGTAAAATTCTGCCTTCCAAACAGCCTGGTTTAATTTGAATGCCAGGGACTACAGTCTTTCAGAGAGAATATCATTAAACATCATTACTGAATTACATAATCTTGTTCCTATAGATGATGACAGTAGAAGCAGCAGCAGCAGCAGCAGCAGCAGTAGTAGTAGTAATAGTAGCAGTGGTGGTGGTGGTGGTGGTGGTCGTAGTAGTAGTAGTTGTAGTAGCAGTAGTAGATTTCAAAGTAGTAGTAGGTGTATGAAGTCACACTTGTAGTAGTAGTTGTCTTAATTGTAGTCAGAAGAATCATAGTAATTGTGGTGGTGATTGTAGTTCTAGTAGTAATAATAACTAGCATTCATATAATATTTTAAGATTTACAAAGTGCTTTACAAGTATTATCTCATTTGACATTCATAAGAATCTTGGGAGGTAGATGCATTATCCTCATTTTATAAATTTTTACAGAGAAAACTGAGACACAGAGAAGTTAAGTGACTTTTTCTAGGGTCAAACAATTAATAAGCATCTCTCTCCACTGTACCACCCAGCTGCCCAGTATTTAGTATGACCAAAATGTTCATGTGCTGATTCTCCAATTATATGTTATAGTCCTAGGGAATAGCCTCTGATTGATACTAAACTTATTGGTGTCATTTTAGATATACTCTGGGCTTGATTGGTATTGGGATGTGGTTCAATGTATTTCACCTTTTCACTCATTCCCACCCATATACTCCCTTAATGATACATAGATGGATTTAGTTCTTTTATTATTATTTATTTAATATTTTTAGTTTTCAGCATTAATTTCCACGAGATTTTGAATTACAAATTTCTCCACTTTTCTACCCTCTCCCCTGACTCCAAGATGGCATATATTCTAATTGCCCTGTTTCCCAGTCAGCCCTCCCTTCTGTCACCCCACTCCCCGCCCACTTCCCCTTTTCCCTTACTTTCTTGTAGGGCAAGATATATTTCTATGCCCCATTGCCTGTATATCTTATTTCCTAGTTGCATGCAAAAAAACGACTTTTTTTTAACATCTCCTTTTAAAACTTTGAGCTCCAAATTATCTCCCCTCTTCCCTCCTCACCCACTCTCCCTAAGAAGGCAAGCAATTCAACATATGTCACACATGTATCATTATGCAAAACCCTTCCACAATACTCATATTGTGAAACACTAACTACATTTTTCTCCCTCCTATCCAGTCCCCCTTTATTCCCTTCTCAAGCCAAAGCCAAAGAGAGTAAAGTTCACTCATTCCCTTTCACCTCCCCCCTCTTCCCTTCCATTACAATAGTTTTTTTCCTTTCACTTTTATGTGAGATAATTTACCCCATTCTATCTCTCCCTTTTTCCCTCTCTCAATATATTCCTCTCTCATCCCTTAATTTGATTTTTTTAGGTATCATCCCTTTATATTCAACTCACCCTGTGCCCTCTGTCTATGTGGGTGTATATGTGTGTGTGTATGTGTGTGTATTCCCTTCAGCTACCCTAATACTGAAGTCTCATAAATTATACACATCATCTTTCCATGTAGGAATGTAAACAAAACAGTTCAACTTTAGTAAGTGCCTTGTGATTTCTCTTTCTTGTTTACCTTTTCATGCTTCTCTTGATTCTTGTGTTTGAAAGTCAAATTTTCTATTCAGCTTTGGTCTTTTCACTAAGAAAGCTTGAAAGCCCTCTATTTTGTTGAAAATACATATTTGGCCTTGGAGCATGATACTCAATTTTGTTGGGTAGGTGATTCTTGGTTTTAATCCTAGCTACATGGACCTCCAGAATATCATATTCCAAACCCTTTGATCCCTTAATGTAGAAGCTTCTAGATCTTAGGTTATTCTGATTGTGTTTCTACAATATTCTATTTTTTTTTTCTTTCTGTCTGCTTGCAGTATTTTCTCCTTGATCTGGGAGCTCTGGAATTTGGCAACAATATTCCTAAGAGTTTTCTTTTTTGGATTTTTTTCAAGAGGCGCTCAATGGATTCTTTCAATTTCTATTTTCCCCTCTGGCTCTAGAATATCAGGGCGGTTCTCCTTGATAATTTCTTGAAAGATGATATCTAGACTCTTTTTTTGATCATGTCTTTCAGGTAGCCCAATAATTTTTAAATTATCTCTCCTGGATCTATTTTCCAGGTCAGTGGTTTTTCCTGTGAGATATTTCACATTGTCTTCCAAAATTTTTTTTCATTCCTTTCGTTCTCTTTGATAATATCTTGATTTCTCATAAAGTCACTAGCTTCCACTTGCTCCAATCTAATTTTTAAGCTAGTATTTTCTTCAGTGGTCTTTTGGACCTCCTTTTCCATTTGGCTAATTCTGCCTTTCAAGGCATTCTTCTCCTCATTGGCTTTTTGGAGCTCTTTTTCCATTTGAGTTAGTCTATTTTTAAGGGGTCATTTTCTTCAGTATTTTTGAGTCTCCTTTAGCCAGTTATTGACTTGTTTTTCATGGTTTTCTCACATCATCCTCATTTCTGTTCCCAATTTTTCCTCTACTTCTCTAACTTGCCTTTCTAAATCTTTTTTGAGCTCTTCCATGGCCGGAGACCAGTTCATGTTTTACTTGGAGGCTTTTTTTGTAGGCTCTTTGACTTTGTTGACTTCTTCTGGCTGCATGTTTTGGTCTTCTTTGTCATGAAAAAAATGATTCCAAAGTCTGCATCTGAATCTGAGACCATTTTCCCTGCCTGTTCATGTTCCCAGCCAACTACTTGACCCTTGAGCTTTTTGTTGGGGTATGACTACTTGTAGAGTAGAGAGTACTTTGTCCGAAGCTTGAGGGGCTGCACTGCTATTTTCAGAGCTACTTCTACACAGCATTCTTTCTCCCCCCAAGAACAGCTAACCAGGATTGCAGCCCAGATCCAGGCAAGGCAAAGCAGGCTTTGCACTCTGACTCTAATCTGCAGCTCAATTCCTCCCACCAGGTGGGCCTGGGGCCAGAAGAAACTGCAGCTGTAGCTCTGAAAGCAGCCTCAGAGCTATGCCACCTCTGCAGCCCCTGTAGCAGTGGCCAAGCACAAACTCCTTTCACTCTGTCCCAGAAGCTTTTCCCACTAACCTTCTCTGTTGTCTTTGGTGTTTGTGGGTTGAGAAGTCTGGTAACTGCCACAGCTCACTGATTCAGGGCACTATGGCTGTTCCATCCGGCTACTGGTCTGGTTGGTCCTGGTGCAGCCCATGCTGGGGTCCCCTCCATTTCACTCCCAGTTCTGTGGGATAGACCCTTTCCAATGACCATCCAGGCTATCCTGGGCTGGAGCCCTGCTTCCTTTTGCTATTTTGTGGGTTCTGCAGCTCTAGAATTTGTTCAGAGCCATTTTTATAGGTGTTTGGAGGGACCTGGGAGGGGGAGCTTAAACAAGTCTCTTTTTTTCAGCTGCCATCTTGGCTCCACCTCCAGATTTAGTTTTTATACCATTGTTATACCACTCCTGACTACTCGGGTTTACTGTAAGGAGAGTTTTACACTGAGCCATTTTCCTATTGATGCCTTAGTGAGTCATCACATGGACATTGCTGATGATATATGTTGTAAATGGCCAGGACTTATGCTGTCAGAACCATGTTTTGGTGATGGACCAGAGAACAAATTTAGGTGCTACCTATGGATCAACAATGCTAGTCTACATTTGATTTCACAACTCTCTCATCTCCAGCTTCACGACTTAGTGCAAGCTTGGTTTGGGTACAAGTCATGAAATCAGAACAAGGAGAGTTGTGAATAACCTCACACAATGTTGTGAAAAACCAAGGCAAATTTGTTGGTTGATATAACCACAAGACAGCTTCCAAGCAACATTCTGCTCAATCTAAAAAAAAGTCTGCTCAACACTAATGCCATAATGCCCCACTGTACCAACTCCACTGAAGCAAAGAGTGGTGAGACTCTGCATTGGCCAAATGACTGGCACTCCTTTACTAGAGTAAAAGATCCTTAAATACCCTGGGAGAAATTCTGGTGCATGTAGTAGCACCAAATGTTAACTACTTCCTCAGTCGCAAGAGCTATAGAAGTATTTTCCCTCCAATTAGTTCAATATAATTACGATTTCATTGCTCTTTTATTTCAGAGAAGACTTAGAAATGTTGATTTGGTTTAACTCTTCCCCTTAAGCCCAAAGAGTTAGGCCTTCTGCAATACAGGATTCATTGTTTATTTGGGAGAGAATGTCTTCAACACCTGTTCTCTGATCTGTTTGGTCCTAACCCCATAGATAACTGGGTTGAGGGCAGGTGGAACAACCACATATAGGTTGGCCAAAAGAATGTGAATACAGAGGGGGACATTGTGACCAAAACGATGGGTCATGAAAGAGAAAAATGCTGGTTGTAGAAGACCAACATGACACAGACATGAGAACCACAGGTACTGAGGGCTTTGAGTCGGGCATCCCTAGAAGGAAGGTGAAAAACAGCCCTGAGGATTTGGACATATGAGACCACAATTGCTACAATGTCAAAGACAAGGATGGATATAGCACCAAGCCCATAGAAAATGTTGACCTTGATGCTGGCACAGGCCAGGCGGGCAATGCCCATGTGCTCACAGTATGTATGAGGTATGATGTGGTGTCCGCAAAAGGGCAGTCGCAGAATCAGCAAAACAAATGGGATAGCCACAGATAATGGTCTCAAGGCTATGGCTATTGCAATGATGGACACCACTTTATTGGTGAGCACTAGTGTATAGCGGAGAGGATTACAAATTGCCACATAACGGTCGTAGGCCATTGCCAGGAGTACAGCTGACTCCATGCCAGTGAACAGGTGGATGAAGAACATCTGAGTGACACAGCCAAGGAAGCTAATCTTTGTCAGGTTGCACCAAAAGATTCCCAGCATCTTGGGAATGGTGGATGTGGATAGACCCAGGTCAATAGAGGACAAAATAGCCAGGAAATAGAACATAGGTTGGTGGAGACTCCTATCACTCTGAATTATAAGCAGGATGGTGATATTCCCTAAAAGGGCAGTTAGATACACAAGACAGAAGGGAAAGCCAATCCAGACATGTACTTCTTCTAGTCCTGGGATTCCAAGAAGGAGGAATGAGATGGGATGGAACTGGGTATTATTCAGATTTGACATTCTTCTGGGGCCCTCATATGACTCCAACCATCAAAGATTCAATCTCATCCAATGAGGGGCTCCACTCCAGTGTACTGTACTTCTCTGATGGACTGGGAATATATAACATTATAACATCATATTTTTCTTTCTGTTAAAATTATTTTTATTTTTTAAGTAATTAATTATCCTCAAAAGTGGAAAATAAAATAGAAGCAGTGCAGTACAGCATTCACTTTGCAGTGAATGTTAATCATTGCTTCATGTTTACCCTTAAATCCAAGGCTGGTTTTATGCAGGCTCAGGGTCAGTAACCCTGCAGTGTGATCTGAAGGACCCCAGTGAAAATATCCCTGTCTCCCATATATTCCTCATGGACTTGCAGCATTCATTCTCAATTTGAATATCATGGAATTATTCGTTTCTTCTCTTCTCTTACATAGAGGCAAAACAGATGCCAGATCTCTAAAAATCAATGCTGCTATATGTTCTTAAGCTTCTGCCAGATCAAAATATTCTTTACTTCTACCTTTTCTGCAAGTTCTGATCTATTCTCCTCAATAAATATTCTTCCTCCTGCCTGCCTCCTAAATGTAGATGTTCTTCCAGTGTTCTATCCTTACCACCAGTCTGTTTTCTGTCCTTTTTCCCTTGATGAACTCATCCAGTCCTATTGTCCAAACTGTACTCACTGTGTAGAAGACCATCAATTCTTTTTCTATCTCTAACTTCTCTCTTGAGTTCAAAGGTTACATTAGGTCAATTAATCATCAGCAAACATTTTTTAAGCATCTATCGTGTGCCAGGCACTACACTAAGTAACAAAGATACCAGGACAAAGTGAAACTATTCCTACTATTAAGGAAACTTCATTCAAATTGGGGAAAGAAATGTGTTTATAAAACTATACAAGATAAACAGAATACATACAAATATGTAATGATAAAAATAGCTAACATGTATACAGTACTTTAGTGCTCATAAAGCATTTTACACATATTAGCTCATTTTATCCTCACAACAAACCTCAGAGATAGGTGTTATTATCCTCATTTTATAGATGAGGAAACTGAGGCTACTAGAGAGTAATTAAGTTTCCTAGGGTCATACATTTAGTAAGTGACTGAAACTAGATTTGAACTCAAATCTTTTGTTTTTTCATGAGGAGGTAGTAGAGGGAGTGCATACATCTGGAGTCACAGAGTAATTATTGGAATTTGGATTTGAATTCAGATCTCCCAGACACAAGCTCTATTGTTCTATCCTCTGAGCTACCTAATAGCCCAGGCGATATGCAAAGTAATTAAATGTAAGGTAGTTTGGGAGGGAGGGATGCAGAAGATAGTGCTCCAGCTGTACTTTAAAGGAAGAGTGGGACTTTTTCTGCTCCCTCCTCTTCCTTTACTTTATCTTCTCTCTCACCTACTACTTCTCTCTCCTGATCCTTGACCCCAATCTTCCTTTTCCCTTTCATCCTTTTATTCCCTCCTCCCTTTTTTCCTCATTGTCGTCCTATTCATAGAAACACAGAATCTGAGTTAGAAGGAAATTAAGAAGCCTTAGGGCAAAGACCCAGAATAATGTGACTTGCACCCTTCAAATATCTGAAAACAACTCTTGTGCCCCTCTCCCTTTTCTCTTCTCCAATTTAAATATCCCCATGTCTCTTCATCTGATCTTCATATAGCATGATCTTAAAGCCATTCACCATCCCCATTGCCTTCCTCTGAATTCTCTCCAATGAGTCTGCGATCTTACTAAAAAGGCATATCTAGAGCTAGACATGGTAATGCCAGTATGGTTTGTTCAGGGAAGACAGAGTTGAGTGGAAACATCCCCTCCCCACCTCCCCTATCCAGAGTATTATTTTTGTTAAATCGTTTTCAATCTTGTCCAACTCTTCATGACTCCATTTGGAGTTTTCTTGGCAAAGATACTGAAGTGGTTTGTCATTTCTTCTCCAGATAATTTTGCAGATGAAGAAACTGAGGCAAACAGGTTTAGGTGACTTGTCTAGGCACATGAAGCCAGTGTCTGAGGCCAAATTTGACCTCAGCTTTTCATGTCCCCAGGCCCTACACTCTATCCACTGTGCCATCTAGTGGCCTCTGCTAACTAATGCACTCTAAAATCACATTGAAGTTGCAGTTCATTGTAATCCCAAGATTTTTGTTAGACAAACAGCTGTCTAATCGTGCCTCCTCTATCGTATACTTCTGAAGTTAATTTTTTGAACATACATAGAAGAATTTACATTAAACCTATTAAGATTTATCTTATTCTATTTGACCCAATATTCTGGTCTGCCAATTATATTTTGGGCTCTGAATCTGTATTCCATGAGGTTACTTATCCCTCTAAGCTTTGTTCCATCTACAAATTTGATAAGCAGGAAAATCAAAGATAAAAATGTTAACAGCCCGTGTCCAAGCTTTGGTCCCTAGGAAAATTCATCAGAGACTTCATTCTAAGTAGATAGGAATCATTAATGATTACTCTCTTGATCCATCCATTTGACCACTTCCAAATCTTTTCACTGGCGGCTAGGTGGCACAGGGGATAGAGTGCCAGGTCTGGAGTAAGGAAGACCTGAGGCTGTTCAAATATAGCCTCAGAAACTTTTCAGCTTTGTTACCGTGGGCAATTCAGTTTGCCTCAGTTTCTTCATCTGTAAAATGCTAATAATGATTACATCTACCACCCAGGGTTGTTGTGAAGATCAAATAAGATAGTAATTGTGAAGTGTTTAGCATAATATTGGGTGCATGATACGTACTAAATACATGTTACCTAGTATTATTTTTGTTATGATTTCACTATTATCCATTTCACATCTCTTCATCTTTTGTACATGGATTATGTGAGGGATACGATCAAATTCTTTTTAAAATATAGGTAAGCTAAAATTATAGCAGTAGACTATCAGCTAGTCTAGTAACATTTCAATAAAGAAAATCAAATTAATCTGACCTTACCTTTTTTGCACAAAGCCATTCTCATTCTTTATAATCACTGCTTCTTTTGGCCACAGGAATTGCCCAAGGTCACACAGCTCAGTTCCTAAAATGACTTTGAACACAAGTCCTCTACCTCTGGAGCCAGTGGATATTCACTAATCATCACTTTTAATAATGTGTCTCAGAATTTTACCAGTAATGAAGATCATCTATTCACCTAAGGTTTGCAAATGATCAAACTTGCCTCTCTTGAAATCTATTTATAAATTTCTCTTCTCTCTCCTCTTTTTCTTCCATCAAGATGGGATGTGTTCTTCTCTAACCCTCTGCTACCCATCTGATTATCTGAAGTCTTTCAAAGACCATTGATCATCATTCAACAATTGCGTATGTCTGTCTCCTCATCCTGCCCTATTTAGCTCTCTTTCCTCTTTTCCTTCTTAAATTGCTTCTTCTTTTTCCTACTCTTTTTTTTCTCAGCCATCTAACTATTTTTGTTCTTTCCCACTTCCATACTATTCCCCACCTCCTCTACTCCTTTTTCCTTTCCCTTCTGTTCTGATCCTACTCCTCTGTACCTTTCTTCTCTTCCTCCTCCTGGAAGGCCTTTAATTGCTATAAAGAGAGAAAGAAAGGAAGGAGAATATGGTTCCTTTTATACTTGTCTTCCTGTTACCTGGTTGGCCTCAGACCATACTAAGGCAACTTGACAGAATCTATGGCATATCGACTTTGGAAGCAGATGATCTTTATGCAAGCTTCAGCTCTAACACGCGCTAGAATGGATGCCACCTAAACTATCATCTGAGTAATAGCTTCTTCATCTGTACCATAGGTATAATAATCATTGTACCTCACAGTGCTTTTGTGAGATATGTAATTTATTGACTTCAAAGTGCTGTATCGATCAACTTAACAATAAGCATTTATTAAATCCTTATATCATACGCTTTGTACCATACTAGGCTCTAGGAATTCATAGCTAGCTAGCTAGACAGACAGACAGACAGACAGATAGCTGGATAGATAAATAGATAGAGTGTGTGTGTGCGTGCGTGTGTGTGCATGTATAGTGCCTTCCTTTAACAAACTTATAATCTTTTTAACTAGACTACAAGTTCATATACAAACATACACAAAATACATTCAGGCTAATTTGGAGGTAGAGATGAGATAAGCAATAGCAGCTGATGGGATCAGGAAAAGCCTCAAGTGAAGTAAAGAGATGCCATTTAAGCTGGAATTTGAAGGATACTTCAGAATCTAAGAGAGAGAAGGAAGAAGGGAGTGCATCTGGGTATGAGGAACAGCCCACTCGAAGTCATGGAAATAAAAGAAAAGAAAAAATTTGAAGAATGGTAAGAATGCCTATTGCCAATGAGGTGGTAGCTATGTGAGTAGAAAGAAAGGGACAGAAGTGAAAAACAATGTGAAGGGAGAATCAACAGGCCTTGACAAAAAAAAATGTGAAGTGAATTATATACATGTGAGATACTATGATTTTTCTACCCTCTTGCTAAAGCCCTCAATGTTCTAAGGTCCTTTTTGCCTTTTCCATCAAAGGACATTTTCAGAACTTGACCTTAGGGTCCAAAATTTACCTCTTTCCCTCTGTCTTTCACTCAAAAGGTCTTCATTGCTCCCCTCTGTGCCTGCAAAGCACTGAATTCTAAGTATGAAGATTCAAATTCTAGCCCTCACTCTTCTAGCAACCAGCTGCATGACGGGGGCAAGTGCTTTCCCATTTCTAGACCTTGAGTGGCTCCTCTTTAAAATGAGGGAGTTGGACTAGATCAAGGATTCTTATACTTTTTGTGGGTATGTGTCATGAAGTCTTTTGATGATCTGTTGAGATCTATGGATCCCTTCTCAGAAACACATTTTTAATTGCATAAACCCATGGGATTAAAAATGAAACTAATTATATTGAAAATAGCTGTCTATCTATCCATTTATCTATCCATCTAGCTATTCATCTATCTCTCCATCTATCTATCTATCTATCTATCTATCTATCTATCTATCTATCTATCTATCTATCAAGATTCATGGATTCCAGGTTAAGAACATCTGGACCAGGGGATATTAAATGCCTCTTGGAAATGTAATATCATATAGGGAAAGTGAGGATAAGCATTTATTATGATTTGCTCTTTATAATTGAGGAAACTGAAGCAGAGAAAGATTAAGTGACTTTCCCAAGGTCACACAGCTTGTATGTGTCTGAGAACTAAGGCTTCCTGACTCCAGTCTCAAAACTCTTATTGACTACATTACTTACTTGCCACAGTTCTGAGACCATCTAATCAAGCAATAGTGGTTTGGCTTAAACCCAGTTTGCAGAATTCTCCTAGAACTTGAGCTTCTCTATCTACACAGGAAATTCTTAAAAGTCAGTAAAGAACTGATGTGTTTCAGACCAATTCTGATACATGCAGGCCCAGCTTCCCCCTCTTCCCCTCATCCTTAACAGATTGTCTTCCTATACTGGTTTTTATCACTCACCATTCTGAGAAATAGCAGAAAAAAAAATACTTGTCCTCCAACTGAGCTGGTCTGGGCTGCAATCCAGGATGGCCAAGAAACTATCAGGAACTTTACAATCTTATTAATTCAGAAAAATATATTTATAGTCCACAGAGAGGGTTTGTGTCCCAATAGTCCTGGGCAAAAGAATTCCCTTAGCATGGAGCCTATGAGGTCAGGAAGACATCCTTGGGCTAGATCACAGAAAATTCCAGTTGATTCAAATTTCTAGTTGAAAATCACAATGACTGTGGGCATTTTCAAAGTAATTTACTGTAGGTCCTCTACTTTGTGCTTAGTCTGAATGAGGGTGCACAATAGCCAACCTAATAGATAGGGGTAATATTCAGAAATAAGGGATAAGATGAAGCATTTTGATGAAATAAAATTTTAATTTTTTTTTTGCTTGCAAAGAAAATCAATGTTTTTTAAGGAAAACCGTTAATAGTGTGGTAGAGGAAAGGGAGGAGGGGCATCTTTCAAGAAAATTTCTCTGATTTCAAAATAGAGTACACAGAGGAGTGATACCAAAATAAAATGAAGGTCATAATGCAATAGCAAAATGGTCAACAGATACACATGGGGAATTACCAAGGGAACAAATCCAAGCTATCAATAGCTCATTCTGTCCACCTAATATCTTAAGTACATATGCATTTATACACAAACACACACAGAGACACACACAGGCACACACACATATATATGTATATACATACTCTGCCAACAGCATACAATTATAAGCACATTACTATGTACATCTGCCATATAAAATCATATATAAACTATCGATAGGTGACACAATCCATATAAAAAATGTTTACTAATCTTTGTACACTTTTAAGATATATTTGTGGATTTGTTACTGTGAGAATATATTTTACTTGACTAAATATATTTGTTACAAGTGTTTTTTTTTCTTTTTCAGTGGGAATGTGGAATGGAAGGCAGAGAAAGTGCTTGATAATTTTAATATTTTTCTATATAATAACACTAACTAACTGTTTTCTTGTTTGGGTGACAGCCTTTAGACTCAAGGCAGAATTATCAATCACCTTTTCCATCAATACGTCTTTAGCCAAAGGAATGTAACAATCAGTAGGGCAAGATAGTAAAGTGATCTCTGCCCCTCCCACCAGACTACCTTGAAACCTCTTACTGGTTTTATATTCCCTACAGGAAAACCTTTAATTACCCTGGACAAAGAAACATGATTCAGTGGGAAGAGTGCTGGATTTGACCTTAGAGAACAAGGGCCCAAAAACTAGTTCTGCCATCTACCATCTATGTTACATTTGAAAATACTCTTTGGGGCCCTGTTTTTTCTGTAAAATGAGAGTTTTGAGCTAAACCATCTCACTTCTCTTCTAATGAAATTATATACCACGAAAGGCAGTGAAGCACATAGTAGAAAGGGTACTGGACTTAGAGTTGAGGAGACTCCGGTTTGAATCCTGCCTCAGCCACTTACCAGCAATATGACCCTGAAGAAAGTCATTTAATAAATAAATAAACTCTCTATGCCTCCATTTTCTTATTTCTTTAAGGGAGATAATGATAGCATTTCTCTTGTAGATTGTTGCTAAGCACAAAAAAAAAGAGATAATGTATTGAAAGAAGGTGGCCAACCTTTAAGTGCCATAGAAATGATCGCTATTAATCATGGTTATCTTTACCTCTTGAGTTCATTGTGGAAATTAAGCAAGATAGTTAAAGCACTTTGCAAAATTTAAACTGCTGTCAGCCCATATCATTATCAATTTGTTCATGTAGTAATTTTCAGAATGTCCAGAACTTCTTTCTCTAATAGATTCATGGCTCAAGGCTTCTTGTTTCCTTGTTTTTTCCTCATCATTAATCATGTCACATTCATCAACTCTATCACATTCACCAACTCTGGGCCTCTATACAAATTTATGCTTCTCGTGTTTAATATTCATGTTGTCAGGATATGTCACCTGCTGGAACTTATTTCTCCATGTTTGCTGCCACTCTTAGGAGGTAACCAGATCATAGTCCCCATATATTATGATAGTTGACCCAAATTCACTCTGCTTATACTACCATGAACCTTCATTATCTGAAACAATGGTTTCTTTGTTTTCTACCCTGGTCACAAAACACCTGCAGTACTCCATAGACTTATGAGCATTTTAGGTGCAAGATAAAAGGACATCCAAAAGGAAGATTATTTTTTAGCATAAAGTTGGCAGACTGGAAACAACTGATGAAGACTGGAATAGCTAGCCTAGAGAAAATAAAAGAAAGACATGATCTCTATCCTCAATTTTTTGGGAAAAAAGCAAATAAACTATACTGCAAAAGAGAGAGAATACTTGATCTGTTTTGTTCAGAAGGTAGAAATAAGACCAATGGTTGGAAGTCAAAGGGAGTAAGAGATTTGCTTCCATATCAATTGTTAATTCAGAATCCATGGGACACAAGGGAAAAGTGGGGAAATATCACTAATATACATCAGAGATTAGTAAATGATAATGAATGAAAAATAATTTGTTTAGTGTTAACTATGCACCTAATTCCAGGGATACAAACAAGAAAAAAATGAATAAACAAATCCCTGTTCTCAAGAACCTCACATACTAATTGAAGAGACAACACACATATGAGTATTCTCCTTTAAGACTGATTAAATGACTCAAATACACTGTGGGCACATATAAGAGAAGCTTGAAAGTGATCTTAGTTAACCTTACCTCCAAAGCTGGTCTTTCATAATAAGCTGCAGAGACAATTGATCTGAAAGTCTACCTTCAGTCAGAGACTTGAAGACTATCAGTATCTCTGTGATCTGCTCCACTATAGTGGATACCCTTTAATAAATTTCCTTTGGACACATAAGTTTTGTCCTCTTTCCTTTTTTAGTATCAATACTATACAGAACCAACCAATTAGGTAATAATTGGCTGCCAAATTATAGGAAATAACTGATTAACTCTGATAGTAACTAATTAATGCTTCTCATTTAATTGTAGATAGATTTAAAATAAACCAGCACCGATTTGTCCATTCCAAGATCTTCTTTACCATTTCGTTGCTACCTCTACATGCCACTATTTTTGGAACATAATCATGTGGAGCTGTGTGGATATGTAGAGAGTAGTCCCCAGGGCCCAAGTTGACTCTTTCAGCTACAGTTTCTGTTCAAGTTTAGTTCAATTCATTATTTCCTTCTAATGTCTTCCCTTTTATAGACCAAGTCCAATCTGCCCCTCAGGTTTACAATGAATCAGTCAGAAATCTCCAAATGTGATAAATCAACAATTGTCCTCAGTGGGCACCCATTCAAAGTGCCCTCCATCAAGTTTATATGGTCAAAGTTCCAACCATGATGGCAATACAGACACCCACACTTTCCTTAGGTAAACAATTTCAAAGCCTCGTTCTTTAGCGATGTTGACAGTGGAGATGTCCAGAGTTTCCTCAGGGAATTAATTTCAAAGCTTCATTCTTTAACTATGTTAATTTGATCAATCTACTTCTAGTGCCCCCTCTTCCACAATGCTTTATTCAATTGAACTGAATAGAAATAGCATGGCTACGGTAGTAGATGTGGCATTGAACTTGGAGTCACATGATCCCTCTTATACTCTCTAGCTAAGTGACCCTGAGAAAGTTGACTTCTCTATGCCATAGGTCCTCATCTATAAAATGAAGGTGTGGAACTAAGTGGATTCTAAGATCCCTTCCAACTCTTTATTTCTGATGCTGTAAATCACCTCATATCTCTTACTCTCCATTAACAGAAATAATAATACTGATTCTTTGCCTCAAAGGGCTATTGTGAGCAAAGAATTCTATAATCCTTTAAAAACTGTACTGATTGAGTTAATCTTCTGCAACTAACTGGTCTACTTGCATACATTCATTTTTTTCCAATAAGACTATGAGCCCCATGAATGTAGGTATCTGGCTTTCTTTTTTTGAAACCTTAACAGCAACCATCTCTGGTTGGGCACACAGGTGTTTTGCAAAAATATTTTTAATTGACTTTAGGGAAAAAAATAAGAGCTGCCCTGGGAGTCCTTAAGCCCCTATTTCTCAGCTTAACGAATGAACCATATTGACTAGTTGAAGCATGTGCCCCAGATTACCTTGTTTTACATGTCTTCTCCTTTCCAGTTGATCTTTTCTGAGTTATGTCAGAGAGCACATTTCTTTAGAATTAATTCACTACTTTTTGTATATTTATAATATGGAGTCAACTGGGTCCTCCTTTGAAGTATTCCATGGTGCTCTGAGAGAGAAGGAAAAAAGAAGTTGGAAGTCTTCCTAGATCAATCTCATGGTACAAGCTTGATGTTGTTTATTAACTTGTTTCTGACTGAGTCTCCCAGAGACACTTGTGAGAGTTACTGTTGGAGTCCCACAGTGACAGTCCTATGTTGCTATCCTGGTTTCTTCTCTTCCTAAAACCTTTCATATTGATCTCCATTATAATATTGCATTCCTATCTGTGTGACCCTAGATAAATCACACATTTCCCTTCAATTTCCACACCACTAAAATGAATGGGTTGGACTCAATGATCTCTGGATATAGATCTAAATCTATGGCATATGGTCCTAGTTCAGTCTTCCATTCTACTTCTCTTTGATAGTCCCAACCAGTCTAGTACCAGGTCTATTCACTCCTCTCCCTTATCTGGATCTTGGGCACTTTCCCATGTTTAAATTAGTTACTGTTCTACAGATATACAAAGAAGAATGGTCTGCTTCAACCCAGGGACAAAGCCTCTTGGCTTTCCAAGAGGAAGAAAGAGGTAATCTTGGAAGTATATTCCGGAAGTGACATTTTCTGATTTTTGCAAGTGATGTTTTTCAGGCAATGAAAAGTACAGTAATCAGTGCCATTGTCTCTAGAATCGAGTGTTCTGACCATCTTTCTTTCCACTCTTAGGCCACTGTTCCTGTTTCTAATAACTATTCCATCTGTTCCTTTTTGCGCCCTCCCATAGGACCACAGATACACAGCTGTAAGAAACCTTAGAAATCAATATCTAGTCCAACACTCTCACTCACTCCTTTTACAAATGTGGAAATTAAGACCTCCTGAAAGACGGCAAGTGATTTAAGGTCACTCTCCCAATTCATATGGGTAATTAAAAAGCCATCATTTGAACCCAAGTCATATAACTCCAAATCTACCAGTCTTTGTACATAACCATGTCTATTTTAGTCTATTTTTATTTCTTTCTGTGCATTTCTATATATCACTTGCTCATCTCCCTCACTAATTGTATGTCACTGTTACTATACTGGTATTTCCATGTTAACAAGGGGGTCTAAGATAATAAAAAATGTTTATATATATATATATGTGTATAGATAGATAGATAGGTAGATAGATAGATAGATACATATTCAAGGTGATATCAGGAATGCTGATCCATAGGACAGAAGAAGGATAAAGTCAGAGACATGTTCATAGTATGATCAAGAGGCCAGAAATCTATCCCTGGAATGAGCAGACATGTTCAAGAACAATCTCTCGGCATTGTCTTATCATTTGGAAATAATCATTTGATCTGTCCCTATTCAATGGATATAGCCTCAATCATTTGCATGCTAGAGATAGCTTTCTACCTACATTACGGGCAGATCAGATCTCACAAAAACCTCCATCAATATTTGGGACTAAGTTCTTTGGTATCCATCAATCAGCTCTTTTAAGCTTTCCTGGTCCTCAAAGCAGTGATCATCACATACAAACATATTATCTTGGACACAGAGCATTGAAAACTAATTTTTTTATTAACCTCCTGTCCCTCTGTAGCAAAAAATATTCAGCAGCAATGGCAGGATAAATGGGAACAATACTGTTGAGTAAGAGAGAAGAATAAAATGGCTATAATTACATGGTAATCAAAGACTGAAAGAGTAAAAAAAGACACAGGTGTTAGTGCCAAGAAAGGGAGCAAAAGTAAAAGAGAAAGAGAGTCAGATTTCTGCATCAAAGAAAAAACCAAAATAAACCCATTTCTACTTTCTTCTTGCAATCTCTTCCTGTATTCACAGCGTAAAGAGCTGGAGATAAAATCTATGTCCATTCAATGGCAATAACTAAGCATATTATGGCACATGAAAATATTGGAATGATACCAAGCCATATGAAATGATGAATATTCAGAATATAGAGAAGTATGAGAAGACTTCCTTCACCCCAGTCTCCTCAGTGGTAGAGAGAGAACACAATATTCCTTTGTACCAAAAAATTCTTACCAATAACTCTTCCAACTAAGACTTTTCCCTCTTTAGTTAGCTCTAAAGGGCCAATCTCCACAGGGCAGTCAAGTAAAGAGGTGTGGAAAGCGTGAAGGGGAAAAGGAGAGAGGAGGTAAGGGAAGGAAATGAGGGGAAGAGAGATGGAAGAAAAGGGAAGGAAGAAGGGAAGGAAAGAAGAAATGATGGTAGGAAGAGAGGAAGGAAGAGAGGGAGGAAGGAAGGAAGGAAGGAAGGAAGGAAGGAAGGAAGGAAGGAAGGAAGGAAGGAAGGAAAGAAGGATGGATTAGGGGAAAACTTACTATGTGCCAGGCACTATGCTAAGTGTTTAACTCTTTTGGATTTATTTTAACTATATTTCTTTTGTACATATTTATATATGCACTTGTCTCTCCTATTAAAAGCAGCCTTCTTGCAGTAAGGGTTGCTTTATTATTGATTTTTTTTATATATCCCCAGTGGCTAGAATGTAATAGATACTTTAAAAAATACTTATTGATTTATTGGTTTATAACAACTTATATCTCTATATAGCATGTTAAGCTTTAAAAAAGCATCATCCTCACAATAACCCAGAAAGATAGGTGGTACAAGTGTCATCATTTTACATATAAGTAAACTGAGGAAAACTTAGGGTAGATGATAAGTCCAGGATCATATAGCCAGTATATATTGAGAGCAGGAACTTGAACCTAGGTCTTCAGGGTCTGAGACTAAAGTTCACACTGTACTATTGTCTCAAAGAGTTAGAAAAAGCGATATACAAAAATATGCATCTTGTTTATATACCTGTGATTGCTTTGTTTGTAAATAGTATATCTTAAGAATATGAGAAGAAGGTGAAGGAGGAGGAGGAGGATTTAGTAAGAAGAGGAGAAAGAGAAAGGAAGGAAGGAAGGAAGGAAGGAAGGAAGGAAGGAAGGAAGGAAGGAAGGAAGGAAGGAAGGAAGGAAGGAAGAAAGAAAGGAAGGAAAGAAAGAAAGAAAGAAAGAAAGAAAGAAAGAAAGAAAGAAAGAGAAAGAAAGGAAGAAAGAAAGAAAGAAAGGAAGGAAGAAAGGAAGGAAGGAAGGAAGGAAGGAAGGAAGGAAGGAAGGAAGGAAGGAAGGAAGAAAGGAAGAAAGAAAGAAAGGAAGAAAGAAAGGAAGGAAGAAAGAAAGGAAGAAAGGAAGAAAGAAAGAAAGAAAAAGAAAGAAAGAAAGAAAGAAAGAAAGAAAGAAAGAAAGAAAGAAAGAAAGAAAGAAAGAAAGGAAGGAAGGAAGGAAGGAAGGAAGAAAGAAAGAAAGAAAGAAAGAAAGAGGAAAAGAAAGAAAGAACAAAAGAAAGAAAGGAAGGAAGAGGTATAGAGGAAGATGAAGAAAGATGTGAATCAAAAGCAAAAGAGAAGAATAAAAGATTCGGTCACTCATTTACATGACTTTGCACAGGCTGTCTCCTGAAACTAGAATGAATTCCCTTTTTTTTCCACCTCTTAGACTCTATAACTTCATTTAAAACTTAACTTATTGCCAAATCCTATGGAGAAAGGGTCTGATACATATAACTCTTAATGCCCTTCTCTGATTATATTTTATTTAGTTATCTATTTAAATGTTGTGCAACTCACTAATAGAAATTAAGGTACTAGAAGACATGGATTATTTGCTAATTGTCTTTGTACTCCCATGACCCACCACAGGCTCAGCACTTAGGAAATGCTTCTTGGATGAATGAATGAGACACCTTGTCTGAGTGTTATTGTACAAATCTCTAACTTTTTTTGGATCTCAATTTTCCCACCTGCTAAAGGAATATTATAATTCTCAAACTTTTTTTACTAACTTATAGGGTGCTCATGAGGACCAAATGGGATAGTTATTATGAAAGTGATCTGAAAACGCTGATAAGATAATCATCGTACTCTTATAAAATAACACGCATCAGAAAGAAACTGGGAGGTGGAGAGGCAACAAAAGAAACAGATAAATGCTATAGAAGAAACCCCCCCAAAAAAACCTGGGAAGCTTAAGGCATGAAGAAATAAAAGTATAATATTTGAAGGAGAGAGATCAATTCATATAGAACCAAAGAGTTATGGGTCAAAGTTGAGTGAATAAACATAATAGAGGGGGGTATTCTTATATAGGGACAGTATTGAGTTCCCTTGCTGCTTCCCTGCAAATTCCAGGCAAATATCTTTATAGTTATCCAAAAGGAATGTTTGTTTCCTTCTCTGGGTCCCTCAAAACTCTTTCTTTACCTTCTTATGTTTACTAAACTATTTTTTTATTTCTATAAATGCAGTGCTCCCTAAGTGGATTATAGGCCCTTTGAGGATAGTACCTTATTATGTTTTTCATTCACACATCCTAGCACCATGCCCTACACGTTATAGGTATTTAATAAATCTGTAGAGCTAGATTGAACTGAATTCTATGTTTTTTTTTAAAGTAATAGAATTTGACAATATAGAAAATATTGTATGTTTATGTCAGGTAAAGCAGGGACCAGGAAAATGGATCTAGTCACAGAATCAACACAGGTAAAACAAATGAGAGGCTTCAGGGAACACTGAAGGTTATATTCTGGGGACCAAAGCATAAGGGAACATCACTGTAGGTCCTCTAACATTAGGGAATAAAAGAAGCAATAGATGCTTTTCTTATCCTGGAGAACCTATGTAATCTCTTTTATACAGAAAACATGAAAAAAGAATCTATATTCTGTGATTTTATTTTTTAACAAATTTATTTATTTTCAGTTTTTAACATTCACTTTCACAAGATTATGAATTCCAAATTTTCTCCCCCAGCTCTCCCCTCCCCCAACCCCAGGACAGCTTGCATTTTGATTACCCCTTCCTCCAATCTGCCCTCCCTTGTATTACCCTCCCACCCTCTTTTCTTATCCCCTTCCCTTCTATTTTCCTACAAGGCAAGATAGATTTCTATACCCCATTGCCTGTATATGTTATTCCTCAGTTGCATGTAAAAAACAATTTTAACATTCATGTTTAAAGCCTTGAGTTCCACATTCTCTCCCTTCCTCCCTTCCTTCCCACCCTCACTGAGAAAGCAAGCAGTTTGATATAGGTTATACATGTGTAGTCATATAAAACACTTCCATTAACAATCATGTTGTGAAAGACTAACTATATTATCCTCTCTCTTGTTCTGTCCTCCATTTATTCTATTCTCTCCTTTGACCTGTCCCTCCACAAAAGTGTTTGCTTCTGATTTCCCCTTCCCCCAATCTGCCATCCCTTCTATTATCTCCCCTCTCTTATCCCCTTCTTCCCGGATTTCCTGTAGGGTAAGATAGATTTCCATATCCAATTGAGTGTGTATGTTATCTCCTCCTTAAGCCAAATCTGATGAGAGTAAGGCTCACTTGTTCCCTCTCACCTTCCCTCTCTTCCCTTCCATTGTAAAATCTCTTTCTTGCCTCTTTTTTGTGAGATGATTTATTACCTTCTACCTTTTCCTTTCTCTTTCTGTCAGTACATAGCTCTCAAAACTTGCTTTTATTTTTTAGGTATCATCCCTTCATATTCAGCTCACCCTATGCCCTCTGTCTACACACACACACACACACACACACACACACATGCACACATGCACACAGGTATATGTATACATATGTCTATACATATATACATACACATACTTATATACATACATAGATACTTATATATACATACACATACAACACACACACACACACAAACACATGCACACACACACACACAAACATATATATCTACCCTAACACTGAGAAAGTTCTCTTGAGTTACAAATATCTGACTCTTTAAGTAATGTTGGACGAGTCTGGGTTTATCATTTCAGACTGAGAAAATGAAGACTTTTCAAGTGAAACCCTTTCTGTCTTTGGCTAACTTGTTCCTCTAGCTCTGCTCAACCTTTACCTGTCTGTGGAGTGGAGAAATTTCTGGGGTACCAAAACCCTGAAAAGGAAAAAGAGAATGACTTACCAATCCTGGTAGCAGAGGGGTTCCCATATCTGTCTCAGCTATAAGCTGTACAGTTTGTGTAGTCTCAAAGAAGGAGATTTTATTCTAATGGCATATCCTTCTGTGGGTAACTTTCTCCAAGGGAACCCCCAAATCTGATATTTCTGAACAGGAATCATGGCCCTAAGGCCCAGAGCAAACGTTTACTCTAAGTTAATCCCTTGATTACTGAAGCAGATTTTCAGCCACTAGGGAGCAACTAGACAGGTTTAGAGATAGGGGAATTCCAAGTTACCTTAGGTAGAGGTGGCTATTGGCACAGTGGTTGAGGCTGTATAAACCACCTCTCCAGTTATGCTGTTCCTCAGGCAGAGAAGGGGTAGCAGGAGGTAGTTAACTTTGAATTACAATTATGGCAGGCCTATGACCTGAAGCCAGGAGGATCATAGGAGAAAGATGGAATAAAGATAGTTAAAGTAACTCCCTCCTCCCCCACACCAACCTTATCTAGAAATAGGGGAGATATGGCCTGAAAAAAAGAGCAAGGATATTAGGCTGCAGAAAATGAGCCTGTATTAGCTAGGTATCCAAGTTCATGAGCAATAGTTTGGTGGTTTGGGAAATAGTGGCAGGAAACAGGAGCACAGATCAGGTAGGCAGAGGCTGGACCATCAGAAAGGAAGGAACATCTTCCTTTGTTTGCCAGTGGATTAATACAAATGACTAGAATGACTCCTAAACTTAATGAATGTATCTATTGTAAAAGGTTTCTGTACTTCTGGTACCATAATTAATTAAGATCTAAAACTTATTATGCCTGGTATACTTCTTGTCCTATATAAAGATACCTTTCATGACTCTCTAATCTTGACCAAGTTCCCTTCCCTCTCCAGGTATAAACCTCTATATTACTGTTCCCTACCCTCTTCCTATATCTTTATCCCATCACCAGGCCCAGTTTCTTGCTCATCCCAAGATTCCATTGGGTTTCCCAAGGTTTTACTCAACTTACCTTTTAATTTCCAGTTTAATTTCCATAACCTCCCTAATCTCCAGCTCCTTCTTTGTCACATGTCCACCTAGAACATAACCCTAAATCCTAAATAAGGACTTCTAATTCTGTCATGTTAATGGAAGAAGTGTTGCTCTTAGAGGGTGGAAGTGAGGACAAGCCCATGCCAGGGACTAGCATCCCATGCTCCAGAGGGATCTCACTCCACTCTCATGATGGATAGAGGCAGCGGAACCTGAAAGAACTTGATATTTGGTTGTGAGCAAGACTTAAATATCATAAAAATTCTTGCAAAACTTGACATGTTCTGCAAAGGCACAATATTTTATCTAACCTGATGGAGGAGGCAGCAACAGAAAATAAAAAGGTGTGGGATAATGGGCCAGGGCCTTTTACTCATGAAGCCTGAGGGTCTATTTGGCCAGACATTTAGGGATCCTTCATTTAGAACACCATGGTAGTTTCCAGGGGAGAAGAAAAAAGAAAAAAAATGAATGACCTAACCTTGTCCTCATGGGCCTATGCTTTGTGATGGGAATAAGATATGTGTGGAGGTAAATATGATGATACTCTATATTACATGCTAAAAGCATCAGAGAACCGTGAAATAGAGACTCGTAAGGCCTAAAGGAGAAAGACTTATGAATAAAAACATAATTCTGATGGTAGAATGAAGGATGGAATGGAGGGAAAAGATAGAAGAGGAAAGTAGAAAACCCCTGTCTGGATGTTTTCTACCAATACTATATCTGCTTTCCAGATGTGAATACCAGAATGAACACCATTTGCCAGCTTTTTAGCTTTTCATGACATTAGTCTCTCCCCATTCTCCTCCCAGATATCTCTTTACTTCCTTGAAATCTCAGCTCAAATCTCACAATTTAGCAGAATTCCTTTCCTCTTCTTCTCATAATGGCTTCCCTCTGTTTATTTTCTCCAATTTATTTTGTATGCTTGTTTGTGCATATTCATTTGCAAGTTCTCTCTCTGATTAAGCTATGGGTTTCTTAAAAACAGGGATGTATTCTGCCTCTTCTTTACATGCTCAGTTCTTGGCACAGTGCCTGGAATATACCTGGCACCAAATAAATTTAATTGACTGTGGTGGTGTGTGCAAAGGAGGACCTTTATCGGTCCTCTGTCAGAGGAAGTGAAAGGAGGGGATGGATATAAGAAATGCTGAAAAGGAAAGAAAGTAAAAAATCAAAGGAGAGCAAAAACTCAAAAAAAAAATTTAGGAGTTGTTTAAAAATGGAATACTGTGCAGAAACTGCTGCCACAGTCAGAAATGGTGAAATCAGGAGAAACAATTTTAGGAGGAAAAGTAACAGACTTTGGTTTCCTTAGGTTCTCTAAGGCAAAGACATCCAAGGGCCAGTTCTCATTATTCAGAAGCAACACACATCCTTCCAAAGTGAGGCAATTTGACTTTGGGATATAGAAACATGGGTTGCATATAAAAACAGCCAACGAGATCCCAAATAATTTAGTATGTGCCAAATTCAAAGAAGGATGGATTTTTAAGAGGGAAGATAAAATTGCTTTTAGAAAGTCATATCTTGTCACCATGACTAGCCTAAGCCTATTTCCATTGCCAGAAGCCCCAGAGTCCTAAGAGGGGGGCAAACAAATGGGCTGAAGTTGTTGACCTGCTGAATCATTAAATATACAATGAAGAATGGGAAGCCATTCTTGATGTGGAAAGCTTTTAGTCCTGGAATACCCAGCAGCAGGAAGGAGAAGGGATGGAACTGTGTGTTATTGGTAGAGTGCATCCTTTGTGTAATTTCAAATGGCCGCAGTCACTGTAGAATGATTTTCATTTAATTTATTGGACACTGGTTCACTACTTTGTAAAGCAATCCGTTATCCTAGAGATAAAGAAAATGTAAGTTTCTTTCATTAATCAAACATTCAAATTTTAGAGTAATATAATCTTAGCACAGGCTTATTCAACTTGAACGTAGAATGTAAATTCCTGCAAATGACGTCTCTAACAAGTGGCAATACAGCCTCTATTTGAAGTTCTCTAGAAATGGGGAATTCAAAATCTGTTTCCCTTCTCTATAGCTTTATTCGTTAGGCCATCTTTCTTTATTTAAATTTAAATCGTCACTTTCTCTAAATTTCTTGCACTGAACCTAATTCTATATTTTGGGATCAATTGACAGCTACCCCAAATCTGAAAATACCTATTTGGGACTTCTCCAGGTTAAACACCTTCATTTCCCTTATCCTTTTTATGTATCACATAGATTTGAATAACCTGACCATATTTCTCTGAATATTTTCCGTGTTTTTAACTTCTTTTTTTCCAAACATAGCTCCTGGAATTAAACACCATTCTTCAGATTCTTTCTGATAATAGCGAAGTATAACCATCTAATTCATTTCTGCTTACATTTACTAAGCACTGGATATGTACAAGGCACTATGATGCTAGACATACAAAGCAAAAAAAAGAAAAACAAAAAAAAATAAGCAAGCACATAAAAATAACCCCTGCTCTCAAGAAGCTTCCAATATAGTGGATAATACAATAACCACAAATATAAATAAATACAAGATTATTAGAAGAGGGCTGCAGAAAAGTCTGGAATCATGGACTAGAACCAAAGGAAGGAAGGAAGGAAGGAAGGAAGGAAGGAAGGAAGGAAGGAAGGAAGGAAGGAAGGAAGGAAGGAAGGAAGGAAGGAAGGAAGGAAGTTATTGAAAATGACAGCAGGTGAAATTTTATTACAAATTTAATGGAACACTATCACATCATAATAAATGATAAACGAAGAGTTAGAGAAACATGGAATCATCCATATGAACTGATGCATCAAGAAGTAGGACCATAAGAATATTATAAATGGTAACTATAATAACTACAGCAGCTAAGTGGCACAGTGGATAGAGTACTGGGACTGGATTCAGGAAAACTCGTCTTCCTGAATTCAGATCTGGCCTCAGACACTTACCAGGTGTATAACCTTAAACACTTCACTTAACCCTGTTTGCTTCAGTTTCCTCATTTGTAAAATGATCTGGAGAAGAAAATAGCAAACTACTCCAGCATTGCCAAGAAAACTCCAAATAAGGTCACCAAGAGTTGGACATGACTGAAAAACAACTGAACTGAATGGTATATTTAAAACACACACACACACACACACACACACACACACACACACACTAAAAGGCAGCTGATTATGGCCAAATATAATGACCAATGTAGTCCACAGAGATAAAATAGTGAAACACTGCTCCTCTCCTTCCCTCCCCCTTCCCCTTTTCCAGCAGAAAAGTAGGAGACTATGGCTATTTAATGTAACATGCTCTGACATATGGTTGCTGTGTTGTTCAATTTTTTAAATTGTTTTCTTTGTTACATGTTAGAGATTGATGGGGCACATATATTGGGATAGAACTAAACTGTTACAACAATAATATATATATTTAAAAGTTATAAAACATTTTTAGAAGCCTAGTACCTAATAGGATCCCGAAAAGAGGCTTGTGAAGAAGGTACCCCTATGATTCCATTTTATGGAGGAGAAATGTACTACTTATTAGGAGGCAGACAGCTCAACCCCCATATAACACTGAAGTAACCCACTGAAGTTTGCAGTAAACTGAATAATGATCAAGAAATCAAGTGATAAAGTAAGTAGCTTCTTCTACACGGGAACTGAAAGGAAAAAAAGTCAGTAAGAATCCAAGAACAGTAGGTGATATCCCAGCCTGCTTAGCAGTGCCGGGACCAGCACTTCCTAATGCAAAACAAGATAACACATGCAATCTCTAAAGCTTTGTACAAGAGGAAAGCAAAAGGAGAGACCTCCCCTAAGAAACTGCCAAGGAAATTAGAGAGCCAAAGGACAGAGAAGTTAGAGAACCAAAAGAACAGCAGTGGGCAGCCATCAGCAACCAGAAACTCTGGCTCTCCTGCAATGCTCATCCTAAGCCCAGGAAGAAGGGAGGGAATTGGAAAAGAGAAATAGCATTTATGTAGCTCCTACTATGTGCCAAGTATGGGCTAAGTACTTTTTACAAGTATTTTCTCATTTAATTCTAACAACAACTGTTAAGAGGTAGGTGCTATTAATACTCCTATTTTATTATTGAGAAAACTGAGGCAAAAGAGGTGAAAGAGGCCATATATTAATTCAGGTCTTCCTAACATTAGGCTCAGAGTTCTATCTATAGCTACCTCAGGTGCTTTTAGGTGTTGTGGGTCTCTAATATTCTATCCTGAGGTGCCAGAGAAAACTCTGAAGATCTCTTGCTCAGAAACTTAAAGAACCAGAAGACCTAACCTTGTTAAATGGAAATCAGTGCAAGAACCTGAGAGAGAAAGGAGGCAATAATGCAGGACTGACCACCTTGCCCGAAAAGCACAGGGGGGTGGGTAGACCAATCTTAGCTCTTGCACAAAGTCTTAATTAAGGAAATAAAAAAATGGAGAGATAATCATAATAATAATAAGAAGAAGACGAATGATAACATTTATATAATGCTTTATTATGTGCCAGCCATAGTGCCAGATGCTTTACACTATCTCTCATCACCCCACATCCAATGTGTTGCCAAAGCCTATTGATTTTATCTCTGTAACACATCTCTCACAAATGCCTCCATTTCTTCTCTCACATTATCACCATCTTGGTACAGTCTCTCATCACCTCATACTGGGAATATTGTCACAATCTGCTGATTGATCTAACCACCAATCTCTCCCTACTTCAGTCCATCTAAACAACTATCAAGGAGATCTTCCTAAAGGTCAAGTCTGAACTTGTCACTCCTTTACTCAATAAGATCCAGTGACTCACTGTCACCACCAGGATCGAAACCAAAATCCCCTCTTGGGTGTTTAAAATAATTCATAACCAGCTCACTGCCCTTACCTTCCCATCATTATAATCACACCTTCTACTTCTAAATGCAGGCATTGTTTTTGTCAGTCGTGCAGGATATACTCTGCCTCCTCATCTCCACCTCCTTCATTACTTAGCTTCCTTCAAGTCTAAGCTAAAATCAAATCTTCTAAAGAAAGCTTTTCCTGATTCCTCTTAATTCCAGTGTCTTCCCTCTCTTGATTATCTCCATTATCCCTCTATACAGTATGATAGTGTATTAGTACATAGGTGTTTGCATATTGTCTCCTCAGTCGAATCCGAGATCCTTGAGTATAAGAAAGTATTTCTAGACTAGAGTTATGAGAAAGAAGTGACTAGAAATATTGTCATGTGAAGGTCATTTGAAAGAATTGGAGCATTTTAGCTTAGAGAAGAGAAGATTTGTTGGGGGGATCATAATTGTCTTCAACTATGTGTAAGTCTGTCATTTAGAAGAGTAATCTGCCTTGTTTTTGTTGTGGTGTGCTGGATAGAGGATTAGATGTGGAGTTAGGAAGCTCTGAATTTGAATCCTGGTTTAACTAATTACTTGCTATGTGGTTCTAGTCACACTTAACATCCCTGACCCTCATTTATTTCATCTGTGAAATAAAGTGGTTGGGATTCATGACCTCTATGGTTCCTTTATGCATAAATTTAGGATCCAATGGTCCCATCATCACAAGGGAAGAGCTAGGAGCCATGGTTAGAAGTTGCAGAGAACAATATTTCAGCTCAACGTAAAGAAATAATTATAACTCTCAACAATTATATCTATGTAATATAAAGGGGGAGGAAGTGGGGTCCCCCTCTCTGGAGACCTTTAAGTGGAGGTTAAATGGCTAGGATTTCTGTCTAGTTGTAGTTTAGGCAAGGTGGCCTCTGAGACACCATTTAACTCAGTTTCTGTGATTTCATGATTTGGACTTCATGGACCTGTGCAATAGAGAATCTTTCTCCTCTGCTAGACAGCCCAAGAGTCATTTCTATTTAGTATCATGGAAAGTCTTTTCATCTACACAGAAACATGCCCCCTGCCTATAAAGTGGTATATGAGTCTACTAAGTTTTCGTGTCCCCTAAACAGACATCCTTTATCATCCACACTGCCTTTCCTGCTCACCTATTACTTACTTTTTTTTCACTTTCTTCCTCCTCCATACTTTTCTTCTTGGACTTACTATCTATTCAGAAACCCCTAGTTTCTTCTCTAAAGGAAGACTATCTCAGTTTCAACTTCTCTTTCGTTGGCGTTCATGGCTTTATGGTCTAACATGCTGCCTAGTATCCCTTTATTGGGTCTCTGAACTACTTTTACTGCTTTAAATAACATGATTGTCCACTGTTTTTTCTCATATGGGCATCTAGGTGGTACAGTGAATAGAGTTCTAGGTCAGGGATCAGGGAGAGATGAGTTCAAATCTAACCCCAGATACTTTTTAGCTGTTTGACCCTGGGCAACTTTACCTTTATTTGCCTCAGTTTCTTCAACTATAAAATTGTGATATCAGCACTTATCTCAGGGTTGTTGTGAGAATCAAATAAGATTTTATTAGTAATGCACTTAACACAGGGCCTGGCATATAGTATGTACTATATAATATGTATCTTCCTTCCTCAATTTATTCTTTAACCATGTATTCCACACATGTTTAACCAGAGAATATATCAGAAACTTAGGACTCCTAGACCTTCACTATTACTTAGAAGTAAATGATAAGGGAAAAGACATCAAGGACAGCAAATTAATCATCCATGTGGAATTTTTCCCAACAGAGCAGTGGAAAAAAATACTAGATGCTGTTTGTATCTAAATGGTTGGATATGAAGGAGAATCAAAGGTACTACAGTAGTCTACAAAATTGCACATGTTAGGGCAAGTTTTTGTTTGTTTGTTTTGGTTTTTTAGTGGAGCTAAAGATAGTAGGTAAAAGAATATAATGTGAAGGAATCAGAGAAGGCATGAAAGGAATTTAGAAATCAAAGTGAAAATGAGTCATATCAATACTTTGACATTTGAGTGTTCATCACTACTAGATGAAAGCAGCCAAAATAAGGATTTTTCAAAAACTACTCACAAGCAAGGGTAAGGAAGGAGCTATTCTGAATTTACAGTTTCATTCAAAAGGCTATCAATATCTTCCCTGACAGGGACATCAGACCAGATATCAGGGTCCACAATACAAACAGTTAGCTCAGAAGATTGGTCTTATAGTAATACAGATAATAGCCATGGTGCTCTGGTGGCCAGGCAGATGTGGTAATTAGTCCCTTATAATTTTAAGGAGTTTAAAGGAAGACTTTTAAAAAGGGAAGTTAGAATAACAGTGGGATTATTATTCTTAGGAAGAGACATCTCCTGATATGATCATATGTTTGGCTAGTGAATATTCCCTAAGGCTCCCATGAAAGTGCAAATTAAAATGTTGGAGTTCCAATTCCGATTCATTTCTTGAGCATCATCTTTAACACCTTTTCCCGGATCTGTTTTGTCCTAACCCCATAGATGACAGGGTTAAGCATGGGCGGGACAACAACATAGAGATTGGCCAGGAGGATATGAATGTAACTAGAGATATTCCTGCCAAAGCGGTGGGTCATGAAAGAGAATAAGGCTGGAGTATAAAAGGCCAAGATGACACAAACATGCGAGCCACAGGTGCTCAGGGCTTTTATTCTGGCATCCTGGGAAGGGAGGTGAAAGACAGCTTGGAGAATGAGAACATAGGATAGAGCTATAGCTACAATGTCTAACAATAGACTCCCAATAGCACATAGGCCATAGACCATATTGACTCTGATGCTAGCACAAGCCAATCGAGCAATGCCCATGTGTTCACAGTAGGTATGAGGAATGACATGGTTTCCACAAAAAGGAAGCCGAAGGATCAAGAACACAAAGGGGATCGCTGTGAAGAAAGTCCTCACCACCACCACAATGCCCATCAAGACTACCAACCTGTTGGTGAGGACAGTGCTGTAATGCAAAGGATTGCAGATGGCTACATAGCGATCATAAGCCATAGATGATAACAAAGCTGATTCCATTCCAGTGAACATATGGATAAAGAACATCTGTGTGACACAAGCCCCAAAGCTGATCTCCCTCAATCTGAACCAAAAGATTCCCAGCATCTTAGGAATTGTGGTTGTGGATAGGCCTTGGTCAATGGTGGCCAACATGGCCAGAAAGTAGAACATGGGCTGGTGAAGTGTCTTCTCTGTCTGTATCACAAACAATATAGTGATATTTCCCAAGAGGGCAATAATATATACAATGCAAAAAGGGAAGCCAATCCACATGTGGAAATTTTCCAATCCTGGAATTCCTAGTAATATGAAAAAGGGGGGATGGAATTGAGTATCATTGGGATGGGGCATCCTTTTTGTCTTTGCAGATGGTTATGGTCATTGCAGACAGACTTTCAAACACTGGAGAGGATTCACATGTTATCACTTCGTACTTCTGTATTCCTAGAGAGATATTGGAAAGTTTGTTTGTTTTGGTAATACTTTTAGAGTAAAATAATCTCAGAATCTAACAGGACTTCAGAGATTAGAATCTCATTAAACAT
>CM053622.1:746169365-746186547 GCA_028646595.1 Phalanger gymnotis
CAATCCGTTCACCACATGCACTATTCCCCTCCCTGTGGCTATATAGAAATAGTTTCAGAACTATGTTCAGGGTAAAGCGATGAGAAAATGCTACTCACATCCTTCTTTGCTGAGGTGGGGGTCTATGGGTGTGATATATGGCATATACTTACCATAATCCATGTGCTGATTAGTTTTGCTGAACTGTTTTGTTTTCTTTTCCTTTCTTTTCATTCTGTGTTAAAATGAGCCATTTATTGGGTCCAGGAGAGCAAAGATATGTTTAGAAATGAAAGTAAAGTAAGATCAAAAATCAATCATTTTTTAAGAAAAAAAAGATAAAACTGCCAAGGCTGGGAAAAGCACAATAACAACAACGAGTCTGTTGTTTGACTCACCAAGACTGATACCAAAAGGAAATCTTGTGTCTGTCTTGACATCACTCTGCTGACCTCTGAATAGGTGTGAGGAGAGATGCATTCTATTGTAAAAACCACTGAATGGTTTCAGCCTTAAAACTCCTGAACCCTCCTTAGGGACTGCCCTTTGGGAAACCAAAAGAGCCCAATTCCTTTAGGCAGGTAACCAACAAACACTCCGCCCAATAGGGAGCCATTGTAGACCCATTTGGGACCTGACTTCAGGGCTGGGGAATGATGAGAGTGGGCCTACTTCTGAGCCAATAAGCGCCACTCTTCTCCAAATGAACTGTATGAAACAGGTGAGATAATTTAGCAGAAGGGCCACAACTCAGAGAATTGCCTAGGGGGAAAATGGAAGTAGGAGCTGTGTGAACATGCTTCACTTCTCCCCAGGTATGGAAGAAATGAGATTCTGTGTAGAAAAAGCTTGAGAAACAGGGAAATTAGTGGACAATAATGTAAATAAAAATGAACAAATAGGGGAAGGGGGAAGATGGACATCCATTCCAATACAAGGAATGGATGAAACTCATGGAAAGGGAGACCACCTAGTTTATGTTTTTTTTCTTTGCTTGGAAAAGGGGAACATAAACAAATATGAACTGAGGGCACAGCAAATATTATGTCATTAAAGTGTTACAATTAATGAGTTTGCTTGAAAAATGTATCCTCAGAAAATATATTTTGCTCAGCAACCTTTTAATTATTAACATGAAGCATGGCATAAAATTTCAAGCAGTAGGCTAGGGAAACATGTTCATTTCATAATTGTAATAGAGGGCATCTTGCCTAAGAGCCAAGTGGAAGTGAAGTGAGACTCGCTGTAGATTATGAGTTTCTACAAATGGTCCTTTATTTGTGTGATTTTGGGCTGAATTCCTCAAGTCACAGAACATTACAACATCACCTCAGAGAAATAGATCTTTTAACTAATTATTAGTGTTTGAATTCATACATTCTAGACAGTATCTCCTAATAGATACTCATAGGCTTAGAATTCAATAGAAGAAGAAAGAAGGCTAAATTGTTCTGTGAATGTTGTGTACTACTTTTAAGGATACTCAGCACAAAGATTTTTTTTAAACATAAATGATTTTCCCTTTCCTTCTTCCTCTCCTTCTGCCTCTGCCTCTGCCTCTCCCTCTCCCTTTTCCTCCTCTGCCCAAAGCAGGTACATTTCAATGGCTAAAGGCTGCCTCCTTAACTTTGGGTTTATTGACTAGATTTGTTTCTCAAAACAAAGCCTTAAACCCAATTGACTTTGGAGCTCATAGATTGGACAAGAGGTGTCTGCCCTACTAGCACAGAATGAATGTAAATTCTAAATAGTAACTGTTTCTCTTTTGGGCAGCAACCCTGAGGGTCTTCCCCTCCCACGTTGATTTTTTTTTTTTGAGTTTTGATTAAAGGGGCCATCCCTTGATTAATTTCTTAAAGAGGCCTATTCACTAAATGGGCATTACCTCACTCAAAGTGGGAACCTGAAAAGACCTTAGCCTAAAAGGGCCAGGGTCTCCCAATGCATCCTGGGCCATCTCCTGGTGAGTATCACACCATTGGACCCAGGTGGTTCTGGAGGAGAGAGTGAGGCTGGTGACCTTGCAGAGCCCTGTAAGATATATTGTAAAATACAAAATTCAGTTTCTACACAGATAGAGCCATAGAGACCCTCTTGGGAAATGTTCCACACAGAGGATGTGACAATCTAAAGGTTGCCAGCCTAGGGCCCCTGTGCCAATCTTGTGAAATAAGTTTCCACACATATGAAGCCATAGGGACCTTGTGAAACAAGTGTCTACACAGAAGGCCCTGACCTTATGACAATGCAAAGATTGCTGAGATAAGATAAAAAGCTTGACCAGTCAGCAATATATAGAAGGAGCTCAGAAGCCACAAACTTTGGGGCCCCAGGGAAACTGGAGCAAATTGGCTAGAGTTGAGGCCTGTTCAGCAACAATGTAGCAACTCCTTGGTAACTGAAATGGACATGCAGGGAATGTTGAAACCTGGAAGGATCAGGACCAATCCTGATCTAGAAGGGGAGGAGAGTGGGAGTAGGGGGTTTGTAGTTACTAATCCCATAAAGCCTAATTCCACTTCTGTGCACTCTTCTTTTCTGAGGAGTTGTGCCCCCTTCTCGAGAATCGAAAGAGGAAACCTTTCATCCTCTTGAATGAAACGCTTGAGACACCAACTTCAGAACTGAGTCTGGAGTCTTCTTTATAACAGCCCTCCCTGGCTCAAATCAAAGTCAACTGCAAGTCATATCATCATATCCCTGATATCATGGCAATCTTCAAAAGCGAAGGACAAACGCAACACACAATCCAGCTTAAGGAATCTTGCAACTAGGGTGAGGAACTCAAAATGTGGGTGATACAAATGACAATGGATAGACACATTGTGAATAAAAGGGGCTGCATCCTATTTCCAAGGATGACTTATGAGGAAGAAGTGATATATGAGTTGTCACTGAGAAAATGTGTGATTACGGGAAAAACTGGACTACCATTGTGGGAAAAGTCAGGAAGAAGACATGGAGAGTCAGAGAGTTTCATTGTTACCTATGAAATGTTAAAATGACAACAACAACAAGGACATTAATGACAACTAAAGAAAGGCCTCCAATAAGTTGAATGGATTCACTAGGGGCAGGGGAGAGGGAGTCTAAGGAAAAATATGGTGAAGAATCACACAGGACAGAAAGCCTGAGTGGCTTGCAATAAATACATGTGAAGGAATTATGCATTGATGAAACCTCAGCTTTGAGGTAATGAGGCCAGATAAAGGCCTGGACTGAGATCACTTCTTTAGTCCAGATATAATATACAGGATCTCAGATCAAGAAAGGACCTGAAAAGTCATTTAATTCAACCAATACCTAAACAACAATACCCTTTCCTCTATACCTTTCAAGTCATCAAGGAGGTACCTAGGTGGTACAGTAGATAGAGCCCTGAACCAAAAGTCAGGATAACCTGAATTCAAATCTGGCCTTAGACACTTACTTCCTAAGTAGCTATGAGAACGTGGACAAGTAACATTCTTGGCCTCAATTCACTTACCTGTAAAATAGGGATAATAGTAGCACTTACCTCACAGGCTTATTGTAAGACTCAAGTGGATAATTATCGGGATAATATTTATGAAGTTTTTTGCAAACATTAAAGCAACATGTAAATGCTAGTAATTATAATCCTTTTTATTATCATAAATCAGCTTATATCGATATAAGGAACTCATCATCTCCTACAGATCTTCATTTTCTGAGACTATCAGGCCATGTTTTTCCAAGAAACAAAGACATTAGTTATCCTGTGGTTTAGGCTATTTCTGGAAAGACAGGAAGGCATCAACAATGATCACTCTCAAACTGAACAAGAAGATGTCCAACGCTTTAGGGATGGTGGCCCAGATCAATAGTGGCCATCATGGCCAAGAAGTAGAACATGGGCTGATGGAGACTCTGTGTTTGGATCACAAACCGTATGTTGATATTCCCTACCAGTGCAATCAGATACGCTATGCATAAAGGGAAACCAATCCAGGTGTACATAGATTCTAGACCTGGGATGCCTAGCCACAGGAAGGAGGAAGGATCTACCGTGTATCATTGAATGTGGACATCCTGCATAATGTATGGATAAAGAAGGATAACAAGGAGGAGATGAATCACTTAAAAATCAGGTTGGTAATGGAATCGTTTTAAAATAGTCCAGAAAAAGACAGGTCATTTCCCCAAAAGAAATCAAGCTAATTGAAAGAGGCATAATGGTGAGATCAAGAAGACCAATAATCCCTCTCTTCTTTTCTCTGGCTAGGTCATATGTAACTGGGAATTTTGGTGAATTCTAGGTGGTAGACTTTAGGAAGGATACTGATAAGCTGGAGGATATTCACAGCAACGAAAACAGGACAGTGAGAGGACTGGATGCCAAGATACAATAGAAGCAGCTAAGGAATTACAATGTTTATCCTAAAGAAGAGAGGACTCCTGGAAAACACTTTAGCTTTGTGGAGATTGCCAAGCAGAAGAAAGATTACATTTTTTCTTGGATCAATCAAGTGGTCAACAACTATTTAAAAGCTCTTCCTATCTGTCAGGGAGTATGTTGAATGTTAAAGATACAAAATAAGAAATCAGGCAAAATACTTAACTCCCATGAACTTTTCTTCTACTAAGAGGATGCAACATAGTCACAGATAAGTAAATGAAGAATATATACAAAAGAAAGACTCAGTGATTGGAAAAGTGCTAATGGCTTAATGGAGAAAATCTCCATGAATGAAGTAGCACTTGAGTTTGGAAAGTGGTGAGGGGCTCCAAGGGACAAAGATTTCCTGGCATGAGGCACAACCTGTAGAAAAGTACAGACGTGAAGGATAGATGTCATGGCTTAGTAAGTAGACCAGTTTGTCTGAAATGTTGAGGATATGGGGAGAAGTAAGATACAAACAGCCAGGCTTGAGCCATACTGAGAAGTACTTAAATGTCAAATGGAAGATTTATACTTCATCCTAAAGGCAAAAGGGAATCACTGAAGCTTCTTGAGCAGAGGGTTAACCTGGTCATGCCTGTGATTTAGAAATGACAAACACACTGATAGTACGGTAGCAGAAGAAGATTTTTTGCACTAATCCAGGTGAGATCAAATAAGAGCCTGGTGTGGGATAAGTATAGTGTGCATAGAGAGATGTTGAATATGAAAGATTTTGAGAAAGCAGAATTGACAAAAGTAAGCATGTAAGTATATGGGGAGGGGGCGTTAAGAAAGAGAGAAACAAGAATCTTAGATAATTCCTAATTCGCCACCATTGGTAAATGGAAGAATGATGATGCCCTTGACAGAAATAAAAATATTAGGATTAGGGTTGATTATAAAGGTAAAGATGACTGCTTTGGTTTGGGTCATGGTGAGTATGATAGATTTATTGGACATCTAGATATTTCAAGCAGGTAATAGCAGATGCTGGGTCGTATTGGGGAAAAAGATGAGAGTTGGATAAGTAGACTTGAGATTCAACTGCAGAGGCATGATAGTTGAATATGTAGGATTTAATGTCATCATTGAGACAGGGTATGTAGAAAGAGGAAAGTGACCAGTACAGAGACATGGCATACACCCACAGGGAGAGAGTAGATAATTATGAACCTGAAAAGGAGTGGCAAAAAATCGTTTAGACCAGTACAAAGAGAACCAAGAAAAAAGAGAGTTGTGAAAACCCATGGAGCAGAGAGTATGAAAAAGGAGGTGGTGATCAATAATGTTAAATACTTGTGAGGTCAAGAAGGACATGGACGGGGTAGGGGCGGGGAATGGTAATGAAGAGATCATTGGCGACCTTATAGACTGTAAATGGAAACCAAATTTTAAGAGGCTGAAAAACCGGTGGAGGTGAGAGAATGGAACCTAAAAAAATGTGGTCAGCTTTTTCTAGGAATTTGTCTGTGAAATGATGGCAAAAATAAGACAGTAGCTTGAGAAGATGGTAGTGATATGTGATAACCGTGGGTTTTTTTAAAGAATGAGAGAGATCTGGGTCTAGTTGTAGCCAATGGGGAATAAGCCAATATAAAAGAAGAGTTTGAAAATTAGGGAGAGTGGATGATCAAAGTGTCAAGCTTCCTTAGGAGCCAGGAGGGGATAGAATCAAGAGCAGAAGTAGAACACGTAGTCTTTGTAAGACTGAGACTGGAGCAAAGGAGAAGATGGTGGGAGATGTAGGATACTCAGGGCAAAAATAGAGCAGTGGGTTAAAATTGCCAAGTGGCCAATTTAAATAGTGTCAGGCTCACCGTAAAGACAAAACTTCAAATACTTGTTAGAATGCTATCCAAAAGTAACTGGCTCTCCTGAGTGATAGTGGGCTTCCTCTCCCCAGATATCCACAAGCAGATGATGTTCCTTTATTCTTTGATAATATTTAATCTTGAATATTTTAAGACTCTGTCCCTATAACTTATCAAGTTAATAAATGAGATTTCTAATAATATTTGTAATAAATTTTTCCTTGCAAAAGCTTATTCTTTGTTATTGTACAGATGAGACCATGGTGGCCATGTGAGAATTTTGGAGAAGTGGGTGCTGAAGCGAACTCCTGAAAAACCTTGGAAGCTTTTAGCTAAATTTTACCCAGACCTCCCCCTCATCTCGTCCTAATTTGGCATTTAAATTTTTACTGTACTGTGGACCAAACAGTGCCTTCTACCTCTTGGATTTTTGCCGGTATCAACTTGCTACTGGTGTGTTGACCGCAGTTGCTGGGAGTTGATACTACTACATATGCCATTTATTCTTCCAGTCTGGCGGCAGAATGTATCCAATTGAGAGGCCATAGAATATAAATGAGGAGTTTCAGTGAAGGGGGTGCCTCAAGGATTTTCTTTCATTATAAAAACTTTTTTTTCATTTCACAGCAACTTATTTTTTTCAATTACAAGGTTTTTACTCCAGTTCTGGAATTTTGGGATGCAGTGAATCAGTACATCTCATTGACAGGTAGAGGATTATTCTCTGTATAGCACTCTACAAGGTAAATCTGCTCTCTTAAGGACACAAAATGTATGCAAACATCAGCAAGGGAGTAGTACACAAAGAATCACCACCCAATGAAAAATAATGAACTGAATATCAAGTGGAATAAGGCCAGGATTTCTGAGAACTGTGATCTGAGAGCATTCGGTATCAAGAATTGGAATTAACACTCTGAGAAACCATCCCTGAAAAGGAAGTCAAAGAAATGTTGAGTTCTTTCTTGGTTCTTTACAGTTGGGACTGTGTCTAATGGACAAATGAGTTGGGTTTTGAATATGCTGAATTAGATACCACTACTTTCCAGTTGTTCATCTTCCTACTTGTGTATAAAATCTCTTCCTGAGATTCTTTCTATTTAGGTGAAGTTCACATACATACTTCTTGGTGTCCTCTATGCTACCACGAGATTAGAGATCTATCAGTTCTTCTCCTCTTGCCTTCATTTTTGGATTCCCTCTCATCCTTATTCACTGTAGTATCACCAGAAGCATCCTCATCCATCTTCCTCAGTTGCTGGCACTGAATATTCTTATACACATATGCATATGGGTGTATGTGTGTATGTATGTGTGTATATGTGTATATACATATATAGGTATGTGCATACATACACGCACATACATGGACATACCAGCATAAGATTAGTCTTCTCATTATCACTTATGTTACTTCATCTGTCCTTCCTTACGCCTACTAGCAAATTGAATCACAGACTCATAATGATATCTGAAACCTAGAAGGGAATTCAGAGGTAACTTAGCCTAATTCCACACTAGAGCAAAGTCCTTTTAATAACATGCCTGGTACTTAAGCTTTGGTGTGAAGACCTCCATTAAAATACAACTTAACGAGGAAACTCCTTTTATTTTTGAGCAACTGTACTTGTTAAGTGGTCAATTTAAATCATTTCCACCTCCACGTGTTTGCTCGTTTTAATTTCCTTATCTGACAATGCTTTCCCTTCCTGTTTAACTAGTCAGGAATTCCTATATTCCAAGTCCTAGATCAAGTCACCCCATTCCATAAAGTATCTCCAGACCAACCGAGTTCAAAATTCTATCCTTCCACTCAGGGAACTTACTGACTTTAATGAACAAAATTACATCGAACTTTCTGGCCAAGTTAATTCAAGGTCCCTGACTTGGCTTGTGACCTGGCTGCTGTAGTCCCTGAGTCAGTTATGAGCAATGATTCTGGTTGTCTGGTGCCAAGAGTCTGTGCAAAGTGGTAATCAGAACGAGGTGATCAGGCAACAAAGTTGTTTGTACTGGTAATGTAGAAGGAAGAGAAAGAGGAGAAGATGAAAGAGAAAATGAGGAGGAGGACGAGGAGGATGAAGATGAAGAAAAGGAGGAGGAGGAAGAGGAGGAGGAGAAGAAGAAGAAGAAGAAGAAGAAGAAGAAGAAGAAGAAGAAGAAGGAGGAGAAGGAGGAGGAGGAGGAGGAGGAGGAGGAGGAGGAGGAGAAGGAGGAGGAGGAGGAGAAAAAGAAGGAGGAGGAGAAAAAGAAGGAGGAGGAGAAGAAGAAGAAGTAGAAGAAGAAGAAGAAGAAGAAGAAGAAGGGGAAGAAGGAGAAGAAGGAGAAGAAGAAGAAGAAGAAGAAGAAGAAGAAGAAGAAGAAGAAGAAGAAGAAGGGGTAGAAGGGGAAGGGGAAGGAGGAAGAGGAGGAAGAAAAAGAGGAGGAGGAGCAGGAGGAGGAGAAGGAGAAGGAGAAGAAGAATTTAGCATTAGAAGAAAGAGAAAGGAAGGAAGGAGGAAGTATAGAGGAATATGAAGAATGGTGAGGATCAAAAACAAAAAAGAAGAATAAAAGATTCTTGCTCTCACGTGATTTTGCATGGGCTGTCTCCTGAAACTAGAATAAATTCCCTTTTTTCACCTCTTAGAGTCTAGCTTTATTTAAAGCTTACCTTATTGCTAAATCCTATGGGGAAAGGGTCTGACTCAATGTCCTTCTCTGATCATATTTCATTTAGTTATCTGTTTAAATGTTGTGCGACTGTCTAATCGAAATTAAGGTACTAGAAGACATGGATTATTTGCTAATTGTCTTTGTACCCCCATGACCCACCACAGGCTCTTTTTCCTTGGTAGACACTTAGGAAATGCTTCTTGGATGAATGAAGGACACACATTGTTTGAGTGTTGTACAAATCTCTAATTCTTTTTGAATCTCAATTTTCCTACCTATTAATGGAACATTATACTTCTTGAACTTCTTTGCTAACTTATAGGGTGGTCATGAAGACCAAATGAGATAATTATTAAGTGATTTGAAAACACTGAGAAGATAATCATTATATCATTATAAAATGTCCTGTGTTAGAAATTAGGAGGAGGACAGGCAACAAAAGAAACAGGTAAATACTGTGTAAGAAATAAAAAAAAATTGGGAAGCCTAAGGCTTGCAGAAATAGAAGTGTAAATAAGTATTTGAAAGAAAGATACTAAGTTATATAGAAACAAAGAATGATGGGTCAAAGTTGAGTGAATAAACATAGAAGAGGGAGGTATTCTTACAAACGGACAGTACTGAGTGCCCTTACTGCTTCCCTATAAATTCTAGGCATGTATCTTTATAGTTATCCAAAAGGATTGCTTGCTTCCTTCTCTGGGACCCTCAAAACTCTTTATTTACCCTCTTATGTACACTAAACTATTTTTTTTATTTCTATAAATGCAGTGCACCCTAAGTAGACTATAGGCCCCTTGAAGATAGTACCTTCATACATTTTCTATTTTTTCATTCACACATCCTAGCACAGTGCCCTACACATTATAGGTATTTAATAAATCTTTAGAGAGTTGGATTGAATTGAATCACATGATTTCTTTTTAAAGGAATAGACTTTGACAATATAAAAAACATTGTATGTTTAAGTCAGGTAAAGCAGAGACCAAGAAAATGGATCTAGTCACTGAATCAACACAGGTAAAACAAATGAGAGGCCTCTGAAAACATTGAAGGTTACATTCTGGGGACCTGAGTGTAAGGGAACATCACTGTAGGTCCTCTAACATTGAGGAATAAAAGAACAGAAGATGTTTTTTTTATCTTAGAGGACCTATGTAAGTAATCAATCTCTTTTGTATAGAAGACATAAATAATCAATTTTTATTGTATGATTCTTTAAATAATGTTGGACGAGTCTGCGTATATCATTTCAAAAATGAAAAAAAAAATAACAAAAACCAGGACCTTTCAAATGAAACAATTCCTGTCTTTGGCTAAGTTGTTCCCCTAGCTCTTCTCAACCTTTACCTGTCTGTTCCCTCTCCTGGAGAGAGATTTCTGGGGGCCCAAAGCCCTGGCTGTCAGCTAAAGACTGACTCACTACTCCTGGTATCACTTTGGTTACCATATCTTTCTCAGCTATAGGTTACAAGCCAGTTAAAGTGGTCTCAAAAAAAAAGAGACTTTATTCTAAAGTCATATTCTTCTGTGGGTAACTTCCTTCAAGGGATTCCTTAAAGCTGATATTTCAGAACCATGACCATGAGGCCCAGAGCAAACATTACTCTAGGAGGTTAATCCCTTGCTTACTGAAGCAGATTTTCAGCCAGGAGGGAGCAACTGGACTAGTTTAGGGATAGGGGAATTCCAAATTACCTTTGGTAGAGGTGGCTGTTGACACTGGTTGAGTGTGTATAAACCACCTCTCCACTTATGCTATTCCTCAGGCAGGGCAAGGGCAGCAGAAGGTAGTTAATCTTGAACTTATATAGAGGGGGTGCAAAAGGGGACCTTTATTGGGTCTGTATCAGGGAAAACTGAAAGAGAGAATGGATATAAGAAATATTGCAGGGAGCATCTAGGTGGTGCAGTGAATATAGCACCAACTCTGGAGTCAGGAGGACCTGAGTTCAAATCTGGCCTCAGACACTTAACATACTTACTATCTATGTGACCTTGGGCAAGTCACTTAACCCCAATTGCCCTGCCTTCCTCCTTCAAAAAAAAAAAATAACGCAAAAGAACTAAAGTAAAAAGGCAAAGGAGAGCTAGACTCAAAAATAAGCTGAGAGTTGTTTTTAAAAAAAAAGTAATACTGTGCAGAAACTGCTGCCACAGTCAGAAATTGTGAAATCAAGAGAAGTAGGCTTTTTTTTTCAGGGAAGTGGATGTTTTAATTACTCTTAGCACTTCTTTAAGCTCCTTCATTTGTAGGACCAGAAAAATATCTTTGTCCCCCATATATGTCTCCTATAAATATTCTTTTTATTTTGCTTTCTTTTTAAAAAAAATTAAATTTATTTTCAGTTTTCAACATTCACTTCCACAAGATTTTGAATTCCAAATTTTCTCCCCATCTCTCCCCTCCCCCCAGCTCAGGACAGCTTGCATTTTGATTACTCCTTCCTCCAATCTGCCCTTCCTAATATTATCCCCCACCCCATTTTCTTATCCCCTTCCCTTCTGTTTTCATGTAGGACAAGATAGATTTCTATGCCACATTGCCTGCATATCTTATTTCCCAGTTGCATGTAAAAACAATGCTTAACTTTCATTTTAAACTTTGTGTTCCACATTCTCTCCCTTTCCTTCCCACCCACCCTTACTGAGAAGCCAAGCAACACAATATAGGTTATGTATGTGTAGTCATGCAAAACTCTTCCATAACAGTCATGTTGTGAAAGACTAAGTATATTTCCCTTCATCCTGTCCCACCCTCCATTTATTCTTTGCTCTCCTTTGATCTGTCCCTCCACAAAAGTTTTTGCTTCTGATTATCCCCCGCCATCTGCAGTCCCTATTATGTCCCCTCTCATCCCCTTCCCTCCTGCTTTCCTGTAGAGTAAGATAAGTTTCCATACTCAATTGAGTGTGTGTGTGTTATTCCATCCTTAAGCCAAATCTGACGAGAGTATGGCTCACTTATTCCCTCTCTCCTTCCCCCTCTTCCACTCCATTGTAAAAGCTCTTTCTTGCCTCTTTTATATGAGATGATTTACTACATTCTACCTCTCCCTTTCTCTTTCTCCCAGTACATTCTTCTCAACACTTAATTTAATTTTTTTAGATATTATCCTTTCATATTCAGCTCACACTGTGCCCTCTCTCTATATATGTAGTCCCTCCAACTATCCTAAGAGAAAGGTCTCATGAGTTACAAATATTATCTTTCCATGTAGTAATGTAAACAGTTCAACTTTAATAAGTCCCTTATTATTTCTCTTTTCTGTTTACCTTTTCATGCTTCTCTTGATTCTTGTATTTGAAAGTGAAATTTTCTATGCAGCTCTGGTCTTTTCACTGAGAAAGCTTGAAAGTAATCTATTTCATTGAAATTCTATTTTTTCCACTAAAGTATCATATTCAGTTTTGCTGGGCAGGTGATTCTTGGCTTTAGCCCTATCTCCTTTGACCTCTGGAATATTGTATTCCAAGCCATCCTGATCTCTTAGTGTGGAAGCTGCTAAATCTTGTGTTATCCTGGTTGTGTTTCCACAATACTCGAACTGTTTCTTTCTGGCCGCTTGTAATATTTTCTCCTTGACCTAGGAACTCTGGAATTTGGCTACAATATTCTTAGAAGTTTTCCTTTTGAGATGTCTTTCAGGAGGTGATTGGTGGATTCCTTCCATTTCTATTTTACCTTCCTGTTCAAGAATATTAGGGCAGGTTTCCTAGATAATTTCTTCAAAGATGATGTCAGAGCTCTTTTTTTGATTATGGCTTTCAGATAGGCCAATTATTTTCAGATGATCTCTCCTGGATCTATTTTCCAGATCAATTGCTTTTCCAATGACATATTTCACAATGTCTTCTATTTTTTCATTCTTTTGGTTTTGTTGTATAATTTCTATATTTCTCATAAAGTAATTGGTTTCCATTTGCCCGATCCTGATTTTTAAGAAATTAATTTCTTCAGTGAGCTTTTGGACCTCCTTTTCCATTTGGCCAATTCTGCTTTTTAAGGCATTCTTCTCTTCATTGGCTTTTTGGACCTCTTTTATCATTCAGGTTAGTCAAATCTTAAAGGTGCTATTTTCTTCAGCATTTTTTTTTGGTTCTCCTTTAGCAAGTCATTGACTTGTTTTACATGATTTTCTTGCCTCTTTCTCATTTCTCTTCCCCATTTTTCCTTTACTTCTTTTACTTGATTTTCAAACTCCTTTTTGAGCTCTTCCATGGCCTGAGACCAATTCATATTTTTCTTGGAGGCTTTGGATGCAGGAGATTTGACTTTGTTGTCTTCTTCTGGTTGTATGTTTTGATCTTACTTGTCACCAAGGACATAAGCAAATGTCTTTTGACCAAGAAAGTAAGATTCTATAGTCTGGTATTTTTATCCCTGTTTGCTTATTTTCCCTGCTAATTACTTGACTTTTGGGCTCTTTGTTAAGTGGAGGGTGTACTGCCCCAAGCTTCAGGGGTTTTGTGCAGCTGTTTTCAGAAATATTTCTAGGGACCTGTAAATTTTCAGTTCTTCCAAAGTGGTATGATCAAAGGAGAGGTATTTACTCCTCTCCAGGTCTGTGCTCTGGTCTGTGAGCAACCACAAGCACTCTTTTCTGCCCTGGATCTACAAGGAGGGTTCCCTCTCAACAGCCGCCACCAGGTCTACCACTCCAGTACTCCTTCTCATCTCAGGACTGTGTCCCAGTACTGTGACCAAGATCAGCTGCTCCATTCTCCCACCATCTGTAGTCCAAGAGTTCCAGAAGCAGCTGCTGCTACAGCACTGGCTGCTGCCACACTGGGGCTAGGGCTGGGTCTGAGGCTGGACCACTCCCCTCTCTCACCCATGAGAGAGACCTTTCCCACTGACCTTCAAAGTAGTTTTTGGTGTTTTCCGGTTGAGAAGTCTGGAAACCACTGCAGCTGCCAGTGATTCAGTCCTCTAAAGCCTGCTCCAGCCCCATCTGTGCTGGTGTGACCCATGCTAGACTGATCTCTGCTCCCAACCCAGTGTGATAGACCCTTCCTATTGACCTTCCAGATTGTCTTGGGCTGGAAATTTGCTTCATTCTGTCATTTTGTGGCTTCTACTGCACTAGAAGTTGTTTAGAGTTGTTTTCTACAGGTATTTCAAAAGGTTTGGGGGAGAGCTCAAACAAGTCCCTACTTCTACTCTTCCAGGTTGGCTCCACCCCTCAAGGATTTATTTTAAGAGGGAAAGTAACAGACTGGTTTCCTTAGGTTCTCTGAAGTGAGGACAGTTGAGGGCCAGAAGCAACACATTCTTCCAAGGTAAAGCAACATGGAAACACAGGATGCAGGGAAAACAAAAGAAAAACCAAGAACGATTAGTAAGGTCCCAAACAATTGAGTGTGTGCTGAATCCAAAGATGCGTGGAATTTCAAGAGAGAAGATGAAATTGCTTTTAAAAAGTTACATACTGTAACCCTGACTAGGCTTAGCCTATTTCCATTTCCTGGAGACCCCAGAGTCCTAAGAGGGGGCAAACAAATGGGCTGAGGCTGTTGACCTATTGGATCATTTATGAAAAAAAAGTTCTCAGCACTTTCTCCTGGATTTTCTTGGTCCTGACCTCACAGATGACGGGGTTGAGAGCAGGTGGGATCACCACATACAGATTGGCCACCAGGATATGGATATAATGGGGTACTTTCTTTCCAAAGCTATGGGTTATAAAGGAGAATAAGGCAGGTGTATAAAAGGCCAGGATGACACAGACAAGGGACCCACAGGTGCTGAGGGCCTTGAGGTGGGCAGCCTGAGAGAAGAGAAGGAAGACAGTTTGAAGGATTTGCATGTAGGAGAAAGCAATGGCTATGACTTCCAAAAAGAGGATACAAATCGTGGACACATAATATTAACTATAACGCTGGCACAAGCCAGTCAAGCAAGACCCATGTGCTCACAGTAGGTGTGTGAAATGACACGGCTCCCACAGAATGGTAGCCAAAGGATCAAGAACATGAAGGGGATCACTGTGAGGAAACACTTGACTGTGAACCCAAAGCCCATCATGGTGATCACTCTGCTGATAAGGACAGAGCTGTAATGAAAAGGGTTACAGATATCCACATGTTGGTCTTAGGCCATGGATACCAGCACTACTGATTCCATGGCAGTAAATTTGTGGATGAAGAACAGCTGACTGAGACAGACCCCAAAGCTAATTTCCCTCAACTTGAACCAGAAGATACCCAGCATCTTGGGGACAGTGGCTGTGGATAAGCTCGAGTCAATATTGGACAGCGTGGCCAGGAAGTAGAACATGGATTGGTGGACTGTCTTCTCTGTCTTAATAACAAAGAGAAGAGTGATGCTCCCCACAAGTGCAATTAATGTATGATGCAGAATGGAAAGCCAATCCAGATGTGGAAAGCTTCTAGTCCTGGGATACCCAACAGCAGGAAGGAGAAGGGATGGAACTATGCATTATTGGTAGAGTGCATCCTCTATGTAATCGCACGCACACACACACACACACATATACACACACAGACAGAGGGCACAGGGTGTGTTAAATAAGAAGGGATGATACCTAAAAAAATAAAATCAAATTAAGAGATAACAGAGGAATATATTGAGAGAGGGAGAAAAGGAGAGATGGAATGGGGTGAATTATCTCACATAAAAGTGACAAGAAAAAGCAGTTCTTTAGGAAGGGAAAAAGGGGCAGGTGAGGAGGAGTAAGTGAATCTTGCTCTCATCAGATTTGACTTGAGGGGGTAATAACACACACACACTCAATTTGGTAGCTTACCCCACATGAAAGAAGGAGGAAGGAGATAAAAAGGGGGGACTATAGAAGGGAGGGAAGACAGGGGGAGGAAGCAATCAAAAGTAAACATTTTTGAAAAGGGACAGGGTCAAGGAAGAAAATTGAATAAAAGGGGAAAGGATTGGAAGGAGCAAAATATAGTTAGTCTTTCACAACATGAGTATTGTGTAAGGGTTTTACATAATGACATGCACGTGGCTTATGGCGAATTGCTGGCCTTCTTAGAGACGGTGAATGGGGAGGGAAGAGGGAAGAGAATTTGGAACTCAAAAGTTTTAAAAGCAGATATTCAAAAAAAAAGTTTTTGCATGTAACTAAGAAATAAGATATACAGGCAACAGGGCATAGCATTCTATCTTGCTCTACAAGAAAGTAAGGGAAAACGGGATGGGGGGAGTGGGGTGACAGAAGGGAGGGCTGACTGGGGAATGGAGCAATCAGAATATATGCCATCTTGGAAAGGGGAGGGTAGAAGTGGGGAGAAAATTTGTAATTCAAACTCTTGTGAACATCAATGCTGAAAACTAAACATCTTAAATAAAACAGAATGAAAAAAAAAGAAAATTCTAAAGCAAAAGAGTAGCCCAAATTCTTTGGGGAACTGAGATGTGAGCCTGGAACAACATACACACTGAAAAATGAGGAAACCCTAAAAAATACATTTCATTAAAAATATCCTTTTGCCTTTTATTTTTCTGTTAACTATGGTGGGCAGATTTTATTAACTCCATTGGTTAGATCCCATGTTCATGTAGCTGCCATTCATTTCAATCCAAAGAGTTCAACAAATAGTTATGGGGCTTACTAACTGAAAGGCAATGGGATGCTGTGCAAGTTGTTGGTTACATTAAAAAAGATACGACATAGTCTCTTCTCAAGTATAGTATGGGCAAAGTTATGTGCACATAATGCTGTCTGAAAGAGAACTATGATAAGTGAAAAAGAGTCAGGCAAAGGACTATGAGAAATCTGAGCAAAGAGTGATCAGATGATGTTCAGCTGATGATTTGAGAACCACCTTATCAAAACTGTGCTGTTGCCTACTCTAGAACTACATAAGGACTGGCTTTTATGTCTACTTCAACCTTATTCCATTACTAAGGACTCAGAGGTAATTTCAAAATCAGGCGCTCCTGACTAGATCTTAAAATAGTAAGCTCAATAGGCTGGTTATATTAAACACAAAGTTCTGTAGGAGCTACTAGATAATTAGAACTTATTACAGATATTTTTAACTGGTCAATCTTTCATACGTTTAGGAAGGCTTTACAGCCATCTGTTTCCAGACCATGCATACTGCCATTATCAAAAGCAAGATATCATTGTTCTCCTCTAGCCCTCCCAAATTCACATTTTGCAAAGCTTCTGAGACAAAGGACCTTCCATATTAATTCTTATTCTTCCTTATACATTTAGTTAAACCAGAAGTTTCTTAGTATTCACGCAAAACTGATGTGGGAAAAGGTAAGATATATCTAAGCTATTTTATATAATCAAAGTGAAATCAGCATGATACTCTAATGTATCTTTTTATGAAATTACTTCTG
>CM053622.1:746187047-746208241 GCA_028646595.1 Phalanger gymnotis
GATTGCAAAGAAGGCAAATTTTTACCATATTTAGGAAAAACTTACCTGACATTAGAGTTACCTGAAGTCAAAATGGGCTACTTGAGAAATCAGTGGGTTACTTATCACTGGAACTTTTTAGGTTGAGAATGATTGATCACTTTTCAGTATGTTTCAGTAGAGTGTCTAGAGTGTCACCTGTTGGTTAATTCAGATATTTCATTGTATTTTACTCTAAATTCCACCTGGATCTTAATCTATATGAAACTGGCCTCCTTTCTGTTCCTTACATCAGAGGCTCCATCCTCTGCCTCTGTGCATTTTCACTGGTTGCTTCCATGGCTACAATTTTCACTTTCCTCACCCCAACTTCTTAGCTTTTCTGGCTTCTTTCAAATTCCAGTTAAAGTTCCACCTTCTACAGGAAGCTTTGCCTGATCCACCCTAATGTTAGGGTCCTCTCTTTCTAATAAACAAGATTTATACATCTTGTTAGAAAATAGTTTTTTTCATCCTATCTCACTTATACACTGTGAGCTTTCTAAGAGCACAGACTGTATTTTGGCTTTCTTTGTATCCCCATGCTTAGTACAGTGGTTGTCACAGGGTAGTCACTTACTTAATGCTGACTGAATGACCTCCAAAACAAAGTAAAACCAAGTGGCCATGTCAAAAGTGATCTCATTATGGATAATAGTAAAATCAATTTTTAGGAATGAGATTGACAAAAGAGACCATGTCCAGAGGATAATGATGTATTGCTTTAGCCCTCTAGTTGATCTGCCTACCACACTTTTTTCAACATTTGATCCATTCTCCACTCACCTGAGAAAGTGACCTTCCAAAGGCATATGTCCGACAGTGTTATTCTCTTACTCAACAAATTCCAATAGCTTTCCATTACTTTCAGCATTATCTAAAATTCCATCATTTAATTTTTAAGTTCCTTCATACCTCAGTCCCTTCCTATTTTCCAATATTTTTTTTATGCTTTGTTCCACTCCATGCATTCCAAGGCCCAAATGGCCCATGCATTCCTGCTTTTCCTCATAATACCCCACTCCAACTCCTGATTAACTGCTCTTTCACCTACTATCCTATTTGTCTGTTATGCTAACCCTCTTTATCTCTCATGACTGAGTTAAATTTTCAAGTTTCTCAAGAGTTCTTTCCTAGTCTCTTCCACCCTGAACTATTAATTCCTTCTCGCAAAGATTACTTTGCATTTACATTGCATGAATTTTGTATGAATTTAGTTGTTTATATATTTGTCTCCCCTTTTGGAACATGAGCTCCTTGAACGCAAGGAATGTCCTTGCCTTTCTCTGAATCCCCAGCACTGATCACACTTCTTGTCACATAGTAAATGTTTGTTGACTGACTGACAAGAATATGCTATGGTGGGGAGGGGGGAAAAGAAAAGATGGTGTATTAGAAGCAATCAAGTTGAAATCTCTCAACCTTCCCTTCCAAAGAACTGTAAGATAACACCTCAAATCAAATTTTGGAATGGCAGACGAAACCATCAAAGTAACACCTGTTTTTTTTTTTCCTGGCTAAGAAGACTTAGGGGACTGGTATAAGTTTGTGACACTCTGGTAGAAGCTTGTGTGGAGCCCACACATATTATGGCAGCAACCATGGCAACAGCAGTAATAGCTTTGGGGACTTTCAGCACAGTAGACAACACAGTAGGTATACTGTTGGTCGTAATGAGATTACTGGTGAACCTTTGCTGGCACTGAATACAGTTGGCACTGACTGGCTGCTTCATTGCCTAAATGCAGTTCTGGGTTTTAGTTCCAGTGCAGAAATGAGCACTGGATGTTGGTCACAAGGGAGGAATGACCTTGGTAGCAGTTCCAAAGCAAAAAGAGTGCTGGTACTTACAGATGCAGGTAACTGGTGACTTTCCTAGGTAAAGACAAGAGTGTAGATCAGGAAAGCAGTAACCATACTTCTCCCAGAATCACACTACCATGGAAGCAACAAAAAACTTGCAGACACAAATAACTGTCTCTGAAAACAGCGACATGAAAAAGTCTGAAGCTTGGCACAGTACCTCCCAAACCCTAGGTAAGTGGAGCCCAACTTTAATATGAACTTCAAAATCCAGCAATATGATGGGAAAATGAACAAACAACAAAAAAGAACTTCACCATAAAAACTACTTTGGTGGTAGAGAAGACCAAGACATAAACTCAGAAGAAGACAACAAAGTGAAAATAATTATGACCAAAGCCTCAAAGAAAATGCTAATTAGAAACAAACCCAATAAGAACTTTTGGAAAAGTTAGAAAGAGATAAAAGTAATAAGGGGAAAAAATTGGGAAAATAAATGATACTGATGCAAGAAAATTATCAAAAGAGTATTAACAGCTTGGTAAAAGAGGCACAAAACCCAATCTTTAAAAGCAAAATTGTTCTAAGGTTGAAAGAGGTAGAAAAATTTAATAAATAAAGGAATTATTTTAAAAAAAAAACATAGTAGACCAAATAGAAAAGGAAGCACACAAATTCACTGAAGAAAATAATTCCTTAAAAAGTAGAATTGGGCAAATGGAAGCTCATGACTCCATGAGACATCAAAAACCAATAAAAGAAGGTTAAAAGAAGAAGAAAAAAGAAGAAAATGTGAAATATCTTATCAGAAAAAAAATTGACCTGGAAAATAAATCAAAGACCGATAATTTAAGAATTACTGGACTGCCTGAGAATCATGAGCAAAAAAGAGCCTAGACATCATCTTTAAGGAAATCATCAAGGAAAACTGCCCAATATTGTAGATTCAGAGTGTAAAATAGAAATTAAAAGAATCTATTATGATATCTTGAAAGAGATACTTAAATGAAATCTCCCAGGAATATAATAGTCAAATTCCAGAGCCCACATGTCAAAAAGAAAATACTTCAAGCAGCCAGAAACAATTCAAATATTGTGTAGGTACAGTAAGGCTCATTCAAAATTTAGCAGCTTCCATCTCAAAGGAGTGCGATGTGATATTTGGAAGATAAAGGCACTGCTATTACAACCGAAAATAACCTATCCAGAGAAATGTAATATAATCGTTTGAGGGGGGATTAATATTTAATGAAATAGATGACTTTCAATCATTCCTGATTGAAAAAAAAAACAGCTCAAAAGGAAATCTCAAATTCAAACACAAAACTCAAGAGAAACATAAAAAGGTAAGCAAGAAAGTAATCATAGGACTTTTATTAAAGTTACACCCTTTGCATTCCTATGTGGTAAGATGATACATGTAACTCTTAAAAAATATCATTATTAGAGCAGGTAAAAGGTGTTTACATAGACACAGAGCATGGATGTGAGTTGATTTTGTTGGAATGATATCCAAAAAAAATGTAGTGATGGAAAAGAGGGATACAGTGGAAGAAGGGGGAAAGTAAGGTAAAATGGGGAAAATTTTCTCACATAAAAGAGGTACTCAAGGAAGACGGTACTTTTTGCAGTAGAGGGGACAACTGGAGAGTAGTAGGCAATAACTGAAACTCAGTTTTATCAGAATTAGTTCAAAGAGGTAAGAATATATGTGTATATAAAGTTTTTAATTGAAATATAATAGGGAAATAAGAGGAGAAGTGGATAATAGAAAGGGGAGAATAATTTTAAAAAGAGAGAACAGGTGAAGGCAGGCGGTGGTTAGAAGTAAAATAGTCTATTGAGAAGGGACGGAATAAAAAGAAAAAAAAACAGGAGAAAATGGGGTGAAGGGAAAAATGCAGGTAGTAATCATAACTGTGAATAGGAATGGGATGAGCTCACCCATAAAATGGAAGTGGGTAGTAAAATGGATTGGAAACCGGGATTCAACAATATGTTGTTTACAGAAAACACACCTAAAACAGAAAGACACACACAGGGTGAAAACAAAATGCTCAAGCAGAATCTTATATGCTTTAACCAAACTTAAAAAACAAAACAAAACAAAACAGGGGTAACAATCATGATCTCCAACAAAGCCAAAACAAAAAAAGAGACATGAGTAAAAGAGATAATCAAAGAAAATACATTTTTGCTAAAAGATACCATATGAAGTGAAAAATATAAACTTATGTATCATATTTTTTGATATAGGCCTAATTTCTCAAATATGAACCAAGAGAGAACCGAGTCAAATTTATAAAAAAATATGAAAAAATAAGAGTCATTCCAGAATTGATAAATGCTCAAGGGATATAAACAGGCAGTTTTCAAAAGAAGAAATCAAAGCTATCTATATTTGTGAAAAAATGTTCTAACTCACTGTTGATTAGAGAAAGGCAAATTAAAGTACTCTGAGGTACTGTGTTGGTAAGCAAAATGGGCTCTTAGCACTTAGTTCAACCAAGTATCCTTGAAGAGTTTGGCCTTTGTTTCCTTGATTAGATTTGGGTGTCCTTGGTGCCTCCTTGCCTCAGGGGAGGGCCTAGTTTACATGTGAGTTTGAGTGACATGCCTGGGACAGCAGAGGCTTTTAGACCACGTGGGTTTAAGTTGCCTTTTTGTGACGATTCTAGGTCACGTGGGTGAGTCACCAGTGTGACTCACCCGTGACCCTGAAAAAGATATAAAACCAGGGGTTGGCTTTCTCTTCTTTGGAGCTCTTACCCACGGCAGTGGTGGTGTGCATGACTCTGGGCCAGCCCTTGTTCTGAGCTCCCAGGCTGAACCTAGATGTTGGTAACTATGAATTGTATTGGGTCTGTCTGTTAATGTTTGTACTTTGTATTTTGCTCTGAAGTTCAGAGTGCTCGTCTTTTCCCCTGAACTAAGTGAATGGTATTTGTATACTGAATTAAAGTAAGCTTGTCAATCTCTTAACATTGCTTTCCTTACTAAAGCAGATCAAAAGAATCTGTGCTTTTACAGCATGCTGGTAGCATTCTTGTTGTTGGGCTTGCGTTGGTCTTTCACCCCCACAACAGCTGCTAGCTGGATTGTTGAAACAGGTGCCAACTCACACATGTCAGAAATTGCAAATGCTGAAGGAAATGAGAGAAAATAGATACTCTAATGAACTACTGGTGAAGAAATGAACTGGTCCAACCATTCTGGAGAATAATTTGTATCTATGCGCAGAGTGTTATAAAACTGAGTACATCCTTTGACCTGGGGATACCACTACTTGGTCTGTATACCACAGAGATCAAAGAAAAAGGAAGAGGACCTACTTGTAAAAAATATTTATAGCAGCTTTTTTTCTCTGAAGATAAAGAATTGGAAATTGAGAAGTTAATCAATTGTTCAATGGCTAAACAAGTTGTGGCATATGATTGTGATAGAGTACTGCTGTGCTGTTGAAAATGATGGGGGAGGTGGATTCAGAAAAATATGGAAAGACCTACATAAACTGATGCAAAATGAAGAAGAAGCAGGAGATCATTGTGCATAGCTACAGAAATGTTGTAATGATGAAGAACTTTCAAAGACATGGCTCCTTTGATCCACACAATGACCCAAGACAATTCCATACAACTCATGTTAAAAAAAAATTATATTCACCTCTAGAAAGCAGTGATCGACCAAGTAAAAATTTAAATATATTTTTCTTCCTTTATCTTACTTTTTTTTGTAAATATGGCTAATATAAAAATGTCTTGCAAGATTTTACATGTATATTTGGTATCACATTTCATGCCTTCTCAGTGAGTGTGGGTGGAAGGGAGAGAATTTGGAACTCAAAATTTTAAAAGAAAAGAATGTTCAATATAAAATAAAGTAATTAAAAAACAATGCTGTCCGGCTTTCTTCAACTCTTCGCCACCCTATTTGAAGTTTTCTTGGAAAAGTTAGTGGAGTGGTTTGCCATTTCCTTCTGCAACTCATTTTATAGATGAGGAAACTGATGCAAATAAAATTAAGTGCCTTATCTAGGGTAACACAGGTAGTGAGTGTCTGGTAAGACTTGAACTCGTGAAAATGAGTCTTTCCAGCTTAGGGCCTGACACTTTATCCATGGTGCCCTACCCCCCACAGCAAAAAAAGAATATGATATAACATAAATTGATTAAAACTGGGTATTTTAATCTGGAGAAAACATCTGAATATGTAATCTTCTTGCCATTTGCCCTTTCATGCTAACATACTCTTTGAACCAGATATCATGCTTTGTCACATTTACCACTTTTAACTCTGACATGTTTATAGAGTGAGAAGTTGAATTGTTTCAGCATTACAGAAATTCTGGAACTGAGATTAAATATTCCTGCAATATGCCCTGGTGATACATACATATATACACAGATGTATGCATGTGCATATAATATATATGTGAATGTATATAATGTATATTTTCCAAGCACAGGATGGAGATAAATAAACATAATTGGCCTGGACAATTACCTGAATTAAACTTTAATAAAAAATTATAGACTACAATCTATTCTAGACTTGGAAAAAATGACTTCTTATCAAAGGTACTGTCAAGATCCAGTGTGATAAATTTATTTTAATGAGGAGGAATTAAAAATGTACATGTATATAGAGCAATCATTAAACATTTAAGTACCTACTACGTGCTACCCACTAAGCACTGGAAATATAAAAAGAGGCAAAAGACAATCCCTGCTTTTAAGGATGTTACAATATAACACACATACATAGTTGTGTTTAACTCTTCATGACCCCATTTGGGTTTTCTTGTCAAAGACAGTGGAGTGGTTGACCATTTTCTTCTCTAGGTCGTTTTATAGATGTGGTACTGAGGCAAACAGGGTTAAGTGAATTCCCCAGCATCACCAGATTTGTACTCATAAAGATGAGTCCTCCTGACTTCATGCCCAGAACTCTATCCACTGTACCACCTAACTGCCCCAATTACATATAATATATTTTATATAATATGTTATTTATATATTTTACATAATTATGTATACACATAATATATTATTTTGTGTTAGCTTGTAAGCTCTTTCAGTGCATCTGCATATATGTACATATATGTATCTATATATACATAAATGTACACATACTATACACACACACACATATACATATAGCCCATACCACTCTGTATTCTGGAAGAAATTGATCTACATACACTGTACTATAAGCATAAGAGGATAGTTGAATGAGATTCAGAGAATGTCAGATTTTAGAAGTGTGTCAAAAGTCATCTATTCCAATCTATTCTTTAACAGATATCCCTTCTACAATATACCTGCTTAGTCATTCAGTCTCTGCTTAAAGACTTGGAATTGGGCAAAAGAAATACTAAGAAAACCATGACTCCATAACTTAGTCCCTTTTGACAAGTCTGGAGTAAACTTAATAAAGGTAGGCTGAGGTACAGGGTTCGAGCAAAATCAGTTTATTAACAGTGACATATATAACTGCTAGCAAAGAAAATCAGACTGGCAACCTAAGTAAAGCCAATGACCCAAATGAAAAGGAGGGGACCCTCTTTATTGACACATAACCAAGAATGGGTCTTGGTAGCTATGGAGAAAAAGTGATAGGTTGCAGAGTCAGAGAAGCAACATTGTATTTGGGTATACTAAGAAAGATGGGCTAGCATTCACATGAGGCTAATCACACTTCTCTCTGACAATTAAGGGATGTTAATTGTTTTGTGGAACCCATCTAATTCTTGTAATCTTTGCTAAGGCATCAAAACTACCAGAGTTTCTGTCTCCTTAGAAGAGATAAAACTGCCTTAATTGCACAAGGGCAGGCAAAGAAAGACAGCATATCTTTTGGTAGTACCAAGTTAACTTGTGGAGCTTAAAAGATACCAGGGAGACATCCTGGATGTATCCCAGTCTCTACCAGGACAAGACACAACAACTTTACTTTTCATTATACCTTTAAATTAACCAAGAGGGAAAGCTAAACTCCTGAGCTTAACACAAGGATATAGACAGGTAGCTTTAGGCAGGTGCAGACTAAATTGCAAAAATCAGTACTGCATAATATCTTTTACATTGTAGTGCCAATACAGTAGAAAACAATAGAGAAAATTAAGGTAATATTGATTTTATCTTTTCAGAAAGAAAGATAAAATCAATCACATAAAGAATAATTCCTATGTAACCCATTCTCCCATCCCTTAGCCTTGTCCTGATTAGAATGGGAGATTAGAAGAAGAGGGTAAGGGGAAGCTAGGTGGTACAGTGAACGGAGCACTGGCTCAGGAGTTGGGAGGACCCGAGTTCAAATTCGGCCTCAGACACTTGACACATGTACTAGCCATGGGACGTTGGCCAAGTCACTTAACCTCAATTGTCCTGCCTTCCCCCCTCCAAAAAAAAAAAAACAAACAAGAAAAAGAAAAAAGAAGAAGAGGGTAAGCAGGGGCAGCAACCCAACTCCTTTCCTCTGAAAATGAGAAAAAAAAGATTTAGAGAATCAATCAGGAGGTAATTATGTATTTATAACTACCAACTGATAGATTACCTAATTCTTTTTCTATTGTACCAACTCTATAAAATAGTACTGCTCTTATTGTCTTCATGTAATAGATGGAAAAATTAAGTCAGAAAGCAAGGAACATAAAGTCACACAGTTACTGCATATTACTTTTCAAACCTGAACCATGCCTTTAGACGCTGAGCCTGGTGTTATTAAAACTAAATCATTCTACCTCTATATATTCTTTGCTCTATAGGCCCTTGATCGGTGGGCAAAGATATATACCAATATAAAAGATGCCACTATCTCCATATTTTTGAGCAGATCATTTGGCTATGAGCTGATAGCATCTGAATATTTCAGGACAACATGTTTCCTCCATTACCTTTTCTCTAAGGAAGTCCCAAGCAATACTACATACTTGATTCTTAGAACAGAACTTTCTGCTAGATCTAGACCATTCAAATGTCTTCCTCTTTTAGGTATATTTTCATTTCATTTGTATTGGTTAATGTCCTGTTTTATATCTGTGATAACTTTATATCCAGGCAAGTGGGGTCCATAATTCAAATCAATTTGCAATAGTCTCAGTAATTATTAAGGAATTCAGAGTACTGGATCTCTTTGAAACACCACAACTCTCCTTAAAGTACACATTGGCTAAGAATTTATTTTGATAATTGATCTTCATTTCTTTGCGCTTGATTCGCTGAGTTCTCTTGTTCTACCAGTGAGTTATATAGCACCTCATTATTCTCAAGTGCTTTCGTATCCTGTTGTATTTAAAACTAATAACAACCTGAAAGGCAGGTTCGCATAGCAGAATAGTAGGGATCAAAGAGGCCAAATGACTTGTAAATAAACATCAATAATACCTAAGAAAAAGTGTATATCCATAGTAAGAGGGTCTGGGATTAGATATTTTGTTTCATAATTTCCCTCTCATTTTGTATACTTAAAAACTTTCCAGGATAATAAAATGATAATACTCCTAACAATGCCACTATCACCACAATTAATAGCAATAATATTAATAAAGAAATTCATTATTGTTATCATCATTTGAAAAATAGTACTAAAAATACCTGGAGTTCCCGTTTCATTAACACTTCTCTAGTGCTGCTATATCACTCATACAAGTAACTCATTCAGGAGATTTAATTCATTTCCATGCTTAGACATTTTTTACTACAAACACTTTGAGGAACCTCTCTCGGATGCATTTGGTTTTAATTCCATAGATGATGGGGTTCACCATAGGTGGGATAAGAAGGTAGATATTAGCCACAAAAATATGGACATGGGGAGCAATGTGGTGCCCAAACCTGTGTGTAAGGAAGGAGAAGAAGGCAGGAGTATAGAAAACCAAAATTACCCATACATGGGAACCACAAGTGCCCAATGTCTTAAGCCTAGCATCATTAGAGGGCAGGTTAAATACAACACGCAGAATGAGAATATAAGAACACATAATCAATATAAAGTCCATACCACCTGTAAGGAAGGCAATAATTAAGCTATATGCTCTTTGAATCCTGGTAGGGGCACAGACCAGCTTGACCAGGGCCATGAATTCACAGTACGTGTGTGAGATGATATTCGTCTTGCAATAGGGAAGCCACCGCAGTAGAAATGGATGAGGACTAAGGAATACAGCTCCACGGAATATGATGACTAGTGCTAAGCTTCCAATAACTGTGTTGGTCAGAATAGTTGAATGTCTAAGGGGGTTGCAGATAGCCACATAGCGGTCAAAAGCCATGGCCAAGATGAATCCAGATTCCATGGTGGACAATGAATGAATAAAATACATTTGTGTAAGACAAGCTTCAAAACTTATCTCCCTATCATCGAACCAGAAGAGGTTGAGGATCTTGGGTAGTGTGGTAGTAGTGAGAATCAAATCTGCCACCGAGAGCATAGAGAGGAAGAGATACATGGGCTCATGTAGGCTATGGTCAGATTTGATGATGAATAGAAGGGCACCATTCCCCAGAACAGCCATCATGTACACTAGGCAGAAAGGGATGGAAATCCATATGTGAGCAGCTTCCAGACCTGGAATGCCAAGAAGTAAGAAGCTGGTGGGATGCACACTAGTCTTATTGGTAGTTGACATTCTGAGTATCTTATATTTTCCTTGCTGATGTCTTAGCAGGATTTAATACTCGTAATGCCCAGGACAACTGTGAAATCTTTATTTCTAGGACCTGGAAGAGATTACATTAGCTCAGGTACAATTGTGCATGGAGACCAGACCGTCTATGACAGAAAAGGAATATATTGAGATTTAGCCCAAATTTTCTCATCTGGACCAATGTCACAAGATCAGGAAAATCCAGAGCCTATCACAAATGGGAAAGGCACAAATTTGCGTTAAGATTAAGATTCAGTAAAGGGAAGAATTGGGCTGTTTTTTTTAATTCTGATTTGCAGCTGACTTACATTTTGAGAGTTTATACGTCTTTTACATGACTCTGAAGTATTGGAAATCCAAAGACTCGTTTTGGATCCACAGCAGAGGCAAAGAACGGTTGTGTGTGATTGTTTTATGATTTAATTCTGATTCTCATTCTCCAAAGCTACCTATTATAGGTGGAGCTCTCTGTACCTGTAGCCTCAGAGAGACTGATGGACCACTAGAGCAGCATTTATGCCAAGGGTTAAATATCATCACATATCCTTAACTCTAATTCCGTTTTGTCCTATGAAACTTATTCTTATTTATGCTTGGGAGAAAATTTGTCCATGAACATTCCTTGTTTTAAAAGAGATAATATCTGAATGGTGCTTAACATAGTGTCAGAAACATGTGTTAACACAACTTGCAGTTCCAGTAGATAGGCCCCCAGTGGGGCAGCTCTTATTTCTCCTTACAGAGGTTGTTTTTTTCTCTTTTTTATTCTTCTCTTACTTAATTTCTTTCTCTTCTCTTCTCTTCTCTTCTCTTCTCTTCTCTTCTCTTCTCTTCTCTTCTCTTCTCTTCTCTCTCTCCCCCTTCCTTCCTTCCTTCCTTCCTTCCTTCCTTCCTTCCTTCCTTCCTTCCTTCCTTCCTTCCATCTTTCCTTCCTTCCTTCCCCTTCCCTCTGTCTACATAGGGTACTATACTGTTACCTTCAGGTGCTCTGCCCAAAAGAATATAAATTTCATTTGCTGAAACCTTTATTTTCCCTTAAGGAACATATCTTAAACTCAATTCACTCTGGTTTTTATTGATTAGCCAACAATAGGTCCCTGGCCAAGCCCAATTAGATCATTGTTTGGGTTCCGATTGGCTCAGAGTGGATGTAACTAACAATTGAATATGTTTTGGGCAGAAACCCTGAGGATCTTCCCCTCCCAAATATATTTTTTCACTAGGTAAAGAGGCCATTCTCTGCTTCATTTTTTAACTAGCCTTGAGCACTGAATGGGTACTGCCTCAGTCAAATTGAAACCTGTTAAAACCCTTACCTTAAAAAGGCCAAGGTCCACCAATTCCAGTTGTCCTGGTCTATAGCTCAGTCACTGAACCCAGATGGCTCCAGAGGAGGAAGTGAGGTTGGTGACTTTGAACAACCCTCCTTCACTTTAATCCAATTTGCTTTCATGCCATGGCATCACCTCCCTGATGCCATGGTCCTCTTTGAGAATCAAGGACAAGCAACAGCCTACCACAAAGAAGGCACTAAATAAGTGAGTGGGAAGGGAAATTTGTGAAGACTTCACAGGGTAAGAATATAGGGGCTACACTATTCTCATATTTCTGGAATGGGGAATGTCTGAGGGAGGAGAAGCTTGGAATTTCACCTTGTAGTGACTTAGCTAGCTTCTAGAAAGTCAGAGCCTGAAGTCATAGGGGTGCTTCCCTTCCCCCTCTCTTGGTGACCAAATAGGGAGATAATGGACTACCCGTGGGCTGTTTGTTCCATGCTCCAGGAAGGTCCCCATCTCCTTTTCTCATTTCTTCTCCTAGACTTTTGGACACCACCCCCTGGCAGTTGAGTTCCAGATAGGGAAAGCATGAATGGACCCACTCTACTTGGTTTCCTAGTTCTCTGTCTAGTTTTTCACACCTAGACTGTAAGCCCACCTCGCAGTCAATGGTGAGAAGGAATAGAGGTTGGTGGGAATCTTTGTACTAAAAGCATATCTGTCCCTGCAACTCCTTTTTTACTTCTCCTTCTATACTAGTTTTCCTAGTGGAGGCAAATCCAAATCTTGCAAAGTTTGTAAAATAAATTCACTTTGCTTCTCCTAAAGATGTCTCTCTTGTTATTTGAATTTCCTGTCCCATACATAAGTGTGTGTTGATTCCTCATTGACTAGTCCTGTAGTGATTTACAGTTTCTGAAACACTTTCTTCACATCTCTTTGAAAGACATAATACAAATTTTGCTTTCCCCATTTACAAATGAGGAAACAGAAGCTGGCTATCCATAACAATGTGCCCCAGAATAATTGACCCTTATCATAGGTACTGTATTAGGCTTATTATCTCTCCTCACTCTAGTGGATAGTTCCAGTATTTTCCATCCTTGTGGCAAACCAGGGATCTTTTCTCTAGACACAGCCGTCCCCACATCAAAGCCACTTACCTCTTCACATCTGGCATCCTAGCATTGTCTGAGAATGAGATGAAATAGACAAAGTCATTAAAAGAGCTCTTTTCCCTCCCCATCCTTGGGGACTCACAGACAATAACTCAGAGAATGTGGGCAGTGCCCATGGATTAAAAACATATACCCCTCCTTTCAAAATCTCCTGAGTCCCCAAGAGATCACAAGGGAATTTAGTGACCTCTTCCCTTTCTCCACCACACATACGCTTACCTTTCCCCTTCCCCCTTCTCCATGGGTTTCCTCCTACAAAGAGGCCAATAGGCATGGACTATTGAGTTTCTCTATTTAGAAACAAGAAGCAGATTCCTGACACCAGGCAGTTGTTATTCTACTATTTGTACAATTTTGTGAGAACTGGGTCCTATTGTAAACTCACATAGTTGTTATGGAATAGGTCATATAATAAAAGGTCACATTTTGAAGTAAGGCACGAAGTAGCAACAGGATCCACTGGTGAGCTGCGGAATAAGAGAAGATTTATTAATGTATTTGATGAAAGTAAATCACAGGAACATAATTTGGCATCACCTTGCCCCATGATCAGTTTCTGTATGGGACCTTGATTAAATCCTGTTTTGATCCAGATCAAAAACTTATGTAAACTTATTTTGCTTGGCCACAAAAGGAAAGACTAGGAACAATGGTTGGAGGAGATGAATTTCATTTAACTTTAAGGAAAAATCACTTCCTTATAACTAGTTGTCCAATGATGACATGATTTGCCCCAGTAGCTTCCCATTTTTTCTAATACACATAAAATATGTAGATAAATAGATAGACTTTGTTCTGAAACCACAGACACTCCCCAGTGATGCTAAAATAAATGTCCTAGACTATATTTCCTCTGCCATATCCTATCAAATATGGTATATGTGTTGTTTTGTTTTCCTGATTTACTATACAGGAAGATTTACTGGGCAAGAGTATATTCATAACTTAATGTCGGGTAAAAAATATCAACATTTTTAATTGAATTTTTTTTCCCTAAAACAAGCTATTTTATTGCTAGGAAGGATGTATCCTTTGACCTTTACAAGTATGGTAGTCACACTGACGTTTATATTGGACTTGAATTTTGTTACCTATCCATACTAAGTTTATTAATAGTTATTGTTTATATTTTGTTTAAGCCTGCTTTCCTCATTCTACATTTCCTCATTCTATTCCTCTATTTCCTCATCCTACATTCTTTTTTCTTATTTTTTTCTTATTTCTTGTTGCACTGCAATTTTCCATCATCTTTATTTATTTTAAGTTGTTTAGCAATTACCTAATTTTGTCACACAGATTTTGTTTCAAGCTTTTTTTTTTTAAATCACAATGCTGCTGAATATTTTGTGTGTATTGTATGTATTTTTTCTGTCACCCTCATGGAAATATAATACGAGCAGAGAAGCCATTGGGAGAAAAACACTTAAACAAAAGCAATGGAATGGGAGGGGGAGAAAACAACATCTGACAGGATGTTCAATCAGCACAAGTGGTTCTCTTTCTACTGTAAAGAGACCTCTTTTCTTCAGTAGTAAGATTAGTAATTATAACTAATCTGTTTTGGGTTTTCCTTAAGTGCCATTTTGGTTACACTGCCTCACACACATACACATACACATATATACACACACATACAGACATGTACACATACATATACATGTCTATACTACATGTGTACATACTGGTATGTGTGCATTATCCAATGTGAATATATATGTATGCATGTATGTATATATAATAGGCACATATATAAATTTCATATCATATATACATATATACATACACATATGTATGTTTGAAAGTAGTTCACACTATTAACTGGAAGGTCAAATATTGAAGTTTAAATACTTTGGCCACATATTGAGAAGACAGGACTCATTAGAAAATACCCTAATGTTGGGAAAGATTGAAGACAAAAAGAATAGGGGACAATAGAGGATGAAATGGATAGATGGTGTCATGGAAAATATGAACATAAACCTGGATAGACTTCAAGAGATAGTGATGGACAGAAGGGCTTGGCGTGCTATGGTTTATTGGGTCACAAAAACTTGGGCATGACTGAATGTCAGAATAACAACAAATGTGTATATGTGTATATGCATACAGACATGCAAATGCGCACTCATAGATATATACACATAAATAAAACAGATGCATATAAACATAGATAGGTATATATACACATATATGCATGTATGTAAACACATATACACACGTACACATACACATATGCACACATATACATACACACATAAAATTGTTGTATAAAATTATGTACACACATATTAATATGTAAATTAATTATGTATAATTATTAGTAGTAGTTCTCCTGAACTGACTCCTTTCTGTATCAGTTCTTATAAACTTTCAGTCATTTCTCTAGATTCTTCATATCCACCTTTTTGTAGGAAGCAAGAATATTTTGTTGCATTCTAAATACCATAATGTTTTTTAACTATTCCTTCCTCAAGTTATGGGTTTCTTGTTCCTAATCCAAGGTCAACTATTAACGTTCATCAATATTACTGGAAAAATTAAGCTCATGAGTCCCTACTTATTTTTTTTTAATTAAGATTTTTTATTTTTAGTTTACAACACTTGGTTCTGCATGTTTTTAAGTTCCAGATTTTCTTCCCCTCTTTTTCCTGCTCCCTCCCCTCCAAGACATCATGGAATCCTATATATCTTCTATGTATACCTTCATATTAAACTTATTTACACAACAGTCAAGTTGTAAAGAAGAATTATGATCAATGGAAGGAATCATGAGAAAGAAGAAACAAAACCAAAAAAAAGAGAGGGAAAAAAAGAGAGCAATTAGTTTGCCTCAATCTGAATTAAGACTCCATAGTTCTTTCGCTGGATGTAGATAGCTCTTTCAATCATGCATCCTTTGGAGTTGTCCTTGAAACTTGTATTGCTGAGAAGAGCCAAGTCTATAAAAGTTAGTCATCACAGAATCAATATATTTGTGCTTGTGTACAGTGTTCTCCTGGTTCTGCTCCTCTCACTCAGCATTATATCATGTAGGTCTTTACAGGTTATTGCGAAGTCCATTATCTTCCCCATTTCTTATAGCACAATAGTATTCCATTACATTCATATACCACAACTCGTTTAGCCATTCCCCTATTGAAAGGCATCCCCTTGATTTCCAATTCTTTGCCACCACAAAAACAGCAGCTATACGTATTTTTGTACACACAGGTCTCTTTCCCACTTGCGTGATCTCTTTGGGATACAGCCCTAGAAGTGGTATTGCTGGGTCTAAGGGTATGCACATTTTTATAGCCCTTTGGGCATAGTTCCAAATTGCTCTCCAGAATGGCTGGATCCATTCACAACTCCACCAACAATGCAATAGTGTTCCATTTTTTTCCACATCCTCTCCAGCATTTATCATTTTCCTGTTTTGTCATGTTAGTCAATCTGATAGGAGAGATGATTTGCATTTCCCTAATCAATACTGATTTAGAGAAATTTTTCATATGCCTATATATATTTTAATTTCTTCCTCTGAAAACTGCCTGTTCATATTCTTTGACCATTTCTCAATTGAGGAATGATTTATATTTCTATAAATTTGGCTCAGTGCCCTGTATATTTTGGAGATGAGGCCTTTATGACAGACACTGGTTGTATAAGTTTTCTCCCAATTTTCTGCTTCCCTCCTAATCTTTGTTGCATTGGCTTTGTTTATACAAAATTTTTCAATTTAACATAATCGAAATTATCCATTTTGAATTTTGTAATGCTCTCTATCTTTTTTTGTGTCATGAATTCTTTCCTTTCTCATAAATCTGATAGGTAAACTACTCCTTGCTCTCCCAAACTGCTTACAATATCAGTCTTTATTCCTAAATCATGAAAGCATTTTGACTTTATTTTGGTATATGGTGTAAGTTATTGTTCTATGTTCAGTTTCTGCCATATTATTTTCCAATTTTCCCAGGAGTTTTGTGAAATAGTGAATTCTTAGCCCAAAAGCTTGATTATTTGGGTTTACCAAAGAGTAGATTGCTAATAGTTGTTGACTGTAAGACACAGGTCTTGTGTACCTAACCTATTCCACTGATCCACTCCTCTGTTTCTTAGCCAGTACCAAGTAGTTTTGATGACCGCTGCTTTATAGTAGAGTTTAATATCTGGTATGGGTAGGGCACCTTGCCTAGTATTTCTTTTCATTAGTTCCCTGGATATTCTAGACCTTTTGTTCTTCAAGATGAATTTTGTTGTTATTTTATCCATTTCTGTAAAATAATATTTTGGTAGTTCGATTGGTATGGCACTCAATAAGATGATGTATTTTGTATCCAATATGAAAACAGATGTCAGTAAAAGACAATTTTCCCTCCATTATATATGAAATTCTTTTTAAAATGTATTATTTATTTATTTTATTAAATATTTCCTGATTGCACATAAAAATTACATTCATTTAAAAAAAATTGTATTCCAAAATCTCTTCCTTCTTCCTGTTCCTACTCCATCCTCAAGAAGGCAAGTAATTTTATATATATTATACATGTGAAGTCATGCAAAACATATTACCATATTAGCCATGCTGCAAAAGAAAACCCAGACCAAAAAAAAAAAAAGAAAAAGAAAGAAGGCTAAAATAATAAAGTATGATTTAATCTGAATTAAGAGTTCATCAGTTCTCTCTCTGGAGGTAGATAGCATTTTCATTTTAAGAACTTCAAAATTGCCTTGTCAGAGTAGCTAAGGCTTTCACAGTTGATTATCCTTACAATATTACTATTAGTATTTACAATATTCTCCTGGTTGTGCTCACTTCACTTTGCATCAGGTCATGTCTTCCTAAGTTTTTCTGAAACCTGTTTATCACTTCATATATTACAATAGTATTCTATCACAATCATATTCCATAATTTGTTTAACCATTTCCCGATTGATGTACATTTTCTCAGTTTCCAAATTTGCCACCACAAAAAGAGCTGCCACGATGTTTTTGTTTGTTTGTTCAAATAAGTCATTTTCTCTTTTCTTTGCTTTCTTTGGGATACAGACCCAGTAGTGGTTCGCTGCCCAACAACTCCAACAGAAATGCCAGGAACATAACAGATGTCTGTACGCAGTGTTTATTGATCTGAACCAGGCATTCGATATTGTCAGTCATGAGGACTTGTGGAAGATGATGGCAAAATTTGTTGCCCAGAGAACTTAATTGTACGCCAGGTTCATGGTGGGATGCTTTCAGAGGTTCTAGATAAAGGATGATGCTCTTTTGCTTTCCTAGTCACCAATGGAGTGAAGTAGGGGTGTGTGCTTGCTCCCATGTTTTTTTAAATTTTTTTTTTACTATGCTAATGCATTTATTTATTTATTTACATCCAACATTGTCATCATCTTTATTCGGTCTCCACAAAATATGTGGCATGACCCACCATTAAATAAAAATCAGCAAAGTTACTTTTCATGGACTGAATAAATGCATCTCAAACACACGTGTACAGTGTATGTTACTTTTCAAATGTATGTAGATGCTGTTGGGATTAATGAAATCAAACATTATTTTAAAGCCTTACAGAATCCACTATAGCTTTTTGTCCTCGTGTATTTTCTCTCTTTCGATTCCAGTATTGTAGCTGGTGATCCAGGAAAATTATTGACATTAAAACATGAAAAAGGGGAGCCTCCTCACATCCCCATGTCATTTCATGTCACATAACAGTGGCCTTTGCCAGCTAGGGAAAGAGAAGAGGCTGGTAAGGAAGTGGGGCCCCAGGGCATCCTTGGGGGAGGACCCTGTTTGAAAGACTCTGGCAGCACCCAAAGGGAAGAGGCTTGGGATTGTGTTGGGGAAGATGGAAAGGCCCATCCAGTCCTGGCTTAGCTTCAGACTAAAGCTGGAGCCCCAAAGGGCAAGGGGAGGGAGAGCAAGAAAAGAACGTTCCCTCAAGTACCTACCTCTGCTAATTGACTATGTGATCTTGGGTAAATCACATCAAAGCTCTGAAATTTAGTTTCCTCATTTATAAAATTGAAAACATTAACCTTTACATCAACCACCTCACATGGGTGCTGGGAGTAGAGTACTATGGAAATATGAATCATTCCTATGATTGTAAGAGCCAGGATTTTAACCCCAGTTGTCCTGACTCCAAATTCATAGCTATTTCTGGTGCTCCCCATCTCAACCTAAAACCAATGATGATGGCCTAGAGACACTCCTGCCCAGCCCCAGCTTCTCCCCCACTCCCCCAGATCTGACATGAGTGTGCTTTGGGTTTGGCAACTCGACTTCTGGCCTGTTGCTACACCCAAGGCTTGCTGCCTCTGTAAGACCTGGAGACAGGGATAAAGTAGACAGGAGAGGATATGGGGCATTCTCCATCCCTGTTAGGCCCTAGGCAAAGACTCATAGTTATTTGACTATCTGGAAGGATATTCTTTGTGCCATTTAGCCAGACAGTCAACGAATCTTTGCTGAGCACAACTGGGCATCAGATCCCATGGTGGACCACACAAGAGAGAAGATATAATCCTGACTCCTGAAGAATTCACACTCTAGCTGGGGAGGCATATCAGTATTGTGGAGAGAACACTGAACTTGTGTCAGCAGATTTGGATTCAAATCCCCATTTCAATATTTGCTAGTTGTGTGACCTGGGAAAGTCATTTACTTTTCTAAGGCTGTTTCTTCACTTATAATATGGAAATAATAATCCTTGTACTACGTATCTCACAGGACTGTTGTGCTTTTAAAAAACTCCAAAGTGGAATGAAAATGTCAGTTACTCTTCCTATCGATTATGAAGATGCTGTAGAGTCTCAGTGGCTAGCAGAGTAAGGCACACAGTCCCAGGCTACAGAAGTTCAGAGCAGATCCCTGTGGGCTAGAATAGTGGGCCAGGATATCTTCCTGGAGGGGGAGGAATTTAGGATCACGGGACTTTATTTATTTGTTAATTTTTACTGATAACATTGATGGCCTTAATAAAAGCAAGTTGTTGTTGTTCAGTGGAGTCTGACTCTTTGTGACCCATTTGCAGTTTTCTTCTCAAAGATACTGTAATGGTCTGCCATTTCCTTCTCCTACTCATTTTACATATGAGGAAACTGAGGCAAGCAGGGTTAAGTGACTTGCCCAGGGTCACACAGCTAATACTTGTCTGAGGCCAGATTTGAACTCACAAAGATGAGTCTTCCTGACAGCAGGCCTGATACTCTATCCACTTTGCCACTTAACTGCCATTAATGAAAGCAAGATATATGACTTAAAACAAATGATTACATCAAGAAGAATAAATAAAACTCAGTTAAGATAATTTGTTCATTATTTTTTCTTCTTTTGATATAATCCATAAAAATAAAGCATTTCTAAATTGGTTTATTAACTCACTTTTCCAGGCCCTTGAGAGGATTTGTTTGAAGGTGATTGATGTGATTGAGTGTGGCATAACCAAAGCATTAGAGAATCAGGATCCAAGCTACAGAAGTTATGTGCACAGCTGCATGGATGAGGCAGGCAATGGGAATCCAGAATCTCCAAGCTATCACCCTGATGATCTGTATAGTAACTCCTACCTTAGTTTCTTCTACTTTCTATAGAGGCTTGAGATCTCTTTTTTTTTAATCCCAAATTTCACAGATGCAGAAATGAACATTTCTTTTCATGTTTCTCTTGATTCTCATGTTTGAAAGTTAAAGTTTCTATTTGGCTCTGGTCTTTTCACTGAAAAAGCTTGAAAGTCCTCTATTTTGTTGAAAATCCATATTTAGCCTTGGAGCGTGATACTCAGTTTTGCTGGGTAGGTTATTCCTGGTTTTATTCCTACCTCCTTTGACCTCTGGAATATCATATTCCAAACCCTTCGATCCCTTGTAGAAGATCCCATGTAGAAGCTGCTAGATCTTGGGTTATCCTGATTGTGTGGCCACAATACTCAAATCGTTTCTTTCTGGCTGCTTGCAGGTTTTTCTCCTCGATCTGGGAGTTCTGGAATTTGGCAACAATATTCCTAGGAGTTTTTTGGGGGGATCTTTTTCAAGAGGTGATCAGTGGATTCTTTCAATTTCTATTTTACTCTCTGGCTCTAGAATAGCAGGGCAGTTCTCCTTCATAATTTCTTGAAAGATGATGTCTATGCTCTTTTTTGATCATGGCTTTCAGGTAGTCCAATAATGTTTAAATTCTCTCTCCTGGATGTATTTTCCAGGTCAGTGGTTTTTCCAATGAGTTATATCACACTGTCTTCCATTTTTTCATTCCTTTGGTTCTGTTTTATAATATCTTGATTTCTC
>CM053622.1:746208341-746225970 GCA_028646595.1 Phalanger gymnotis
CTTCTCCTTATTGGCTTTTTGGAGCTCTTTTCCCATTTGAGGTAGTCTATCTTTTAAGGTGTTATTTTCTTCAGTATTTTTTTGGGTCTCCTTTAGCTAGTCATTGACTTGTTTTTCATGGTTTTCTCTCATCTTTCTCATTTCTCTTCCCAATTTTTCCTCTACTTCTCTAACTTTCTTTTCCAAATCCTTTCTGAGCTCTACCATTGCCTGAGACCACTTCATGTTTTTCATGGAGGCTTTTGTTGGAGGCTCTTTGACTTTGTTGACTTCTTCTGGCTGTATGTTTTGGTCTTCTTTGTCACCAAAGAAAGATTCCAAAGTCTGAGTCTGAATCTGAGTCAGTTTTCGCTGCCTGTTCATGTTCCCAGACAACTATTTGACCCTTGAGCTTTTCCTTGGGGTGGGATTACTTGTAGAGTAGAGAGTACTTTGTCCCGAGCTTGATGGGCTATGCTGTTGTTTTCAGAGCTATTTCTACACAGCAAGCTCTGCCACACCAGTGCTCCTTCTCCCCCAAGAACCACCAACCCAGACCACGACTCAGATCTAAGCAGGCTCTGCACTCACACTCTGATCTGCCACTTAATTCCTCCCACAGAGTCGTCCTGGGGCTGGAAGCAACTGCAGCTGTAGTTCTGTAGCTGCACCACCTCCCCTGCCCCCAGGGCAGTGTCTGAACCTTGAACTCCCTTCACTCTCTCCTCCACAGTTTTTCCCACTAACCTTCTCTGTCGTCTTTGGTGTTTATGGGTTGAGAAGTCTGGCAACTGCCACAGCTCACTGATTCAGGATGCTAGTGCCTGTTCTGCCCAGCTCCCAGTCTGGTTGGTCTGGGCATGGCCCATGCTGGGCTCTGCTCACCTCCCAGCTCTGTGCAATAGACCTTACCCAGTGACCACCAAGGCTGTCCTGGGCTGGAGCCTTGCTTCCCTCTGCTATTCTGTGGGTTCTGCAGTTCTAGAATTTGTTCAGAGCCATTATTGTTGGTGTTTGGAGGGTCCTGGCAGAGAGCCCTAGGCAAGTCCTTGCTTTCCAGCCACCATCTTGGCTCTTCTCCTGCTCCCATGCTTTTTGACATGATGGTTTCAGTGAAGTTGTTAGATGTTTTCAGTGAGAACAAAACGGCACCAAAGTCATTTACTGCACTGATGGTAAATTATTTAACTTGAAAAGGATATATGCCAACACCAAAGTGCAGAGAGTTGGTGCATGATTTTTGTTTGCAGATAATCGTGAACTCTATGTAGCCTCTGAGGCTGAGGTGTAAAATTATGAATTGATTCTTTGCTGCCTGTACTAATTTTGGCCTGAAAATTAACATCAAGGAAACAAAAGCTCTCCACCAGCCAGTACCACACCATCTATATGTGGAACCATCGGTTACCATAAAGGGAGAAATTTTGAACACTGTGGATAAGTTCATTTACCTTGGCAGCATACTTGCCAGGAATCTCCTCAAAGATAATGAGTTTGACACATGCATTGCCAAAGCAAACTCAGTATTTGGGAGGCTCTGAGAGAAAATGTTGGAAAGAACTAGTATTAGTCTGCCTACCAAAATGAAGGTCTACAGTGCCATTGTGTTGACTTCATTGTTGTATGCCTGTGAAACCTGGACAATCTACCAGGGCAATGCCAGAAAACTGAATTGCTTCCATTTGAATTGTCTTTGGAATATTCTGAAGATCATCAGGCAAGATAAGGGACCAGATACTGATGTCCTTTCTGAAGCTAAACTGCCAAGCATTCATACTCTACCTCAAAGAGCTCAACTTCTATAGGCTGGCCATGTCGTTTGAATGCCAAATGTACAACTGCTTAAAATACTTTTTTATGGAGAAATCAAACAAGGTAATCATTCACATGGGTCAGAAGAAGCAATACAAGGACACTCTCAAAGTCTCTCCTAAGAACTTTGGAATCAATTGGGTAATATGGAAGACACTAGCACAGAACTGTCCAGTATGGTGTGCCCACATCAAAGAAGGTGCTGTGGTCTATGAGAAGAGCAAAATTGCATGTAGCACAAAAGAACTATGAGACATACAAATTTAGAGATATCTGCACTCCAAATGTTCATACAGATTTTTTGTGGCTGACTTATGAAAGAGTCTTCTAAGCTTCTATTGGTCTGATAATCCATTGCAGGATATAATGATATCATTTTGCTCCTCTTCAAAAACAAACAACAACAAATCTCTTTCTAATATAGTTTGAAATCTGGTACTGCTAGGTCTCCTTCCTTCACATTTTCCCATTTATTCCCTTGATAGTCTTGACCTTGTATTCTTTCAGATGAGTATATTATATAAACAAACCCCCATATATATGCATATGCATACATATGAATATATATTCATATATATAATTCTTAAAACACAACCTCTTTTTCTTTTAAGATGCTACTTTTTATACTCGATATGAACGTAGTTTTCAGTAAAAAACAGTTATACATTTTTCTTTCACCAGATATGAAATACTTTTTTAAAGATTAATTAATTTGTAGTTTTCGACATTCATTTTGAGTTACAAAATTTTCTCCCCATCTCTCCCTTCCCCCCCCACCCCAAGATGACATGTGTTCTGGAGCCTATGAGCCACATGTGGTCCATAATACTCCACAGAAGACACAGAATCAGATTAAAATGTAATTGGGAAATATTTTAAAAAAAACAAAGACAAATAAATAAGGCATAGATATATTACATTTTAAAACTGCCCTCAAGTATCTTTATATACTTATTAATGCTTCCCCCTTTATATTTGAATTTGAAACCATTACTATAAAAGAATTCAGGTCTGCTCTCTAAATACCAGCCTATGGAAATAAATAGACTCACCATCAAAGTTGACAACATTTTGCATCCTTCCTAATTGTTGGCAATCTGAGTTAGTGGCAATCATAGCCAGAGATGAAATCTCTGATCTTTGATATTTCTGTAGTAGCAGTAGCAACAGTGATAGTAGTTCTCAAAGTAATCTATCCTCTTTGTCTAAACTACAGAGTCCTCATATCAACCACCTATTTTTACAAGGTAGATAAAAGCTATTCCTCATTAGAATTGTCACTCTCTCTTCCTCTCTTGGTCATGGATATTTCCTTTGTTCTACATCTCCCCCTTTTATTTCATCTGTGAAATCATCGTGGTTTCTATTGGGCAAGTATAATAAAAGTTAATATTTTGCATAGTGCTTTAAGGTTTTCAGAGCACTTTATATATAACTCATGTAATCCTTGCAGCTTTGTGAAACTGGTGCTATTATTATCCTCATTTTACAGATGATAAAACTGAGGCTGAGAGAAACTATGTAATTTACCCAAGGTCCAAAGTTAAAAAGTTTGGAGCCAGATTTGAATTTAAATTTTCCTGACTAGAAGTATCATTTTCTAAACACTGGGCCACCTAGCTTCCCCAGGAAGCCATTTGTGATTGTGATTCCTTTACCCTTTCTGATTATTCCCAAAATGCTATTTTCCTTTGGCTATAGCAGGACATTAAACAATTGAAGAAGTCTCAAGCAAGACACTGCAGGAAAACATAGAGATTAAATATAGACCCAAGGGCATAATTTAGCTACTGAGATGGGAATAAACCAAAGTGCTCACTGAGCTTGGCACTCCAGTGAGAATTGGCTAAGTGGGCTATAACTTCAGCATACTGTAGGTGTATACTGGCTTTTCACACTATTTCATGTGGTACATGAGCACTGGGGCACCCCCTCAGCTCCAAATTGGGGTGAGTTCATTTGGGCTGCAGTATAAAAGAAATAGAAGGTTTAGGATGGGGGAAGATTAAATCTATGGAAAATTTTTTTCATTCTTCTCTTTAGTAGAAGTTTTTAAACCTTTGGAAATATTGGAGAAACTAAACACCAAAGTTAGTGAAGGTTAGGTAAATTGAGGTGGAATTGATGCTTTACTTTTTGAAAATCTACAGGGGTGAGAGAGACAATTATGGAATGAATTCCTGAGAAATACTGAAAAGACTCATTCTCAGGAGCATATCTCAGAAAGATAAATCACCTGCCTTGGAGTTTAGGTACCTTTGTCTGCTGGGCACATAGATGGGATCAATTCTGGACTGGGCATTTTCTGAGCAAAACAGGAATCATGTGATATATGTACTTTTGTTTATTTTTAAAAGAGTACATGTGTTTCAGGGAGTGTTTGTGCACATTTGTGTGTATCTTTGTATGTAAGAGTGTGCTTGTGTATATATTTAAGTATTTGTGTGAAGGCCTGATCTTTGAGCTTATAGAATCGTTAAATAAGGTCATAGATTCAGAGCTGGAACATATCTTAAAGCTCATCTAGGTCACCCCCCACCTCCTTCTAAAGATGTGTAAACTGATGCCAGAGATTGTGACTTTGCCAAAGTTGACATGGGTAGCAAGTGGAAGAACTAGGATATCAACTCAGATTCTCTGCTGTGTCTGAAGACATAGACCAGGACATAACCACCATTTAGCCCTGTCTCATGGCTCCACAAGCTTTCAAAAATATATGTATACCAGTGCCATCTTCGGTTCTTGATACAAGAGTAAGTTGTGGATTTCCTTATCTGCCTGATCCCTTTAGCAATCTCAGTTATATATGACCAGAAACCATGTCTTATCTAAATTATGTATCTCCCCACAGCCTTGCTTAAGACAGGGTAAATACTTAGTAAAAATTTTTTGAATAAACCAATACAAGAATGAATGTGTATTCAATTTGTTTCTGTGTATTTAAAGATGTATATATACATATGTATACACATATAAATATATATACATATATATGTACATATATGTATATATATATATTTGAGATATGTTTATGTTTGAGTATAGTTGCATATGCCCGCCAGTACATGCATCTTAGGACACTAGCAATGCAGTCTAGACTCTGTCACTATTTGCCACTTATAAAATAAATATTGTAGTAAGATGAACTTCTGACTCAAATATTTTATGAACTCATGATTTAAAAAAATCAGAGATATATATGCAAGTTTTATGTGTAACTATGTGGTTGGTATGTCAGCACATATGTGAACTTTCCACTTTCATGTTTATGAGAGGATTAGAGGGGAAGCTAGGTGGTGCAGTGGATAGAGCACTGGCCCAGAAGTCAGAAGGACTTGAATTCCAATTTGATTTCAGATATTTGAAATTTAATAGCTGAAATTTAATAGACCCAGGGCATGTCACTTAACACTGACTACCTCACAAAAAAAGGAAAAAAAATAAGAGAATCAGAGAGACATTTTCTTTTCACACTTAGAGGTGTTCTTATCCCCAAGGAAGCCTCAAGCATATCGAAGAGAGTGGTAGAAAAAAATTGACTTTCTAGATACCCCAAGTCTGTAGGGACCTGAGTATTCTACTCATTGTTTGGTCACAGACTTGTGCTTACTTACTTCTGCACCTTTCACTAGGAACTTATAATAAAATCACTAAAGAGGACAGTACATTGCCAAATATTTTAGCAAAAAAAAAATTGACTCCCACTTATATTCCTTCTAACTGGAATTCCCAGATAAGTCTACAGAGAAAGGAGGACACAACTCTAGCTACCAGTGGTGAAGAGTCAATCTGAAATTTCAGTTCTTGATTATAAAAACCAATGAATTGAATAATTTAATTGAATTTCACTAAAGTCCTCCTATGATGTCTCCTTATCACATAACAATAGTTTCTGTTCTCCTATGTCACACCTACCTATAAAGGATTACAATGCCCACCATAGGTATGTATCATTTGTTAGAGGATGACCCTGACTAAGGTTAGAGAGGGTCACCACCAGCAAATTATTCATTAGATACTGAAGACTTTTTGGTCATACAACTCATGAAGTTCACTGACTAAGCTGCAATCTGCCTTCCTGAATAGGGAACCCATGCCAAGAAAATCATGGATCCATATGTCTACTGATCCACAAGATTCATAGTAGGGGTCTTGGTATCAAGGCACAAACAGCAAAGAATGACCAAGGGAGTAGAATGATTTTGTTACTGATATATACTTACAACTGAGAAGTTGGAAAATAGTCTATGAAGAGGGTGAATGACTCAATGAATCTTAAACTGCATTAGGGAAAACATACTTCCAAGAATAAGGTAATAGTACATTGGAGCTATTCAGTTCAAATATGCAGCATTTTGAGCATCACACTTTAGATAGGACTGGTTAAGTTGGAAAGCATCCAAAGGATTGCAAGCAAAAGGAGGGGTCTGGATCCCATTAATCTGTGATTTCCTGGAAATTTTCATGTTAATTAATGGTGTCCACTTAATAAATTCACAAATATGAAGGTGTATTATTAACAAAGAGAATTCATATCTTCACCCTTGAAGTCTTGGATATTCTAGCCTTTACTATTCAAATTGCCTCCTGGACCAGTTTTGTCTCTTATTGCATGGGTAACATTTTGTTGATGTCCTTCAAGTGATGAAATGAAAGTTCTCCTTCAAAATGACATGAATCTGAAAGGGAGAGTCAATTCATTGCACCAAGGATTTAAGATCTGAAAATAACAGATGGAAAAAAAATGGGCCAAATCTAAAGGGATAAAATTTAATAAAGATGTTTCTCAAGTCTTCCTGTGGAGTACATTCTTTCAGTGAGTGTTACGTGATACCAGTTGGAAATTACATTTCTAATTTGTTTCTTCAAGATTCAAATTTTGAGATTCATCGAAAGATGATAGCTGTTCTCATCCCAATTTAAATTGAAACTAATACTGATCATTAAGAAAACCCAGACAGCAGCTTAACAAAAGCAACAGTTTCACATATGTTACTGCCTCTGACAATGGTTTGCACTTCATTCCCTGATCTATGTGTTGCATATTTTTTTCAGGATCTGATAGTAATGATCTTTCCAGAATACTTGAGCCTTTGGAATTCCAGTTACTGGTGGCCTCCAATAAGAGCACAATGTCTCCTATGAATGATTCACATTTCTCCACATCCACATTTTTCCTGGTTGGCATCCCAGGCCTGGAGTACCTACACACTTGGATAGGGATTCCCTTCTGTTCCCTGTATCTGGTGGCTGTGGCAGGGAATATAACAATCCTACTTGTAGTACGAGCAGAGAAAAGTCTACATGAACCCATGTTCTTCTTCCTGTGCATGCTTTCTGTCACTGACCTGGTCCTCTCCACCTCTACTCTGCCCCGAATGCTCTGTCTCTTCTGGCTTGGTTCACATCAAATTGCCTTTGATGCCTGTCTCACTCAGATGTTCTTTATCCATAGCTTTACAGCCATGGAATCTGGTTTTTTCTTGGCTATGGCTTTTGACCGTTATGTGGCCATTTGCAACCCACTGCGTCATACAACCATTCTTACTAATGCCCGGATAGCTAAGATTGGTGGGGCTGTGGTTCTCCGGGGTGTGGCCTTCTTCTCTCCACACCCTATCTTGCTCAAGCAATTGCCCTACTGTCGGACTCGCACCATAGCCCATACTTACTGTGAATTCATGGCAGTGGTAAAATTGGCATGTGTAGACACAGGTTCCACAAAGTGCTATAGTTTAAGTGTGGCCTCTGTAATTGGCTCCTGTGATGGCTTCTTCATTGCTATCTCCTATGTCTTGATTCTCCATGCTGTCTTCAGCCTCCCATCCCGTGAGGCTAGCCTTAAGGCCTTGGGGACCTGTGGCTCTCACGTCTGTGTGATCCTTGTCTTCTACTCTACAGCTGTCTTCACATTTCTCACCCACCGCTTTGGTCACAATGTGCCACCTCAAGTCCACATTTTCATTGCCAACATGTACTTGTTGGTTCCTCCATTCCTCAACCCCATTGTATATGGTGTCAGGACCAAAAAAATCCGGAATTATGTTCTTGGGGCATTGAAGGTCAAGTCTGTCTGATTGTGATAGAGGTATCAACAGACATAGTAAGAGAAGCAGCTAAAATTTAGAGTTGAGGTGAGACCAAAGAGCCCATCTCTAATTTATACATGGTGATCCATGACATTTTGTCAGTAATTCCTGCCATTTTACCAACTATTATAATGACAGAAAAGAAAATTAACCACCTACTTTTTAACAAGTTTTATACCATTTCCTGGGGAATCTTGAAGTAACACTTCTAATAAAGAGAAGAAAAGATAGGCAAAAAGCATTTCTCCTCTTCCTGCTATTCTACTTCCAGATAAATTCTCCTTGTTTACCATCCTTCCCTAGGGAATGGCTTATTAGAGGGGAGTAACAGAAAGGATATTTTAAAGCCAATGACCTTGGATGACTATCTTTAAACAGAATAAGTTTCTGAATAATTGATGATGGATCATGTGTCTTTAATTCTGTGTGTTAAGAGCAAGAGAAATAGTAATGGTATCACTACCTTTTGAGAGTTACAAACGCATGGAACATTATGTGCCAATATGAACAATCACAGGTAAACATATACAATGAAGTATCAAATAAAGAATCCATTAGAAGAATTAATCAATCAAGAATTTATTTAGTGAAATAGGTCTTGTTTTAAGGAGCTTATATGCCATGAGATAAGACAATATGTGTGGTAAATATATGTATTTATATATATACACATATACGCACATATGTGTATATATTAAAATGCAAAATGTATATTCCATGCATGTGTATATATACATATATTGCTAAGTTATATATAAAATACATGTATATATGCATGTACGTACATTATTTTAAAATGCAAAATAAATATGTTATGAAGAAAAGACAATAGCATTTGGTCTATCTTCCTGTTTTTCTTAATTTTTTTTCCATTGTCACAAGTACAATTAGGAAAATGGAAACAAATGTCATTAATTTGCTATTACAAAAATATATCTTAAATTGCTATGAAGAGACAAGAGTAATATATCTAGAAATTAATTCACTTTTCTCAAATTAGATTCTTGACAAATATGTAAATATGATTCAAAATTAGTAAAACAATTAGAATAATAATACAAATAGCAATTATACAAAGTCACAAGGTTATTTTAATAGATGCAGTGAAAGTCACACAAAAAGATTTAAGACTGATTTATGGTAAAAGGTTAAAATTATATAGACAAGAAGGAACTCTAGTATGATAAAAAAACTAAAATCAAGAAAGAAAAAATGGAAATGAAAAAACACTTATAGCTATTCATGTAATAATAAGGTAGCAAGGATGTTACCCTCTTCCTTTGTTTGACATAATTCTAGAAACATTAGTGATAGCAACAATATAAGAGAAAAAAGTAAAGTAATAACATCAGCAAAAAATCAGAATAAAATATTGTTATTTATAGGTGACTTAGAGTGTATTTATAGAATAAAAAAGAATCAGCAAATAAACAGTTTGAGATGATTAATTACTTAAGTAACATATCAGAACAAAAAATCCCCCCAAATCATCATTCTCTATATGTTACTAACTAAAAACATGAAAATACAACAAGTAGAAAATTTTCATTTAAAATTATCACAAAATACATAAAGTATCTGAGAGTTAACCTATTGAGATACATAAAAGATTTATATGATGAAAACCAAAGAATAATCTTCAAAGAACCAGAAATAATCATTAGAGAGAAATTCACTGCTCAGTATTTAACTATGCCACTAGAATCAAAATAATGATACCACATAAATTGATTTTCAGATTTGAAAAGTAATAAAAGTAAAAGTAACCTAATGCTATATCAAGCTAATTAACCAAGAGATTTCATTTCTTAGTCAATACATTTGGAAGAACAAAACATCTGGAATATCAGGTATGATGAGAAAAAATAGGCATAAAGGGAATACAGTATTAGCACATTTTAAGTTATACTACATAACAGTAGCCAAAAGCTATTTGGTACTAGTTTCAAAAACTAAATAAATAATTAGAATAGACATAACCACCAAGTACCAAACAAAAAAACTGACAAAGAACAAAACATTAGCTCACTGTTATATAATCGAATATTCCTTACAGATATACCCCCCCTTTTTGACAATAGCCTCGTATAAAATTGGAAAATATTTGGCAGAAATGAAGTTTAGTCCAACACTTTACATCATACATCACTATAATTTTAAGATGTATGTATAATCTGCACATAGCTACAATGTCACAGGAGGAAGAAAATTAGAAAAAGTATGTTTCATAACTGTGGCTTGTGGTTGAATTTTGAACGAGGGTCAGGAGAAATCAGAAAAGACAAAATAAAGAGAGTCAGATATATAAAACTAAAAATTTTCCTTAGAAATAACAAAAAGTTAGAATAAGATACTATCTTAGAAAGATATGTGAATGAAATTTTAGTGTTAAAAGTCTGAAAACCAAGATACAAAGGAAATGACTACAAATATGTTATCATGAGATATTTCTCAGTTCATAAGTCACTAAAGGATATGAACAGTTTTCACAAGAGTTTAAAATTATTAGCAATTTTGGAAAACAGCGTACAAATTAACAATAGTAAATAAACACAAACAGAAGATCATTGTTTAATTTGACAAATATAATAAAAAATTGAAATAGTTTAAGATGGGCTCTGAGGAGACAAGAATAAAAATATATTTGTGGTAGAGTTATGAATTATTGATATAACTTTCCAGATATCATTTTATAATTATGCAAGAAGTAGAACAAAAGTATACATACCTTTTGACTCAATGCTTATAATAATGATAATATACCCACAAGGAAGTCAAATACAGAGATAAAGACATCATGTACATCCTGAAAACCTTCATAAAATCATTCTTTGTGTTAGTTAAGAAATGGAAATAGTGTCAAAAATTCAGACATATCTAAAGAAATTACATCACATATGTATTTAATATAATATTGTTTTTAGCAATAAATAGTGAAATGAGTAACACATGGAAAAATGGGAAACTTTGCATGAATCGATATTGCAGTAATTCAGTAATTCTCAACTATGTCTAGCTCTTCATGACCCCATTTGGCATTTTCTTGGCAGAGATACTAGGGTGATTTGTAATTTCTTTATCCAGCTAATTTTATAGATGAGGAAACTGAAGCAAACAGACTTGTCTAGACTTACATAGCTAGTAAGTGTGTGAGGCCAGATTTAAACTCAAGAAGACAGGGTTTGTTCTCTATCTACTGCACAACCTAGCATTGTTTAAAATATATGCAATTATATAAAACATGCAACAAATACTTATTCAGTTAAATTGAATAATATTCATGTGATGAAAGGAAAAATGTAATGGAAGAAGCGTAGAAAAGGCAGAAAGACCTTGTTTCATGGCCTTTTCTAAAACATGTTGGTTGTGTGGCCCTCAGCAAGTAACTTAACCTCTCATTGCTCTAGGTCATTCTTGAAGGCTGTAAACTGCAGAGAGCATATCAAGTTGCATTAATAGAGGGACTTAGTTCATCTGAGGGTTCTACATATGAATGAAATCAAATATCCAGGCCCTATCTTCTTTCAACTAAAGACACTTTTAAAGTTATTTATATAAACCCCATTTTTGTTTCTTGTGAAATGAGTTAAAGTAATGAGATGAAGAACATTCTGAAGAAGATTATGACAACCTGGGAGACTAGAAAGGTGTTGATACCCTTTGGCTAGGAGTAAAACCACTGAAACCTATTAAGATTTTGAGGTAAGGGGCTACTCAGAGAAGAGGAGAAAGAAGAACACTGCTCTCCTCTCACCCATCACAGAGACCACTCTCAGATCATCCCAGCATGACCATAGAGAATCATATAGTTTATTTATCTATGTTTAACATCCTGGAACAATAACTTGGCAAGATCTTTCTCCACGTTGTATGAAGTATGATCAGCAAGAAGAAGAGAGAAGCAAAAGGAAGAGCCTTAAAGCATTTGACAGTGAGGTTTCAATTTAAAAATCAGAATAGAGGAAATCTGAAGACAACTTGTCATGGATGAAAAATAAGATGCTCTTGTAAATAAAGCTGTGTGGATAGCGAGGAACTACACTGAGAACAAATTAGAGGTAGAGATAGGTAAACAGAGCAGACTACTTAACTCTCTATGTGAAAGAGTAATCTAGACTTGTAAGAGTGCTGTTGGAAATCCTAAAGTTCTAAGCACTGTGAGAATGCTGATTTATATCAGGACAAATCTTAAGGCTGTTATGTATACATATCTACACACACATATATACATACACATATGTAAATATATGTATATACAGACACACATATATACATACATATACACATATTTAAATATGTATATACATATACACACATATACATATATTACAGCTAAGAACAAAAAGGAAGTAATTCTACTTGTAGTAGATGGGAACATGATAGTGGAATAGGGAATGAAGATAGTACTACTATTTAAAAAAATCTTTTATCTTTATCAAAGACAAACCTGTTAAGGAATTGAATTAGAAATTCTTGAGGATGAAACTGATTCTCAGAAAAGATCTCAGGCTGCTAGAGACCCAGAACTCCTGACTCCCTATGTTATCTTTTTAAATCCATTCCATATCTTGCAACAATAAGGAACCTGATTCTGAAACAATTTGTCTTGATTTGTGTGTGCTCAAAGGGAGCTGCTGAGTGAATCTTTCATTTTGTCTCTCCAGACTAATGATCTGCAAAGAAGGAGTGAGGCCGTACTTATGGTACCACTTCACTGACTAAAGGAGGGTGTCCCCCCAGTTGGTGGATGAGTGGGAAGAAGATTTCACTCAATTCTCATTGCCAGAGGACGTTTCTGTACTTATCTCTAACATGACCACATTTTCCTTTAACATTCGACACTTCCTTGATTCCTTTCCTTTATTGTCAAAACTCCCATACCCCTAGTTCTGAGCTGGTCATCAGATCTTTGTCTCATTCCTCAGTGCTACTGGGTAGCCATATTGGCAATGTGTAGGAGCTATTGGGAAAATTCCCTCCCTTTGTCCCTTAGATCACTTCCTGATTCATGTGAATGGATACTCACTTGGAGGGTGGGCTCTACACTCAGATCCAGTCACCCTTTTCATTTCGTAGGAGACAGAGTGAAGACAGATATCTGTATCTTAGATATCTTTGTATTATTTTTCCCCTGAATTTACCCCTTACTCAAAAAACTATCTTTTAACTATGCAGGACACCAATACCCTTCTACTCTCCCAGGTTGTTACAACCTCAGAATCTTCTTCATCTCATCACTTTATCTCACTTCACATTCTCATGTCCAATCATTTGCCAAATCCAGTAAGTTTAATCTTCTTGTCTTTCATATCCATCTCAGTCTTTCTACCCACACGGCTCCCACTCAAGTTTAGGCTCTCATGACTTCTCCCAAGAGCTATTACAATTGCTTCCTATTTGTCTTTCTGCCCCAAGTCTCTTCACGCTCTCACTCATTTTCCACACAATCACCAAAATGATTTTTCTAAAGTGCAAGTCTGACCATGCTCTCCAACATATGTCCAGAACTTTTATTGATTAGTTTTGTGAGTTTGGAGACCACTGTATTAGATTACATTTGTCAAGTTTAAGTGTGCCCCACCCACTGATACATTTACCTCAGTCATTTAATTGGTGAGTCAACAAGCATTTATTAAATTTCTACTCTGTGCCAGACATCATGTTAAGCTCTAGGAATGAAAAGACAAAAAATGAAGAGCTTGGTTTAATGAGAGACCCAACTTTTTTCCCAGTAAATTTAATATATAGTGTTTCCCTCTCTTTGCAAAAATCCAGCTCTTCCCTTTTCATTTTGATCCTTGTTTTAACTGACATATCTCCTTTTCTCACCTATTCCCACATGAGAGTTCTGATGCTTGAAGTGACCCAGCTGATGAGAACTCTTTGTTTAATGGGGTGTACCCTGGGACAAAGAGTAGAGAAGAATCTGTAGCATAAATATTCCTCTCACATGAGTTATTCTGACAAAGGATCCTCTCAACTTCTGCATACATCATTTGCTTTTCTTCATTCATGTCTCAGACAGATGGTCCTAGGCCGGGCCACAGTTCCAGTTTAACTGGACTCTTCAGTTTTCTTCCATCACCCTTGTACTTCCAGTAAATGAAACATTCACTCCTACATTTCTGTCAGAACATGGGGAAATCATGGGAAGAGAGCAGAATGAAAGAAAACAGGAAGCTAAGTTAGGATAAAAGGGATGAACGTGGAGTCAGAAGTTCTAAAGAATTTTCATTAACTAAACAATCAAACCCTACTCTCTGGTCTTCTGTGATCAGTGACCACTATCCCAACTCATCCATTTCCCCCTTCACAAAACAAATCAATTTCTAACTGATCTTCTGTGTGTACATATATATATATATATATACACATATGTATGTGTGTATGTTTACATATACATACACACACACACACACACACACACACACACACATACACTGAGGTCTTCCTAAGGCTCACCATGATTTATTTTCCATTATATTTTTGTTCTTGACCTTTCCATGCTCATTCAGGTACCTGTTCATCTGTTCTGGGCAAAATTCTGGAAAAAATTATCTACACCATATGATGACTATCTCTACCTAGTCTTTATTTTTTAGCATAGTACTTTTAAATCCCAATTCTTTCTCTTGCTGTGCAGCCCTAGGCAATCGTTTAGTCTCTCTGACCCTGGGATCTTTACTTAAAGATGAGAAGTTTAGATTCAGTGACCTTGAAAGATTTTTTCCAGTTCTAATTTTTTTTTTTTGCTCAGTTATGGCTAACTCTTAATTAGCCCATGGATCATACTACCCATGTAGTTTTCTTGACAAATATATTAGAGTGGTTTGTTATTCGCTTCTCCAGTGGAGATAAGTCATAGGAAACTGGTCGATTAAGGGTAAACAGGATAAGTGACTTGCCCAAGGCCATACTCCTAGTTAGTGTCTGAGGTTGAATTGGAACTCAAGACTTCTGACTCCAGGCCCAATGTTCTATCCACTGAGCCATCTAGCTGCCTGGGTTCTAAATATATGGTACTCAGAAAACTGCAATTCGGTTTCAGCAGCAACAAAGGGACACACCCAAAATGATAATGATGACAAAAATAAATGGTGTTCAGGTGAGGTCATGTGAATATGTTCCCAGTCCGGGTTAACATACTACCTACCCGTAACTAAACACAAGCTTCGCTAAGAAATTCCCGACAAGAGGTTACCCAGCATCTGTTTAAAAACTCCATGCAAGATAGGACTATATACTTCCTAAAGCAGTGCATCCTACTTAGGAATAGTTCTAATTATTAGAGAGTTTTTCTTTACAGTGTAATAAAATGTGGATATCTGCAGCTTCTACATACTGTTCCTGATTCTGTTTTCTGGAACCAAGTATTATGCTCCACCTACATGGCAATCCTTTAAATCAGGTCTTCTCAATCTAACATCTGTGCCTCCTCCCTTTTTTCCCTTAGTTCAGTCTGGAATAAATTATTGTTGCAAAAGACATGTTATTCTTTGTTGCCACTGTTTCTTTTACAAAGTGTTCTGTCACCATTTCTTTAATAATCTACTCTAGCATTTTATCACGAAGTGAAAAGTCGAGTTTATTGGTGTATTTGCCCCCTTGCCAATTTACCAACTCCATTGTCTTCACTTTTCTGAAGGTGATGAGAATATTATCCTTCTCAAGTGATAGTGGCTTAGTGATCATATGTTCCAGTCCTTTCAATGCCTATGTTTCCAGTTCACATTGGATATGTGACTCAAATTCATACAGTACAGTTGGGTGATCTCTTATTATGGCTTTATTCACCTCAGCGATGAAGTCCTATTCACCATTTTCCATTTTAAATGTTCATTTCCCTTGGCAGAGAAAACTGAAGCAAAATAAAGTTTGAGGTTCTGCTTTCCTTCTGTTTTCTTTATCATTGTCCTCTATATTACCTCCCCTCATGCCAAACAGATTTCTATACACTGGAGTAACTTTAAATTTTGGTGGGAATTAAATTTAATAGCTCTTGAATCTTTCTGCTACTAAATAGCTTCCCTATGACCTCAGAACTATTTCAAAGAGGCACACAGCCATTGTCTATTGAGCTCTTTATTTTTAATAATTTATATTTATTTATATAATTTATAAATTATATATGCACATATATAATTTATAAAGAGTTTATAAGCAGAGATCCAGAAACCCTGTGTATAAGTTTCAGGGTAATACTCATGGCAGGGTGGGGCTGGGGGATGGATATGCTGATGTGTATGTGTATATATATATATGTGTATATAATAATATGAGTATATAAACATGTTTATATGTATATGTATATATTTATAAGTATATTTTGCATATACCATTTTCACAGATATGTGTGTATGTATGTATGTATGCATGCATGTATGTATGTATGTATATATACATTTCCTTCCATTCACCAGATTACCAAGGGGCTCCATTAGAAAAAGTTAAGATTGTCCTTCTCTAGTGATAACTGCAGAGTTAAATGGTGCTCTTTGGGAGTAACTTGTACAAGGTCTTCCACAGTAGCTTTATGGAAACAATCATTTGTGATATAGCATCATTATTCACTTAATTGTCATTTTAGTTGTAATTGCAAAGGTGTAATAATTTTTTTCTAGGCGAATTTTTACATATTTTATTTTAAAACCCACTTGCTATTTGTCCTTCTTCTCCCATCCTTTAGTATCAGCCTTCCATCAGACTGAATATAATGATGTACTTTGTAAAACTTCAAATATTTTACATCAGTAATGTTAAATTCAAATTGAAAAGGGGCCCCTGTAACTGTACATAAGTATTATTGTAGGTTGAATGTTGATAGAGAAAATCATACAATCACATTATATGTACTGTGTTGTATTTTTATTTTATAAATATTTTCCAATTAAATTTAAAATATGTTGCAGGCAGTTCAGAAGTATTGCAGCTGCAAGTATTTGATACCTGTGTTTCAAATTATCTCTTAAGGCAGTCCATTCACCCATTAACAGATCTCACTGTTTGAGATTGATTGATTGAATAATAGGCCCACCACAACATTGCTGTATAGTGGAAGAAAGCATTGAATCTGTAGAAAGAGAATTTGGGTTCAAATTCTATCTCTGACACCTTACCTTTAGGAAATCATTTAATCTCTCTGCGTCTCAATTTCATCATCTTTAAAGTAAGTTTGTTTTTTTTTAGACTGAATGGATTTTGAGGGTCAACAATTCGATGACCTTCCCTCTCTCTCACCTAATACTGGTTTTCCTTACTATGGTGGATAAATTTAGTTCACTGCTTCAGTCCACAGAGTGCATTTGCTTAGTTTGCAAAATCTGTAGGCTAGACTTTGAGTAATTCCTTATATTCTTGACATTTCTGTCTTCCTTCAGGTACCTGTTCATCTGTATAAGTAATTAAGGTGGGATTTAAATTCTTTGAGGATGCTAAAGTAAACAAGTGCATTTGATTAAGGCTTACTAGGTGCAAAGCCCCAGGCCCACACCCTTTTGCTAACTAGGTATAAAGCCCCAGGCTTACACCATTTTGCTGATTAGGTGCGAATCTTTTGAGCCCTCAACAGGGTATAAAAAGTCAGAGGTCAGCATTTTGTTTGGGGCTCACTCATGGAAGGAGTGTTGAGACCCTGGGCAAGCTGTTGTAACTGCCCCCCAGCTTTGGTAACCCAGATGTTGATTTGTATTTGCTCTGTTTATATAGTGTATGTTTGTAATTTGTTTGTATTTGCTCTGAAGTTCAGGGTG
>CM053622.1:746226470-746244244 GCA_028646595.1 Phalanger gymnotis
CTTTTGAGCCCTCAACAGGGTATAAAAAGTCAGAGGTCAGCATTTTGTTTGGGGCTCACTCATGGAAGGAGTGTTGAGACCCTGGGCAAGCTGTTGTAACTGCCCCCCAGCTTTGGTAACCCAGATGTTGATTTGTATTTGCTCTGTTTATATAGTGTATGTTTGTAATTTGTTTGTATTTGCTCTGAAGTTCAGGGTGCTGGGATTTCCCCCTGAACTAAGTGCATGATATATGTATGTTTAATTAAAGGAAGATTGTTAACCCCTTAAAATTACTTTCCTTAGTAAAGCAGATCAAAAGAACCTGTGCTGGCATCTCTTGTCGCTGATCTTGTTGGGTCTTATATGCCAACAGCTGCTGCTAGCCCTATTGTTGTGATATCATCTCTTCTCCCTCTCCTTGAAAAATTATTTTTAGAAATGTTACCTGCATCAATTGATGACATCTCTACCTACTCTTTCTTCCTTAGTATACATATTTCAAGTCCCAGTTCTTCCACTTATTTCTGCGTAACCCTAAGCAATCATTGAATCTGTCTGACCCTGGGTTCTTTCCATTAAAAAAGGGGAAGTTTGTACTCTGTGACCTTGAAAGACCCTTCTGGTTATAAAATGACATTTGCAATCTAATTTCAGCAACAACAAAGAGACACACATAAAATGGGAAAGACAAACACAAACCAATGCTCAAGAAATTGTTCATGTATTCAGCTGAGGCCATGTGAATATATTCTCTTCATCCCATACTCTTAAGTATTTTATAATTTAATATAAGGAAAGGCTAGTGAAAAAAATAACTAATATTCAAAGGAAAATGAGATTAAACAAGAACCTGTCTATGAAATTAATGACAAGTGGTCATCTAGTATTTGTTTTAAAACCCCAAGCAAGATGGACTTGTTTGTCCATCTTGGTACTGTATACATCTTAAAGCAGTGCATCCTGATTTGTAACAGCTCTTATTATTAGAAAGCACTTCATTCTAGTGTGATAAAATGTGGATCTCTTCAACTTCTACACACTATTGCTCTCTGTAGCCAAGTATTATACTCTACCTACATGGCAATTATTTAGATCATGGCTTCTCAACTTGGGATCTGTGAGCATGTATTCTATTTTGATAATTGTATTTCAATACAATTATTTTTTTCTTTTTAAACCTATACATTTTTTCTTAATATTAAAAATATTAAGAGAAAGGGTTTTTAGGCATCACCTGACTGCTAAAACATTCCATGACACAAAAAGTTCAAAATGTCTATCTTAAATCCTTGGAAGAGTTAGCATCATATTTTCCTTTAATATATATCTATATCTATATATATATCTAAAATTTCATACATTTAAAAAGATTATTGTGAGAATTCATAGGCTTCACCAAACTACTGTATGTCAGTGTCACTAAAAAGTTCAGATTATCTGTTTTAAATAGGAGATGGCAGTTATAAGTCATTTTGTCAAAGTTAAATATCCCCAATTCATTGAAATTAATTTTTTTATATCAGTGATACGAGTCCCTTCATCGTCCATGTTAAACTTTCTCTAGATTATCAGTATTCTTCTTAAATCATGGTGTCCAGAATTCCAGAGTGGTCTGGCCAAGGCATAAAGAAATAGTTTTAATGGATCAGTGTTCATGTAGAAATCCAGCTATTGAGCCACTTCCAAGTATGTCATATTGTTTTCTTATTGAAGCCATACCTATTCAGCTTTTTTTTACAAGATGAAAATGAGATATTGCATATTTTTTCAAAATCTGATTGCACCGATATTTCTGGAGCATTTGAGCCTTTGGAATTATAGAGAATGGTGTCCTTACAAGATAGCATAAGGTGTTCCATGACTGACTTACACTAGTCCTCATCCATATTCTTCTTGTTGTGCCTCCCAGGCCAGAAATACATACACACTTGTATAGTTATACTTTTCTGCTCCCTGTATGAGGTGTTTGTGGTGGGGAATGTGACAATCTTATTGGTGGTATGAGAAGAGAGAAGTCTATATGAACCCATATTCTTCTTGTATATTCTTTCTATCACTGACCTGTTCCTCTCCACCTCCACTCTGCCCTGAATACTCTGTCTCTTCTGGGTTGGTTCACTTCAGATTGCCTTTGATGCCTCTCTAAATTAGATGTTCTTTATCCATAGCTTTACAGGCATGGAATCTGGCTTCTTCTTGGCCATAGTCTTTGACCATTATGTGGCCATTTGCAGCCTATTGTGCCTTACTACCATTCTTAACCAATGCTTGGATAGCCAAGATCGCCAGGGCTATAGTTCTCCAGGATGTATCCTTCTCTCCACATCCTTTTTTGCTCAATTACCCTACTGTCAAACTCACGTCATTGTTGATATTTATTGTGAGTTCATGGAAGTGGTGAATTTGGCATGTATGGACGTATATTCCACAAAATGCTATAGTTTAACTGTAGCCCCTATAATTAGCTATTGTAATGGCTTCTGTCTCCTCTATCTGGTTCCTCTGTGCTGTTTTTTTTGTGTGTCCCTTCTCATGCAGCCAGATTAAGTCCTTGGGTTAATGTGACTCCTGTGTCTATGTGAATCTTGTCTTCTGTCCTACAATTGTTTTCACATTTCTTACTCACTGATTTGGTGACAATGTGCTACCTCAGATTCACATTTTCATTGCCAACATGTAGTTGTTGGTTCCTCCCATCTTTGACCACATTGTGTATCATATCAGGACCAAAAAAAGACCAAAGACTCTGTTCTTGGGACGTTGAGGGTCAAATGTCTCTGATTGTGATAGAGGTATCAACAGACATCGTAACAGAAGCAGCTAAAACTTAGAGTTGAGTCAAGACCAAAGAGCCCATTTCTCACTTATACAATGGTGGTCCATAGTTTCTTTCTGTAATTTCTGCCATTTTACCGAAATTATTATGACAGGAAAAAGAAATCAACCACCTACATTTTAACAAGTTCCATACAATTTCTTAGGGAATGTTGAAGCAACATTTCTAAGAAAGAGAAGAATAGATGGGTAGAAGTCATCCCTTCCTGCTACTCTATCTCTAGATAAATTCTCTTCTGTTAACTACCCTTTCCTAGGAAATGGCTTATGTGAGAGAAGAAGCAGAAAGGATATTATAAAGCCAATGGGCCTGGATAATCCACTTTAAACAAAATAACCCATGATGGACTATGAAGAATAGGGTATATTTTGTGACTTTAATTATGGGCATTGAGAACAAGAGAAGTAGTAATAGTGTATCTGTCTTTTGAGAGTTTCAAATGCATGGAACATTATGTGTCAACAAGAACAGTCATAGGTAGATGTGTACAATAGAGTATTAAATCAAGAAAAAAATTCATTAGAAGAGGCACTCAATCAAGAATTTATTCAGCTAAATAAACCTTGATTTCAAAGAGCTTATATTACATCAGAGGAGACAACATGTGTATATGTAGTCACACACAAAATTATATTCTTATACATATGTGTCTCCACACATGTGTATTTCTCTGTATGTATGTATATAATGAATGGTTCCTGTTAACAAATTGCATCATAAGCCAAGGAGAAACAGAGAAACATTGGGAAAACTTGTTAACCTCTAAAACTTGGTTGGGGAACCTGGACATAGGATGGTCAACAGAATGAATAGTGCTGGAAAAATTTTTGATGATTGTTAACTATATGTAAGGTGCAACTGGCATCAAGAACAATGGAAAACTAAGTATCTCCAAGACTGCCGGACAAAGTGAAAATGTCCCATGATGTGAAGAGAATTTATGATGTCTGTGCTTTGGATACTGTTAGTGCCAAGTAACAGCTACATGTGTATACAAAGCAAGTTATTCTCAAATAGAAATAAAATGTTTTTGGAAGACTGGATAGATACTATAGAGTGAGAAAATTTGAAATTTGGAATTCATCAATTAATAAGTATTGATTAAGCACTTTTGTGGAAGTAGGATAATACCTCAGAAGTCATCATATCCAATCCATAGAAAATTCTTACAGAGGTCATCCAATCTTGACCTACCTTTCAAGGTGGTTCATCTCACTTTGGGACAGCTATAATTGTTAGGATTTTTTTCTGATATTGTCTCATTTTGCTTCTTTGTAACTTCCATGACTCATTCCTATTTCTGTTGAATGCAGTCAAACAAAATATTGTTGCAAATAAAACCCTGAACAACAAGTTTCCAGGTAATTGATAATCAGTTCATTAATTAGGTTAGCTAATAATAAATAGTTGGCTGGTAGTTTTTTCTAAGTAACTAACTGCCACAGAGACTCTGAAATGCTTTGTACCTTCTGACTGGGAACTCCCCTTACAAGTGAAACTCAACCCTGATTGGTAGACATTTAATGAGGAAGTGGGCTAAAAGTCTTCATCTTACCCTGCTGAGAACATGGCTTGATTTTGAGATTCAGCAGCTTCAGGTCATCTTGGCAGGGCAAGACATTTCCATCTAGACTTCTTTGATTAGTTTTCTCTTTCATGAGCTGGGTTGCCTTAAATTCTAATAGAGGAGATCAAGAACAGGGGTTCCTCCATCCAAGTTAAGGCCTAGTCCAGACTGGTTTCTATTTATATATAAAACAGAAATTTAGCCTCCCGGTTAGGTGAGATCCTGCCCAACCTAGTCAAAGAACATGTGCTTTGGGGTCTAGGAGTAATTTTATCATTCAGACATGATCTTCAGAGACTGACTGACCTTTTCAGGCATTATGTCTTAAGACAAAAAGAAGGAAAAGGATGCTTTACAAATTAATACTTATTTATTAATATAATAATATAATATAAATTTCTCTCAACAGTCCTAATTTCTCTTCCATATGATGACTTGTCAAATACATGAAGAAATGTTTTATGCCTATCCCATATCCCTCAAATCTTATGCATGATTAAAATTTCTAGTTCCTTCAACCTGATCACGCAGGTTATGTTCTTAAGGCTATCACTAGCCTGATTGTCCTCCAGTGAGCATTTTTCAGCTTTCCAATGTCTTTCCTAAGCCAGGACCTCCCAAACTAATCACAATATTCCAGTTTTCTAACCAAATGTGAAGCTAATGTTCCTTAGTCCTAGAAGCTAGCCTTTCTATGCCTCCAAACACTGTATCAGCTTTTCTGACTTATCTAGTACTATACTGTCTAACATTTAGCTTGTAGTTCACTGAAAGATTCAAATAATTTTCACTAAAACTGGTGGACAGCCATGCCTCCTCTATCATATATTTGTTTCTACAATTTTTTTTAAACTCAAATGTGGAGTTAATTTTTTAAACCTAAGTGCTACTTTGACTTTTTGTTTCCTTTGAAGGAAAGGAAACAGGCTTCAAAGATGAAAAATGATTCTCAAGACTTAAGGAAGAAACTAGATAGCATGAACATGGGGGCAGGCAGAAGAATATATCAAGTAGAAGGAAAAGAATAATAAGGGCAGCTGAACTTTTATGTCTATGATATTAGTCCCATGAAAATGCATTCTGGTTATTAGGAGAAAGCATCTCCTTCTACTCTAGGAAATGACTACTCTAATAAACAAGCATCACTGGGAAAAGTACATCCAATAAAAATCAGTGGAAAAATATATTCATCATGTTTCAAAATTGCCAGTGGAGATTTTCAGGGACTGAAATATGTTAGCTCTATATGAGCTGGGGTTCTATATTTTAAGGACATGTATTAGGGCATTACAGAAAGGTTCTTCAAATCTGTCAAATATGACAATTATTGTACTTTTTAATAAATCTGAGGAGTTTGAGAGACAGCTGTGGTTGTCAAAGTGTCCTGGAAGGCATTTCTAAGGATTATGAAATACTGGGCAATAAAGAAAACACCCTAGAGCAATGGATGTTGTTTTTTTTTCTTTCCCCCAACATTGTTTCTATTTGAAGGTAGGTACTTTAAAAAAGAAAAAACGTATTCAGGAAATTAACAGCTGGTTGAAATTGGGATGGATAATTAGTGGTTTTTGTTTGTTTGATCATTGTTTGTTTTAACCATGATATTTAGTCATGGTCTATTATATACCCTATTTTTAGGGAAAGCTGATCTCAAAGATTTCAGAAAATGACTAGGTCCCTTAGTCTAAAACGGATAGTTATTCCCCTTTTTAAAAAAAAAGAGTTCTCATTGTTCCTCCTTCCTTTTGAAGAGTACCAATGCCCTCACAAGGTGTTTTGGATTTATGTAGGCCTGACTTGCTCAAAGTCATTAGCTGCACTTTGCCTTGTAGAGTCATAAAAATACAGGAGCAAGACAAAAGTCAGGACAATTGGCAAAGTTCTTGACAATCTGAATGTCTGATTAATGTCAGGAAAATCATAAGAACATTATATATACATATATATATATGTCTGTATATACATATATGTGTGTGCATATTACATCCAAGAGTTTATATGTGAGTATATACATATATATAAAATGTGTATATATACATACATATATATGTGTATATCTGTCTGTCTATATCTATCTATCCATGTCTATATCTATATATATATATAATAACTAAGAAAACAGAAGCAATAGTTCTACTGCTTATAGCAGACAGAAACATGATGGTTGCTGTTTTTGTTCATCCTTCAGTCTCAGAGAGGATCCATGACATCAGGAGGGTGATGGCAAGTGAATTAGATTTATGGGAAGCAGAACTTTACAAAGTCGTCAGCCTCACTCCTTCCTCCAGAGTCATCAGAGTCCAGTGGCAACATATAGGTCAGGATGACTAGCAGTGGCCCTGGGTGCAGTAGGATACCCTGGCCTTTTTAAGCTAAGGTCTTTCCCTGGGCTCAGTTTGTCCGAGGCAATACCCATTCAGTAGTTAAAGTCTAGGTCAGAATTGAGGAAAAGATGCCCTAGTTTGCCTTCATAGAAGACTCAAGCTGAGAGAAGTCACTCAGAATATCTGGCCAGGACAGAATCAATTGCTATTTATACTTACTCTGAGCCATTAAAAGCCAAAAAGATGAGTAAGTTAGGCTTGGGCTGGGGCCTCTTACTGGCCATTCAGTGAAAGCCAGAGTGATATGGGTTTAAAGGCATAGTCAAGTAGCTCCATTTGAATCCCAACAGGCTTTATCAAAGCCTAGTTTTTCAGAGCTATATTTCAATAAATCACATGATAATGGAGAATAGAAAGAAAATAGTACCTCTATTTTTTAAAACTTTGCTTTTTTTTAAGAGAACAAAATAAACATTTTGCCAGAACAAAGCTATTGAGAAGGAATTGAATTAGAAATTCCTGAACATGAAACAGATTCTCAGCAAAGATCTCAGACTGCTAGAGACCCCAGCAGTCCTAACTCCACACCATATGCTACATTTTCAGCTTCAAGGATCTATTCCGTATCTATTCTTTATCTTGGAATGATAAGTGACTTGAAATGTCGAGTGAAAGAATATAACCAGATATCTGTGTGCTTGACATGGAGCCTCTGAGTGAATCTTCCATTTTGACCCTGGATTAGGGCTGAGGCCTAACTCAGGATAGCAGTGGACTGGCCAAAGTGTTGTGTACAACCCATTGGTAGATTAGGAAGATCCCACCCAACTCTCACTGCCAGAGGAAGTTGATGTACTTCTCTCTAACATAAACACACTTTCCTCTAATACTCAACACTTCCCTGATTCCTCTCCTTCACTGTCAAAACTCCCAACTCCTTACTTCTGAGTTGGACATCACCCCCTTATCCTATTCCCCTAGCACTACTAAGTAGACATATAAGCAATGGGAAGGAGCCAGGGGGAAAATTTTCTCCCCTTGTCCCCTGGATCACTTCATGGTTGATGTGAATACCCCTTAAAGGGTGGGCTCTATTCTAAGATGCAGTTACTCTTTTCATTTTGGATGAGACAGAGTGATGACACAGGTACTGAAGGACTATAATCTACATCCCAGATATCTTGCCATTATTCCCCCTGCCCCTGAATTTACCTCTTATCCAAACACTCCTTTAACTATCCAGGGAACCAGCACCATTCCAGTCCCATAGGTTGTCATAACTTTGGGATCTTCTTCATCTCATTACTTTCTCTTACCTCACATCTTCATATTGTGTCATATCCTGCCAAATCCTACAAGTGTTACCTCCTTATCTCTCATATCCATTCCATTTTTTTTCTACTTAGATGGCCCCCACTCGAGTTCAGGCTCTCATAACCGCTCCCATCGACTATAATAATTACTTCCTGATTGGTCTTCCTGCCTCACTTCATTCTCTAGTTCTTTTCCCATACAATTACCAAAATGTTTTCCCAAGGCACATGTCTGACCATAACCTCCAGCATAAGCTCAACAATTTTACTGATTTGTTTCATGCTCAGAAGAGTCCAGAGACCATGGCATTAGATTATATTTGTCAAGTTCAAGTGTGCCCTCAGCCCCTGCTACATTTACCTCAGTCAATCAGTTGGTCAGTCAGCAAGCATTTATTCAGCATCTACCCTCTTCTAGGCACCTTGCTAAACTCTAGGAATAAAAGCAAGACCAAAAAAAAATCTGCTCTTCTAAAGCTTGGCCTAATGATAGACACATGTTTTTATTCCCAGTAAACTTCAGACACAGTGTTTCCCTCTCTTTGCAAAAATCAAACTCTTCCCCTTTCATCTTAATCCTATTTTTTCACTAACAGATATCTCCTTTCATCATCTACTCCCAGAAGAGAGCTCTGATCCTTGAAGTGACCCAGCTGATGAAAACTCTTTGTTTAATTGGGAGTCCCCTGGGAGAAAGAATAGAAAAGAATCAGTAGCATAAATATCTCTCCCAGATCAGTTATTCTGATGAATACGTTCTGCATACATCATTTGCTCTTCTTCATTCACATCTCAGATAGATTGTCCTAGGCTGGGCCACAGCTCCAGTTTAACTGGACTCTTCATCCATCACCCTTGTACTTCCAGGTAATGAAACATTCTCTCCCATCTTTCTGTCAGAACATAGGGAAAAAGCATAGAGAAAGGGGAAAATGAAGTAAGAGAGGGAGATAAGTTTAGGATAAGAGGGATGAATATGGAGTCAGAAAACTCTCTATTCCTTAAACAATCAAACCATACTCTCTGGTCATAAGTGATCAGTGACCCCTAGCATGACTTACCTTTTTTCCCCTCCACAAAACAAATCAACCTCAAATTAATCCTGTGTGTCTATGTGTATATACACATACATACATATATATGTATACACACATATGCATATATGTATATATGCACACATTTGTGAGGTCTTCCCGATGCTCTCAGTGAATTATTTTCCTTTAAATGTGTATTTTTGACTTTTCTCCCTCAGTTATGTAATTTCTTTTCCATCTCTGTGGGCCAAATTCTGAAAAAAAAGTTACCTTCACTAGATGCTGACTAAAACTCAACATAGTCTTTCTTCTTATGTATACTTCTTGCAAATCCCAATTCTACCACTTACTTTTCGTGCAGGGCTGAGCAACACTTAATTTGTTTAAGCTGGAGTTCTTTAAAAATGAAAGTTTTAGACTCAGTGACCCTGAAAGTTCTAAGAATTTTTTTCAGTCATTCCGTCACATCTAACTTTCATGAACCCATGCACTATACTGTCCATGGTAATTTCTTGGCAAAGATACTGGAGGGGTTTGACATTTTGTTCTCCAGATAAAGGCAAACAGAAGTTGAGTGACTTGTACAGGGTCACACAGGAAGCAGGTTTCTGAGGTTGGATTTGGACTCATGTCTTCCTGATTCTGGACCCAGAGCTTTATGTACTGAGCCATGTAGCTGCTTCACTTCTAAATTTAGGGTACTATGCAACTCGAAATTTGTTATCAGCAACAGCAAAGAGAAGCACATGAAATGGAAATCATGGCAAACATAAATTGATGGCCAAGAAATGGTTGATGTGTTTAACTGAGGCCATATGAATGTATTCAAGTCATCTAATACTCTTAAGGATTTTACATTTTAATATAAGAAAGGTTTAGTGAGCAAATAAAGAGTAATCGAAGGAAATTTATATATGCATATATGCTTACATACATATGCATACATAGTCAGGGTAAAGTTCTACCTACGTGTACCTAAACTAGAACCTCTCAATGAAATTCCTGACTAGTGGTCATCAAGCATTTGTTTAAAGGTCCTAAGCAAGACAGGACTGTATAATCTTAAAGCAGTGTATCCCCCTTTACAACAGCTCTTATTATTAGAAAGCATATTTTTCCATTTGGATAAAATACAGACCTTCTTTCCTTCTGTTTTCCTTTATCATTATCCTTTATATCACCTCTCCCCAAAGCCACAGCATTGTAGTAGCTTTAAATTCTTTGAGGAATTGAACTGAATAGCTCCTAAATTTTTCTGCTGCTAAGTAACTTCCCTACGACCTCAGCATCATCTCTGGGAGGCACATAGCACTTTCTGCTGAACTCTTAATAGCACGGATTTATAATCAGAGATCCACAGATCCTGTCTGTGCATAGGTTTCAGGGTAATTGTGAACTTCTATGAGGAGATACACACATATACATATAGATATGTAGATACATATTAGATTAGATATAGACATATATATGTATATATATATATATATATATATATATATATAGAGAGAGAGAGAGAGAGAGAGAGAGAGAGAGATGTATCCAGTAATACCTAATTGAAATTGAGATTTCATATTTCCTTCACTTCACTGAACTGCCAAGGGGTTGCATTAAAAAGAAAAAAAAAGTAAGAGCGCCCTGCTGTAGTGGTAACTGCTGAGTTACACAGTGTTCTCTGGGAGTAACCTTTACAAGGTCTGCTATATTTGCTCTAATAAAACAATCTTTTGTACTATTATAGCATTAATCTCTTACTTGTCATTTTATTTGCAATTTCTAAAGTTCACTAGCCCTCTCTAGGTGAATTTTATACATCTTCTTTTTAAACCCTATTTCCCCTTATCTCCCCACCCTCTAGAAAGATCCTTAGAGGGGAATGCCATGTATAGGAGTATTTTGTAAAACTTTAAATATTTTACATCGGTAGCATCAAACTGTAATATAAAAGGGGGCACAAGACTGCACATAAGGATCCTTGCAGGCTGCATATTGACTTAGAAAACCATACATTGACATTATCAGTGTTCTATTTATATTTCTATTTATTTTGTCAAATATTTCCCCAATAGATTTTAACCTGGTTCAGTCCATTCAGATGTGTTGCAGGTGTGTGTGTTTGATACCTCTTTCTGTTTTATTTCATCACTTTAAGCAGTCCATTCTCTTGTCAAATAGTTTGCATTACTAGAGAATGATTGGTTGAACAGCTGAGTGTAGCATTGCAGTATAGTGGTAGAAAAAACAACTTAGAGAATTAGGTTTCAAATTCTATCTCTGACATTCACTTAAGGAAATCACTTAATTTCTCTGGGTCTCAATATCCCCATCTTTATAATGTGATTTTCAGATTGGATGGATTTTGAGTCTGTTTTACTTCAATAATTCTATGACCTAGTCTCTCCCTCTCAATAATGGTTTTCCGTCCTGTGGTGGGTATTTTTAGCCCATTATTATAGTCCACACAGAAATATTATAGACTTGCTTAGTTTGCAAAATCTGTAGGCTAGACTTTTTTGTGCAGTTCTTTGAGGGGAAAATTGTGATTGGGTAGTTGGAGAGACTTGGCATCTACATGAGGACTGAGGTGAAATACGTAATAAAAACTCAAAGTTGGCTATCTACCTAATTCTAAAAACGTCTGAAAAAAACATTTGGAAGCCAGAACTTGATGAAAGGTGCAGAAGGGGTCACTCACTTAATAGCAGACATCAAACTAAGCACATTGGTTCAAGACTCAAGAAACTCAGAGACACGAGTTTCTCTGCTTTACTAGTTGACCTTAATGACCTCAAATAAGTCATTTCATCTTTTTCTGTCTAAATTTCTTCATCTTCAAAATGAGGGAACTAGAAGACTGATTAGATAATTTCTAAGGTTCCTTGAAATTCTGTGATCTTATTTTATTTTCCTTAGTAGATATTTTGTTTCTTTTTTTTTTTCAATGATCTATATCTAGTGGATTAAAAAGGGGAAGAAAGTGCTATGGCATCCCAGAAAGCAGGCAAGAAATGGCAGTGCTATAGTGAGAATAACTGCTATTCAAGCAAATCTGGGAAGTGGCCCTTAGAAGAAAGAAAAAGAAAATCTTAAATAGGAAAGAGTCTAGGCATTAGCTTGGGATTGGGATAGAACTGTAAAATGATAGATCGAGACCTGAAAGGGATCTTAAAGACCATTTTTTCCACCCTCCTCATTTTACAGATAGGGAAATTAAAGACTTAAGGGTTAAGTGACTTCTACAAGATTTCATAGGGAGTAAACAGAGGAGAAGAGATTTGAACCAGACCGCTTTGATTACAAATACAGCAGTCTCCCCTACACCACCTCCTCCTCCCATGTGGTGTAATGTCTTTAAATGGAAGACAATAATGGGTTTGGTCCTATGATTTTATTCATATAGGTAACTCTTAGATGAGGAAATTCCATTTACTAATGTAGGTTAGTATCTTCACTGCAGATTATAGTATAGAGAGTTGCCTAGCATACTGATACAATAAACAACCTGCCCAGGGTCACACATCAAGTATACCTCAGAGTTAGAGTCAAGAGTTGAACACAGGTCTCAAAACTCTGAGGCCACCTTTCTATTCACTATGCCATGTTGTCTCTATAAGAGGAAATAATTTCTAAATTGAGCCCTGGATGCTTAATGATTTTTCAAAGGAAATATGCATAATAAACTTAAATCAGGATAGAGTTAACAAGTATACAAGTAAGAAATCAACATGTAAAGTAATTTACTTATATAGATGCAGGAAATGACACACAGCTAACATCTTTCTTTGAATCTTGTTTTCTTTTCTTTTTTCTGACAGATTCTAACCAGATGAACTACAAGAAGAAAACACCAAAATCATTTAACCTCTAAGTGTTTCCTATTTTACTATCTATTTATTCCAAATTTCCCTCTGCCTTCTTTTCCAGTGAATAGATCCTCAGCATCCCCAGCCAGGAGTAAAGAGGGATGTCCTCTTGTAACAACTCTATTCCCCAGCCAGAGGTATTTGTATTGGCTGGGATTCCAGGACTGGAGTCTTATCATGGCTGGTTCTCCCTGCCTTTCTTCTTAGTCTTCATCATTGCACTTACTGGCAACATCACCATTGTGTTCATCATCCATGCAGAGAAGAGTCTCCATGAGCCCATGTTCCTCCTGCTGGCCATGCTATCAGTTGTTGATCTGTCCTTAGTTAGTGTAACTGTGCCCCGCATGTTAGGTATCTTCTGGCTGAATGCTAAAGAGATCAGCATTAATGGTTGTCTTACTCAGATGTTTTTCATCCCATCATTCTATGTCATGGAGTCTGGCATTCTTTTGGCCATGGCTTTTGATCGTTTTGTAGCCATCTGCAATCCATTGAGATATACCATTATTTTAGCCAATAATTCACTAGTGAAAATGGGGCTGGCAGTCATAGTGAGGACTATGGTCGTGCTTACTCCAGCCCCTATCTTAGCCAAAACCTTGACAAGCTTCCAAACTAACATTATTCCCTACTCCTACTGTGCTTATATGGCTATGGTACAAATTGCTTGTGGTGACATTTCTAATTATATTATATATGGCCTCATGGTCATTGTGACTTCTATTGGCATTGACTTACTCTTTATCAGCCTTTCTTACGGAATGATTCTTCGAGCTGTCTTCCAGATCCCCTCCTGGGAAGCAAAGCACAAGGCCATGAGCACATGTGGGTCCCATGTCTGTGTCATTGCCCTTTTTTATTCACCAGTTGTGTTCACTTTTTTGGCTCAAATCTTTGGTTACCAAATGCCTCCCCACTTCCAGATTATTGTAGACAACCTCTACTTCCTTGTTCCTCCCATGATCAATCCCTTGATCTATGGGGCCAGAACCAAGCAGATTAGGGAACGTATCCTTCAGGTCATACATTACAACACAAAATAAGTTTTGAGACAGTAGTGGTATGATTTTTAAGAGATAACTTGTGAATTGGAAGGTTTGTAAGAAAGGCTGGTGGAAATAATTCCAGTCATAGAAACATCATTCTTGGGGTAACAGTGGAAGCCTTTCCATGAACATGTTTCTTTTTTCTTTCTTCCAGTTTCTATATTATGTTCTTGATTTATTTTGAGATTATAGTCCACTAAGGATTACCAGATTCATTTTTTTTTAAATTTTCTAGGGCATTGCCAACTAGAATGTATAATCTTTTTCATTTGTTGTTGTTTTATGGAAGCAATCAGGGTTAAGTGAGTTGCCCAGAGTCACACAGCTAGTATGTGTCCAAGGCTAGATTTGAACTCAAGTCTTCCTGATTCCAGGGCCTGTGCTCTATCCATTGAGCCACCTAGCTGCCCTTAGAATCAATAATATTTTAAAATTAATTAATCCATTGCTACATATATGTATAATCTGTCCCTCCCATTACTTCTACCTCTTGTCATGAGTTTTCAAGGGTCACTGGGATCTCAGTCTACTCAGGGTATGTATGCCCTTGGAATGTTATTGTATTTTATGTGTCATAGGGAGCTGTGGCGATACAATACAGTTTGCAACAACTATATGGCACCTAGTTTTGTCCTCTGTCTCTGTCTCTGTCTGTCTGTCTGTCTGTTTCTCTCTCTCTCTCTCTCTCTCTCTCTCTCACACACACACACACTTGCTTTCTCTCTCATTTCCTTGGCATTCTAAATATTTTGTTCCAGAAAATATCAAGAAATTACTGTGTATGTATGCATGCATGTATGTAAGATAGATATACATCTACCTACTTACCTACCTACCTGTCTGTCTGTCTATCTATCTGTCTCTTTAATTTTTCATTATATGGAGCCCCCCTCAATTTCAGCACTCTCAACACATCATTCATCAATTCATTTTAAATATGTAATTTATGAACAAAGTTATATATTAATTAATATTAATGAAGCAATGTTTCCAGCACAGGTTGCAGCAAATTGAAATTAGGGATGTAATTTACCTCTTCGTTATGCCCTTTCCCAGAAATTATGAGGCAGACGGAATGGAGTTGGGTGGAGGTTTGAAACCTTAGCAGAAACTTTTCTCAGAACCATTTTTAGGGGAGAAAGAGGAGAAACATGCTATGAATTGGAGTTGGCTACATCTCACTCACTGCCCCTGATAGGTCACCTTGATCAAGTACTGAATGCATTCTTGGATTTGTTCAGTCTGCTTTCTCCCGTTGTCTACAGTCAGCTTGTAGCATAGTCAGGGCTCCATGTTCCTTATTGATGTTTTTATTCCTACTCTACATCTTACTACAGGGCAAGGAAAGTATGTAGTCAACACTGTTGTTCTCTTTATAATTTCAGTTCTTCAAGAGCACCCCAGAATTTTAGGCAGAACACTTTGCAAGGCCAAAGGAATCATAAACCCCATAGCTCTGGACTGTGTGTTACTGCATACTTTCCAGAGAGTTAAGTCTCTATACTTTGAGATCATCCAGAGTTTCTATTACCTCTTGTGTGGGCAGGGAAGAGCAGAGTGGGATAGGTATATACATGGTAATTTTAGGAGAGAAAAAGAAATAATAACTGGAAAAATTAGGAAAGGCTAGGCCTTGAATGAAGCTGGGATTGTTGTTTATCTTTTGTTTTTAAAGAAGACCCTTGTCCTTATAGATGATGTCTTGACTTGTGCATGAATTAGACTTCAGTGAGGCAGAATTGCACAAAGTCATTAGTCTCACCCTTTCTTCCTGGCTCATTGAAGTCCAGTGGCAGGACAAAAATCAAGACAGCTTGAGATGACCCAGGATGCAGTGCATGACCTTTGCATCTTCAATGCCGGACCAAACTTTAAGGACTCCATGGAATCTGCTACAGCTGCCTTCATGGCCCTTGTAAAAATGTTTCCATCCAACCACTCTGCTAGGGAAAATCTTCACGTGCTTGGGGTAGTCATCCACCTAACCCACTGATGGGTTTGAGGCCTGTTGGTTACCTTCAACAACCAAAGGTTGAAAGTTTAGCCTATGGAGATGATTTGTCTGGGTGTAGCTGCCGTACATGCTACAAGCATCTTGGAACCAAAGATAAGAGTTGGGTGAATCTAGTAGACACCAAAGGTGGGTGGAACAGCCCTGTAAAAGGCTCAGCATTCTATGATATCAGAAGTGCTAGTATTCCTGAACACCCCTTACATCTATGGTTTGTAAGATGCATAGAGGAGAAGACTGTATTCCTGCCATAGGGAATAGCTTCTTCAAAAGCATGGGAATTATCTTCAGTGTCAATTCATACTCTAGATAGTATGCATTAATCCTAACCTGAAGTTGAAGCAAAACTGAAAGAACTGTAATTTCTTCCTCACTCTAAAATATTCCCAAACTAAATATAATTATTTTTGGTCAGTAATACTTAACCTGTGGTCCATGGATAGGTTTCATGTTATCCATGAACTTGGATGAGAAAAATATTAAATATTCATTTTTTTTTAATTTTTTTAACAATTTTTGAGGGTAGAAGGCAGGGAAATTGGGGTTAAATGACTCGTCCAAGGTCACACATCTAGTAAGTGTGTCAAGTGTTTGGGGCCAGATTTTAACTCACGTCCTCCTGACTACAGGGCTGGTGCTTTCCTCACTATGCCACCTAGCTGCCCAAAACCTTCATTTGTTTAACTCTACATAGTTTATTCTAAGCAATGGAAAATATTGTTCGGAGAATGGATCCATAGGTTTAACCAGACTGCCATAGGGGGCTATTACATACATATGGAAAAAAAAGTTTAAGAACTGCCACTTTAGAGAGAATCAAGATGGAAATAGTACCTTACACTTAGACTATCATGGAATCTTTCCATGCATTTGTTCACCTAAGAATGTGACTTTGTGCATTTTTTTTAGTTATATGCTTGTAGATGAATTTTCCCTCAGGGAAGTTTTAGGAACTGGCAACATAAGTTACAACCTTATGCATTGCTTTTCCTTTTTTTGAATGGGGGTTTTAAGTTGAACTTCATCCTTATGTGGATGGGTATAGGTGACTACATCTGTGAACATGAGCCTGTGTGTGTGTGTGTGTGTGTGTGTGTGTGTGTGTGTGTGTGATGTTTCCACTTGTTGTTACTTCCCAAAGTTGTGGTTGTTCAGTTGTTTCTCAGTCATGTCTTACTCTTCATCACCCCATTTGGGCTTTTCTTGGCAAAGATATTCAAGTGCTTTGCCATTCTCTGCTCCAGCTCATTTTACAGATGAGGAAACTGAGGCAGACATGGTGGAGTGATTTGTCTAGAGTCACACAGGTAGTAAGTGTTTGAGGGCAGATTTGAACTCAGGAAGAAGAATCCTCCTGACTTCAGGCCTGGTGCTATATCCACTGTACCACCTAGCTGCCTAATTCCCAGAGTGCTGACCAATTCTGAATTTATACACAGCACCCAGTGTGAAATCAATAAAATGAACCAGTGATATATTTCAATGATAATCTTTCTATTTTGGGCCGGGTGCAATGTTTTCTTCTTTATTTTTTTCTTTCCTTCTATGTCTGCTGCAAATCAGCCATACCCATTTCTCTTGTGAATCGATAAGGAAACATTAGAATGAACACCCAGGGTGCATACTACGCATGATGACTTTGAGTCGGTAACTCAGTAGGGCCTGCAAAGAACAGCCAGACCTATGGACCAAACAGAAGAGGGTCTCAAGGGACCCAGTCATCAATAGACACCTGAGACATCCATTCAATAGAACTAACATGTAGATAATGTTGTTGAGGTTTGTTTGTTTTTTATTT
>CM053622.1:746244744-746265088 GCA_028646595.1 Phalanger gymnotis
TCATTTCTCTTCTCAATTTTTTCTCTACTTCTCTAGCTTGCTTTTCCAAATCCTTTTTGAGTTCTTCCATGGCCTGAGACCAGTTCATGTTTTTCTTGGAGGCTTTTGTTGTAGGCTCTTTGACTTTGTTGACTTCTTCTGACTGTATATTTTGGTCTTCTTTGTCCCCAAAGAAAGATTCCAAAGAGACTGAATCTGAGTTTGTTTTCGCTGCCTGGCCGTGTTCCCAGCCAACTCACTTGACCTTTGAGTTTTTTGTAGGGGTATGACTGCTTGTAGACTAAAGAGTTCTATGTTCCAAGCCTGGGGGTATGCACCACCTCTGCCACACCAGCACTCCTCCTTCCCCAAGAACCTCCAACCTGGACTGGACTGAGATCTTCAGCAGGCTCTTCACTCCTGCTCTGATCAGCCACTTAATTCCTCCCACCAGGTGGGCCTGGGGCCAGAAGCAACTGCAGCTGTAGTTCTAAAACTGCACCACCCCCATTGCCCCTGGAGTGGTGGCTGAACCGCAAACTCTATCCCAGTCCCCAACAGCTTCTCCCACTAACCTACTCTGTTGTCCTTGGTGTTTGTGGGTTGAGAAGTCTGGTAACTGTCACAGCTCACTGATTCAGGGTGTTAGGGCACGCTCCACCCAGCTCTCAGTCTGGTCGATCCGCGCCACCCACGCTGGGCTCTGCTCCGCTCAGCTCCGCTCCCTTCTGCTCCCAGCTCCATGCGGGATAGACCTTACCCAGAGACCATCCAGGCTGTCCTGGGCTAGAGCCCTGCTTCTCTATGCTATTTTGTGGGTTCTGCAGTTCTAGAATTGGTTCAGAGCCATTTTTTATAGGTTTTTGGAGGGACTTGGCAGGGAGCTCATACTAGTCCCTGCTTTCCAGCTGCCATCTTGGCTCTGCCTCCTCGCATTACCTGGTCTTTGACACACACCCCTACCTGTGATGTTTTTACCCCTACTTGCAAATTGGCATATACTTGTTACCTTGAAGAGGAACCGAGATATTACCGCTTTTGCTGACATTAACCTAACTCCATTGTCCTGATTTCATTCCAAAATAGACCAATAAAAATTGATGCACCTTGAAGCCATTGCTGATCTCCAGCATTCCACCCATAAGGCTATTGCTTCCTTGACATATTTATAATAAAACCCTTTTAATTCTTTTTGTCATCCATTTTGCCTCTAAGTAGGATAAAAGCCCAAATGAAGAATTTTCCTTTTCATTCATGGAAACCACATGACTATGATTGGTATGCAAAAATGATACAAAAATAATGCAATTTTTTGGGGGAGGAGGGCAGTGCATTCAGAAGAATGTGAGGGATCAGTGGAGGTATAATGACAATTTTGGTTTGAAGATCTTTCCCACCCACTAATAGGCCATGTGACCTGCAGAGCTAGAGAGCAGTTAGAATGGAGGGAGAGACCAGATGTGCGAACTGTTTTGTGAGTGATTGTTGCTGGCCAGGCCCCAGCCAGAGGGCAGATGTCTTTGAGATGGAGTGGTTCTCTGCTGTGTTATTTGATATTTAATTCTTTGCTGCTATGATAGATTGGGCTTATTGGTTTTGGGATCTGGTTCTCTGGTGTCTAAATAAATGGTTTACTTCTACCTTCTATACGGAGAGTCTCTAATATTTTGTGATACAGAGTCACATAGGTATTTTGAAAATTATCACCTATACTGTGATTATTGCATTGCTAATACAAATGGCTTTATTTGGAAGGTAGTGCCTGAAATGAATCTCGGAAGAAAATGGAAGATTCTGTTATCTAGTTTGGACAGCTCTAGACCTGGAGTCAAAAAACCTGAGTTCAAATGCTACCACAAATGCTTACTATGCAGCAATGGACAAAACACTTAATCTTTTATTGCTTCCATTTCCACATCTCTAGAATGAGAAGAATAATAGCATTTACTTCCAAGGGTTTTTGTGCGGATAAAGCAATATTATAATGCACTTTACAAACCTTGAAGCATCCAAAAATGTTTGCTATATGGCTAAGAAGTGACAGTGAAGAGAAAGTAAAATTCAGGAATGCAGCCCAGTTCAGAGGCACAATCCATGGGAAATGAAGTAATGTGTGAGTAACAGCAAAAAACACAGTATTGTATTCTACAATCCTATAAAACTGTCCCACTTCCTATTCATTGTGTACAGCATTCCATATTACACATCCAGACCTTTAACAGAGACTACCTGGAATAGAAGTTTTCCTTGTCTCTAACATAAATTCTGGGGCTTTCCTTCAAGGCTCAGTTCAAGTGCCGCTTTTTATGTGATGACTATCCTGATGTCTCCAGTTGATGGTCCCCTTTCCTACTTTCAATTTGCTTGGATGGTTTCCTCTCTCCCTTTAAATTTGCTTTGCCTCTATTCCATCTTTACTTATATACGCCCATATTGCATCTTCCTAATAAAATGCAAATTCCTGTTTTTGCTTCTTTCTTTGTATTCCAACTGCCTAGCACAGTAGATTAACAATAAATTTATTTTAAATTGAATTGAATTACCCTAAACAATATTGAAATGAAATAGGATATCATGAGAATTAGTGAAGATCTTTAAGTAATGACTTGAGTATCATTTATCAGCAATATAATGGGAGGGATACATGCTTCCAGTAGAGGTTGATCTTAATAACTTCTGAGATATACTCTAAAGCGAACCCCTACCAAGTGAATAAAGAAAGTGACTTTAAGTTTCTTGATGTCTTAAACCAAGGTTTAGGTATCTTGGAAAGGTGAGAGGCCAAAACAGGACTTTCTCATAAAGGGACATAGAGAAGAAAAAACTGGATTTCCCATCTAAGCCTATCGTACAAGTGTAGAGAAGTATTTATTTGGAGATAAAGTGGTCCCTATAAAAACCTAAGGCTGTTAAGATAAGGGTTGTGTTACTAGATCCTAGAAAATCTGAAACACTACAAGTTTGTTCAACTGACTAGAACATAATAGCCTGCATTAATATTGTCCTTTAAGGTTCACTAAACACTTTAAAATATTTTCTCATTTTGTTCTCACAACAACCCTGGGAGATAGGTGCTATCATTATTCCTGTATTACAGATAGGGAAACTGAAGCAGACAAAGGTTCACTGACTTATCCATGATTACACAATGATTAGGTATCTGTGGCTGGATTTGAATTCAAGTCTTCCTGAATCCAGGCTGTGTTCACTATCCACTGAACCACTTTGCTAATGAATGATCTAGGGTAGACAGAATTGGGCCAGGTTGCTCCTAACACAAGATCTGAAAGAAGATGATGGGTGAAATGAGGGAGAGGACATTGAGACTCAAGTTTGTGGGGGTTATTGTCTGCTTGTTTTTTACCACAGTTTTATGTACAAATGTAACTACTTCATAAGGTAATCAAGGAATATGTGATTTTTTTGTTCTCCTCTGAGGTACTTTTAAAAATATTCCTTGCAACCTTCTTGTTTTTTATCCTAAGTGCTTTGCAATAAAGGCTAAAAGTTCAAAAAATGACTGTAGTTTTACTGAAATAAAAGAAGAAAGACCAGTACCTTTTCCTTCTGGTAGAGCTGAATATTGAAGAAAACTGGCTTCCAATGAAGAGGCAGTGACACCTAAAAGAATGATAACAATAAAAAGTACTTGGCACTATCAGCAAAATGTTCTAAGGCAGATGATGTGGAAGAAAAAAAAAAGGGCAGTGGATACAAATAGCAGTGACCATGTAGTTGTTCCTGAAAGATTTTGTGCAGATAAATATAAAGTTTACACAAGTCATACTCATATCACTCTCTACCCACTTCCTGTCATCCACCCCTGAACTGTCATTGGTTTTACCTCTTTACCTCTTTCTCTGACTCCTCATCTTTCTTTCAGCCATGGTCTTCTTTATCTGATTCCTTCTTCTCTCTGTTTGTTCTCTCTCTCTCTTTCTCTTTCTCTCTCTCTCTCTCTCTCTCTCTCTCTCTCTCTCTCTCTCTCTCTCTCTCTGTCTGTCTCTCCCTCCCTCCCTCTCTCTCTCTCTCTCTCTCTCTCTCTCTCTCTTTCTTTCTCCTTCTTTCCCCCTTCACCCCCCCCATCTCACACATTTACCTACTTCCTTTCATTTTCATCTCCTCTGAGTTCTTTTCTTCTGTCTTTCATCCTCTCCTCTATTTTCCATTTTTCTAGGAACTTTTTTTTGATAGTTTAGTCTCTTGATTATCTGATTTCAACACTTAGAGGTACCACAAAACAATATAAATTTAGACCAACTTTGGAATAGGAGGCCTAGGAGGGAAATTCCAAATGGAGTGGTAAATCAATATTTGGAATGCTTCCAAATACCATTCAAAGGCTGCTAGGTGGCGCAGTGAATAGAGCACCGGCCCTGGGATCAGGACCTGAGTTCAAATCCGGCCTCAGATGCTTGACACACTTACTAGCTGTGTGACCTTAGGCAAGTCACTTAACCCCAGTTGCCTTGCCTTCCCCGCTCCAAGCAAAACAAAACAAAACCAAATACTATCCAAATGTAGTCCACAAACACAAGGTAGTAGCTACTTTCTGGGTATCTGGCCTGTGAATGAAGGCCTACTTTGGGGAAGTAGTCTCAGAAGGGGTATTTTTTCATTGTATGGCTGCATCATTTTGTTTCCTGGGTGTGAATCTTGTTTCCTAACCTTTGGGTATAGCCTTTTTGAGGCTAAACAGTTTTCATTTTTTTGGCTTTCCCATAGTACATCTTTCTGGAAATAATAATAATAATAATGATAGCCAACCTTCACATAACACTTTAAGGTTGTTGAAACACTTCATGAATATTATTTCATTTTATTTTCAAACAACTTATGAAGTTAGGGGCTATTATTATCCCCATTATGTAGATAAACAAAGTGAGGCTGAGATTAAAAGACTTATCTAATGTCACACCGCATTAAGTGTCTGAGGTGGGATTTAAACTCGGGTCCTCCTGACTCAAGGCCCAGCACACTATACATTGCACCACTTATCTCCTTAATGTATAATAAATGATCAATAAAAACATGTTGACTGATGGGTGAATTTCATAAATTCACATAGGCCCAAGGATGTTTCCTAGTACTCCTCTCTTTCCTGATCTCATCATCTCACATGAGTTACCTTACTATCTCTACAGAGAAGTCTCCCATGGAAACATATTCTGTCCTGATTTCCCTCCTGACATTCAGGTTTCAATTACCAGATACCTTTTGAATACCTTCCATTGAATTTCCTTTAAACTCAATGTGTATAAAATGGAAGCTAGTGTTTGCTTTCCCTACAACTCTGACATACCTCCTCAAAACATGCCTATTTCTCTTTTTTTTAATTAAATGTTTTTAATTGTTAGTTTACAACAATCAGTTCCACTAGTTTTTGAGTTGCAAATTTTCTCCCCCTCCATAACCTCCCCACTTCAGCCCTCCAAGATGGCATATAATCTGATATAGGTTCTACATATACCTTCACATTGTACTTATTTACATAATAGTCCAGTGGTACATAAGAATTAAAATCAATGGAATGAAATGAGAAAAAAAAAACAAAACCAAAAAGAAGGAAAAAAAAGAGAGCAAATAGTTTGCCTCAATCTGCATTCAGACTCCATAATTCTTTCTCTGGATGTGCATAGCTTTTTTCCATCATGAGTCTTCAAATGGGTGTCCATCAATTGGGGAATGGCTAAACAAATTGTGGTGTATGAATGTAAAGGCATACTGTTGCGCAGTATGACAGACTTCACTACAACCTGGAAAGACTTGCATGAATTGATGCTGAGTGAGGGGAGCAGAAGCAAGAAAACATTATACATAATTACAGACACACGACATCTGTAAAGACTAACTTTCATAGACATGGCTCTTCCTAGTTTCTCTTGAGAGCAGCACTATCTTTCTAGTAACCAGATTTCTACATTCAGAATCATCCTTGCCTCTTTCCTCTCCTTCGCCTCTCATAGTGAGTTAGTTGCCAAGTCATATTCATTCAACTTCCACAGCTTATTTCAAATTTCTTTACTTGTACAGCTACCCTCCCCACCTCCCTCCCACCCCCAATTCAGGACCTCATTCCCTTTTGCCTGAACAATTTCCATACCCTCTTAATTGGAATCCTGTGTTTATCCCAATTTCCACATACAATTAGCAACATAATCCTCCTGAAGTACTTTGCCATGTCCCTCTCCTGCCTGAAATTCTTCAGTGGTTCCTTATTTATTCTAGGATAAAATCCCAGGTTCTTTAGCTTTACATTTAAAGTCTCTAATAATCTCACTCAAGATAACATTTCTGGTTTTGTTTCATATCAGTCCCATTTATGTTCTATATTACAACCAAACTGGCTTCCTTACTGTTACCTCTACAGTAGAAGGAATTCTATCTCCCACTATTGTGCTTTTGTGCAGGCTGTATCCCATGCCCAGAATATATCTCTCTGAATTCCAGAATCTTTAACTTCATTAAAGAGTTACCTAGATGGCACAGTGGATAGAGCATTGGACCCAGATTCAGGAACTCCTGAGTTCAACTTTAACCTTAGACACTTACTGGTTGTGTGACTCCAGCCAAGTCACTTAACCTCTGTCTATCTGTATTCTTATCCATCAAACAGGCATGATAATAGCACCCACCTCCCAGGGTTGTTGGGAGGATAAATGAGATAATGTTTATAAAATGGTTTACAAACCTTAAAATATTATATGAACTTTAGATAATATTATTTACCAAGCTGTAGAGGAAGTCTTCCTTGTTCCCCCTAGCTCCTATTCACTCTCCCATATCATAATGTGTTTATGCACATATACACACATAGATATAAAACACATACATGTAAGAACCCACATGAAAAAAATCTAGAATGTTTGAAGTATTTGAATATGAACTCCAATAAAGATAATACTCTAAGGATCAACATTATTTAATTATTTACTTCACTTCAGAGAGTATGGAACTGATAGGAGAAGACGAACTGATATGATTAATGTTAACAGATAGCAAATGTCAGAGCCAAAATGTCAGAGCTTTCTAATAATTATTCAGGTCTCCTGTCTCCCACCTTAGTGGACTTTGCCACCATACTGTGCTCAACACACCAAAGAATGAGAAAGTATGAGAATGTAGTATCTTTGATTAAATGGCAAGGGAAATATGCCATCACACTTATTTATGTTGAGAGATTAGATTTCAAGTATTCTTTTGCACCTTAGAACTGTATAGAGAAAGGAGAGGAAAATAGCATAGTACAAGGGAGAGAAATCAAGATAGTGAAAGGTGAAGAAATAAAGCTTAAAACAGAAAACTAGGGAATCTGTAATTACTCAAATGTATCATAAGGTCTTATAGGAGGGGGAGAATGCTTGTCCTTATTTCTGCTGAAGTCTACAACAAAAGAAGTGGAAACACTGAAATAGAAAGTATTTGATAGAAAAAAAAAGGCTTTTGGTCAGTGGCATCATGACACAATAGCAGTAGGACTGGAGATTTCTGTTACTAGATATGACTCTTCTTTGACTGGCTGCTATAGAGAGAGATAAGACCCCTCCACAACCGCAAACAACCCCTGTAAAAACTGAGATATTACTGTTGGATGTACTTGCCTCACCTTCCCTCTTACACACTGGTGTGCACATGCAAGCACACACACAAACACACATAAACATGCATAAACACAGACTTTTTTGTTGAGTTCCAACTCTCTACCTTCTTTCAAAAATGGTTAAGATATATCATGATTAAGAGAGAAACTCTCACCTCATGTTGAGTCAGACTGTTGTCTGACCCTGAATCTTAGGGCCAAGACTTTATCAGTCTTGATACTGGTACTACCTGAGAAGAGAATTTAAAATTTTCTTATTAATAAATATATGTATAATGAATATACTAATAATTTATTTTTCTCAAGAGCTGCCTCTCTGACTTGGGAATCAGAGCTCACAATGCAGCTTAAATTGATTAATCAAAGCTCTGACAATGCTCACAGTCACTGGACCTGAAGAGAAGCAAATGAAAGACTACAGAACCTGTTTCCATCACAGAACTCTGTTTCTTTAGGGGAGGTGGTCACAATCACCAAATACTTGACCCCAGAAGCGTTGTAGTGTGTGAACTAGAAAGCTTCAGACTTGGGCTACTATTCCCTTAAATTAGTGTGATGTTCTTTTTGCTGTTGAAAGTGCAACACATTCTCATCACCATACCAAGTTTGGCTCTGTGCTAAAAGAGCTTTAGTAGTATAAAACAGCAGAGAGCCATTTTTGCCAGCAGGATATCTGTGATTAGAATAAGGGGAGAAAATTTTTTTTTTTAAAAAAAAGAAAAGCAGTTTCTCTGTTTTTTCCAGGAAGTGAGAGATGGTAGTGACTGTTCTTAAAGAGATCAAGCCCTATATCCCAGAATTATGAAATGTCCTGGAAACATGTGTTTTTTTTTACTCATTTACCTTTTTGATAGGTTTATGTGTATATGCAAACTTTCTCCCACGATGCAATGTACATTTGTGGGAGAGCGTGAAACTTTTTATGGGTGGACCATTATGTTTCAGTTATTGTTGTTTTTTTTCTTCTCTTGAGCAAATATTTTAGTTTATGAATTAATGGCATTACTATGACTCTTTTGTGTAAATGAGATGCTTGGGAGCTACAGGTTAGAGTACTAGGTGTGTATCTATTATTTTTAGAGTTACCTCCAGAAATTTAAAAATGTTTACTTGTAGTCATGTGGTCATGTCCATGACTGCCCCCCAGCTAAGGAGAAAAACCAAACACCTGAAACTGTGCATACAGATTGTGTAAATTAGCCAGCCCAGAGAGAGAGAATGGGGGTGAATGTGCCATGTTTTATTAAACCTTGCTGTCATGGTGGGGCAGTGGTACATGGCCATGTACAATTATATGTGCTGCACTCATGTATCTATATTACTTTTTTTAAAAAAATTCATAGATTTAAGTAAATATTAATCATTCATTATGGAATTGATTAGGATGTTAATCAAAGCAAAGACATAGATAATTTTTATAATATTTTAATAATGAGAAAGATAATCACTTCAAACCTTCAGCAAAATGACACATGAGTTTTCCTCACATCTACAAAGTTTCACCATTCATTTCACTAAAGATATTAAATTCTTAAGGATCCTCTTGATATAAGAAAATTATTACATTCAGTCTCCAGGGGAAGATTTTTTTTAGTCCTTTCACCTAATTCTTCTTTCAACTATTCTCCAGTGATAATTAGAGAGTCAGGCAATAAATCATCATTGAGCACCTGCTGTGTACCAGACTGTGGTAAGTGCTAGGTTACAAATAAAGGAAAAAGATAGTCTCTGTCCTTAAGGAGTTTGTTTACAAATTAAAAAGCAAATCGTTGAAAGACGAAAGGCACTGTAAAGAATGGGAATTGGGAAAAGCATCATGTAGAAGGTGCGATATAAACTCTGTTTTAGTGGAAGACAGGGAAGTCAGGAGGCAGACATGAGGTTGGTGAACATTACATATTTGACGGATGCCCAGTAAAAATTCTGAGAGCTTGCATTTTTATGTGGGAGGAATAGCACCAAGGCCAGTTTTACTGGATTGAAGGCTATGTGATAGGCAAGAGTGTAAGGTGTAAAAGGATTTTAATATCAGAGGATTTAAAAAAATATATTTGAACTTGGAGGTAATAGGAAGGCACTGGAGTTTATTGAGTAGGGATGGTTGGTGCTATGGTCAGACCTGTGCTTTAAGAAAATAAATTTGATGGCTGAGTAGAGGATGGACTAGAGTGAAGAGAGACTTGTGACAAGTAGGCCTAACAGCAGGCTATTGCAGTACCCTGGGCATGAGGAATTGACGGTATATATCAAGTTGATGGTAGTATCAGATGAGAGAAGGCAGAGAAGAGGGAATAACAATATTTAAGATCTATTTCAAGGACAAAATGAATATGCCTTGGCAGCAGGTTGTGTATGGGAGGGGTATGAGAGAGAATGGGAATTAGAAGATGATATCAAAGTTGAATGGGGTATTGGGAAGATGTTTATGCTTTCCAGAGTAACAGAGAACTATGGAAATGGTGTTGGAAAGACAGTGAGTTCAGTTTTAGATATGTTTACTTTGAGATATCTACAAGATATCTACTTCAAGATGACTACTAAGTGGTTGGAGATGCTAGATGGAGGTCAGAAGAGAGGCTGGGCTTGGTTAAGTGTATTCGAGAATTATCTTCATAGAAATTTTACTTGAATCCACAGGAACTGATAGGATCACCAAGTGAAGTAGTATAGAAGGAGAAAAGAAAAAGTCCCAGGACAGAGTCCTATGGGACACTAATAGATAGTAAGCATGACAGAGGAAGATTAAGCAAAGGGGACTGAGAAAGATGAGTGATAAAGGTAAGAGGAGAATCAGGAGAAAGTAGTATCCCAAAATTAAGAGAGTATCAAGAAGAATAAAATGAATGGCAGTGCCAAAGGTAGCATAGAGGTCAAGAAGGATGAAGACTGAGAAAAACCCATATGTTTTGGTAATTAAAAGATAATTATTCTAAGTTAAATGATGTTGTTAGTATTTGGACTGTAGAAAGTTAAGGATGTGAGCCAGCTGAGTGGAGGTACCTATTGTAGAGCACCTTTTCAAGGAGTGTAGTCACAAAGGGGAGGAAAGAAGTAGATGATAGCTACCAGGGATGAGTGAATCAAGTGAGTTTTTTTCTTTATTTTTTAAGGATAGGGGAGATGTGGGCATGTTTTCAGGTGGTAGAAAAACAGTAAGTAGATAGACAAAAGACTGAATATAAGTGAGAGAGTGGGGGAGTCATACAGGAAGAAGTCTGCTGAAGAAGGCAATATGGAATGGAATCACTTGTGGGTGTGGAGAATTTGACTTTGACAAGGAGAAAGGTAACTCCTGATTGGGGTGAGTGAGTCAGTCAATAAATATTTATTAAGCACCTACAAATGTTCTAGGTGTTGTGCTAAGTTCTGGGAATAGAAAAAAACAGACAAAAGCCAGTCCCTGCCCTCAAGGAAGCCATAATCTATTGAGAGAGAAGGAAGAAGCAGTGGCAGAAGGAATCTGGCTGGTGTGAGACCAGAAGGGGAGAAGAGGGAACTCTTGGTGAATGTCCTTATTTTTTCAATGAAATATTAGGCAAGGTTCTCAGCTAAGAGAGTGAGTGAGGGGGTACCATGTAAGGTTTGAAATGGGATGAAAGATTTGGACAACCACTGTAGTTAGCAGGATAGTGAGTCAATTAAGGGTTCTAAAAGGATTGCCTAGCAGTAGTGAGGACCCAGTTGAGGTACTGTTACATATATTTTGTGGTGGATCGAAATCAGCAGAGTTTCATAGATTTCTCCATCTTTGATCAGCATGTGTGCAAGTGAAGTTAGGAGTGATATAGGAGTGATTCAAAGCTAAGGATTGGAAGGACAAGATCAACAGTGTAACAATCATGAGATCAGGATGGAGAACGGGGAAAAGGTAGCTAGTACAGACATGATGGCCTTCAAGAGAACAGAAAGGTGAAGGGATTGGGGGTCATAGTGAAGAGATTATATTGCTTATGGAGGACATATTCTGAAGAGCCTAGTGGAAGACAGTAAGTAGTTTTGACGTGAGACAAGGTTGGAAGTATTTTGAGGTGAGCGGGAATAAAGGATCCCACAATGGGGAATGGATAATGGGGTTTAAATAATTATCTATTTTGGTTCAGAATCACGGGGAGAGGGAGGATATGACTAGGGAAAGTTTGTTAATAAGAGAAAATTTTAGAAACACTTTCAATGTCAGTAGTACTATGACCTCAAGTTGTAGTCCTTTTAAAGCCTTGGGCAATTAACGCAAGGGAGCAAGAACTTGCAGCAGAAGGCATAGTGATATTTTCCTCCTCCCAGAGCAGGAAACCAAAACCTAACGGAAGGACGCTCTGTCCCCTCACCTTAAACATCAGGAAAGTCATATATTGCAATGGCCCTTCACTGTTTCCCAAAGGAGGCTGGAGAAAAGGTAAAAGGTACAAGTGGCTACTGTGAGAGAGAGTAGTGGCTAGAATGTCATCCTGTCCCCTCATCAAACACCGAGAGACTAAAAAGGTTCTTCTCTTCAGAAGTAGACCGAACACTAGGTAGACTGTGTCAGGAACCACGACTGGTACTCTCTACTTTCACCACAGCTTCTGAAGATAGTTGTGATGGAATGGGCAGGAGACTCTTGGAAAGTCAGCAAAAAATAAGGATCCAATGATGATTCCTTCTTTCTTCCTTTCTCAGGAAGCTGGAGCCCAGGCAGGAGATACAGAGCATGAGGTATGATACCACAGATGTAGAAAAATAATTACAACAAAATTTTTTGTAGTAGAAAAAAATAGGACAATGGGTAACCTTCTATTGTGGAATGGCCGAACAAATGGTTATATATAAAGTTGTATTAGAATAGTATGCCTGATGTGATTAAAAATATATTTTATTCTGAACTTAAGAAATAAAACAAGCATTTCCTAAATGGGGTAGGATAGAAAAAAAACTGCAAGTCTATTATTTATAACTTGGTATTACTTTTAAATACATAATGAAACTATTATGTAACTTCTGTTTATTTTCCTTTTTTTTTCTTCTCTCTGTCCCCCTGCCCTGGAGGAGCAAATATGTGTGTGTGTGTGTGTGTGTGTGTGTGTGTGTGTGTGTGTGTGTGTGTGTGTGTGTATCTCACTGGTTTTACAGTTGTCCTGCTTCCTATGATAACTGTTCCAGTTCACTTATCTTTTAAGTCTATGTTGATCTCAAACTTAATGACAATATTGGTGAATATATCTAGTCCATTGTCTTTCCTCAATGCACTGAAAGTTTCCAGTTCCTCAAAGAATTCTCTTTGTAAAGTTTCTTCACAAAATAACAGATCATATAGTTATTACAAGAAATATGTTGTTCCTCATCTTCTGTCTCTTGTATTCTTCATATTTTATGTTATACATCCTCATATATTGAAGTTAAACTCATAAACTTCATGACACCATAGGGATAAATTCATAACAGAATGACTGTTACAACTGTAACCACAAACTGAAAGCCAAAATTACCCTTCTTACACATTCTGTTTGGCTCTTAATGGTATCACCACATTATCTGAAGTCTCTGTGGAACAGCCTCGTGAAATAATTCTTATGCATCTATGAAAACTTTTTTCACCCTCTCCAGTAAACAAACTATCCCATTTATGAATAACTTCACTTACACAGTATCCAAAGTTCTTTTCTGTCTTATGATTTTCTGTTCCTAAGGTTTCAGAGGTATTTTTCACATTTCTGAAACCTTGGGATCAAGAGAATGTTGAAAGAAATACTAACAGAAATGCATCATTGGAAAGAGTACTCTTGTCATCTACAATCCACTCTTTGTTAAAAATCTAAACAAAATAAGATATAACAGCTGTGCCAGGCTTGGAAATCTGTTACATAAGATCATAAATCTAGAGCTACAGGGACCTCAGAATCTATCTCTTCTAATTTGCTCATTTTATAGGTGAGAAAAATGAAGTCCTCAAATTTTGCATGACTAGACTAAAGTTATACAGGTAGTAGGCAGCAAAGTTGAGATTGGCAGGCAAAGCAATGAAGTCTGACTCTCAATATGCATGCTTTTGTGTTGTAGTGTGTCCTTGTCAATTTGTTCTTGTAGCCATGAATCTTACACAATCCTAGAATCACAGTGTTAGGTGAAAGCCCAGAAATCATTTAGCCCAACCTCTGGCCAGATACAGGAGTTGTTTCTGAAGTATCAGTGGCAGCTGATCTTTTGCAAAAGGACTGTGCCTGGTCCCTTAATGTCAGTGAGCTGTTCACCTGGACAAAAGGATAATCAGTACCTTAGCCTTTAATTTTGCAATGGTTATGCTTCCAACTTCTGTAATAACTTCCAGAGGGGACACAGAGACTAGTCTTCTTGGATTCCGAGTTCTAATTTATGTTTTCATTTGTTCCTGTAGCACCCCAGTCCCTTTACTCAACACCCACTACTTCATAAAGCAGCATAGTCTCTCACGGAGACAGAAAAATAATAGGAAGAGCATATGAATGGTCAAACAGCCAGGGATTCTTAATTATGGGCCTGCTCCCAGGAGGGAAATTTGTCCTTTTCATGGCCATGGAAGGAAATGTTAACTCACTTGATGGAGCAATACTTTGGGACAAATATTCTTACCACTTGAATTCGAATCTCTTTAGTTTTCACACCATAGACAATGGGATTTAGTGCCGGAGGTACAAGGAGGTATATGGTAGACAAAAGTATGTGCACGTATGGCGCTACATGGCCAAATCGGTGGCTAAAGAAAGAGAAAAAGGCAAGAACATAGAACTCAAGGAAAACAAAAATGTGGGCTGTACAAGTATTAAATGCTTTGATCCTTGCTTCTTTCTGAGGAAGGCGGAAGATAGCTTGGAGAATCAGGGTGTAAGAGACAAGGACAAAGACCATATCAAAGCCCAAAATAGAAAAAGCCACAAACAGACCAAAGGCCTTATTAATCCGAGTATCTACAGCAGCCAGCTTGACCACAGCCATGTGCTCACAGTATGAATGAGCTACAACAGTGGAATGGAAGGTGTGCAAGCGTTTGAGCAGGACAGGCACCACACTCACCAAAATTACAGCCCTGGCTGCCACCACCCCAACCAGCTGACCTAGAACAGATGGTGTGAGGATAGCCGAGTGACGGAGGGGGTTACAGATGGCCACATAGCGGTCAAAGGCCATGGCTAACAGGATACCTGATTCCATGCCCTGCAAGGCATGAATAAAGAAAAGCTGTGTAAGACAAGCATCAAAAGTCATGGTGCAAGCACTGAACCAGAATATGGCAAGCATCTTGGGGGCTATGGAAGCACAGAGACCCAGGTCATTAGCAGCTAGCACAGCCAAAAATACATACATAGGCTGGTGGAGGCTGCGTTCTGAGGGAATAATTATTAACAAAAGGACATTCCCCAGCAAGGCCACCATGCACAAGGCACAAAAGGGGAACCCAATCCAGAACTGCACATGCTCCAAACCAGGGATTCCAATCAGGGTTACCACTGGAGGATCCAGAGATGAAGTGTTGGGCATCTCCATGATGACTAATTATTTCTATCCTCACCAAATCTTCTCAGGTTTGTCCAGAGAAAGGAGACTGCTGGTGTGATAGCTGATTTTGGAATGACTGATCTTACTGCTCTAACCATCCAGCAAGGAGCTCAGTGGTGTAGATTGGAACTTGAGCTGACAGATAACACCGGCTGGGACCAGAAGGCCAAGGTCAACAACAGAATTAGAAACAACAGGAGGACAATGACTCTCCCCAGTGACTCTCCCCTGAGTCATTTCCTAAAGGTAAAAAAAGAGAAGAATAGGTAAATGAATGCTAAATATGCCAATCTATGCTTGTCGAAGGGTTTAGAATTGGAGTTAACAGGTAAATAGACATGACAACTCTAGCAAGTCTAGTTCTTGTGTGTGCGCCATACAGTTTTAATATTGGGACTTCTGTTGATTCCTAAAGGATATTCTTTCCCACTTGTGAACCCTCTTTTTGTATTACTTGGGCAGTTAAAGACTGCATACTTTTTCTTTTTGTTCCCAGCAGCTGAAAACACCATCTCAGCTATAAAGAGTTGGTTGTCAATGGGATTTGAATAGTGATTTTTCTTTAAAGGGTTATAAAGAGGGAGGAAATTTAAAATAAAATCACGTAAAAAATCTTATCCTTATGGGTGGTAATTTTTTGCTATGAATATAAGTCTCATTCAGCAGCAGCAACATCCTCAGCATTTAATTTGTTGTTGTTAATTTATAATGATGGAATTTTGAAAGTCAACAAAGAGAATTTGAGAATAATTCTCTAAATTTCCTAACAACCTAAACCACAAACAATATGGACAATGATTTGAAGAACAATATGCACATCACTTCTGCTTTGTAAAAAAAAAAAAAGATTAGAACTGGTTTCATCATTCAAAAAGTGAAAGGCCCAAACTAAATAAAGAAAAGGAAAATAGCAGTCTGTTCCTGGACATTAAAGGGAATTAGTATAATACCTCTATATTTTTCCATGCCTAGGGTCTAACCCCTGTTCACATCTTTCTCTTAGAATCTTTCAAAGGTTAGCTTAGTTTCAAAGTTTAATTTCTTTCAAAGCTTCACTCAGGAGCCATTTCATACATGAGGTCTTTTTTGGCATGTTCTCCCCACCAAATTGCTACAGGTTGTATATTTTGATATTACTTAATATTAATTTTCATATACTTTGAATTTACCTGACTTTGTAAAATTTATCCTGGTTTTTTTTCAGGAATCAGCTCAAATCTTAACTTTTATAAAATTATTTTGTGTAGCCTATGGTGTCTATCAGTGACTGCCCATGACCGATAATGATATGAGCTTCTAGGGCTAGTCTGTACAAGTCACAAAGCCAAGTTTCATAGTAGGGGAAACTTAATGTCTATCTCATGGATGATAATTTAGGGAAAATCACCCAGACAGAAAGGATAAGAATAGAGGGAATACCTGAGTTTTAGGGGCTGAAGCCATGGAGTTTTCAGGAATGATGAAGGAGTTATAGTTAGGTCAGTACAGGATGGACTGAAAGCTAAGGGAGAAATCTTTTGAGTCACAAAGAGAAGTGGCTCAGGCCTTTGCTAGTCTTGTAATCCATGAAAAAATCACACAAATCATTTCTGCCTCAGTTTCCTCAACTGTAAAATAGGGATAATGTAGCACTTACCTCATACCGTGTTTTATGAGGATCAAATGAGATGTGCATAGTTCATAGTTTAATGTGTGAATTATATTGACATGTAATAAGTGTTTGTTCCTTTTCTTAGGATTCAACATGTAAGATCACAGGGAAGAATGGAAATGACCCTATAAATTATGGTATCATTACACACATATATTTACATATATATACACACACACTCATATATGTATATACATACACACATATATATGTGCATACATATGTGTGTATATGTGTGTGTGAATGTGTTTTCTCATGCATACACACATATACGTGTGTATGCATGTGTATGACCATAGTAACTCTACAGACCCTTCATGGTGGAAGTAATATCTACTTAGTTTCCAGGACAAATAAGTATAAATTTCAAGAGTAGAAGGTGACATTTTAAGGGTGAGATAATTCCAAGAATCTATGAGTGCTTATCCCTTCCAATCTAGAATTCTCCCTTATAGAGGAGCTAAGGAAATTGATAGAAGTAGGCCAGGACATCTAAAGAAGTTTTTATTAGCGGGAAAGAATTCTCTAAAATAAACAAAATTATTAGAAGCATAATATGTTCAGAACCATCAAGATGATTATTCTGATTTAAAATGGATTAATTTGTAGACTTTGGAAGTAAAAGAAAAGCTAGCTATCAATTTGACTTTTTTTTGAATGTAAGACACATTTCTAATATTAAATTGTATAAACCAATAGCTTCATTGTCTCTGCCCACCTTTTCCATTATCCTGCTGGTGTAAGAAAAAGGTATGATTCTGACCTAGCAATTGAGGTGGACTACCAAAAATTTCAATTTATAAGTTGATTGATATTCACAATCCAAAATTCCCTGTCTATTTTCTAAATACATTATTGTTCTGGGGTGAGATGTGACATTCAAATGAGTTGAAGAAACCACGAGGGAATCAGATGATAAAAGGCTTTGAGCTCCAGATTGAGAAGGAAATTATATTAGCCAGTAATAGGGAAGGATTTATTTAGGGAAATAAAATAGACTGAAAAACTGAGAATCAACCATTTTGGTCTGAGTGTAATATAATACAACATTATAATAAATATTTGTGGAGATAAATCTTTTCTAATCACATTAACTTACCTGAAAACTTAGTATTAATGTTTCATATACATGCACCTCAGAGACTGAAAGAACCTTACAAGCCATCTACTAAAAGAAGACATGAAAAAGATTTCCTCAGCACATCTGTTGATTTTACCATTTATCTTGTAAGATCTCTAGTGGAGTTAACCTCTAGTTTCTTCTGTCTTCTCTTAGCATTTAAAAATCTAATGTAGTGGATCAGCTTCCTGCATGTCTTGTCTCCTTAGATAAGTCCTATTCTCTATCTTTATTGGATTTCATTTTTCTTTTTCTTTTCTAAATTTCATTCTTGGGAACTTCTCACTCTGGACTTTAGATCTAGAGCAACAGCTTAACCAATGTGAAGGTATGGGAACCAGACATTAGGAAGAAGGGGGATGTATGTCACCAGAAGCTTCTCTCTTCTCTCTCTGAGATGTCATCACAGAGCAGGAACGTTAGGATACCACCTCTCCTCACTCAATGACCTAAAACAAGAAAAAAAAGTCTAGCCCTATAGCCAGATATTTGGATGGATGAGAACTGGGGTTGATAAATTACAGGGCAGAGTCAAAATCATGCCAGCAACCTGTTTTCCTATGACCTACAAGCTAAGAATGGCTTTTTCATTTTAAAATAAATTGTCATTGGAATGCATCTATATTCATTTGTTTAGCATACGTCTGCTTTAACACTATAACAACAGTGTGTAGAAATTGCAACAGAAATGGTATATGGCTCTCATCACTTCATGCTGCTGTTTGATGCAGTATAAATTTGATGGTGCAGGTATAAACCAATAATGCTTTAAGTGCCTTACATATATCCATACTGCAAATTAATTTGTATTATGATCTCATATTCACCATTTCAAAACAAGAAAGGGATATATATGTATATATTTATGTGTGTATAGTTATAGTTATGGTTTTGAGCTGAGGACTAAGATTGAAATTTTCTGCATGAGAAGAAACATTCAAACCACTGCTGTGGAACATTGAATATCTTTGGAGATTAGCTTTTGACATAAATCTGATAATGTTTCTCAATGAATTCAACATAAAATGCTTATATAAGAAATATACTATGGTAAAAATAAAACTAACATGTTTCAATCACAAACTAATGTAAAGTTGATTTTCAAACTTCCAAAGTGATCAAAAGTTAAATTGAGAAATAATATCTCTATTCCCACACAAATATTTGGGAAATATGTTATTCTGAGCTCAAACTATGTTTCTAAGAGCACTTATCAGACATCGATGTAAGTGCAAAAGACTTGATATTTCAAAATCCATTTAACTATGCAATTGAGGAGTGTCCATCGAACCTTCAATTAAAAGTAATTAGTATGCAATCAAATCACATGATAAAATGTGAAGAGAAGAATCTAATGCAACTCTATAAATGCCTTTCAAGTGGTGAATATGCTCATTTAAAATTATATGATCGTGGGCGGAGCCAAGATGGCAGCTGGAAAGCAGGGACTTGCATAAGCTCCCCACCACGTCCCTCCAAAAACCTAAAAAAATGGCTCTGAACAAATTCTAGAAATGCAGAACCCACAAAGTAGCACAGGGAAATAGGGATCCAGTCCAGCACAGCCTGGATGGTCACTGGATGAAGTCTATCGTGCATGGAGACCAGAGGGGAGCAGAGCTCAGCGTGGGCGGTGGCAAGACCAACCAGACAGGGAGCCGGGCAGAACAGGCCCTAGAACCCTGATTCAGTGAGCTGTGGCAGTTACCAGACTTCTCAACCCACAAACACCAAAGACAACAGAGAAGGTTAGTGGGAAAAGCTGCGGGGGAGAGAGTTCAGGGTTCAGCCACCACCCCAGGGGTGGTGGGAGAGGTGCAGCTACAGAACCACAGCTGCAGTTACTTCCAGTCCAATGGTGGGAGGAATTAAGTGGCTGATCAGAGCAGGAGTGCAGAGCCTGCTCAAGATTTGCCTCAAGTCCAAGTTGGTGGTTCTTGAGGAAGGAGGAGTGCTGGTGTGACAGAGCTGGCTGTAATAGCTCTGAAATAAACAGCACATCCCCTCAAGCTTGGAACAAAGCACTCTTTACTCTACAAGCAGTCATAACCTGCTGAAAAACTCAAAGTTCAAGTAAGTTGCCTGGGAACATGGCCAGGCAGCGAAAACACACTCAGATTCAGTCTCAGACTTTGGAATCTTTCTTTGGTGACAAAGAAGACCAAAACAAACAGCCTGAAGAAGTCAACAAAGTCAAAGAGTCTACACCAAAAGCCTCCAAGAAAAACATGAACTGGTGTCAGGCCATGGAAGAGCTCAAAAACGATTTGGAAAAGCAAGTTAGTGAAGTAGAGGAAAAATTGGGAAGAGAAATGAGAAGGATGCGAGAAAACCATGAAAAACAAGTCAATGACTTGCTAAAGGAGACCCAAAAAATACTGAAAAAAATATTGAAGAAAACAACACTGTAAAAAATAGACTAAATCAAATGGCAGAAGAGCTCCAAAAAGCCAATGAGAAGAATGCTTTGAAAGGCAGAATTAGCCAA
>CM053622.1:746265588-746295908 GCA_028646595.1 Phalanger gymnotis
ATAACCATTTTAACCTCAACCTGTCCAAAACCACCCTTCTTCCAAATTCGATTATTTTGGTCAAGAGTACTGTCTTTCTTCTAATAATATAGCTTCAAACCTTGGACTCATCCTCAAGACTTCATTCTTCTTCATTTCATGTCTAATCACTTGCCAATTTTACCTTCACAGCATTTCTCACATTTATCTTGTTCTCCACAAACTTCAAGCCTCCATGCCAGTTCAAGGTCTAATTAGGTCTTCTGTATACTATTGCAATAGCCTCCTAATTGCTCTCCTTCCCTCAAGTTTTTCTCCTTTCCAACTCATTCTTCACACATCTTCCAAAAATGATTTTACTAAAAGACTGGTCAGACATCACTTCTCTACTCAATCCTAATGTCTCCTCATTATCTTTAAGAGCAAATACAAACTCTTATATTTGGCATTTAGAGCCCTTCACACTCTGTCTACAATCTAAATTTTGGGCTTGTAAATCCCTTTTACACATTATAATCCAGTCTACTAGACTCTGTTCTTCTTCACACACAACATTCTTAACTCCCATCTCCATGTCTTTCATAAGCCATACAACTTGTTTACATTTCCCTCCCTTCCTAAACTGAACAAGACCTCCTACAGGAGACATTGCCTGATCTTCCCAGCTGTTACTGCCTTACTCAAAAAGTTGTGCTGCACTTAATTTGTTTATATTTATACTAGGTACATGCATTCTCTGAAGAAACAAAAATATGAAAATAACAGTGCATGTTGAGCATGATGATATATGAGACTAAGGTCTCCATAAGCTATGTATTTATGGTCCATTAAAACTGTGATAGGATGCTTTTATCCTTCTAGTTGTTGCTGCTAGGTCCATAACACAGTGTTGCTTTGGAAATCTCAAGTACACAGATCTGTCTTCCTCACTGTATGAGCAACAGTGATACTGTCAGTTGAGTATTTCACAAACCTGTGGAATACCTTCTTAACTCTGCCAGATGGTGGGGGTGGGGAAAGGAGAGTATCATTTTAGGAAGTTGCACACAATCCTAAGTAACAAGAGCTAGGCTTGCATTCTTATTTAGGAATTTAATAGTTCTGCGACCCTGGACAAATTGCTAAACTCAGATGCTCAGTTTCCTTATCTATCAAGTGGGAGAATTCCACATAACTTCTCAGGATAGTAGTGAGGATTATGTGAGATATGCATGAAAAAAGCTTTAAGTAGAAAATAAATGCTACCCATTTCATGAGAAAATCATAATGCAATACAGAGACAACTATCTTTGCTATCAGTTAGCCAAAGACCTCTATCAAGTGTCTTTTTGATTAAAAAAAAACAAACTTTAAGATTTAATGATGTAATTTTGTTTTAATATCACAAGTATTTACAAATTCTTCCTACTTTAGAAGAGGTCTCTTATAACTAAGTAAAACAATTAGTAAAAGTAATAAAACAGTGACCTCATCTGAAAGTACATAAAGCATTTCACATTTGTAGCAGTTCATACCCTCCACTCTCCCACCTATCTCAGTGGGAATCTCTTTAATTTTTGGTGCCCCTTTGGCCTTCCCCAGTGTTTCCATATTCTAGTCACTCAACAAAAACCTGACATGCATGTTCTACCAGGTTACACTGGTTCAGTGAAGATGGGTAAAACTGGCTGGTATGGATACCACCTTCACTACAGCCTCATCAGTTAACTTCAGAGTCACCTTTTCTTATTATCTCCTGTTTAGATTATCATAACATTCTTCTCATTAGTATTTCTGCCTCATGGTCCCCCTTTCCCCACTTTACTACATGCTTGAGACTGCTACCAAAGTCATTTATTTATATTTATTCTATTCATAATTATTCTGTATATATTGACATTTCTCTTTATTGCCTTATTTATTAGTGCATAAGCTCCATGAGAATGAGATGTGCTCAATTTGTTTATTTTATCCACAGTACCTAGCATATAGTATGCGCTTAATAAATCTTTGTTGACTGATTGACTGTATGTGATCTGTAGTTAAGTTACTAAACTCTTGTTATCTCTGGGATCAGTTAATGAAGTCGTATCATGTCACTGTAGCTTTGAAGGAAGGGTCACTAAATCAGCTGTGAGGTTGCTGGGGACCCTAGATAATAACTCTATCATGGTTATATCTTCCTCTTTCACACCAGACCCTATTAAGTACCACCAATGTCATAGTGAGTTGCTGAGGTAGGAAGTAAGGCTGAATAATATACAGCTGCCTTCCTTGTAAAGCTGAAATCCAGGTCTGTTGAAGTGGTTTGGGATGAAGTAGGAAATTAGAATAGGGTAACTCATTATTAGAGACTAGGGCTATTGGGAATCTTAATGTGTAAATATGTGTATAAGGAGACTCAGAGAACTTCCAGCCCAGAAATCCATGTTTGTGACTGAAGGGAGGAGAAATGAAAGTCTACCCTTCAGGGTTTAAGCTTAGGACCACAGGGTGAGGCAAATGGAGAGCATTCCTTTTACACTGAGGAATCCATTACCCATTGGTTCTAGGGTGTGTCGATCATTTCATTTCTTTCAATGAGTGGGATAACTAAGGATAAACTCACTATAGAATACACATGAAGGAGAGAAAAATTTAGATTTGAAAAGAAGGACTCGAAGGGAGATTTGTGGATATGAAAGTTTAAAAGAAACCTGGATCTGGCTGGGAATTAAGATCTTGCCTTGCTCTGGTAGTAGGAAAGCATTCAGGGAAGAGTGAGGGCACAAGAGAGATTGCAATGAATGGTAAAGACTGAATAGAAAGTAAAATTGGAGAATTGGAAAAATAAGGCTAGAACTGGAAGAGTTTTGAAATCTAGGGTGACACAGTTAGGGTTTAGCATAATTTCCATTCCCAAACCGTCACATTCAGACTCTGTCCCTGGGGATAATGCTTCCTAGGGAGTTCTTTTGGGGCAGAGATCCTAAGAAGAATTGCATTGTCTTACTCACTGAAGTGGGTGTCTCATTAAAAAAGAAACATATCTGTTTGCCTCCTTCTGGTATAAAGGTCTGGTGACAAAGATCCAAAACACTAACAGTGTCATCTATCAACCAAGTTCATGTGCATCTTGCCACCTTTTACCTACTTGCCACCCTGGATCTGGAGGTCACCTACATTTGAATCTTCATCCCCTTCTACTTGGTGCATATGTTGGCTTTCTTGGAACACTGCAACTAGTCCATCAGCAAGAATCACCCCCAGCTCCCTGAATCTATCCATGTAGCTCTTCTCAGAGATCTCTATGGCTGACTCAATGATCACTACTATCACAGTACCAAGATGTTCAGTTTCATCTCATTCCTGAATCATCTGGATATTTCCCATTTTCTCTCTGACCAGCCTTTGATTTAAAGTCATCTTGGCTATGGCCTTGATTGGTTTATCTCCTCCTATAAGCATCTCAGGCTTTCAGACCTCCTGACTTATGGAAGATATTGGAGATTATAGATGATATTTTTCCTTCAGGACTTGCCTTGCTTCATCTTCAATTTTTCATTCTTTGGTAGCTACCCAAATGGAAGACTAGCACCATCTTTAAACTTTTGTCCTATTCATATTAATGATTAACATGCCCTGTGCCTGGATCAAGATCCGCAGAACTTGTAGCCTATTTAGCACTTAATATACTTCACAATATTGATCCCATCTATCTTTCCACATTATCTTAACATTATAGTTCCACTCTCCAACACACACACATGCACACACACATGCACACATACACACATACATTTTTGTGTACTAACTGAACTGGCAGAGTTGATATTTCAGAGAAGTGACATACCATCTCCTATCTATATGAATTTTTACATGCTTTCCTTATGCCTGGAATGCTCTTCTACCTTATTTCTTCTTCTTATAACCATTATTTACTTTCAAGAAAAACCCCAAATAGAACATCCTACAAGACTTTTCTAATCATTCCCAGTTAATACTCTTCTTCCTAAATACTATTGTATTTACATTAAAGATAATTTGACTTTATAATCTATATGCATATTGTATTCTTAGAGTAGAATTTTAATGTAACATTTCTGAAGGCAGAGAATATTTCATTTTTCCCTTTTCTATGCCAATATGCCCATTAAAGTGCCTTGCTCATAGAAGCTATTTAATAAGAACTTGGAGAATTCAATTAAAATAATTTTAAAGATGAAAGGTTAATTAAATGCACACTCAATGCAAGCTTAATTAAAAATATTTTCCAAGAATTATTCTCACTTTAAGTTCATCCCTGGTCAAGATTCATAAACTTTCTGATGCTTTCTTCATTTTTTTCTGAAGAGGGCATGCTGAAAATTCTAATACTCATCTCAAAATTAGGATCTCTCCTCAGATGATTCCCATTTGTTCCATTTTTCTCCTCATCTTGAGTCAAATGAAGTGTTATAGCAGACAACCACTGAATTGCAAGGGAAATGAGACATCAACTGGTTTAACCAATAAACAGGAATCACTTTTTTCATCCTTACCATGTTATCATGCTGCCATTGTTTTGAAGAACTCTAGTGAAGGAAAACCCATGATTTCATTTAACAGTCCATTTCATGGTACACCTTTGTAATTGTTAGGAACTCTTCTATTCAATCAAAATGAAATTTTCTATAACTTCTTCCCAATTCTTCTCAATCCTGATCTCTTGGACAAGAGAGAACAAATAGAATCCTTCCTCCACAAACTTGAATAGTCCCTTTCCAGACTCCTTCCTCAATCTCTTTTTCAGGTTAAACACATCAAATCCCTCTAGAAGACTTGCTAAGGTCGCAAATATGGTCTAGAACATCCGCACAACCTTTTCCTTTCTTATTTGGCTATTTAACTGGTCAACATTCTTTCCTAAAATTGTGTGTTCAGAACTAGAAACAAACATTCCAGATGTTTGCTGACAAAGACAAAATAGAACAAGATAAGTAACTCCTATTTTCTAGATATAAAGCGTAGTTATGTTTCCTTTCCATGTCCCAATTCTCCTACAAGTAAAAGTACTCACCTAAAGGAACTTGAAATACTGGCTGAAGCTAGGGCATGAAAAGCATAGGGAGGATCCAGATCAGTGAGGCAGCATCACACCTGATCAGACAAGTTATAGTGTCCCCGCCTTCCTCCCTTTTCCTTGGAATTCCTGAGCCTCCCTGAAGACTGACTGCTCCCAGGACAGTTATTAAAGAGTAGACCATGGGATGCATCATTAAAACTTTAAAATTCAATCCTCCTAGGACTGATTGAGGGACAGCCTCGAGGCCCAGCATGAAATAATATCCTCATTTCTAATGGAGTGATATCACTGAAACAGAGAATTTCAAAATATCACAGATGTCAGTCCCTTTTCAGAGTAGTAAGGGAGTTTGAGCTCTTCAGTGGTTGTGAGATGGCATGATTTTGGAAACTGAGTCTCCTCTGCCTGAATAGTCCAGGAACAATTATGTTGCCCATGACCATGCCTCTGTTAGAAAATATAACCCAGCCTAGGTAATTTTTGTTTTGTTCTAATGAAAGTAATTCCATGGTCTCTCTTGTGCTCCATGTTGTTGTTCTTTTAACAACTCAGACTGTTTGAAAGTTCATTTTTTGTGTCTAACCCTAATTAGTCCCATTTCATTGTCTCTTCTTTGGTCCAGGACTCAGTAGGAATGAAAATGACCGATTGTGTATATTTAACAGATTTGTAGAATCCCTCCTGAGAAATCCCAGATAATTAATCCTACATGATCAGAAATCCTTCTACACTTTTTAGAATCTCTTAATCTTCCTCTGTGCATTCTCTCAGTTCCTTATCTCCATCTTAATCTTGCCAATGTAGACCAAATATATGCATATCTGAAAATAAATAAGTACAATGAGTTTTTTTTTAATTTCTGTATCAATCAACAAATATTAAGCTAGACATGATGATTGTCACGGATACAAAGAAAAATTTAAAAAAATAGACCCTGCCCTGAAGGAGCTTATGTTCTAATGGGGAGGTTGTACCATATACATACAAGATATACATTCCAAAGTATGTATAGTATGTGCTCATGTATGTGACACAGAAGTTCACATAAAAATACAGAATTGATAAAAGATTGTGATATGTAATGTAACAGAAAGAATATTGGAGTAGGAGTCAGAAGAACTTAATTCTAGTCTTGGCTCTGATATTTACTAAGCGTCCAATAATGAATAAAACCCTTAACTTTTCTGATTCTATTTTTTATCCTTTGTAAATGAGATAGGAATATCTTTCCTTATGGTCCAATTATTGGAATAAACATTTTAACATTTTGATGATTTGACATTGACATGTATTCCACGAATACATTTGGTTGATTCTTTTTCTGATTTAATTAATTATAACCTCCATAGAGAAAAGGAAGGATCTTGCTTTAGCAAAATTTTGTTTTTCCCCAGTACCAAATACAGTACTCTACTAAGACTAGAATATTAATACTTAATGATTGCTGGTATTTATTTTTTAATAAGTGGACTATCTTGGTTGTTGTAGCTGAAAAATAAAAGCATTATATGTTACCATTAACATATTATGTATCATGTCCTGGGATGACATCAGATTCTACAGAAAGCTGCAATACCTCTTTCAGACTATCAAGACAGTTGGTATGGGTCAAAAGGGGGTTATATTCATGATACAAAGAAATCATAAATTTTTGGACATGTCAGGAATCTGGCTTGCTTTTGGTCGTTTTCTTTGGTTTTCTTGATCCCTATAATTTCTATTTTAAGTCATTAGTATAGCTATAATATTGAAGTTCAAATGTGTAAATTTCGGTGAAACAAAAAACTAAAAAAAAAATTGGAAAACAATTTTATGTAAAGTATTCCCAGGGATTTGAGACATACAGAAAAGGAATCATTTCTCCCTACAAGGGATTCTCAGCCTAAATGGAAAAAGTAAGTCATAGATGTTGTAAGAGATGAGGGGATAGTTTCGTTTCCACAGAGTTGAAAGTATCCCTCTCCCCCTCCCCTACCCCAGCTTTAGCAGAATGTAAGTCAGGTGACTGATTGGAACTACTTCTAATCAGAACTCTGATCTAGCAGAAACCAGGCCTTAGGTTGGGCAGGAGAAAGGTCAGAGACTCATACACAGGCTTAAACAAGCCATTTGAGGAGGGCATGACATAGGCAGTCAGGGGGTTGTATCTGACCAATGAAGAGCCTGGTGAGAGATTCGTAGGGAGGGTCTTTAAAAGGATTGGCATCCTTCTGAGTCCTTTGTACTCTCCTATACTCTGTTCAGGGCACATGCACATTTATTCAGAACAAATAAATATAAAACATAATTAAAGCACCCGGCTTGGGTGGTGTCTTTTCTCATGAGAAAGCAATAAAATTCTTTTTTGCCTTCTCTCAAGAAGAGTCTCTATTTTTAATGTGAGTAGTGATCTCTGACCCACACAGTTTTGGGGGCTCATCTGGTATCCCCCTTATTTGAGGAAGGGTCTCCCGGTCAATCCGAAGACAGGCACCAGCTGGACATTTGCTAGCAGTCCCGGAGCCACTGGCGAGATTTCCTATCACTCTTTAGGAACTGAGGCCAAGAGAGATGGTCTCAGAGAGGCAAAAACAAAAGTGGGAAGGTAGTTCTTGATTCTGTTAGAGAAGTCCACCAGGAGGAATGGCCAAATTGATCTGGTCATGTAAGTTGTGCAAATGATCCAGGTAAGGAATGAAATGCCCCTTGCTCTGAGGCATGCAACACCCCCCCCCCACCTTGCACAGTTTCAATTAAGAATGGGAAAGAAGGAGAGATAGAAACTGGAGATAAAGGGAATCTGAGTGGGTAAATCCACATGGCTTTGAGCCCATGTGCTCTTAGCCACCCCTCCCCCACCCCACATTGGAAGACTGCATGGGTCAATCAGGAGCTGGGGCTGAAAGAAACTTGTAGCCTGATTGGAAAATAAGGCTGATTGGTTAGTAATCCAAGGTTTTATAGTAATGATGTTGATTTGTATGATTATAAAAAATAAGCTTTGCCTGTGTAAAAAGGTGTAGTAGGAAGGCCGAATTTATGATCTCAAATATAATCATGTATATGTTTGAATGGTCCGAAATCGCAAGGTATGAGAGATTCTCTAAGGAGAAAACAACAAGAAATTTATTTAGGCCCCACCGCAGCAAAACCTTGAACCGGCCTCCCCATTCCAACATCTTGACAAAAAGACTCCAGGCCCAGAAAGCCCATTTCACAAGGGCAACTTGGAAGCCACAGAAAAGCAAGAGAGTATTTAGCCAAATCATGTTCACTGGCCTCACGTTCCTGCTCGCACTCGGGTAAGCCCCACTACCTCAGCTTCTGGCCTCCACACCTTCCGCCGCAGCCGCCACCGCTGAAGTTGTCTCCCGGCTCACCCCTCCTTGCAGCCGAGCTTCCGGCATTCTCAAGCCCCGCCTCAATGACCAGAGACCATTGGTTCCCGAGCTGGCCCCTCCTAAGTCACCAATCCACACGCACACAGGTTTCACACCTGACAGGGCCCTGGGCCTGGGGCTTAGCACTTAACAGCTGAAAGTACTTCCACTCAAAAGAAACAAAAGCCATGCTAATGAGACAATTTTGCTTAACAACACAAAAGGTATGATTGAATTTTGTGTATACAGAGATTATATAAAATTATGACTTGAAGCTAGTGGTTAGGGATAGGAAATTAAGCTAGCCCCCTGAAAATTAGCATATCTAAAAAGGACTAGCTCCTTTGTTCTTAGAAGGGCCTCTAGGTCAGGCCCAAAGTAATTAACCTAGGGATGAGATCCTGGACTCCTAGTCCACTGAAAGTAGTTTAACTTGGAATAAAGAATTGGTGTATAAGAAGATGAGAGGGGTTTAGGGAGAGTCTCAAGGAGGAGTCTAAGGAGGATCTTGATGGGACTGGGGTGACTAGAGGTCAAGACTCCTGGAAACAAGAGAATGGGATTTTAATGGGATCAAGGGTGAGGAGCATCTGGACAATAGAGCGCTAGGCCAGGTAGAGATTTAGGCCGAGATAATCCGAGGTTTATGGCCTCAGGGGAAGGGCAGATCTAGTGGGAAGATTCAAGGAGAGTTCAAGGGGGTTCTCAGAGTCTGTACTCCATCAGGTTCAAGGGGGTTTCCAGAGACTGTACCCCATCACTCTCCATTAGAAACGCCTTTTTGACTAAGAAAACTTGTGATATTTAGGGATTCTGTAATAACTAGGAATTTAGCTTCTTGATAATACTTTGGGATTTGTGTTACTTAGGGAATTTTGTACCAACTCAGTTTTAGTGAATTCCAATGTTTAGAGATTCATTTTTGCTTTAAGGAAGAAGAAAGAGATTTCTATCCTCTTAAAACTTTCCAACTAATTTTCTTCATAAAAGTTTAGTGATTATTCCTCTTAACATCAGGATAAAATTTTAAACTTTTTTTTAAAGGGGAAATACTTCTAGAAATGTTTTGAAAAATCTCTTGTGTGATTTTTAGAAGGCCTACTGTGAATTTGTAGTAATTCAACAGCCTGAGCAAGAGTTAAAATTACTGTTTGAACTTATCATCTGTAAAGATTTAATTCCTGAAGTATCTCATTCTTCTAGACTGAGTATAATTAGAAAAGAATAAACAACTTTGTGAAACAAGGACATAAATCCATCAGCCATTAACCTCTTTGTTTTGTTTAAGCTGGAATGGGAATCCAGTACAGTAGTTATATTAGTAAAGGGTAATAACTTATGAGCTATCTTGTCTTATTGTTGAAATGTAAAGGAAGACTGAATAATGGGTAGTTTCAAGCCTTAAATACATGAAAATGTTTAAAGCATTAAATTTATATGGTTTAAATATACATCTGTATGGTTAAAATGTTGTCAAGAATTGTACTATCAGAGAAAAATGATGAAGAAGTTAAAAAGCTGTTATTGAATTATTGTTGAAATTAATTTTTGTTAATCATGTCCAGTGTTATAGTACTTTGGGAATTTATGAACAGCAATTCCTCTTATAATCTAGATGTTGTTAGATTAAGAACTGTACTTAATCAAGAATTGAGACTTAACTAAAACAATTATTTGAAAAAAAATGAATTACCAGTATCAAAATTAAAAAGGTAAATACATCACCAATGAAGATGAAATTAGAGCAACCATAGGGACTCTTTTGCCCAATTACATGCCAATTATCCATATTAAGATAAGATGAAATAAAGTACCTAAATAATCCTATCTGAGAAAAAAACATAAAACAAGCCATGAATAAGCCCTTCTTATTCACAGTTATAAAGGGTACATCTGTGCTCTTATCAACACATCATTCTGTGTGTATATCAATAATTTAAAGCAGCATGAGAAATGAGTTGTGAACATCATGGAAAAGGTCCAATGTGTGAACTAAATCCACAAACAACTGTTCCCCTCTGGATCACCAAGCTGGGGTTTCTGGTTTTTAATTTTTTAACTCTCCTGTCATGACTCCTAACCCCCTCCCCCAATTTTGATTGTCTTGTTGTTTTTGGTGTTCATATCTTGCCTTTTGAATTTTCTAAATGATGGGGTGATGGGACCTGGACCCTTAAAATGAAAAGACCATGTCTTTGAAAGCAGCCCAGTCCCTGAACTTTCCCACACAACCCAGTCCCTAGTGTTTCCCCTGAGGCATCTGGCCCAACCCAGACCACCTGGATACTCAATAATCCTTTTAACTGCTCTTCCCTCTGGCTCTCTGACCACTTACCATATTTCCCCATGTATAAGACCCAACTTTTTCAAAAAAAATTGGGGTCTAAAAACTGAGTGCCCCTTATAAAGTGGTTGTAGATTTGTTTTACTTGCATTTCCCACTTTTTCACACTTCTTTTTGCACTCATTGTTGTAGATTTTTTTTATTATTTATTTATTTTTTTGTTTTGTTTTCAGCATTGATTTTCACAAGACTTTGAATTAGAAATTTTCTCACCATTTCTACCCTCTCCCCCACTCCAAGATGGGATATATTATGGTTGCCCTATACCCCAGTCAACCCTCCCTTCTGTCACCCCACTACCCCCATCACCTTTTCCCTTATTTTTGTTGTAGGTCAAGATAGATTTCTATGCCCCATTCCTGTATAACTTATTTCCTAGTTGGATGCAAAAATTTTTCTTTTTGAACATCTGTTTTTAAAATTTTGAGTTCCAAAGCAATTCAACATGGGTCACATACGAATCATTTGGTAAAACCCTTCCAACTACTCATGTTGTGAAAGACTAACTATATTTTGCTCCTTCCTAACCTATCTCCTTTTATTCAATTTTCTCCCTTGACCTTGTCCCTTGTCAAAAGTGTTTGTTTTTGATTACCTCCTCCCCCATTTGCCCTCCCTTCTATCATTCCCCCCCTTTTTTTTATCTCCTTTCTCCTTTTATCATGTGGGGTAAGATACCCAACTGAGTGTGTATGTTGTTCCCTCCTCAGGTCAATTCCCATGAGAGCAAGATTCACTCATTCCCCCTCACCTGCCCCCTCTTCCCTTCCTACAAAACTGCTTTTTCTTGCCACTTTTATGGGAGATAATTTACCACATTATATCTCTTCCTATTTCCATCTCTCAATATGTTCCTGTCTCATCTCTTAATTTGATTTTAATTTTTTTTTAGATATCATCCCTTCATATTCAACTCACCCCGTGCCCTCTGTGTGTGTGTATATATATGTGAATATATGCCCTTCGGCTACCTGAATACTGAGGTCTCATGAATTATACACATCATCATTCTGTGTAGGAATGTAAACAAAACAGTTCAACTTTAGTAAGTTCCTTATGATTTCTCTTTCTTGTTTACCTTTTCATGCTTCTCTTGATTCTTGTGTTTGAAAGTCAAATTTTCTATTCAGCTCTGGTCCTTTCACTGAGAAAGCTTGAAAATCCTCTATTTTATTGAAAATCCATATTTTGCCTTGGAGCATGATACTCAGTTTTGCTGGATAGGTGATTCTTGGCTTTAATGCTAGCTCCATTGACCTCCAGAATATCTCATTCCAAGCCCTTCAATACCTTAAGGTAGAAGCTGCTAGATCTTGGGTTATTCTGATTGTGTTTCCACAATACTCAAATTGTTTCTTTCTGGCTGCTTGCAGTATTTTCTCCTTGATCTAGGAGCACTGGAATTTGGTGACAATATTCCTAGGAGTTTTCTTTTTGGGATCTTTTTTCAGGAGGTGATCAGTGGATTCTTTCAATTTCTAATTTACCCTATGGCTCTAGAATATCAGGGTAGTTCTCCTTGATAATTTCTTGAAAGATGATATCTAGGCTCTTTTTTTGATCATGGCTTTCAGGTAGTCCAATAATTTTTAAATTATCCCTCCTGGATCTTTTCTCCAGGTTAGTGGTTTTTCCAATGAGATATTTGACCCTGTCTTCCATTTTTTCACTCCTTTGGCTCTGTTTTATACTATCTTGATTTCTCACCAGGTCACTAGCTTCCACTTGCTCACATCTAATTTTAAAGCTAGTATTTTCTTCAGTGATGTTTTGGACCTCCTTTTCCATTTGGGTAATTCTGCTTTTCAAGGCATTCTTCTCATTGGCCTTTTGGAGCTCTTTTGCCATTTGAGTTAGTCTATTTTTAAGGTGTTATTTTCTTCAGTATTTTCTTGAGTCTCCTTTAGCTGGTCATTGACTTGTTTTTCATGGTTTTCTGGTGTGACTCTCATTTCTCTTCCTAATTTTTCCTCTATTTCTCAAACTTGCTTTTCCAAATCCTTTTTGAGCTCTTCCATGGTCTGGGACCAGTTCGTGTTTTTTCTTGGAGGCTTTTGATGTAGGCTCTTTGACTTTGTTGACTTCTTTTGGCTGTATGCTTTGGTCTTCTTTGTCACCCAAGAAAGATTCCAAAGTCTGAGTCTCAATCTGAGTCCATTTTCAGTGCCTGGCCATGTTCCCAGCCAACTTACTTGACCCTTGAGTTTTTTGTCATGGTATGACTGCTTGTAGAGTAGAGAGTACTTTGTCCCAAGCTTGAGGGTCTGTGCTGTTGTTTTCAGAACTATTTCTACACAGCAAGCTCTGCCACACCAGCATTCCTCCTCCCTCAAAAACCACCATCCTGGACTGGACTCAGATCTAAGCTGGCTTTGCACTCCCACTCAGATCTGCCAAGTAATACCTCTCACCAGGTAGACCTGGGGCTGGAAACAACTGCAGCTGTAGTTCTATAGGTGCACCACCTCGGCTGCCCCCATGGAATGGCCAAACCTTTAACTCTTTTCATTCTGTCCCAGCAGCTTTTCCCATTAACCTTCTCTGTTGTCTTTGGTGTTTGTGGGTTGAGAAGTCTGGTAATTGCCACAGCTCAGTGATTCAGGGCACTAGAGCCTCTTGCCCCCGGCTCCTGGTCTGGTTGGTCCATGGGGCCCACATGGGGCTCTGCTCTACTCAGCTCCCAGCTCTGTGGGATAGACCTTACCCAGCAACCATCCAGCTTGTCCTGGTCTGGAGTCTTGCTTCTCTCTGCTTTTTGGTGGATTCTGTAGTTCTAGAATTTGTTCAGAGCCATTTTAATAGGTGTTTGGAGGGACCTGGGTGGGAGCTCACATAAGTCCTTGCTTTTCAGCCGTCATCTTGGCTCTGCCCCAAACCCAGCACACTGTTGTATATTTTCTTTACTTGCATTTCCCACATTTTTTTGCATTCGTTATTGGTATATTAGCTTATGTTTTGCCATATTCTGCCCAGAAATGGCTCAGAAAAGATTTTTGAATAGTGCCGAATTCAAGTTAAAAGCGATCCAGTTTGCAAAAATGAATGGAAATCATGCTGCTGAACATAAGTTTGGTCCTCTTCACACTGAGAAACTAATCTGAGACTGGCTACAGGAAGAAGAAACCCTACTGAAAACGCCATGACAGGAGAAGGCCATGAGAGGAAAGTCAGCAAAATGGCCTGATTTAGAGAGTGAATTAAAGATGTGGATTGAAGAGCAAAAGGCAATTGGAATTCCTGTGTCCACAAAGATGGTTCACCATGAGGCAAGAAGAATTGCTGATGAAAAAGAAGTTACTGATTTCAAAGCAGGATGCAATTGGTGCTTCAGGTTCATGAAACGGAATGGACTAAGCATGCATAGATGCACCAGACTTGCCCAAAAGATACCTGAAAGCTATGAGCAGATGAATAAAACTTGAGTTCAATAACTTTAATACATTTTTTTTCAAATTTCGGGCCCCAAAATTATGGTGTGTCTTATACATGGGAGATATGGTAATTTTTTTCAATGTGTGCACCTGGCCCACCTCCAGGCTCCTCACCACTCCTTAATCCCATCTAGATATTCTCACTGATCCTTTCTGACTTTTTTTCTATTTGTCAGTCTTACTTCATTAAATTGCAGATTTACTAGGAATATTGCTGGTTATACTGGTGTTATAATAAACCTCACTACTTTGACTGAAAGAAGGCTTAAGTGGTTGAATTCTTTCTAGGCGGACCCCTCTGTACCCTTGCATTTGGGAATTGTCAGCACCCGAACCACAACATAAGCAAGTTTGTGTCCTCCAGGCTAACCTCCATCAAATTTCAGATGGCCCTGTCCAAAGAATTCTAGCCCATACCCTCCCCTTATACCCTGGACAAGGCCTATGCTCAGTTCCAGTCAAATTCCCCCCACTTCCTGCAAACCGATTAAGACAGAGATGGCTCTTTGCCCCTTGTCAGACTGAAGTAATTCCTCTGAAGATGAGACTGAAAACATTCCCAAACAAATTTGGGTCCTCATAGTTTGAGGGGGGATTGATGAGGAATTCATGACCCTAGCCCTTTTTCCCAAATGAATTTTGGTACCTACTTCTACTCAGTAATCTACTGTTTGATAAACCCAAAGACTCCAGCTTCTGGGATAAAAACTCACAATTTGACAAAAACTGCTGGGAAAACTTGAAAATAGTATGGCAGAAACTGGACATAGACCAATACTTCAACCACCGTATACCAAAATAAAGTCAGAATGGGTTCACAATTTAGATATAAAGGCTGATACTATAAGCAATCTGGGAAAGCAAGGAATAGTTTACCTGTCAGCTCTATGGAGAAGGGAAGGACTTATGACCAAACAAGAGATAGAGAGCATTATGAAATGCAAAATGGATAATTTTGATTACATTAAATTCAAAAGTTTTTGCACAAAGCAAAAGCACCCAAGATTAGGAGGGAAGCAGAAAACTGAGAAAGAATTTTTACAACCAGTGTCTCTGATAAAGCCCTCATCTCTAAAATATACATGGAACTGAGCCAAATTTATTGGAATGCAAGTCATTCCCCAACTTAGAAAGGGTCAAAAGATATGAACAGGCAGTTTTCAGAAGAAGAAATTAAAGATATTTATAGTCATATAAAAAAAATGATCTAAATCACTATTGATTAGAGAAATGCAAATGAAAACAACTCTGAGGTACCATATCACATCTATCAGATTGGCTAACATGACAAAACAGAAAAATCATAAATGCTGAAGAAGATATTGGAAATTTGGAACACTAATGCATTATTGGTGGAGTTGTAAACTGATCCAACCTTTCTGGGGGAGGAGAAGGAGAGGGAGAAAATTTGAAACTCAAAACCTTGAGGAATTGAATGTTGTAAACTAAAAGTAAAAATCAATTAATTAATTTAAAAAAAAAAGAAGTGAGTCAGGGGATGGCCCCTTCAATTAAAAAAAAATGCAACTGGGAGGGGAAGACCCTCAGGCTTGCTGATCAAAAGAGAAACAATTACTATTTACATTCACTCTGAGCCAGGAGGGACCAAAAAATAACCAATAAGTGGTGCTTGGGCAGGGACCTACTGGCATTTAATCCAGGAGCTCCAGAGTAAATTGGGTTTCAGGCTTGGTCTTTGAGAAAGAAATCTAGCCAGTACAGCCCAAATTAGCTAGGTAGCTTTCGGCCATCAAAATTTGCCTTCCTTTGGAGAAAACACCCTCAGGTGAGGGAAGTGGAGAGAGGAAAGGAGAGGGCAGGGGAGAGGGAAGAAAGGGAAAGGAGGGAGAGGAGGGAGGGAGGGGAGAGGAAAGGACAGGAAAGGAAAATTGTTGCCAGGTATGGGTGCTGGGAACATTGAGATGCAGGGACAAAGGGCAAGGGTCTGCTCCAAAGGATTGCACCACTCAAGCCTTCTTTCAGTCAGAGACAAGGTTTATTGTGTTGCCAATAGAACAGAATGGGATTTTAAGGATCTATACTATTCAATGGAGGCAAGATGGACACTTTTATACAGAAAGACTGTGAAACGATCTAGTTGGGATTAAAGGTGGGAAATATCTTGTGGTCCTCCAGAAGTAACAGACAATGAAGGACTGGACTGGGTCAGAGGTTGGTTGGTTGTTGTCCTTCATTCCTGAAGAAGACTAAAATGGCATCACTGTGCTGGTCAGGTTTAAGTGTGTCCCAGTGTCACTGATCAGACCAATATGAGCTTGGAATACTCTAGCACAGGTTGGGCACAAATAGTCCCTGTGAACATTTGGGGTGGATTCTCTAAATCTGCATAAACTGGATTCCCTTTAATCTGTTTCAATTCTGCTTTGCTCCTAGAGCACAGCACCTTCTCTGATGTGGGCATGCCATGCTAGGTGGTCCTGTTCCAGTGTCTCCTATGTCACACAATCAATTCCAGAGTTTTTAAGAGAGACCTTGAGACTGTCCCTGTATCCTTTTTTTTTTTTAAAGAGAAGGCCCTTTTATTAATCTTCCACATTTCTTCCTCTACTCCCTTTCAGAATCCTGAAATAAAAATCTGTTTTGGTTTCTTTAAAAATATTTCTAAACCAAAATGCCCTTTTCCCATGTTCCCCCAAACCCTACTGCCCCTACCCCACCCTGCCCCAACCAGATTAGGAAGTGTGCTCACTGGCCTCTTGGAATTACAAACATCATACACAAATCAATCAGGCTTAAAAAACTAAGAAGGAGGAAATTAAAACACCAAAAATGTGGCCTTTCTGCATTGACTCTCCTTTCTTCCCCTCACCTGACAATTTCTCATACTTATATTTCATCCAGGGCTTTTGTGCCATTGTGGCAGCTTGCACAGAAAGGGACCACAAGAGAAGCAGGAGGGGGATGCAGCTGTTGGTGCTGCTGCCAGTTGGTGGGGGAATGCTTGCCCTGCATGAGCTTTCCATAGAACAGTCTTTTTGGCAAGCTTACATTTTGCATTTGGAAAGCATCCCTGTAAAGGGCTCAGAAGCCATCACACCAGTCAGAGGCAGTAGTCTTCCCTGACCACACCCTACTTACAGGTAATAGAGAATTGAAAGTTGGGCTGCATTAGAGCCACAATGAAAGGGCAGTTGAAATGATTATTTAGTATCTAGGTGGGGATGTGTGGGAAGGTTTAGGAGCTGTGTTGTGTTTTGGGGATCCAGGTCCATTACCCTGTCATTACCCCCTCAAACAAATGGAACCCAAATTCTTTAGGGGTAAGGGCAAAGGGCTTTTGAAACTGTTTCCTGCTGGCCAGGGGCATAGAACTGTCCCTGCTTTGATGCCAGGTCCAGTGGGCTAGAGACCTTGAACTGTTGAAGGTTGGTATGTGGCCTGAGCAGTCATTTGGAAGTTGATGGCTCAGACTCTATGTAATGTTAATGGAATACGAAGATCTTCCCCATCCATTAATAGGTCTATGTGACCACATGTTTTCAATCACTGATGTCTTGCTGCTTTGAGCTCTGGCCCACCTCACAGCTGTGATACATCCTGAGTCACATAGAGCCCATTGGAGGAGGAACTTGCTTAAAGGGGAAGCTTGTTTACAGGAAGGTTTTCACACCTTTTGGTACTAAGCTAATTAGGCACTGATTCACAAGGGTTGTGATGCCTTCTGGCTCTGAGAAGTGTATATACATTCTGAGGTTGGTATTTTGCTTTGGGGGTTCATGTATGAGAAGGACCTCTTCATTCCCTGGACTGGACTCTGTGTAGCCATTTGTTTAGGACCCCTCCCCCCCCCCACCAAGAAAACAAGCATGTGGGAAGCGGGGATGTCCAGAGCCAGGCCTCAGGTGGAGTGGCCCCATGCCAGACTGTAAAGTGTATTATATTCAGAGGCCAAGCATGAGTGGCTCCTGTGAGAGAAGGAACCTCAGACCTTGGAATTCAGCCCTGGCTCAAGATAAAAACTTGGCACCAAGTTGCAGTATATTTTCCAGCTGTGTCCCCTTGGGATGATTTGGGAGCCTGGGGAGGGTGGAATTGTCTATGGTGGATGGGGGAAGTGCCATGGACCCAAGGACCTACCCTGTTAGCTTTGTCTCCCAGCCACCCCTCAGGGCTTGGAAGGGGGAGAGGGACTGGAGCAGTAAGACTGGGACTTCCTCATTAGAGCATGCAGTTGAGAGTGCCAGGAGAGAGCCTACACTGGCAGTGTGGGGAGGACACACCCACCAAGAGAACTTTTACTTGGACATTTTTGCTTTAGATTGAGGAAGAGCTGGTTGCTCATTCCCCAAAGATTTTGCCCCCCCCCCCAAGAATGATGTTATATTATGTCCAGAGGAATCTTTATCATACAGATGAGTGAGAACAGGAAAGAGGGAGGGGGAGAGTTGTTCTGGAATGTCAGATAAGGGGTGCTTTGTGGAAGCACACAAGTGTAGTAGGAAGGCCGAATTTATGATCTCAAATATAATCATATATATATTTGAATGGTTCGAAGTCGCAAGGTATGAGAGATTCTCTAAGTAGAAAGCAACAGAACATTTATTTAGCCAAATCATATTTACTGGCCTCAAGTCCTTGCTCGCACTCCTGGGTTCACACAGGTCTCCTGCTTCGGCTTTTTTCAGCTTCAGCTGTAGTTGGTCTCTTAACTTGCCTCTCCTCACAGCCAAGCCTCTGGTGTTCTCAAGCCCCGCCTCAACCACCAGAGACCAGAGACCATTGGTTCCCGAGTTGGCCCCTCTTAAATCATTAATCTACGCCCACACAGGTTTCACACCTGATAAGGCTTTGGGCCCAGGGCTTAGCACTTAACAGCTGAAAGTGCTTTCACTCAAAGTAAGCAAAGTAAACAAAAGCCAAATTCCTCAAGGGCACCCCCCAAACTAAGGGCTAAGGAGCCCATTTTACCTTATTGACACAAGTAAGTCCATGGTAGGGGGCTTCAGTGCAGTCTTCTTTGGTCACTTTTCTGGCCGCTCACTTCCTGCATCTTGTCTCTTATCTCACTTCTTGCTTGCTCATATGCAGAACACTTCAGTAAAGATCATTCAGCCCCTGAAGGTTATGTCTGAGTAGGGTGATTTCTTCTTAGTCCCCAAGACACGTGCAGTTTCTAGGTGGTAGGATCCTACCCACCTGGGAGACCTAATTTATTTAGAGTATAAACAGAGTCCAGTCTGGAAGAGGAACCTCCTGTCCTTTGTCTCTTCCATTAGAGTTTAGAGCAACTCAGCTCATGAAGGAAAAGTAGCCAGAGAGGTCCAGCTGGAGATGGCTTCCCCTGCCCAGATACCTTGCAACTGTGGAGTCTTATGATTAAGCCCTGTTTTCAGCAGGAAGAGCTGAAAACTTTTAGCCCACTTCATTAAATGTTCACCAGTTAGGGTTGATTTTCACTTGTCAAGGAAGGCCCTGTTTTAGAAGAGATTTAAGGCATTTCAGGGTCTTCCTTTGTACCTTTGATTGCTGGGAGAAATGTCTGACCAAAACCATTGACCATCAATGTATTAATTGCTAGCAAGCCAGTTAAGAAATCAATTATTGTTACCCAGAAGCTGTCTGTCAGGTTTTTCATTTGTCAAAACATTATCACTTGTATATAGTTATTGTTTTGTATATGCCTTTGTTGTATAGGTTAAAGAGGTAAATAGATGGCAAATTTGCGTTATGTAATAATCACATTATGTAGAGGTCTACAGAATGATCCATTTATGTAAAGGGGGGGAACTCTCTGTACACAAAATTATCACGGATTCAAATTGCCATCTATACTTGAAAACATTATGTACTTTAAAACATTATAAGACATAAGAGAAGATAATGGTATCTTTTTATTTTTGTTACCAGATTTCTCCACCCCTACCTCCACTGTTTCTCCCCTATCCTCTGCTGGTTTACATACCATACAACATATATTACAGAGAAAGAAAAATGGAAAGACTTTAAAAATAAGCAAAATTCATCAGTTCATTTTAAACATCTGCAAATTATGCAATGTGCCACACCCATGGCCCTTTCTCATCTCTATTCTTCAAAGTATCCTTGTTCTTTGTCATTCTGCAACATTCACTTTGATGGTTTTGTGGTTGTTCTTCCCATTTGTGTTTTCTTGCCAAATAAAATTGAATCAATACCCCTAACCAGGAAAATGATCCCAAAGAAATTGAAGATAGAAGGAGTATATTCTTCTTCCTAAAACAATGTCTATAGCCTTTTTTAAAGGGTACCCAAATACTAAAGAAAAAAAGGGACTTTTCATTAAAGGACTAGCTAAAGAATGACATCCCAATGCCATATTGTGTCTTTGTCACCATTTTTATTAGTCTACTTCAGTTCTATGAATGTTTCATGCCAGTGCCATTGTTGTCATTGTCCTAATTGTGGATATCAGCATTGTCAGTGGTATCACAGCATTGTTATCAGTGCTATGACTATCACTATCACTTACATTGGTATTGCTATAGTTTCAGTGTGATTTTCACAAAAGGCATCAGCATCACCACTGACATCACTATCACTAGTGTCAGCATCAGATTGATTATCACTATCTTCCAACTCTCTATATCATCATCATGGCCGGCACCATTACCAGAGTTATTGTCCTTATCCTCATTACTGTTTCTATCATCATTGCTTTTTTCAAATAGGCTGTCATCATTCCTGTTTTTGTCTTCATTATCGTCATCAGTCCTATGTCCAACACTGTTGCAGGTAACATCATGGATCTCATTATCAATATCACAGTCATGATCGCTGAAACTTTTTTCATCATCATCGTCGTCGTTGTTGTTGTCATCACTGTGGTGATCACTTGTGGTCATCACTGTCATCATCTGTGTTATGGCCCATGCTAATTGGCCATAATCATCATCAGCATCTTTGGTGTTGTCAGCGTGGCTGTCACCTTCATCATAATTATTACATCTGTTAGTTTCATCACCAATTTTACCACCATTTGCATTGCTATTGTCTTTACCACTTTCATCATTGTCAGCATCCTGGGATGGAGGTGGGAATGTGGAATATACAAAGGAGTCTTCCATTTCTTCAAATTGTCCTTGAATAATTCGGTCTCGGAAAGAAAACCCAATGAATTCTTCATCAGAACTACTATCAGTGTCACTTGATGATGACATACCAAAATCTTGAGCCAGAAGGAAGCCTGAAGATGTTGCTTTATTATATTCAGTTTGGCTTCTTGGTTTACTCTCTTTCTGTAGTTTTATCTTTTTCTCTCCCATTTTCAAAACTTGTTCACTTCTTTCCACAGATTCGCTAGGTGTTAGTGCAAACAGAGCTTCCAGCTTCCAGATTGAGAAAGCGTAGGCAATCACTTTGTGTTCCTTTTTTCCAGGAGCTAGACTGTGAAAGGGAAAAAGAAAGAGTGGATAATTTCAGGAGAAGGCAAAGGCAAATGGTCCAAAATTGTATTAAAACTGTGGAAAATATTGTGTAAAAGAACTAAATGCAATTATCATTGCTTTTGAATTACTTTCCAGTTCTTTATTCATTAAAAAAAAAAAGCTCTTCATTCTATTTTCCTTCTGTGTTTTTTTAAAGTAATTCAGAGCGAGGTCAACATGAAAAATGTTGAAGGAAGTGTTTTACCTCCCACTAAAAGCCTCCAAAAGTCAGTTAGCAGTACAAAATGCCCTGCCTTGTGGAATGCTTCCTTATTTATGAATTCATTTAAACCAATACATGGAAGCAGTGTAGTACATCCAAAAAGAGCTTTGGAGACAGAAATGGATTTGAACCTAGTTCTGTCATTTACTATGTGCCCTTGAGTAATTCATCTCTCTATGTGCGCCTGTCAATTCCTTGCTAGTCGAGTGTCTTTAAATGTTTTTGATCTCTTAGAACTCCCAGCCTATGATTTTCTTTTGCTCTTGAAAGTCAGGATCACAACAAACCTTGTGCTTGTATGGTAAAATGACCCCTTGTACACATATGGAACTTTGCCACCTGAGTTCCCCAGTGTCCTGGCCCAAGTTGCTTGATCTCAAGTGTCTGGATCTACTAGGCTGGGAGAAGAGGCTCCAGGAAAGCAAGGTGACCTTCATGGCCTCTGGACTACAGCACAGGAGCAAGATACCACATCAGTGATGGAGAAAAGCCTTGACTAAAAAGAATAATAGAGGAGCTTGGGGAGAAAATAACTGAATGAGCAGAGAATGACAGCTCAGTTCAAGGACTTTAGAAGTTCAAGTACATTCAATACCTAATCTTTTGGGTCTAAATGCATTGCCCTTTGTCCTATTGCAGGTCATGCCTTGTCAAACCCCATCTTTGGGTTTCTCTCACTAAGGCTCCCAAATTTTGCATCTATTCTTGTACTGCTAAATGAAGTTGGAGAAAGTTACAAAACTGAATTTACTGGGTCTATAATAACTTGGTGTTACATAATCTTAATTTGGCCCTTGTTGCAGAAAGGTGATCCTTTTAAATCTCCTTAATTGATTCATCGCCACTGGCCACAATGGCAATTACAAACATTTTTATTCACTTTCAAGCCTCCCACAGTACCCCTTCTCTCTATCCCATTAGTTGAGGATTTTATCTCATATTCAACTGAATAAAACAAAGCCATTGGCCTGGTCTCTCTTTTTTTCTCATCTTCTATCATTTAGACCCCCTCCCTCCCATTATCTCCATCACCTGGAATCCATTAGGAGGTGGCCATTCTTCTTTCTAAAGGAAATCTTTGTTTCTATCTTTGATACCAAGACTACTCTCCTTCTACAGTAGATTGTCCATTCTATTATATCCACTGTCTCTAATCTTCTGATTCTGTCTATCTCATGCCTCTGTATTCTACCTGTAAATGAACTCTTGAATTCCTCATCCTTAAAAAAACAAACAGAAAAAAAAAAAACCTTACCTGACTGTCTGAAGAATGTCATAACAATGCTTTCTCCTAATTCTGCTTTGACTGGTCTAACTGGTCTTTCTCAGTCTTCTTCTCTGGTTACTCATCCATGTCCCCTGAACTTAGCAAAATACCTAGCCCCCAGGGTGGGCAACCTTCAGCCTTCAGGCCACATGTGGCCTTCTAGGTCCTCACATGCAGTTCTTTGACTGAATATAAGCTTCAAATAACAAATCCCTTTAATAAAAGGATTTGTTCTGTTAAATTTGGACTCAGTCAAAAGACTGCACCTAAAAGACTGTGGACCTAGAAGACCACACATGTCCTCAAGAGTAAAAGATCCCACACCCCTGGCCTACCCCATAGTAAATGCTTAATAAATATTTGTTAACTGATTGCCTACTTAAAGTACACAGGTACATCCTACTAAGGAAAGCAATCAGTGTTGAATCACTCCAATGTCTTTTGGTTTCTAGCTCAGGACCTCTCCAAGTATTGAACTATACCTATTCTCCCTAGCCAAGATATTCCAGACCAACATATTCAAGGATCAAAGAAGACACTATTTCCCTCCTGAGTGGGCCTGATCTAAATGGTATCATCGAGCTAATATCACAACCTACTTATTGTCAGTCTCAGGATATTTGATATTCAGACTGAGTAAAGATATGGCAGTTATTAAAATCCCTGTTTCACAGATAGGAAAACTGAGTTTTAAAAACTTGACCAGGGTGTGGAACTATGAGTATGTCATAAGCGCTGATGTAAACCCTAAATCCCTACTGGATCCAAATCTTTTCAAATGGCCAGCTCTCCATTTTCTTAGATGTTTAAGAACAAGGGCATTTCCCTGGGGTGGGGGAGGGGGAAACTTACTTGGGATGTCCTGCTTCTCAGGCTTCTCAGTCAGGAACACAGCAGCAACCAGAACCTAGATTCTGAGCAGAGACTTCTCAAACTGAACCAATACTGACCTTTTATATACCTTTTACTCTCAAGGTTCTCCTCCCCTTTTCATTTACATAAAAGAAGATGTGAACTCCAACCTCACTGTGAATGGTGAAGCAGAAAAATTCTTTTCTTCCCCCTCACCAATCACTACCCCTCACTTCTTGGTTATCTCTCTACTTATCTCTTGGTTACTCTCTACTTATCCCCTCATTTAATTAACATTTAACTCTGAAAACCTTTTGAGTATATCTTATCTCAGAAACAAAGTAAAGGGAATTTACCTGGATGAATTAATCACACCAGTCTCCAAAGCACCTACTAAGTGTAAAGTACTCAGACAAAGAAAGGCTCCAATCTTCTTTGCAGTGAAGAGAACTTTTTGCCAAATGATCACAAATGATGATGAAGGGCTGACTAAAAGATCCCAGTATCTGAGTAAGACAATCAAGGTCCAAGCTCCACTTTTTCTGATATTTAGATTAGGAGCTAGTCAAAGCCTCCTCAGGACCCTCAGGCCCTGGGGCAGGGAAGTCAAATGGGCCATGTGGCCAGGGCATCAAGAACCAACCAACTGCTGGGGGGGACCATCACAAGGACAAAACAAAAGATATCAATAAAAATTTACTTTATAAAAACACACTTGTAAATATGGTCTCTATCCTTTGGGGAGGTCAACAGTTATTATACAATGCACATATTTTCAGACTTTTCTATGCATCATTCAACTGAAATGACATTTTTTTTCTGAAAAATACTATTTATCATATAGGATGGCTTAGGGGAACAGAGAGGGGGAAGGATTATTGGAATAATTGTGGCAAGATTAGAAGCAGATACTATCAATAAAATTTCTTTTATTTTAATTTTTTTTTTTTTGGAGCAGGGAAAGCAGTGCAATTGGGGTTAAATGACTTGCCCAAGACCACACAGCTAGTAAGTGTGTCAAGTGTCTGAGGCCCCACTTGATCTCAGGTCCTCCTGACTCTAGGGCAGGGGCTTTACTCACTGTGCCACCTAGCTGCCCCAATAAAATTTCTTTTATTATATTATTATATAAAGAAGCAGAGCCAAGATGGCTGAGAGAAAACAGGAAGTTGCCTGAGCTCTCTCTAGTTTCCTTTGGAAACAACACTAAATCATGACTCAAAGTGGATTCTGGAATGACAGAACCCACAAAAAGATGGAATAAAAAATTTTCCAGATTGAGATAATTTAAAAGGAGTGCAGAAAAGATCTGTCTCACTTGTACAAAATGAAAGCACAGTCCAGAGTAGACAGTGTCCCAGCAAGCCAAAAAGAGGCTCTTAGCCACAGCATACATCAGCAACTGAGTCCCCTCTATCTTGGCTCAGTAGGCCAGCAATGAGGCCTCCAGCCTCAGCAAAGACAGGAAATTGTGAGCCCTGAAACCCCAGCACAGCAAGCATGACTAAACAACAATAATAGTCTCAGTCACATCCCTAACCCCATTTGCTATACTACAAATCTGGGGGAACTTTTCTTTGGGACTCCCTGTTGTTTGAGCTGAGTCACCTCACTGCCAATGGGAAGAGATTCTTCACTCTATGGTTTCTATATTCTCCAATGTATACCTCCTCTGATTTCTGTTTGGTTACTAATTTGGATAAATGGGTTTACCTTGTTAAGTGCTATGTGTGTCCATTGTGGAACTGGTAGTTGATAGGAAATAGGTTCAAGCCTTGGATATAAAGCTTGGAGTCCTTCTTCCCCTGCCCCTAATGAAACAGCCATCAGAAGTTACATGGAACCCTTGTATCCTCAGCACCTTGCTCACTGCCTGACATATCATAAGCGCTTAATGGATGCTTCTTGACTGACTGACTGCCTACTGAGTTCATAGACAGGTCCTGCCAAGGAAAGCTATTGTTAGTGAATCAATCTAGAGCTTTTGGATGCTGGCTTAGGACCTTCCCAAGAATTCAAGTACACCTAATGTCCCTAGCCGAGACAGTGCAGACCAATATATCACTGAATCAGACTCAGGGTACTCCTCCCCTTCTGAGTTGGTCTGATCTACCTTGAACATCAGGCCAACCTCAAGACCTATTGCTAGGCTCCATGTATTATCACATTTGCTTTTGACAGTCTACCTGACTTAGGATATTACAAGTATTAAAATACCTGTAATTTATAGATGACCAAATTGAAGTTTAGGCAGAAGAAGAAACTTGACCATGGTCATGGAGTTATGACAAGGTCACAGGCTCTGATGCAAACCCTCTGTCTCTAGAGACAGCAAGTCCCCTCAGCAGTCCAGCTCTTTCCCAGATCTGCAAGGAAGGGGCATTTCCCCAGGAGGAAACCTGCCTTTGATAACCTGTTAGATGTTACATCCAGGAAAACAGCTCCAGCTGAGATCTAGATTCTGAGTAGATATTTCTCAAACTGAGCCACAACTGGGTGTTTATAAATGTTCACCAGACATCTCCACCCCTTTTCTATTCATTGAAGAAGGTATGAATTACTATCCTTATAATGAGTGGTACAATAGAAAAAATTCCTTTGTCCCCCCCACTCAGGAGCACCCCTCTGTAGTTAATTACAATTCCAGTCTAGCACCTCATTTACATTGAACTCTGAAACTATTTCTGAGTGCATCAAAGTGCAACTCCTCAGAAACAAGAAGAGGGAGTTTACTCCTTCTGTGACTAATTACAGCAGCCTTCTAATTATTTACTAAGTGTAAAGTACTTACAAAGTAGGTATTTTGCTAAGTGTAAAGCACAAGGTAGCTAGTTGACAAAATGGATAGCTGGTTCTAGAGTTTGGAAGATTAATCTTCATGACTTCAAATCTGGATTCAGATACCTATTAGCTATATGACCCTGAGCAAGTGACTTAACTCTGTTGGACTCAAGTTTTCTTCATATCTAAAATGAGCTCAAGAAGCACATTGTAAAACCCTTTAATATCTCTTCCAAAAAAAAAATCCAAATTGGGTCAGAGAGAGTCGGATAGGACTAAAAAATGATTAAACAACAACAAAAGTACTTACACAAAGTGAGTATTAAGCTTTCTCTTCAGTGAAGGGAGCTTTGGACCAAATGATCCCACAGCCAGACTCATTAAAGGATAAGCCACCCCAGGCCCAAGGTTCATTTTTTCTGATTTCTGGACTTGACAACTTCCATCTACTGTAAGGGAATCATGACTTCCTCAAGAGCCCCAATCCCTGGGGCAAGGAAGTCACATAAACCATGTAGATTATCCATATCATTAAGAAACAACTGCAGGAAAGCAGAAAAATAGGAAAAGTAGAGAGGATAAATGTCAGAAGCTGGATTGGAACTCAGGCAAGTCACTTCACCCTGTTTACCTCATTTCTTCACCATCACCTGGAGAAGGAAATGGTAAACCACTCCAGTATCTTTGCCAAGAAAATCCCAAATGGTATTATGAAGGGTCAGACTGAAAAAAAGAAAAAAAAAAACTGAACAAGAAAAACCCCTAACAAGAGAAAAGAAACCTGACTGATGGATAATTAGACAATAAAAGAGGAGGGGGGCTGAGAACTCTCAATTTCTCCTGATGACTTTATCATGGTTTGGGGTGGGGAAGGGGAGAAAAGAAGTCTTGTGAGGAGTGAAAAATGACTGAAAAATGACTTAACAACAACGAAGTCCTCATGCTTGGACCATCTCTCTTGAATCCCTTAAAGCAATCATCAGTGGAATGTCCTCCATCCACCAAAGCAAGGCCCCTTTCCTTTTCCTTCCCCTCACCCACTTCCTGGAGGTTCCTCTCTTTCAGAAATCACAGAGATCACCTTTCCCTCATTGCTAGCCCTTGATTTTGCACTGGTACCTTATAGACTCCTCTCTACACCTCTACTACCTTCTTCCCTCTTTATATACCACCCCCCCCAAATAGTACTGTAGTTTCATATCTCTGGTCTTATGTATATTACAACAGCATATTCTAGCAGCACCATGCCTGTGGCAATTCAGTCTGGTGGTGGACAAGAGAATAGCCTTCTTCCTTTCCCTCCAAAACTAATTAGAGGCCGTCTTCCACACCTTTATCAGAGAAATCCTGGACTTTCCTTCCACGTTTCCTACCACCTTTTCTTCCTATACTACTTTATTAAGTATTGGTTTTTTTTCAAAATTAACTGTTGCTAGCTGGTTGATAATCAGTGGGAAGCATCTAGGATCAGGGCTTATGAGCCTTAATATTACAAGCCACAATCCCTCAGGCTTACTCCACAGACCTCAAAGAGAGAAGTAGTCAGCGGACCTCTAGGGTTCCAACTTGCCAAAATATGTGGGAGATGGGGGAGAAAACTATATTTCTTTTCTTATTTTAGCTTTAAATGCTTTATTTTTTCAAAATTAATTAATTTATTTTTTGTTTTCAATATTCACATTCATAAGATTTTAAGTTTTAAATTTTTTCCTCCTCCTGTCTCCCCTTGCCAAGATGGAGTGCAATCTGACATAGGCTCTACCTATAAATTCATATTAAATATATTTTCACATTAGTTATGTTGTAAAGCAGAAATAAAACCAATGGGAGGAACCATGAGAAAGAACAAACAAAACAAAACAACAACAACCACAAAAGAACACGTAGTATGCTTCCATCTGCATTCAGACTCCAGAGTTCTTTCTCTGGTTGTGGACAGCATTGTCCATCATGAGTCTTTTGGAGGTGGAAGACTACATTTCTTGATGTTCGTGTTATTTCCTCTGATAAAATGTAAGCTCCTTGAGGCCAAGGATTTCTTTCTTTCTTTTTTTTTTTTGCTGTTGCATTTCTAGTGGCTTGCACATTTCCAGATATAATATTCACTTAATAAATGCTTATTGTTTCACTTACCTTATGACCTCTTCTTTTCTCATGTATATATAAAATGGGACCTAGCCAGGAGGAAAGTGGGAAAAATAATTGATAAGTCCGGAAATGTTGGTAGTATTTAAGGTGAATTTTTACTTCAGAAATTCATCTATAAGAGATCACTATGCTCTCCTATTGTTATCTGAATGTCATGCATCTTTTCCATAATAACATTGGCAATGCCATAACCTTGAGGATGAATTGTAGTTGACTTCTGGACACCCAACCTGGAAGGGGGAGTATAAGCCCAGGGAGTGGACCCTGAGGGGGCACTATACTTGTACAGATTATTTCTAAAACTGGATACAGACTTTTCTTCTTCAGCTGTGAGGGGACTCAGAATCTGACACAATCCTTACTTGAACCTCTATAACATTCCCAAGGTTTATATAAATTAAGAAATATGAGACCTGGCAGCTCAAAGGTATGAAGGACTTCTGCTGGCCCTTAAGCCCACATATGCCCTATGCCCATCTTTGCAAGTGTGCTATATTGCCAAGTGTGTCATAACTCATTCTTCCCCATGAAATTCCAAGCCTTGACAGTAAGGCAAACTCTAAATATGAAGACAGGCCCCACATCCACAACTAGGCCTTAAAATATTGTCTTGAATAAAGAACACACATGGTCCCTGCTCTCTAAGAAATGTAGCTAAAATTAAAGGGGCATAAAATAATACATTAACAGCCCTGTGTGGTATCCTCATTTTATTCATGAGGAAACAGGCTGAGGATGGTTAAATAACTGGTCTAGGTTGACACAGCTATTCAGTGTCTGAGTCAGCTCTTTATGACTATGACTCTAAACAATACCCATGTCCACCCTCTTCACCTTCTTTTGACCCCCAAGCATCTCTTTTTTTTTATGCTAAACTGAAAGACTTCTTTAAGTGAGGTCTGTGAACTTTTAAAAGAAATCGATAATTTGATTTCAATATAATTGGTTTCCTTGAGAGAGGATTCTGGGAAGATGGTGGAGTAGGTCAGAAAATTCCAAGCTCTCAAGATTTTCCCTTCTAAAAGTGTTAAAATGGTTTGGTTTTTTAAGACCAACATGGAACAGTAAGGACCTTGTAGATAAAGAAACTTCTATTCTCACTTCACCAATGCTGTGTATTCATGCATTGTAGTGCAATAAGTCATGCAAATGCTCTTTACATGCATTTACATGCATACATGTACACCTGTGATTTCATTAATGCTTGGAGCTCCCGACCAGAAAAGTTTCCAATGCACGGCTGCAACTCTTCTGTAATTTGCAGTCATGAGGAGCTGTAGAGAGTTGTTTAGGGTAATGACCTACCCTTGGTACAACAACCAGTATGAATGGTTTGAGCCCAGGTCTTTTTGGCTCTAAGCCTCTAATTCTCTATTCTTTCCTGCATCTCTTATCTTATTTTTTAAAAACCTATTATGTGATTTTCTTGTTATCAAGAATTCCCAATGAGGAAATGTCCTGTACCAATGAAGATGGCACCTACTCTGTA
>CM053622.1:746296408-746315202 GCA_028646595.1 Phalanger gymnotis
TAATAGGGGTTTGGGCCTGGGGCTTAGCACTTAGTAAGACTCAATGAAATACACTGAATTACTCACAAAAACAAAAGCCAAACTCTTCAAGGGCACTTGTTGAACTAAGGAGCCCATTTTGCTTACCAGCACATATGGCCATTTTTATCCCAGTCATGTTAATGAAGTGTTCATTAACAAAGCAAACAAAATATTTAACAAAAAGTAACAGTATATGTCATGTTGTTGTCCCTAATGGAATTTGTCCATGGTTTTCCTTGACTTCTGTTTTGGATATGTTTCAGGTTCAGATTGCCTTTGAGCCTTAAAAGCACAAAAATCATTCCCTGAGAAGACAAAGTAGCATCACGATGACCCTGGTCAATGCCTCCCAGTTTTCACCATCCACATTCTTCCTGATGGGCATCCCTGGCTTGGAGCACCTGCACAGTTGGATAGGGATTCCCTTCTGTTCCATGTATATAGTGGCTGTAGTTGGGAACGTGACCATCTTGGCTGTGGTTCGAGCAGAGCAAAGTCTACATGAGCCCATGTTTCTCTTCCTCTGCATGCTTTCTGTCACTGACCTGGTACTGTCAACCTCCACAATGCCCCGCATGCTTTGCCTCTTCTGGTTTGGTTCCCATGAAATTGCTTTTGATGCCTGCCTAGCTCAGATGTTCTTCATTCATAGTTTCACAGCCATGGAATCAGGCTTCTTCTTAGCAATGGCCTTTGACCGCTATGTGGCCATTTGCAACCCATTGCACCATACAACTGTCCTTACCCACATTCGCATTGCCAAGATCGGTGTTGTCATGGTGCTTCGAGGTGTGGTCTTTTTCTCCCCACACCCTATCCTGCTTAAACAACTGCCCTACTGTCAAACTCGAATAATTGCACATACCTACTGTGAGTTCATGGCCTTGGTCAAACTTGCATGTGCAGATGCAGGTGCTGCCAAGGGCTATAGCATCACCATGGCTGGTGTCTTTGGATGCTGCGATGCCTCCTTCATTGCCATCTCCTATGTCCTCATTCTTCGTGCTGTTTTCCATCTCCCATCCCGTGAGGCTAGACTTAAAGCCTTGGGCACATGTGGCTCCCATGTTTGTGTCATCCTTGTCTTCTATTCCACGGCTGGTTTCACCTTTCTGACTCATCGCTTTGGCTTCAATGTACCCCACCATGTCCACATTTGTATTGCTAATATGTACTTGCTAGTGCCTCCCTTCCTTAATCCCATTGTTTATGGAGTAAGGACTAAAAAGATCAGGGATCATGTTCTAGGAGCATTGAGGATAAAGGTTATCTGAATATGATTTGAGTAATATCAGAGATAACAACAGAAACATCTTAACCCTAGAGCTGAAATAAAGAAAGGAGCCCATGTTCTTCTCACTCGTGGTGAACTTTGCCAGGGAGTTTGGCTATTTCATGACAAGCTGCATAATGTAAAAAAGGGAGCTATGCTGATAATATGTATTCATCATTTTTATACAACTGAGTTTTAAATCTTCCCTCAGGAAAACTTGGATTAGCTTTCCTAATGAAATGCAGCACAGGTCAGATATTTCCCTGTCTTCTTGCTCCTTCCCTTTTCCCCTTAATAAAGCATATCTGATAATCAGGAAACAGTAGAGGGAAGAAAATGATGCTGAAAGTGCTGCCCTAATCTCTTCACCGAGAATTGGGTGCTAGAAAGAAGGTCAACTGTGAATTTGACACCAAGGCACTTGCAAATAAAGGAAGAAGTGGAGTCCTCGGCCTCTGTGATCACATTTTCTAAGACGCATGACAAGTCAGTGAAAAGAGATACAAGAATACATAAAGAGGCTTTTATATTAAGTTGTAATGGATCTGTGAATGAGTCAAATGCACAATAACACCCACATATTTGCTTGAGCATGTTTGTTCTCTTGAGTGCAAGTACAGACATACACACACACACACACACACACACTGTATTGCCCAACTGACCAATTTCAGTTGTATCCCCAATGGGGTAGCTCCTACTACTCACAGGGTTGTTGTTTGTCCTTCGTTCTTAAAAAGGACCATGATACTATGGAAGTAATGCCATGACATGCAAGTGAATTGGATTTAAGAGAGAGAGGGCTGTGCAAAGGCACCAGTGTCACTTTCTTCTGTGGAGCCATCTGGGTCCAGTGGCCAGAAAGACATCAGGATGACTGGAGATGGCCTAGATGGAGGACCTTGGTCTTTTAAAACTAAGGTCTTTAGTAAGTCTCAGTTTGACTGAGGTAACTCCCATTCAGTGAGTAAGGCTAGGATCACACACACACACACACTTTTCTCTTCTCAGGGTTAATAACTCTGTGAGTGCTAAGAATTGCTTGCTGACAATGATGATGATGAAAGAAGGATGAACTGATTGTAATGATGATGGCATAATGGCGATGTTGCTAATAATAGCAATTATGGAGATGATAGTGATGAAATTATGATATATGTGCCAGTGATAATTTATGATATGGTGAATAAGAAGATGATGATGGTATTGATGTCTGATAGATGATATTTTTGATGTTTTTGGTGACCATTCTGCCAATGGTGTTGTTAACAATCATAGTGTTTATTCAAAAATGTGAGATGATGCCTCTTCCATCTGTATACTTCCCCCTGATTTAATATTATTACCTTCCTTTTTAGTAAATTAATTAAATCACTCCTAGTAATAGAATTCATAAATTATTTAATACCGATTTAAGTAAATTGAGGCAGTGGTATGTAATACCTATATTTCCTTTATTATTAATGTAACTCTTGTGCTTCTTGTATGACCTTTCCATAAAAAATATCTAGCTCATGATAGGAGATGCCTGAAAATATGGAATGAATCCATTAAGTGCATTATAATGCTTCATCCAATATGACTGAATAATAGTAATAATATATATCATAAATATATACGAATTGAAGGTTTGCAAAGCATTTTACATATGTGATCTCGTTTAATTGAGTCTTCATAATTGAAGATCGTTGATAAAGATGAGGAGGAGTGGAGAAAATAGACAAGCAAGACAAAGTTAAGGTCATTTCTCTCTGTCTCACTTGGCTGAGATATTACCGCCAGAGCTCCCTACAAAACTTCATGAAGACACAGAGGAGGGGAGTAATTTTCCTTAAGACATAGTCTTAGAGAAGTGAACAGGCAAGACCCAAATAGACCTACCTTAAGTCTGACCAGCAAAGAGAAAAGGAATATGATAAGAAAAGCCTAAAAAGTGTCTAGAAATGAATTTGTTTTAAAGAATTCCATGGAGACAGCAGAAGATGGTAGCTTCAGTTTCCATTAGATATGAGCAGAAATATGCACAAATAATTATAGAATCATATTGAAAAAAAAAAACAGGCAATGTCCCAGAAACAAAAAAAAAGTAAGGAAAATTCCCCATGTTTCATTTTTACTATTTTCTAATGATAGCATAATACTTCGTTACATTATTGCCCCTCTGATTGAAGGGCCAAAAGGAAGAGTACCAAAGCCCTCCCAATGCTTTTATAAAGAAAAGAAACTGGACTTTGTTTCACTCTACTCTGAATCTGCTGCTCTGTTTGGTTTCAGCTACATGGAACAAGATGCCTCCATGCTGGGTACTCCCTAGTCTCACCATCCCCCATTTTTTACCTTCTTTTTGTATTCTCACCTCCCATTAAAGTACTATTTATTTTTAATATTCTTTAAAAAAATTTTGAGTCCCAATTTTTTTCCCTTTCTCCAGCCCCTCCCCCACTCACTGAGAAAGACAAGCAATATATCAATTACAGATATAAATCAGGTAAAACATTTCCACACTAGCTTTGTTGCAAATAAAAAAGGCAAGAAAAATAAAGTGAAAAGTTGTACTTCGATTTCTGCTCAGAGTTTATCAGTTCTCTTTCTCATGGTGGATAACATTTTTCATCATGAGTCCTTCAGAACTGTCTTGGATCATTGTATCATTGATCACAGTAACTAAGCCTTTCAGACCCTGTTACAATGTTGCTGTTTCATGTACAATTTAGACGCTGCTAAATCAAATGTGATCCTGACTGTGTCTCCATGATATCTGCATTGATTCTTTTTGAGTGCTTGTGATATTTTCTCCTTGACTGGAAGCTGCCTATAACATTCCTGAGTGCTCTCATTTTGAGATCTCTTTGTTTTTGAGCATCTGCTTTTACAGCTTTAAGTGCCAACATCTCTCCTCTCTTCCTTTCCCACCCACCCTCCCTAAGGAAGCGAGCAATTCAACTTAGGCCACACATGTATCATTATGTAAAACACTTCCACGGTAATCATGTTGTGAAAAATTAACTATATTTCCCTCCATTCTATCTTGTCCCCCTTTATTCAATTTTCTCCCTTGACTTTGTCCCTTTTCAAAAATGTTTGCTTTTGATTACTCCTATCCCTATCCGCCCACCCTTCTATCATCCCCCTTTTTATCCCCTTCTATCATCCACCCTTTTTATCCCCTTCCCCTTACTTTCTTGTGGGGTAAGATAACCAATTGAATGTGTATGTTATTCCCTCCTTAAGTCAAATCTGATGAGAGCAAGATTCACTCATTCTCCCTCACTTGCCACATCTTCCATTCCAACAGAACTGCTTTTTCTTGACACTTTTGTGTGAGATAAATTACCCCATTCTATCTCTACCTTTCTCTCTCTCTCAATATATTCTTTTCTCATCCCTTAATTTATTTTTAGATATCACCCCTTCATACTCAACTCACCTTGTGTCCTCTGTATGTATATATATATATATATATATATATATATATGTATGTATATATATATATGTGTATGTATATATATATATATACACACATATATATGTATGTATGTATATTCCCTTCAACTACCCCAATATTGAGAAAGACCTCATGAATTACACACATCATCTTTCCATGTAGGAATGTAAACAAAACAGTGCAACTTTAGTAAGTCCCTTATGATTTTTCTTTCTTGCTTACCTTTTCATGCTCCTCTTGATTCTTGTGTTTGAAAGTCAAATTTTCTATTCAGGTCTGGTCTTTTCACTGAGAAAGCTTGAAAGTCCTCTATTTTATTGAAAATCCATATTTTACCTTGGAGCATTATACTCAGTTTTGTGAGGAGGTGATTCTTGGCTTTAATCCTAACTCCTTTGACCTCTGGAATATCACATTCCAAGCCCTTTGATCCCTTAATGTAGAAGCTGCTAGATCTTGTGTTATCCTGATTGTGTTTCCACAGCACTCAAATTCTTTCTTTCTGGCTGCTTGAAGTATTTTCTCCTTGACCTGGGAACTCTGAAATTTGACGACAATATTCCTAGGAGTTTTCTTTTGGGGATATTTTTCAAGAGGCAATTGGTGGATTCTTTCAATTTCTATTTTACCCTCTGGTTCTAGAATATCAGGGCAGTTTTCTTTGATAATTTCTTGAAACGTGATGTCTAGGTTCTTTTTTTGGATTATGGCTTTCAGGTAATCCAATAATTTTTAAATTATCTCTCCTGGATCTATTGTCCAAGTCAGCAGCTTTTCCAATGAGATATTTCACATTGTCTTCCATTTTTTTCATTCCTTTGGTTCTGTTTTATAATATCTTGATTTCTCATAAAGTCACTAGCCTCCACTTGCTCAATCTAATTTTTAAGGTGGTATTTTATTCAGTGGTCTTTTGGATCTCCTTTTCCGTTTGACTAATTCTGCCTTTCAAGGCATTCTTCTTCTCATTGGCTTTTTGGAGCTCTTTTGCCATTTGAGCTAGACTATTTTTTAAGGTATTATTTTCTTCAGTATTTTTTTTGGGTCTCCTTTAGCAAGTCATTGACTTGTTTTTCATGGTTTTCTTGCATCACTCTCAATTGTCTTCCAAATTTATCCTCTACTTCTCTTACTTGCTTTTCAAAATCCTTTTTTGAACTCTTCCATTGCCTGAGACCAATTCGTATTTTTCTTGGAGTCTTTTGATATATGCTCTTTGACTTTGTTGACTTCTGCCTGTATGTTTTGATCTTCTTTGTCACTAAAAAAGAATATTTAATAGTCTGCATCCTTTTTTGCTGCCTGTTGATCTTCCCAGCCAACTACCTGACTCTTGAGCTTTTGGTCAGGTTATGACTGCCTTCAGAGTGGCAAGTGCTTTGTCCCAAGCTTCAGTGACCTTGCATTGCTGTTTTCAGAGCTACTTCTCAGCCACAAGTTCTGCCACAGCATTGCTCCTCCTCCCCCAAGAACCACCAAGCAGGATTACAACCCAGATCTGAGCAGGGAAAGCAAGAGAACCTCCTTCTGTGCCAGCAAAGCACTCCTTGCACTCCCTTTCTTATCCACTGCTTGATTGTTTCCATAATGTGAGCCAGAGACTCTAGAAACAGCTGATGCTGGAGCTCTGGAAGCAGCTGGGGCTGGACTGCTCTTACTCCAGTCCAGAGGTTTTCCCACTAACCTGCTCCACGGTCTTTGGCCTTTGTGGGTTGAGAATTCTGGTAATTGCCACAGCTTAATGATTCCTGGCCCTTAGGCCTGCTCTGCCTGACTCTTGGTCTGGTTGGTCCTTATGGGGCCCATGCTGGGTTGTGCCCTGCTCCCAGCACTATGTGATAGACCCTTCCCAGTGACCATCCAGGCTGTCCTGGGCTGGAGACCTGCTTCCTCTGCTATTTTGTGGGTTCTGCAGCTCTAGACTTTGTTCAGAGACATTTTTACAGGTGTTTGGAGGGATTTGGGGGAGAACTTAAGCAAGTCCCTGCTTTCCAGTGGCCATCTTGGCTCTGCCCCCTTGTGATCTCTTTTAGGCGATGATTAGTGTATTCTTTCAATGTCTAGTTTACTCTCTTGTTCTAAGTTATCAGGGAAGCATTCCTTTATAGTTTCTTTAAATATGAGGCTTATGATCTCTTTTCTGATCATGGCTTTTAGGTAGCACAATAATTTTTAAATCATCTCCCCTTGATCTGTTTTCCAAGTCAGTTCTTTTTCCAATGAGATATGTTACATTTTCTTCTATTCTTTTCCATTCCTTTGACTTTGTGTTTTCACTTGGTGTCATGGTGAAGTTGTTCTCTTTCAGTTGCTAAATTTTAACTATTGAGAATTATTATCTTCAGTGAGCTTTTGCGCTTCTTTTTTCATCAGTCAATTCTGCTTTTTTTAGGGATCTTTTTCTTCTGAAATCTTTTATACCTCTTTACCATGCTGTAAAATCTCTTCCTAATTTTCTTGCATCATTCTCATTTTCTCCACAATTTTTCTTCTACTATTCTTATCATTTTACTTAGTTTTTCCTGGAATTATTGTTCAGCTTCTGGCCAATTTGCATTTTCCCCCTTGATACTTTGTTTTATGTTTTCATATCTTTTCTTCAGAATTTGTGTTTTGATCTTCTCTGTCATCATAGTAGCTTTTTTATGGTCCTGTTTTTTGCTCATTTTGCTCATTTTTTGACATTGGACTTTATGTTAAAGTCGGGCTTTGCTCAGTGTGGGGAGAAGGTTGTCACTGTCCCAAGTTTCACACTTTTTGGTTCTGCTGTTTTCAAAGCTAGTTTTGGGTGTCTGTTAGTTTCTAAGTGTTTCTAAGATATTTTTACCTGGGAAAAGGTGTGATCATTGTTCTCTTGGTCTACACTGTTGTACTTACTCAGTAAAGCTCCTTGTTCCCCTGCAGCCACAAGTAGTATTACTCCTTTTAGTCCTTGAACTGTGATCAGGTCCCTGTTCTCTCCAACCACAAGCACTAGTGCTCCTCTCCGTCATGTAACGAAGAGGAGAGCTCCAGAAGCTGTTGCTGCATCTATCAATTACCTCTAAAACCCACTGTTGCTGTTGCTGCCATGTCCACTTCAGGCTGGCCTCTACCCTGGTGTCACAGATCTCTCATTTCAACTTCCTAATTTATCTTGGGCTAGAAAAATGTTTCACCCTGAACTTTTGTTGGCTGTACCACTCCAGACTTTGATTTTAAGGAGTATTTTAAGGTTGTTTTTGGTGGAGAATTTGGAGAGAGTTCAGATGGTTTGCTGCCTCTGTTCCACCATTTAGGTTATCCTCCTTTCCTTCCTGCCTCCCTGCCTCATTAGACTGTAAGTTCCTTAAGAAAAAGAAACTGTCAAAAACACTAGAGAACATAGGAATAAATGGAACCTTCCTTAACATGATAAGTAACATCTACCTAAAACCATCTGCAAGCATTATATATAATGGGGATAAGCTAGATGCAATTCCAATAAGAATGGGGGGTGGTGGTGAAACAAGGATATCCATTATCACCACTATTATTAAATATGTTAATGGAAGCATCAGCTTTAGCAATAATAAAAAGAAGTTGAAAGAAGTAGAACAGGCAAAGAAGAAACTAAATTATCACTCTTTGCAGATGATATGATGATATACTTAGAAAATCCTAGAGAATCAAGTAAAAAGCTGCTGGAAAAAATACACAATTTTAGCAAAGTTGCAGGATATAAAATAAACCCACATAAATCATTGGCATTTCTATATATCGCTAATAAAGCCTAAGCAGAAGAGATAGAAAGAGAAATTCCATTTAAAGTAACTGTAGACACTATAAAATATTTGGGAGTCTTCCTGCCAAAATAAGTGCAAGAACTATATGAGTGCAATTACAAAACACTTTTCACACAAATAAGTCAGATCTAAATAATTGGAAAAACATCACTTGCTCATGGGTAGGCCAAGCTAATGTAATAAAAATGACAATTTTACCTAAATTAATTTACTTATTTAGTGCCATACCAATCAAACTACCAAAAATTTATTTCATAGAGTTAGAGAAAACAATGACAAAACTCATCTGGAAAAACAAAATGTCCAGAATATCAAGGGAATTAATGAAAAGAAAGACTAGAAAAGGTAGCCTAGCCCTACCAGATCTTACATTGTATTATAAAGTAGCAATCATCAAAACTACTAATTGGTACTGGCTAAGAAATAGAGTGGCGCTCAGTGGAATAAGTTAGGTACACAAGACACAGTAGTTAATGACTACAGTAATCTATTGTTTGATAAACACAAAGACCACAGCTTCTTGGGTAAGAAATCACTATCTGACAAAAACTGCTGGGAAAATTGTAAAATAGTATGGCATAAACTGGGCAAAGATGAATGTCTGACCCTGCATACCAGAATAAAGTCTAAATGGGAACATAATTTAAGGATAAAGGCTGACACTATGAACAAATTAGAGGAGCAAGGAATAATTCACCTTTCAGATTTATAAAGAAGGGAATAATTTATGACTAAACGAGAGACAGAGAGCGTTATGAAATGCAAAATGGATAATTTTGATTACTTTAAATTGAGATGTTTTTGTTCAGACAAAGCCAATGCAACCAAGATTAGAAGGGAAGCAGAAAACTGGGAAACATTTTTTATAGGCAGGGTCTCTGATAAAGGCCTCATTTCTAAAATATACAGAGAACTGAGTTGAAATTACAAAATACAAGTCATTCCCCAATTGATAAATAGCGAAAGGATATGAACAGGCAGTTTTCAGAGGAAGAAATTAAAGTTATCTATACTCACATGAAAAAATGCTCTAAATCACTATTGTTGGAGAGATGCTGATCAAAATAACTCTGAGGTACTACATCACATCTATCAGATTGCCTAACATGACAAAACATGAAAAATGATAAATGTTGATGTGGCAAAATGGGGACACTAATTCATTGTTGGTGGAGTTGTGAACAGATATAGTGATTCTGGAGAGCAATTTGGAACTATGCCCAAAGGGCTATAAAAACGTTCATACCCTTTGACCCAGCAATACCATTTCAATGGCTGTATCCCAAAGAGATACTAAAAACAGGAAAAGGACCTATATCTTCAAAAATATTTATAGCAGCTCTTTTTGTGGTGGCCAAGAACTGGAAATTGAGGGGATGCCCATCAATTGGGGAATGACTGAACAAGTTGTGGTATATGAGTGTAAAGGAATACTATTGTCCTATAAGAAATGACAAACAGGCAGACTTGAGAAAAACCTGGAAATACTTATATGAACCGTTGCTGAGTGAAGTGAGACAAGCCAGTAGAACACTGTACACAGTAATTGCCATAGAGTGTGCTGATTGACTTTGATAGACAGAGCCCTTCTCAGCAATATAATTACCTGAAACAATTCCACTTGTGAAGGAAAATGCCATCCACACCCAGAGAAAGAGCTATAGAGTCTGAATGCAAACGGAGGCAGCCTATTTTCTTTCTTTTTTGTTTTGTTTTTTTTTTCTTTCTCATGGTTCTTCCCCTTTGTTCTAATTCTTCTATAAAACATGACTAAAGTGAAAATATGTTTAAGAGGAATGTATATGTAGAGCCTATATTAGATTGCATGCAGTCTTGGAGAGAGGGGAGGGAAGGAGGGGGAAAAATTTAAAAATTGTGGAAATGAATGTTCAAAACTAAAAAAAAATTAAAAAAGAAACTGCCTTTCTTTTTAATATTAATTGGATCCCCAGTACTTAGCCCAGTGTCTGACATAAAATAGATGCTTAATGTATGATTATAGAATTGGATTGGCTATTCTAATATCAATTTTTTTAAGCTATTCCCTAAACAACTGTTGAGTAATTATTTAGTTTTCAGTTCTCTGATAATACAAAAAAAATTGCTGCTGCCAATATTCTTGTACTTTCTTTCTATTCTTTCAGTCCTTTGCGATATATGCTCAAAACTGAAACTCAGCAATATTACTACTAGGTCTGTTTCCAAAGATGATTAGGGAAAAAGGAAAAAAAGGTATATTTTCTAAAATGCCCTGGCAGCTCTCTTTGTGTTGGCAAAGAACTAGAAATTGTGAGGATATCTATCAATTGGGCCATGGCTGAACATGTCGGGCTATATGATTGGGATGAAATACTACTGTGTCATAAAAAAAAATGATGAGCTCAGTGATCTTAGGAAAAACATGGATAGACTTGCACGAAATAATGAAGATTGAAGTGAATATAACCAAGACAGTGTTGTATACAGTTAGAGAATTACTGTTTTAAGAACAACTTTGAGTGAATAAATCACTTTGACTATTATAAGTACCCAAATTAACTACAAAGGACATATGAAGGAAGACACTTTGCATCTAGAGGAAAAACTGATAAATGAAATACCAGTGGTGGGACTAGATTTGGTGACAGAAGCAGCAGTAGCTTCAGGAGCTCCCAAGCCAGAGATGGTAAAAGGACTTGGAAACTGGTCAGAAAGACATAATAGGGGACTCCTATGAATATAAGACTGGACACCATTCAGCCGCTCCATTCTCTATATCCACTTCTGGGTCACAGTAGAAGAGTGGAGAGGAGCACTTTAATTTATAAATAAGGAGAGATCACCAGGAACAGTATCACTTTCAATCACAAAGGATCAGGGACCTTGAGCAATATCACTTCTGGGACCAATGGAATAGGGGCCCTGAAGAGCAGTATGGATTGAAATCCCAAGGGATCAGGGCCCCTTTCTGAGTAAGGACCGGAGGGCAAACTAGGACAGCAGTAACTATCTGTGAGAGCAGCAATAAAAAAGCCTGAAGCTTGAGAAAGTTCCCCTCTCATCTCTTATTAATATAAATGTCAAAGTGCAGAAATAAAATGGATAAATGAGAAAGAAAAACAATAATAACAACAAAAACTTGACCATAAAAAAAGCTACTATGTTGACAGGGAAGACTAAGACACAAACTCACAAAAAGACAATGAATTATTGTTTTTTTTCCTTTTATGTGTGTTTTCTTTTGCAATATGGCTAATATGTAAATATGGTTTTCATGTCCTCATATGCCTAATTGATATTATATTATGTACTTTCTCAAGGCATGAAGGTGAAGAAGGAGAAAATTTGGAATTGAGAGTTTTAAAATATGAATGATTAAAAAATAAAATAAAATTAATTAAAATTTAAAAAAATATTAAAATAGTAAATAAATAAAAATAATAAACAATACAATATATAATAAAATATAATATACAATAAAAATATTAAATTAAATTAAAATATTTTTTAAATTTTAAAATTGATTAAAATGTATTTGTGAAATATGTAATAAAATAAAAACATAATTGTAAAGAAATTATTTACTGTGTGTCTGCACCACCATTTATTTTCCTATAATGTAGATACTCTCATTGAAATCTATTTTGGTAAGTAAAAGCAGGTTTTTGACCACTTCATCATTAATTTTAACTAATTTTATTGTATTTAGAAGAATCTAGGAAAATACTGTTTGCTATGCCTTTTTAGGTATTCTTGTTGTTGCTATTCAGTTGTTCAGTCATGTTCAACTCTTCATGACCCCATTGACCATAGCTCTCCTGGCCTTTCTATCTTTCACTATCTCCCGAAGTCTGTCCAAGCTCATATTCATTGCTTCCATGACACTATCTATCCTTTTCATCCTCACTGCTGCCCCTTTTTCCTTTTGCTTTCAATCTTTTCCAACATCAGGGTCTTTTCCAATGAGTCCCATATTCTCATTATATGGTCAAAATATTTAAGGCTCTTCTTCAGTATTTCACCTTTTAATGAATAGCCTGAATTAATATAAATTAATAATAAGTATTGACTAATGTGATCTCCTTGCTGTCCAAGTGACTCTCAAAAGTCTTCCCTAGCAGTATAATTTGAAAGTATTGATTCTACAGCACTCAGCTTATCTTATGATCCAAATCTCACAGACAAACATTGCTACTGGAAAAACCATAGCTTTGACTATGTAGCCTATTGTCAACATGTCAAGATGTCTCTTTTTTCAGTATGCTATCCAGATTTCCCATAGGTTTCCTTCTAAGGAGCAATAGTCTTTTAATTTCATGACTGCAGTCATCATATACAGTGGTCTTTGAGCCCAAAAATATAAAATGTGACACTGATTTCATTTCTTCTCTTTCTATTTACCAGGAAGTGATGGGACCAGTTACCAAGATCTTAGTTTTTTGATGTTAAGTTTCAGGCCAAATTTTATTGTCTCCTCTTTCACCCTCACCAGGAGGCTTCTTAAATTTTCTTGACCTTTTGCCATCAAAATATTATCACCTGCTCATCTGAGATTGTTGATATTTCTCCTGGTAAACTTAATCCTGGCTTTTGATTCACTCAGCTTGGCATTTTGCATGATGTGCTCAGCATATAAGTTAAAGTAAGTTAAGTGACAATATATAGCCTTGTCATGCTTCTTTTCCAATCTTAAACCAATCAGTTGTTTGATGTTTGGTTCTCACTGTTTCTTCTTGACCTATATAAAGTTTCTTCAAGAGACAAGTAAGATGACCTGGTAGTTCCATCACATTGAAGACTTTTCACATTTTGTTGTGATCCACACAATCAAAGGCTTTAATGTTGTCAATCAAGCAGAAGCAGATTTTTTTTCCCCCTGGAACTCCCTTGCTTTTTCCATAATTCTTTGAACAATAGTGATTTGGTCTCTAATTCCTCTGCCTCTTCAAAAACCAGCCTGCTCTTCTGGTGATTCTTGGTTCATATATTGCTGAAGCCTATCTTGAAGAATCTTAAGCATAACCTAGCTGACATCTGAAATAAGTGCAATTATTTAGCAATTTGAACATTCCTTGGCATTTCTCTTATTTAAGGTAGAGACATAACTGATCTTTTCCAATACAGTAGCTATGGTTGAGTTTTTCAAATTTGCTGGAGTACTGGGTATAGTTACTTTAACAGGCATCATATTTAGGCTTTAACAATTCATCTAAAATTCCATCACCTCCACTAGAATTATTTTAAGAAATGTTTCTTAAGGCCCACTTGAATTTATTCTCCAGGATGTGTCTAGGTCAGTAGCCACACCATGTGGTTATTGGTGATATTAAGATTGTTCTGCATACTTTTGTGTATTCTTGCCACCTCTTGTTAATCTATTCTCTTCTGTTAAGTCCCTACAATTATTTTGTTTTTTATCATGCCCATTTTTGCATGAAACTTTCATATCTCTAATGCTTCTTACCTGGCTAATAACCAACTGTACAAGTGATATTTACATAATGCTTTAAGTTCTGCAAAATATTATCTTATGAATTTTCTCATTGAATCCTCATAGTAAACCAGAGAAAGTTACTATAGGAACTTTTTTATATCATTTTAAATGATATTTGAAATTGAATTTATTGACTCTTACACAGCTATTTAGTACCCAAAACAGGATTTAAACATAGGTCTTTTCTGACTTCAAATATAATGCTATTTCTAATATACCATTCTCATTTGTGCTGTACATTTTTTAAATTATATTTTTTCTCCAATTACACATAAAAACAATTTTTCGACATTCATTGTTTTTTTTTTCAAGTTTGAGTTCCAAATTCTATCCTTCCCTCCCATTCCCCAAACTTATAAGGTAAGCAATCTGATATAGGTTATACACATGAAATCAGGTAAAACATTTCCATATCAGTCATTTTGTGAGGGGAAGGGAACTTGACAAGAAAGGAAGGAAGGAAGGAAGGGAGGGGGAGAGAGAGAGAGAGAGAAAGAGAGAGAGAGAGAGAGAGAGACAGACAGAGAGAGAGAGACAGAGAGAGAGAGAGAGACAGAGAGAGAGAGGAAGGAAGGAAGGAAGGAAGGAAGGAAGGAAGGAAGGAAGGAAGGAAGGAAGGAAGGAAGGAAGGAAGGAAGGAAGGAAGGAAGGAAGGAAGGAAGGAAAGATGATAGGAAGGGAATCTGCTACAGGTAGGCCACCTTCTTTTAATTATTTTCCATTAATTCTCTTGATATTATTGATGTTTTTTTAGATGAATTTTCTTATGATTTTTTCTAACTGTATAAAATAATTTTTGATAGTTTGATATGGCACTGAAATGTAAATTAATTTAGGTAGAACTGTCTTTTTTATTACATTGTTTCAACCTTTCCATGAGCAATTAATATTTTTCCAATTGTTTAGATCGGATTCCATTAGTGCAATGTTTTTCTTACTCTTACTTTGATAAATTTCTCCTTTGATTTTCAGAATTTCAAATTTGGTGTTTAATTGGGGATTCTTAAATTTTTCTTTTTCTAATTTTATTTAGTTGCATGACCAATTCGTTGATTTGCCATTTCTTTATCTTATTGATGTAAACATTTGGAGATATAAAATTTCCCCTAAGCACTGCTCTAGCTGCATCCCATAAATTTTGGTATGCTGTCTCATTATTGTCATTCTCTTTAATGAAATGATTATTTATATAATTTGTTGTTTGACCTACTTATTCTTTAATACAAGATTCATTAGTTTTCACTTAATTTTATTTATCTTTCCAATCTTTTATTGAACGTAATTTTTATTGAATTATGATGTTCAAGGGATCATTTATATTCCTTTCTGCATTTGGTTGTGGTAAAGTTCTTAAGAGTTATAAGTATCATCTTGCCATTTAGGAATATGAACAGTTTAATCTTATTGAATCTCATATGCTTTCTCTTTCCTTTTTACCATTTTATGCCTTTTTGAGTTATATTTAAATATAATTTTTATTCAGACCTAGTGTTTTAATTAGGAATTCTTGAAAGTCTTCCATTTCATTAAGTGACTATTTTTTACCCTGAAGGCTCATACTCACTTTTTTTTGGTAGGTGGTTCTTGGTTTCAATACTAACTCCTTCACCTTCCAAAATATAATATTCCAAATCTTCCATTTTTTAAAGGTAGAACCTGCTAATTCCTGTGTAATCCTGACTGTGGCAGCATGATACTTGAATTGTTTTTATATGGATACTTGCAGCATTTTCTTCCTGACCTGAAAGCTCTTGAATTTGGTATGATATTCCTATGAATTTTCATTTTGGGATCTCTTTCAATTGGTTATCAGTATAGTCTTTCTATTTCTATTTCACCATCTTTTTCCAGGATCCCAGGGCACTTTGCCTTATTGATTTCTTGAAAAATGATAACCAGATTCTTTTTTTGATCATGTCTTTCCTATGATCTTAATAATTCTCAAAGTATCTCTCCTGGACCTATTTTCTAAACCAGTTGTTTTTCTAATTAGAAATTTCACATTTTCTTCTATTTTTTTCATTCTTTTGTTTTTGTTTTATCATTTCTTGAGGTCTCATGAAGTCAATAGGTTCCAATTACCCAATTCTAATTTTTGAGGAATTATTTTCTTTAGTCAACTCTGGTACTTCCTTTTCCATTATGACAGCTCTCTTTTTGTTAAGGAGTTGTTTTCTTCAGTGAATTTCTGTATTTCTCCCCATCCCCCATTTTTTGTGCTCCGTTTAAAAAGCTGTTACCTCTTTTTCCATGATTCATTTGCATTACTCTTATTTTTGCCCAATTTGTCTTATACTTCTCATATTTACTTTCAAAAATTCTTTTGAGTTCTTCCATGAATTCTTTTGGGCTTGAGACCGATTTGCATGCTTCTTTGAGGCTTCGTATGTAGTCATTTTGACATTTTTATCCTCTTCTGGGTTTGAGTTTTGATCATCCTTGGCATCATAATGACTTTCTCTGGTAAGGATTTTTTTTAGCTCATTTTTTATGCTTATATTGAGACTTTATACTTTTATATTACAGTTTGGCTCTGCTTTTGGTTTGGAGAAGGCATTGTCCTAAGCTTCTTTTGCCAGGGTTTAGGACCTTGTTGCTGGCTTGTACTTGGGGGTGGGAAAGCCTTGCTGTTGGCCTGTCCCAGAAGTTGTGTCTCTCACTGGGGGCTGGCCAGAGGGGTGCAGTGTCACTGATGGCCAGCCTGGGATTGTGGTCTTGCTGCTGGCTACCCCAGGGGTGGGAATCTCACTGTTGGCCAACCCCAGGGGCAGGATCAAGCTACTGACTGGCCCTGGGGGCAGGTTCTTTCTATTGGCCTGTGCCAAGGCTGAGGTCTCATTGCTGGCCTACACCAGGAACTGGGACTCTCGGCTGAGTTGCTCTGGGGAGAGAGCCTCACTATTGACTAGCACAGGATTCAGGGTTTTGCAGGTGGCCTACATTGGGGATAGGGCCTCACTGGTAGCCTGCACAGGCTGCTGTTCTCCCCAGGGGTGGGATGTTGCTACTAGTTCACAGTGGTGTTGCTGCTGAGCCCATGAAGTACAGCCTGATGCTTACTTGCTGACCCACTCCAGTAAGACAGACCTTTCCTTCTGTCCTTCCAAGCTTTCTAGGACTGGTAAACTGTTTAAGTGTTCCATTTTATTTTACTGGCAATTAGGCCAGTGACACTCGATTATAGTCTGTGCTAGGGATTAAAATGTAAAAAAGATTGGGGCAAGAAAGGAGCAGGCTATGAAGCACTTTGACCACCAAACGGGATTTTGTATTTGACCTCATGAGTAACAGAAAGGCACTGGAGTGTATTGATGGTGGGAGGGTTGAAACAATACTTTATGACTGATAAGTTTTCTGACATATGTTTTTTATCTATCAATTCTTTGATTCTAAGATTAACAGAGAAATGAAGATCAGGGAGAGAATCCTGAGAAGCTAACCACAGAAGTAATACTTAACATGGCTGATTAAGGAATCAGGGATCACACAGGACAGATTCAACACTGGTCTTAAATAAACAGTAGTAAATGTGAAGGAAAGTGGCCTACCATAATGGATCTCAACTTGAAATTGGATTGGAAGCTTTCCTCACAGGGCCGGGTAGGTGGCCTAATGGTCGGGCCATTTTCCTTGTACATAGATAAATCTTAGCCGTAGCATCTTTTAGGTCTTAAGGGAGGTTTGGTAAAAAAGTTGGCTAAACCTGGCCTTGCTGTGCAGAGATTATTCCCATTTACAAAGCACATACACACAAAACCTATCATTCCCTCTTGATGGAATGGTGTTAAGATTACATTAAATATACAATTAAATGTTTTAAGTAAGAAATTAAATTCACATGCTGATGATATTATTGTAACAAAAAAGTCCAAATCCAAGAACTCTTTTTGAGGGGTAGTCTCCAGGGAAAGCTGTCCCTGGCTCCTTGCTCTTTTCAAGTCTCCATGGGCTTAATGACAGTATAATTCAGGGGATTAGAGTAGTTGTCCCTAAGCAAAAGACCCAGAGCATTATCTCCACATCTTTTCTGTTCTCTGTGGAGAGGCTTATCTCAAGTGGATCCGGTCAAGGCCCATGAGATATAAGGGAGTTTGGAACTATAAGTGTAATTTGGCACAATTTCAGTCACTATTCATGATGGCAGGGACTGAAGTCTACCCTTTCTTCTTTCTGATGATTGTTCATCTCCAGCCCTGAAATCACATATGACAGGTAAGGCTAGGGACCCCAGAATCTGGAAATGATTTTGTCAGAGAGGTCTAGGGTTTGAGACAAGGGCTTGGGCATTGGGGGAAAGATGAAGTATTAAAAAAAAAAACAGGTTAGAGGATTACAAGGGTAAGATGAGCTGTGGCCTTGACCAATGAAAAGGCTATCTTTGTGCCTAGAAATATGGGGAGTTTGGGCCTCTGAATATAGCACTTTCTCTTTTCAGGTTATCTCTCAGAGCAGCTATTGTGACCTAATCTTAGTCCTTCAGTTTTGTCTGCATAAAGAGCATTGAGAAAGGAATTCTACTGGAACATAATTGCTGTATAAGTGATGCTGCTGTGGTTAATAATAGCTCATTCTGTATGTCTTTCTATGGTTGCACAGCAACCCTGAGAGGGAGATGATGTTATTATTCCCATTTGACAGATGAGAAAGTTTAGACTGGGAGAAGATGAGTGACTGCTCATGGTCACATCTAGAGATTGCCCAAGTTTGGATTTAAACTCAGGTTTTCCTAACTCAAGGTCCATCACTCCATCCTTTGTGTCATGTAGTTGCTTCAGGGCCACTCAAAGAGTAAAGCTCATTCTCCACTCAATTCTTTTT
>CM053622.1:746315702-746339734 GCA_028646595.1 Phalanger gymnotis
AGGAAATGGGGAGAAAATTTGTAATTCAAACACCTGTGAAAATCAATGCTGAAAACCAAACATGTCAAAAATAAATTAAAATAAATAAATAAATTTTAAAAAAAGTTGCTTTCCTTAGGAAAACAGATCAAAGAATATGTATTAGCAGCCTTCCTGTGTGCTGGTGTTGTTGGTCTTCTTGTTGGTTTTACACCTCCACAGCAGCTGCTAGCAGCATTGTTGTTAGAGGTGTGGATAACACCTTCCATCGTGAGTCCCCTGGAGCTGTCCTAGAACCTTGCATTGCTGAGAAGAGCCAAGTCCACCAAAGTTAATCATCGCACAATATATTTGTAGTTGTGTGCAATGTTCTCCTGGTTCTGCTCCCCTCACTCAGCTCATATAAATCTTGTCAGGTTTTTCTGAAGTCTGTCTGCTCATCAGTTCTTATAGCTCAATAGTATTCTGTTACATTCATATACCACAACTTTTTCAGCCATAATTCATGGGCATCCCCTTGATTTCCAGTTCTTTACCAACATAAAAAGAGGGACTAAAATATTTTTATACACGTGGGTCCTTTTCCTACTTGTATGATCTCTTTGGGATACAGCCCTAGAAGTGGTATTTCTGGGTCAAAGGAGATGAACATTTTTATAGCCCTTTGGGCATAGTTCCAAATTGCTCCAATTTGCCCACATCCTTTCCAGTATTTATCATTTTCCTGTTTTGTCATGTTAGCCAATCTGACAGGATTGTCAGATTGGCTGACAGGAGAAATGTGGTACCTAAGAGTTGTTTTAATTTTTATTTCTCTAATTGATAGTGATTAAGAGCAATTTTTTCATATGCCTATAGATGTCATTAATTTCTTCCTTTGAAAACTGCCTGTTAATATCCTTTGACCATTTCTCAATTGGGTAATGACTTTTATTCCTATAAATTTGGTTCAGTTCCACGCATATTTTAGATATGAGGCCGTTATCAGAGACATTGGTTGTAGAGATTTTCTCCCAATTTTCTGCTTCCTTCCTAATATTTATTGCATTGGCTTTGTTTACACAAAAATTTTTCAGTTTAGCATAATCAAAATTATCCATTTTGCATTTTATAATACTTTCTATCACTTGTTGGGTCATGAATTCTTCCCTTTCCCATAAATCTGACAGGTAAACTATTCCTTCCTCTCCCAAATTGATTATAGAATCAGCTTTTATTCCTAATTCATGTACCCATTTTGATTTTATTTTGGCATATGGTGTAAGATATGTGTCTATGCCCAGTTTTTGCCATACTGTTTTCCAATTTTCCCAGCAGTTTTTGTGAAATAGTGAATTCTTAACCCAGAAGCTAGAGTAGATTGCTAGAGTCAGTGACTTCTGTGTCTTGTGTACCTAACCTATTCCACTGATTCCACTCTGTTTCCTAACTAGTACCAGATAGTTTTGAGGACTGATGCTTTATATTAGAGTTTGATATCTGGTATGACTAGGCCACCTCCCCTAGCATTTCACATGGTTTCTGCTAGTTTTGTTATTGATATGATCAATTATGCTGACAGTTTTCCTAATATTGAACCAGCCTTGTATTCCTGGAATAAATCCTATCTGGTAATGGTGTATTATTCTAGAGATAAGTTGCTGCAATCTTTTTTGCTAATATTTTATTTAAAATTTTTGCATCAATATTCATTAGGGAAATTGGCCTATACTTTTCTTTCTCCATTTTGACTCTTCCTAGTTTAGGTATTAGTACCATATTTGCATCATAAGAAGAATTTGGTAGGACTCCTTTGCCTATTTCCCCAAATAGTCTATAAAGTATGGGAATTAACTGTTCTTTAAGGATTTGATAGAATTCACAGGTAAAACCATTTGGCCGTGGAGATTTTTACCTAGGGAATTCGTTGATGGCTTGCTCAATTTCTTTTTCTGAGATGGGGCTATTTAGATAATTAACTTCCTCTTCTGTTAAGCTGGGTGATTTGTAGATTTGTAAATATTCATCCATTTCCCCGAGGTTATCAAATTTATGGGCATACAATTGGGTAAAATCATTCCTAATTATTATTTTAATTTCCTCTCCATTGGAGGTGAGTTGACCCTTTTCATTTTTGATACTTGTAATTTTTTTTTTCTTTCTTGCTTTTAATCAAATTGACCAAGGATTTATAAATTTTATTAGTTTTTTTCATAAACCCAGATCTTAGTTTTATTTTTTAGTTCAATAGTTTTCTTGATTTCAATTTTATTAATCTCTCCTTTGATTTTCAATATTTCTAATTTGGTATCTAATTAGGGATTTTCAATTTGTTCTTTTTCTAGTTTTTTTTTTCAGTTGCATGCCCATTTCATTGATCTCATTTTATCTATCTTATTCATGTAAGCATTTAGTGATATAAAAATTCCCCCTAAGATCTGCTTTTGCTGCATCCCATAAGTTTTGGTATGTTGTCTCATTATTGTCATTCTCTTGACTGAAGTTATTGTTTTTATGATTTGTTTTTTGGCCCACTCATTCTTTAGGATTAGTTTATTTAGTTTCCAATAAATTTTTAGTTTATCTTTGCATGGTCCTTTATTACAAATAATTTTTATTGCATCATGATCTGAGAAGAATGCATTGACTATTTCTGCCTTTCTGCACTAGATTTTGAGGTTTTTATGCTCTAGTATATGGCCAATTTTTGAGTATGTGCCATGTACCACTGAGAAAAAACAAGTATATTCTTTTTTATCTCCTTTCAGCTTTCTCCAGAGATCTGTCATATCTGCCTTTTCTAAAATTCTATTCACTTCTTTAACTGCTTTCTTGTTTATTTTCTGGTTAGATTTATCAATTTCAAAGAGGGGGCAGTTGAGGTCCCCTACTAGTATGGTTTTGCTGTCCGTTTCTTCCTGTAACTCCCTTAACTTCTCCTCTAAGAATCTGCATGGTATAAAACTTGGTGCATATATGTTACTTAATGATATTGCTTCCTTGTCTATGGTGCTGTTTAGCATGATATAGTGTCCTTCCTTATCTCTTTTAATTATATCTAACTTTGCTTTTGCTTTGTGAGAGATTAGGATTGCTACTCTTGCATTTTTTACTTTCGTTGAAGCACAATATATTGCACTCCATCCTTTTACTTTTACCCTGTGTGTATCCCCCTTTTTCAAATGTGTTGTAAACAACATATTGTAGGATTATGGTTTTTAATCCATTCCACTATCCATCTCAGTTTTATGGGAGAGTTCATCCCATTCACATTCACAGTTATGATTACAAGCTATGTCTTTTTCTTCTTCCTGTTCCTCCCCCATTTATAATTTTATTTCTCCCTTCCTCCTTCTGTTCCTCAAGAGTTTTGCTTTTGATAACAGTCTCCCTCAGTTTACCCTCCCTCTTAATTTCCCTCTCTTATCTTACCCTTTTCCCCTTGCTACTTCTTCCCTCTCTTCTTAGCCCCCCCCCCCCATTTCTTTCCCCTTCCCCTCCTACTGCCTGTTGGACAAGTTTGATTTCTATACTTATCAGAATATGTTACTCTCTTCTTGAACCAAATCTGATGAGAGTAAAGCTCATATGCTACTCTTCTCCTTCCCATATCTACCTCTACCATAATGTGTTTTCGTGCCTCTTCATTTGATATAATTTATTCTCTTCTACTACCTCCTTATCTCTTCTCCCAGAACCCTCCCTTTACATCTCTTAATTATGTTTTTATCATTATATCAGTTATTTTGTAATGATACCCACAGTCTATGAGTATGCCTTTCAATTGTCACGACTGTACTATTCTCAAAATTGACATATATATATAGATATGTACATATCTATATATATGTATGTGTATGTATACACATATATGTATATATATCTATATCTATATATATATAGATATACAAAACATGCATGTATACATACATATAAGGATGTAAAAAAATTGCCCATATTGATTAACATGGGTTGTGGGGGATTTTTTTTCCCCTGTTTACCTTTTTTTTTTTTGTCTCTCTTGAGCTTTGTATTTGAAGATGAAGTTTTCCATTGAGTTCTGGCCTTTTCATCAGGAAGGTCTGGAACTCCCTTGTTTCATTGAATGTCTATTTCCTTGCCTGAAAAAAATATGCTCAATTTTTCTGGGTAGCTGATCCTTGGTTGTAGTCCATGCTTCTTTGCTCTTTGGAATATCATATTCCAACTTCTCCTGTCATTTAATATAAAAGCTGAAAGATCCTGCATGATCCTGACTGTAGTTCCATGATATTGGAATTGTTTCTTTTTGGCTGTTTTCACTTGACGTTGTAATTCTGAAATTTGGCCGTAATATTTCTTGGTGTTTTCAACTTGGGATCTCTTTCAGGGGGTGATCAGTGGATTCTTTAAATGACTATTTTACCCTCTGGTTCTAGCACCTCTGAGCAGTTATCTATGATTTCTTTGAAGATACTGTCCAGGCTCTTTTTTCATTGTGGCTTTCTAGTTGACCAATAATTTTCAAATTGTCTCTCCTGGATCTATTTTCTAGGTCAGTTGTTTTTCCAATCAGTTAAGTTTTCTTCATTTTTTTTTCATTCTTTACATTTTGTTTGACTACTTCTTGATGCCTCATAGAGTCATTAGTTTCCACTGGCTCAATTCTAATTTTTAATGAGTTACTGTCTTCATTTTGCTTTTCAGTCTCCTTTTCAAAATGGTTGATTTTACCTTTTAGGGTGTCATTTTCTCTATTTAGATTCTGAATCTCCTTAGTCATTTCACCAATTTTTCTTTTTAAAGATTTGATCTCATCTGTAATTTTTTTTCATCTTTTCTTTTACCTCCCTAATTTGGTTTTTAAATCCTCCTTTAGCTCTTCCAGTAATGCATTTTGGACTTGAGACCAGTTCAATTCCCTTCTGAAGTGTCAGATGTGGGTATAGTGTCAATGCTGTTCTCTTCTGAATTGGTATTTTGTTCTTCCCTCTCTCCATAAAAAGAATCAATAGCCCTTGGTTTTTTCATGTTCTTTTTCATGTTGGTTACTTTTTTTTCCTGGCTTTACAGAGGATTTCTGCTTTTGGGGCTCAGGGATCTCTGTCCCAGCTTTTTTGTTCTGAGAATTGTGAGCCTAGTTCCTGGCTTTGTGTATAATGGCCTTAGGGTTCCTGAGGTGTGGGAGAGGGGTCGTCTGGCTGCCAGAAGTCTCCTCTTCCCCTGGGGGTGCTCTCCAGCACCATTGTCTGTCGTTTGTGCTGGTGTCTGCCACTTCTGGCTGCACAAAGGCATGTCTGGGTTTCTGGTGTTGACCTTTGCTGGCTCTGTCCTTCTGGGACTCAGGAAATCCTACTGTTTGGCTACTGAAGCCCCACTTCTGTGTCCTCTATTCCAGTGTTTTTCCTGAGGAATTCTCTGGGTCAGTGAGGGAGGGATTGATGAGAGCTGATTACCTGTCCATTATGTGTCCCAGAAGTTCAAGAAAGGGAATTTCAAACCTTTGGGCTGCAAGCCTCAGGAGAAGATGCCTCACGGCTGCAGGCGTTGTGCTGCTGCTGCCTCCCATCACTTCAACAGACTCCTGTCCTGTGTTGGGAAGCCCAGGGATCTCCTTCGGTTTTCGAGTGCCCAGCTTTCTCCCAGCCTGGATCGCTGACTGGTTTCAGCTGCAGCTTCTGCTTTGGTGCTATCTGGTGCAGCTCCACACTCCAGGCACTCTCCCAGCCTACAGATCCATCCCGAACTTTCAGATTCTCCTGGCTTGGAAATTTGCCCCACTCAGTCCACTAGTGGCTTCTAACTGTTTCAAATCTGCACAGATTCACTTTTTTAGAGGTATTTGACAGAACTTGTGAGAGAGCTCTGGTAAGATGCTGTTTACATACGGCCATATTGGCTCCACCCCCGGAGATATCTTTTAATAGAAAGGGTGCAGGGGAAAAAGAACTTATGGAAAACTTGAAAATTGACAAGCAACTGCATATGTGCCTAACAGTAACCTGAAGTGACTGGCTCCATAGAAGACAAGAGTGAGTTGTAAACCCAGGTCTTCTTGGCTCCAGGTCCATCACTCTCAAACCTATGCCAATTCAAAAGCTTAGGATTTGACAAGAAGAAGCTGAGTTTGTCATGTATCTGCAGCTCATTGCAGATTATATTTAGAGTGGTCTCAGCAGTGATTTTAGGTCAGTCGCAGCTGATAACCTGTAACATTTTCCTAACCAAGAGCCTGTGAGACAGAGTGCACATACTATATTTTCAGGTTTTAGATAAGGGAACTGAGGCTCAAAGGATTAATTGACTTTTACAGGGTTATTCAGAGAGGACTATTAGGTGTCAAGACTAGAAAATTGTGCAACAATCAACTCTCTTGATTTTATGAGTGCCCTAATTAATTTTACTATCTGAGGTTTTTTACAGGCTTAAAATTCTATGCTTCTGCAACTCTTCATTGTTTTAAAAAGCAAGGGTCAAGATCCTCTGAATCTTTTTTTCCATCTTTTCTTTTACCTCCCTAATTTGGTTTTTATAATCATCCTTTAGCTCTTCCAGCTCTTCCTCTGAATCATCATTTGTCAATAGCTCAAAACCTTTTTAGGGATTAGAGCTTTTGGATTTTCTTAACTGTTGGGTTTTGACACTATATTTGGTGGGGTTTATCAGAGGTGGGAAGAGGATGTAGATATAGCCCATAAGTACATGTACCATGGGAGAGAAGTACTTACAAAAGTGGTACACCATTGTTAGACCAATGATGGGAATGTAGAAGACCAGGACAGCACAGACGTGGGGCACACAGGTCTGGAAGGAATTGAGCTGCTCTTATCAGGATTCAATGGCCAGGACTGTCCACAAGATCAGTACAAGGGAGATGAGAATGAGTTCCGAGTCCAACAGCATAGTACAGATCACTAGTGCTAGTGCATAGAAACTAGTAAAATGTATATCAGAGCAGGCTAGTTGGTGCAGGTCCTGGTACAGACAGAAGGAGTGAGAGAGGAAATGTGAGTGGTAGAAAAGAAAGAACTTCAGGTGGATAATGTGAAGGGTGATAAATAGGAAACTTCTTCCCAATATGACCCCCCCAAATTTGATGATCCTAGAATTGCTAAGATTATTGTATGCCTCAGTGGTTTGGAGATGACAATGAAGTGATCCAAAGACATGAGGAGGAGGACAGAGGACTCCATGATTGATAGACTATGCATGAAGAAGGTCCAAGTGAAACAGACATCCAGGCTGATCTCCTGGCTGAACCCCGACAATATCCATAAAACATGCACAAATCAGTGCATTCCAGTATGGCCAGGAAGTAGATGGACAGTCCAGATCACATGGACAAGCAGTCTAGCAAAACTAACAAATATATTTTCTCTATTCGACAGTATTTTTAATATTTCATATCTATAGACTTCCACTTCAGCAGTACGTGCATGTGTGTATACACATACATACATATACATATATAACGCATATACAAATAAGTTATAGATTATATATTATTTGTCAGATGCTCTCCATTTCTGACCATGAACTCATTATTCTCTTCTATAATGAAGCCTCAAAATAAAAATCCAATTTTAAAATGCCACTTTTTAAACTAGCTGTTTATTTCACAAATCTGCCTTTCTTTTCGTGGGCAATGCATAAATATATACACATGTACTTGCATATATGTACACAAATACATATCCTTAGGATATGGAGAGTCTTATTAAAAGTGATGGAAACTTTAAATTCACTTCTTCAGAAATTGAATATGTATATGTATACACATATGTATGCCAGACATCATAGAAAATAGTAGATACCCTCATAAAAGAACATCAATAGAATGGAATATTAAGCCACGTGAGAAAATGTGCCAGCACTAAGACCAAGATATACATATATATGCATATATATGTATATATATAGACATAATATATACGTATATGTATATATATACACATATATGTATGTGTATATATGTGTGTGTGTGTCTGTGAATATGTGTGTATATGTATATATACATATATATGCATATGCATATATATATATATACATACACCTATACATACATATATATAATTCTTTTCTCCTATACTTAGGTTCTTTGATCACCAACTCAGTAGCTACTTTTTACAATTTTGCAGGAGAAATTCTTGTTCAGGTTCACATCGAACTAGACGACTTCTGAGGTTGCTTGCTTTTATAGTTAATTATCCTTTTATACTGGGATTAAAAGCAGACACAAGAAAAAAAATGGACCTCATTATACGCCTCCAATCTTAATAGACAAATCACAAACCAATGCCAAATGCTCATGAATAGGACTCTAGTTTAAGAAAAGACAGTTCAAAGAAAGAATATTCAGTATCTTCTATGCAAGAGGGCAGGCTATAATCAATGTAACTGCAGAAGACTTTCTTTCAACACTCTTAAAATAAAAATGGTTGGTGATTAAAGGGATGTTTACTTATGTGAAATAAGTCTTCCCATAATCTTCAACTAAACTGAAAATGCCATGTAAATATGAGTGATTTTTGTTTCCATTGTTATCCTTTGATGATGGTAGGTCTATGAGGCAATGCGGTTGAGAACAGCTGTTAGAAGATTGTGAAGAAGGATGCTGGAGTGATCTGGGATTGCATTGGCTTGTTTGGGTGGTGTTTTTTTTTCCTTTTCCCTCTGGTCAATACTCCTCTCCCAAGAGCAAGTCTTGTTCCCTTGGGTAGTTGGGGCACAGCTGCCCTTCTATCTCATCCATTTCCCATAGACATAAATACATTGCTTATGCTCCTGTACTCTAAGCCCTGTTTCTTTCAATCCAAGGAGTAGAGTTTGAAGTTGGACAGAGAGGTTCTGCAGCTGAGCTCCCCTGATCAGAGGGAGCACAAACTTCATGGTGAGTTTTGTCAGTCCTTGAGAAATGCAGTTTAAGGCTGAGATCAAAGAGCATTGAATGGAGATGAGGAAGAAGAGGGAAGGAACAATAAAAAGACTGAGGGATTCCCTTGATGTTGGCAGTGAGCTCAATGATTTTATTGGAGATTGTTCAAGTCTGAGGAAGGGAATGGTCAGAAAGGAAGACAGGCAAAGTGGTTTATCCAAATAATTCCTAGCCTTTTTTCTTGTTCTTCTAAGTCGGATATAATATTTACTCGTGGAGGGAATCTTTGTTTCCTCACCTTTATCCCTCTGGACAGTCACACTTATAAACACATATGTGCCCAGGCACACACTGCTGGAATGCAAAAAGAAGTCTGCTTTCCTAGTCATCTTTATTTTCACATGAGATATTATTTTTAAGATTGTTTATTTTTTAACGGATATAAAATTTGCTTCTGCTACACGATAAGGTTTGTGATTCATTTAGTAAAATCTCCTGTGAGTCTATTGTGAATCTAATCTTGCTAGGTCTTTCTAGTGGTAAAAGTACAAGTCAGGACCCTTGCCTTTGAAGAGGCCACACAATTCAGATGTTAAGAGAAAACCTAGCTACATGAAACCAATGGAGGGCATACAAGGATCTATAGTGTTTGCTAAATTCCATTTTAGTGTCAATGCTAACATAATACCTTGCTTTGGGATAGAAGTCACCATGGCTTACAGTAGTCATAGAAGGCTTCTTGAAGGAAGAAGTATATGAGCCAGGCTTCAATGGGAGCAGGAAGCACATCTGAATGAAGAACTCTTGTTTGGAGAGTAGCCCAAAGACGTGATGGGGTATTTGTTGGGAAAATTAATAACAGAAAATGCATGTTGAGGATCAGTAATATATGGGATCTAAGGGGGTCACATTAAGGAAGAATGACATCCTTATCAAAAGGGAGGGATTTAGACAATAGAAAAGGGTAAAAATCCATGTCTCTATGTTATGATATGGGTCATCTAGCCTAGTAGAGCCACAAGACCTTTCAAGGGTTTATTAAATGTTTCTGGTTTATTTGAAAAAGCTGTTTCTAATGAAATAAAAACTTCAAAGGAGAACTAGAATTCCTGGATAGACTTGGAATTTCATTCTCTATGGTAAATGATATGACATATACAAGGTCTTGGCAAGGAGCATGATGTAAGTGTCCCCCCAAGACCCCCGGGGACCCCCTGACCCCAATTAGACCAGCTAAAAGGGAAAAATGAGGTGGAAGTCAATGAGCAGATTAACTTCATTTATTCTTAGCCCGGCTGAGACTTATATACCCTCAATCCCCTAAGCATTGTCTACAATCTACAAGTGAATACATTGACAGCTTTGATCTAATTCCAGGAAAACAAATGTAGAATAACAAAGATGTTTAGTCTCTATTGAAAACCTCTTTTTCTCTGGGAACCCTCTTCTCTCTGGGGTCTCATGTCGCCAGATGGTCGCTGTTTGTCTAGTTTATCTTGTTTATAACAGGTGTACTTTCAGCACTTTCCTTCTCTCATGGTCATGATGTTCCTTTCCCTTACCCTTGACATACCTTCGAGGGGTGCGGGGGTCAATCATACCAGAGGAATGAACAGCACTGTTAACCCTTTAGAAATTCGTTCTTCTAAGAGGGCTCTAACAGCATGATAAGAGTAATAACTAACCTTTACATAGAACTTTAATGTTTGCAACGTACTATATATAATTTGATCCTTACCATGACACTTTGAGAGTGGTATTTTTAATCATTTCACAGATGGGGAAAGTGAGACTTGGAGAGTTTAAGTGATTTACCCAATTAAATGACTAATGTGTATCAGAGGTATGACTTGAACCCAGTTTTTGACTCAAAGTCCAACATTCTATCCCCTATGCTATGCTGAGGAAAATGAAGTTGCTTAGTTATGATGATGATAACACTCTTCCTGATGCTAATAATGATGAAGTAGATGGGGATGATTTTATCTATAACACTTCTAATGATGAGAGGGATGATTATGCAAATGATATTGATGGTGATGATAAAGAAAGGAGGGAGGAATTGGAGCATGGAGATAGAAGAGGCACTCCTACAACATTCTGTACAAAGAAAGAGAGACACAAAAGGTGTGAGTGTGTGTATGTGTGTGTGCATGCAAGTGTGTGTGTGTGTGTGTGTGTGTGTGTGTGTGTGTAAAAGCATGCATCGAGAGGTATAAGTAGGATGGGGCAACCAGGGGATTGAAAAGCAGGTGATCTTTTTTAATCACATGAACTCCTGACCCAGACCATATCTCTTCCCCATCAAAAGGCCAAAAGGCTCTTGAGCAGAGAGCTTGGGTTGTCAGTTTCCTCTAATCTTGGGGAGCATATCCCAGATTCTTTCTCCCTCCACTGAGTAGTGTCCCAGGATCTCTCTCCCTACAGGTTCATAGTCAAGTTCTCCATATCCATAAATGATTTGAGAGGACATTTAATATTTGTCATGATTTTAGCCCTAGCTAACAAAATTTTTATAGTTTTGTGTTTGTTTGTAATAGTCTCTCTGTCTCAGATCATATTATTTAACATCATTGATTTTCTGTATGCAAAAGACTTAAGCATGTATAAAAGGATTGGATTTTCTCCTAATTATCTCTCAGGAGGCAGAAGTAAGAATAATAGGCTGATGTAATGAGGCAGATTTAAACTGGTATGTCAAGAAAAATTGTTCTAACAATTAGAGCAATCTTAAAGTAGAACAAGCAGCCTCAGAAGGGTTCTCCTTTACTGAATGGTCTCCAAGCAGTGCTTGTATTATAATTTTTTAGAAATGATGTAAAAGGGTTTGTTATAAAGATATAGGCTCAACTAGATGGCATTTGAGTCTTTTGCAACTCTAAGATTCTATGACTGCTCTCTTCAATTCCTGTGAGCCTTGGAATAGCATCTCTTGGCTTGTGTCCAAAGGTAGTTTTACCTCTTGACCTCTCCATCTTTGTGCTATTTCAAAGCTTTTGTCCACATATGTTCTACCTCCTATTTCACCATTCTCAATCCAAACAAATACCTCAGTGACTGAGCAATGTTATCTCTTTTCTTCTGCCCTTGAAAAAAATTACAGACAATTCTTAGCATCTAGTCATTTTGCATGAATAAGACAGGAGCTTAATGTTTTCCATTGTGGAGTTAGACACAAGACCTCCTTCTAACTCATTTACCATGTTGTTTCTCCCCTATAGGATCATGGCTTGGCACTTTATATGACTTGGCTCCCAAAGAGTCATTATGTGTTAAATTTGAGCAATAGCCCATTCCAGCCACCCTTCTTCCTCCTGACAGGCATCCCAGGATTGGAGGCAGCACACATTTGGATCTCTATCCCTCTGTGCATAATGTACATGATTGCTTTACTTGGGAACTGTATCATTCTTTTCATCATTAAGACTACTCCCAGCCTTCATGAACCTCAATACATTTTCCTGTCCATGCTGGCAGCTACCGATGTTGGCCTTTCTATATCCACTTTGCCAACAGTGCTCAATATCTTCCTTCTCAACCACCAGCAGATAGAGTTTCATAGCTGCCTGGCACAGATGTTTTTCATTCATACCTTTTCCTCCATGGAGTCTGCCATCCTGTTCGCCATGGCCTTTGATCGCTTTGTGGCCATACGAAACCCACTACATTATAATATGATTCTTACCCATCCTCGGATTATTGGGATAGGACTAGTGGCTATTTCAAGGGGTGTGGCACTGATGGCACCCTTGCCTATCCTGCTCAAACGTCTACCTTTCTGCAAGAATATCATCCTCTCTCATGGTTATTGCTACCATCCTGATGTCATGAAGCTGGCATGTGGACCTGTCAAAGTCAACATAATCTATGGCCTGGCACTTGTTCTTTGTTCTTTTGGTGTTGACTCCATATTCATTGTTGTCTCCTACGTCCTAATCTTGAAGACAGTTGTGAGCATTGCTTCAAGTGAGGGCCGTCTTAAAGCCCTCAACACTTGTATCTCCCACATAGTCACAGTCTTTATCTTCTATGTGCCACTCGTTATTCTGGCCCTAATTCACAGATTTGGCACATTCACTTCACCCCTCTTTCATGTCACTATGGCAAACCTTTTCCTCTTCCTAACACCAGTCCTGAATCCACTGGTCTATAGCTTTAAAACTAAACAGATCCGCTTTGCCATGCAGAAAGTATTCATGAGAAGAGTCAGTTGACACCAGAAGTCCAGTGTTTTCTTTGGAATGTAAGCATGTGCCTGGTCCACTTATCTCTGTATCTATGATGTAGGCTTTATTTTCCCAGATTTTAGTGTCTGAGTTTAAATTTCGTGAGTCTGCTTATTTCCTCCTAAATATTTGATCTGCATTTGGCATATGGTGCTATTAGCTGGATGTCTGCTGGTTGCTTGTGCGTGAAAGTAGTTCTTACCTCTTGGCCCTTTGTTATGATCTGAACAACCAGGATTCCCCAGGGGTAAAGTCAACTTTGAAACTATGGTATGCCTTTCCAGTTAATGATATTTCTTTAAAGTTAGATTAAAATATTTTTAAAGCAGTTAATAATAATTTTTAAAGACTGCTATATTTTGATAAATGCTCATTTTAGAGCAGTATATAAATATATACAATATTCTAGATAGAATTATTTTTAAATTTAACTATTTTCTGCCATTATTTACTGTAACCCTGTTTTTCCCCATACACAAATGGATTGGGCTTGAGAGGCAGGAAAAAACCAGGAGACACTCAGCCTCTTAAGCTGTGATGACTAACATCATACACATACAAACACATATAAGCAATTGATTTCTTACCAGATATGAAATGAATTATTGCCAATAGATAAGTCATTCCTCAATCAGCTGCCCATGGCTGTGCGCAGAGTACCAGTTTGGAAAATAAGAATTTGTATAATGATGGACAAGAAAACAAAAATAAGAAAAGACACATTATTAAAAAAAAATTAATTCTACCTATTCTAACACATTATTGATGGGGAAAAAATAAATATAAGATGTGGAAAGTAAAAGAACATAGACACTAGCTATAATACTTTCATACAGCAGTTTAATTTTACTAATGTAAATTAATTGCCATAACAAGAACCTCTTAAATGACCAAAATAAGACTAAAAAATTTATAGTAAGTGTAAAACTACTTTCTTGCCAAGTGGGTAGATTTGGCATCCAATGATAGCATATTAAAATAAAAATTCATTTGTAAATTTTATAATGAAGCATTTTTGCAAGACAGTGAGCAATATTATCTCATAGAACATAGAGAAGTGGATGGTTAACGATGTTTTAAAATTCGTATTGATATATCTTTCTTTTAAAGTTGCTTATATTTCCTCCTGTATATCTCTACCAGCAAAACAGCCAAAGTTACATTTTTAAAAGAAAGTTCCACATAACTAACCAAGACATCAATGAAATACGAAGTTATGTGCCATTATATTCACGAATGCAATTTGTTCAGCCATTCCCAATCTATGGGTAACTACTTTTTGCCCCCTTAGTTCTATGGAAAGGGTTCCTATAAACACTTGGTGTACACAGGTGTAATAGTAATTAAGGTGGGACTTTTTGCTGTTCTCTTAAGTGCATTTATTGATTCTGGCCTTTGTTTGACTGGGGCAGATAAAGTGTGATTTTGCCTTGGAGTGTTTCTCAGAATTAAGACAATCGAGAGTAATTGAATTATACATAATGTGATACTAGGGATGAGGAACTTTCACACACCCAGCCTGGGTGAGGTCAGAACCCTCAGGGCTCTGAACAGGATATAATTGAGGGGAGCTTCATGTTTGACTTTTGGGGCACACTCATGGAAGGAGTATTGAGACTCTGGGCAAGCTGTAACTGCCCTCTGGCTTTGTAACCCAGACTCATTGGCTCTTCTCTGGTAACTATGTATTGTGATTGGAATCTTGATGTTTGTAATTTCTATTTGTATTTGCCTTGAATTTCGGGGGGGGGCTGATCTTTTCCCCCTCAACTAAGTGATTGATATATGTATGTTTAATTGTTAACCCCTTAAAGTTTCTTTCCTTAGAAAAGCAGATTAAAGAACTTGTGTTTGCAGCTCTCTGTGTGCTGGTAGTTGGTGGGTCTTAAACCCCCTGCACAATGGGGCCTTTCTTTTTTATCATTGACCCTCTGGATATATGCCTAGCAGTAGGATTTCTGAGTAAAAAAAAAGGTATGGGCATTTTTGTAATTTTATTAGCATATTGCTTATCTAAATTGCCTGATTCCAAAATGATTATTATCAATCCATATTTCCTCTGATAGTGCATTAGTGTACCTTTTCATAACTCCTCCAAACCTTATAACACTGAATATTTATATTATTGTTGTCTTTGACAATTCTCTGGAAAATACAACAAAGAGAAACTCAACAGCTATCAACATCATGCCTTCTTTCCTGTCTGCATAATCATGAATACAATGTATATTTATATCCACAATACTTTTGATAAGGGTATTAGAAAGCAACATGCATGATTTTTCAAGGTATATAACACACAATATGATATATTTACCATTACAACGCTTATTGAATATCGTGTTGCATAAAAGATCTCAATCAATTTGTTTAATTGTAAAAACAATAAAAATAACATTTGATGTGGAGCTAAATACTATTTTAAAGATTCTTGTTCAAAAGTTTGTTCTTTTTCTTTTTTTTTACTTTTTGGAAAGGTATTAAGAAAAGAAAAACCTTGTCGAAAGACCTCCTGACCATTAATATCAAGAAAAGCATAAACATGACATGTATGCTCACCGATAACATTTGCCGCTATCATGGGAGATTCAGTACCAAGCCCCAAACTGAAAAAAAGCAATTCTCAACCAATGAGGAGAGCCACTAGATGCTCCATTTTTAAGGTGACATTTTTTTTGTTTACCCCCATCTGGCCTTATACATAAACTGGGTACCCAGCAAGACTTAGCCTAGTGACAGCTGCACTTACCTTGTAGCAGTATGACACTATGAAACCAGTTATAGAAAGCAAGGGCAATGATGGAACGCTACTTCTCGGAAAGGACTCACTTACACCAGAGACCTGTCTTGAAACAGAAATACTTTGATTCCAGTGGGGCTGAAAGTATTTTTAGGGAATTAATAAGGAAATGATGAACTCTGATAAATATACTGATATTAAAACAATTAGTTTTCTGGAATTACAGAAATCTCTAAATAGAGAAGGACTATGACAGAAGGATCTCACACTGTGCCACACATGTTACAAAAAGTCAAGAAATTTATCTGAAATTTGTAAATAAACATGCTTTTTTGCTCTGGGAATTTGCTTGATTTAATCTTGCTGAAAAACCATGGATTAGAATGAAAGCTAAATTTTAAAAAATTGAGTTGTTCTTCTATAGTATGCTTAATATCTAGGGTCAAAAATGTGGCTTCACAATGAAAATTTTTAAAAATTTGTTAAATTTTGTAAATTCAATGCCGAATCATATAAAATGATTCAGCAAAAGGAGTCCATATTGCATGTTTTATTCTTTAAAGATATAAAAAGTTGAAAGGTTTATGTATGTGGGTATATTTATTTATTTCATTTTGTCTCAGTAAATTCACTCAATACTGTCCTAAATAAAAAATTCAATGGCCATATGTCTTATCCCTTGTATAAGACTACGAGCTCCTTGAGAGTAGGAACTAATCTGGCTATCCCCAGCTTTTACCATATATATCTCTTTTGTGGCTAAAATCCTTGAGAAAGCTCTTTATAATCAGTGACTCTACTTACTCTCCTCTCACTGTTTTTTAATCCCTCTACTGTCTGACTTCCAACTTCATGCTATTGAAACTGATCTCTTCAAAGTAGCCATATTACTCTAGATTGCAAGATCTAATGACTTTTCTAAATCCTTATCCTTTTTGACCTTTGAAGCATTTGATACTTTCTTCTCCTAGATATTTTCTCCCCTCTAGGTTTTCATGATACTGTTTTTTGTTGGTTTTCCTCTTGCTGTCCTGATCACTCCTCTGTATTAGTTCCTGAGTCTTCTTCCTGAGCATGTTCACTCACAGAAGATAAAGCTCTGTTCCTGGTCCTCTTCTCTTTTGCCTCTGTGCTATTTTGCTTAGTGATCTCATTAATTCCCAATGATTCAATTATTATCTCTATGTAGATGACTTTCATGTCAAGGCTATTGGGATAGCCTTCTGGTTGGTCTCCCTGCCTCAAATCTTTCCCCAATTGAATCCATCCTCCACTCAGAAGTCAAAATGATCTTATCATGTTACTCCTCTACTCAGCTGGGTGGCAGCTACATGGCACAGTATATAAAGTCCTGGACTTAGAGTCAGGAAAACTTGAGTTCAGATCTCTCCATGCATTTACTACCTGTATGCACCTAGATCAGTCATTTAACCTCTGTCAGCCTCGGTTCTCTCATCTCTAAAATTGGAATGTTAATAGTAACTACCTTCCAGCATAGTTATAGAGATAAAATTAGGTAATATTTGTAAAACACTTTACAAACCTTTAAATGCTATATACATTCTAAATATTATTACCATCCAATAAACTACAATGTCTGCCTATTAACTCTGACAATTTTTTAATTCTCTTTTTGTCTTTTAAATGTCTTCATAACATTTTTCCTTTGCATTTAGGGTTGTTTTGTTTTCTGGAGAATAGAAGGGATTTTCCATGATACAAAACTAAGAGAAGCAAGAATATTTGAATGGGCTCTTAACATTAGGCAGAACTCCTTCAAGGCAGCTCTTGAATGCTCTGGTTCTCTACCCTCTCAGTTCTTATAGATGTTAGATGCCCATGTGTACCTCTTGTCACCACCACCATCACCTGCTCACATGCATAAGTACTCCAATTCTTATAATTACCTGTTCTTCTAGGGCCAAGTAAGTTACACAAATGATTTGCCTTTCACTATATCTGGCTCCTACGGAAGTGCAATTTATCTTATTTTTAAGTGAATCTCCAAGATCTTTTGGTCGCAGGGGTGCAAGCTCCATCCACTGGAAATTTTAGACCTTGGGGAACCACTTTCCAAGCCATTCCTATGTCAGTCACAAGGAACTATGCTTCTCTCAGGAACATATGGCAGAAGCTATGACCTACAGTAAATTATAAGGAGGCCAAAAATATGAGTCTCCTGAGACAACTCACATGCCAGAAGGCTTTTGGATAGGATTTTGGGGAGAGGAGAAAGTTTGGGGATGAAGAAATATCCTATGAGAGAAACTTAGATTAGTTCATGATTAATAAGTAATTAATTTACTAATAAGTGAATTAATTATATAGAAACTATGTTGCAAGCCTATCAGGCTAAATACAGAATCTCAGGCCCGATAAAGCCCCTAAGAACATCATTCCATCATCAAACAGCCCTACTTTAGCTCAACCATCCCTTCTCTGAAAATCTTGGTGGCTACAAGAGATCATGGCTATGCTCCCAGGAGCTGTTCTCACAATTGGGCTTGACCACATATGACAGAGAAACATCAATTGCGTTATCTTCTTGGGAGACTAAGCACAATTAGTAACTATAGAATTCTTTCCCTTCAGAGGAAACATAGGGGGGAAAGTAGAAATTCAATCAAGAAAAGTTCTGAAAACTCAGGTCTCAGAATTGGGATCCAAAATGACCATGACACATTTGAATAATAAACAAATCTATTACAATGAAGTTCAATATTACTGTGAGAAACAATGAGAGAAGTTGTTTCCACAGAGTTGAAAGTATCCCCCCACACCCCCAGCTTTAGCAAAATATAAGTCAGGTGACTGCTTCTAATCAGAGCTGTGATCTAGGGGCTTCTGATCAGGTAAAAGGTTAGAGGCTTCTATGCACGTTTAAGAAGCTGTGTGAGGGAGAAATGATGTGGGCAGTTCAAGGAGTTGCATCTGGCCAGTGATGAGCCAGGCAGGAGATTCAAATTGGGAGTCAATGAAAGGACTGGCATTTGTCTGAGTCCTTGTACTCTTCTGTACTCTATTCAAGGGATGTACCCATTTATACAGACCACATAAACATAAGATACAATTAAAATCTTCAACCAACAAGTATTGTTTATTCCTAGACTAAGTATGTTTCTAACAACTGGGGGCTCTCTGGGATTTGAAAACATCTCGAGCAAAAAGTGCGGCAGGAAGAGAAATATGCATCCCATTAATTTTAAATGGTTCTCATGCTTCCAAGCTTTTGCTCACAGACTGGTAAGAATATCAGGACCAGATTTATTAAAGTGGCCAAGAAGGAAAAATGGAGTGGATTTTCCTGGGAAGGAAAAAAGGAGTGGATCCTTCTGGCACAGGTCTTCTCCCAGATAGCCCTTTAGAAGAGGAGAATGGGGAATAAAGTAAGGTGCCAGAAGGAGTGGTTTCCCCTGGGGGAAAAAGAGGGAAAATTCCCCTAAGGACCATTAAAATGATTATTTCTCTGATGAATTTTGAAGCTTACATTAATTCTCACTTGGAACTTCAGGTGACCATTAGGGTGTGGGACCTAGGAAGGAGGATTTGAAATATTCCAGCATGTTATAGGTGCTGAGGCAGGGGAAGAGATTTTGAAGGGCTCTCTGGGAAGGATATCCTTTTGAAATTGGCTAAAAAAAAGTCAGAGTGAATTACAACTTTGAGTTTCCTTTTGACTCGTCTGAATTCAAATTTTAAATTGGTTTCCAAATTTGTTTTTGCATGCTGTTTTGTAAATGTCTTGTATGATGTCTGTGTGTCTGAGAAAAGTTTCATGGTTTGGAGTAAGAAATTTCTAAGGTCTGTAATTAGGGAAAGAGAACATTGAGAAAGAACTCCCATTTTTAGGCTTTCAGTAGGAGATTAAGATTCTTTTTGGTTCCAACACTGGACAAATTGGAAAATTAAGTTATGAAAAGCCAGCAGCTTTTAGAATTAGTAAGGAATCAAAGCCAAAGCGGCCCAGAGGAAGAGAGGGCTGATAGGGAGAACAAAGCTGAGGGTTCTCAATTAAGGTTTAATTAGATCCTAATGGTTAAAAATCTGTATGTTTGCATTAACTCAATGTGTCTGACATCAAGCAAAGTTTTTTTAAAACTGCAAAAATAAGGGGGGAGTCTTCTGTATTATGTTAATGGGATGATCACTTTAGGGATTCAGTGCTCTGTTTAGAATGTGATTGATTTGTTAGACATTTAACTTCTAGTCTTTAAGGTATAGAAAAACTGGATCAATTGGTGAGTATATATTTTTTTCATTTATTTGAAATGTCTGAGGTAGTCTGAGTAAAGATTGGGAAAGAGAGAGATTGAAGCTGGAGCAAAAATATATAGGAGGAAACAGAAAGAAATGGTTTAGATGAGGGTTGGGGGAACAGGGAACCCATGTGCTCTTAAAAGCCACTCTCTCCCCATCTTTCTTTAGATGAAAGTGAAAATTTGTAAAGGAATTATGTCTATCCACATTTAGGATGGAACTGCAGGGGGATTGTTAAAAACTGGGTTAAGATGGATATTGACTATGATAAAGACATTAGTTACTGTGATTTCTAATTATTTAATTATTAAGCTCTAGAGATGGCCTAGCACATTTTAAGCTAACATCATTTCAAATTTTTAAACTTTTGTCAGAAGAGTTATTCTTATCAACCCCATTTAAAGTCTTGAATTTTATGAGTCTCTGTTTGGGACCAGATGCTAGGGAGATACACACAAGCTAAATGTGCCTCACAGAGATACCCAGACAGGTCTGGACAAATGTTAATTCCCCCTTATTGTTGAGTGAGATGGAAAATGATGTCTCTTTGATGAAGATTCAGTCACCTAGGTCTATCCCAAACCTCATTTTAATATAGTTCCCCTCCCAGCATGCAGGCCCATCAATTGGCATCCCTTGGGAACATCTACTCTTTGAAGGACATATGTTTCATAACTGCCATTTAGGAAAACTGTTAGCTAAGTTATTTATGGTCGCTGTTTTAATGTTTTAATTTATGGTCAGTGTGTATGGAAGGATGATCAGGGGAGAGACAGGGAATTCTATGGAAGGATACTTTGGGATGCCTTCAGGACTGCTAAGGTTTTTGTTTGGAATACTGTCTTACTATCAACTCACTTCCTTCCCCCACTCCCCCTCCCTTCCTTAGTCTAGATAAGAAGAGAGAGCTTTAACTTTACCCACCTGGCAGAAGGGAAACAGGGTGGGAGGGGCAGCAGTTTCTGGGATTTCTATTTGTACAATAAAGGCCCTTGAAACTGGGAAAGCCTCGTAGTTTTGCTGAAAGAGAGAGAACAGCAGAGTCAGAAGCTAGCCGTCCTCCAAACCTGGCTTTTTAAAGTCAGCAGAACTGATATCTAGTGATTAGTTTTTAGGACTGATTTTAAAATTAGAATTTGAGTTGTGGGGTCCTGGTAAAGTTTTGATTAATGAGACTTGCCATCTGATGGAACTGAACCCACCCTCTGGGGGAGATCCGTTAGTTATTCAAGAGAGTGAACAGGTGGATGTAATGCTGCTTTTTTTTTATGGCATGTCTCCGTGATCAAAACAAGCAGTAAAAAAAGGAAAGGTATCTGTCAGAATCTGTTATTATCATGAGGTGAAGTTGAAATACCTAAATACCTAGAAGGTTTTATGGAGAAAAATGGAAAATTTGATTAATGCAAATATGTGAAATATTGCTATTTTTAATAACTGGGTGAATTGGTACTCTTGTATAGATTTGAATTCATTCCATTACCTAAAATATAAGACAAAGTTAGTGTTTGAACCTATCATATATGTGGTTCAATTCTTGAAGGATATCTCATTCTTTCAGACTGGGCATGGTTAGAGGAGAATAGAAAAACTTGAGAAACTGATGCAAATCTGTTAGAGCAATAACTTATGGTCTTTTTTTTCAAGTAAAAGTATTTATTAAGTGCCTACTTTGTGCTGAGAGCTATGGATACAAAGCAGAAGATGGATCCTGCTCTCAAGGAATTTAGAGTCTAATGGGGGAAACTATTCAAACAACTATGTAAAAACAAAATATATTCAGAATAAATTGGGAATAATCAACGGAAGGAAGGCATTATTATTAAAAGGAATTAGAAAATGTTTCTTTTTATTTATTTAATATTTTTACTTTTCAGCATTGATTTCCACAAGATTTTGAATTACAAATTTTCTCCCCATTTCTACCCTCCCCCCACTCCAAGACTGCATATATTGATTGCCCTGTTCCCCAGTCAGCCCTTCCTTCTGTCACCCCACTCTCCTCTATCCCCTTTTCCTTTACTTTCTTGTAGGGCAAGATAGATTTCTATGCCCCATTGCCTGTATACCTTATTTCCTAGTTGCATGCACAAACTTTTTTTTGAACATCTGCTTTTAAAACTTTGAGTTCCAAATTCTCTCCCATCTTTCCTCCCCACACACCCTCCCTAAGAAGGCAAGAAATTCCACATAGGCCACATGTGTATCATTATGTAAAACCCTTCCACAATACTCATGTTGTTAAAGACTAACTATATTTTTCTCCTTCCTATCCTATCCCCTTTTGTTCAATTTTTTCCCTTGACCCTGTCGCTTTTTGAAAGTGTTTGTTTTTGATTACCTCTTCCACCTGTCTGCCCTCCCTTCTATCATCCCCCATTTTTTACCTTCTTCCTCCTTCTTTCTGGTGGGGTAAGATACCCAATTGAGTGTGTATGTTATTCCCTTCTCGGGTCAAAACATGATGAGAGCAAGATTCACTCACTCTCCCTTACCTGCCCCACTCTGTCCTTCCTACAGAGCTGCTTTTTCTTGCTACTTTTGTGCGAAATAAATTACCCCATTCTATCTCTCCCTTTCTTCTTCTCACAATATATGCCTCATTCATCCTTTAGTTTTATTTTTTTTAGATATCTCTTCATATTCAATTCACCCTGTGCCCTCTCTCTCTCTCTCTCTTTCTCTCTCTCTCTCTCTTTCTCTCTCTCTCTCTCTCTATATATATATATATGTATATATATATGTGTGTGTGTGTGTGTGTGTATACACACACACACACACATATTCCCTTCAGGTACCCTAATACTGACGTCTCATGAATTATACACCTCATCTTTCCATGTAGGAATGTAAACAACAGTTCAACTTTACTAAGTCCCTTACGATTTCTCTTTCTTCTTTACCTTTTCATGCTTCTCTTGATTCTTGTGTTTGAAAGTCAAATTTTCTATTCAGCTCTGGTCTTTTCACTGAGAAAGCTTGAAAGTCCTCTGTTTTATTGAAAATCCATATTTTTCCTTGGAGCAAGATGCTCAGTTTTGCTGTGTAGGTGATTCTTGGTTTTAATCCTAGCTCCATTGAGATCCAGAATATCATATTCCAAGCACTTTGATCCTTTTATGTAGAAGCTGCTAGATCTTGTGTTATCCTGATTGTGTTTCTGCAATACTCAAATTGTTTCTTTCTGGCTGCTTGCAGTATCTTCTCCTTGATCTGGGAGCTCTGGAATTTGGTGACAATATTCCTAGTTTTCTTTTTGTGATCTTTTTCAAGAGGCAATTGGTAGATTCTTTCAATTTCTATTTTACCTTCTGGTTCTAGAATATCAGGAAAGATTTCCTTGATAATTTCTTGAAAGATGATGTCTGGGCTCTTTTTTTGATCATGGCTTTCAGGTAGTCCAACAGTTTTTAAATTACCTCTCCTGGATCTATTCTCCAGGGCAGCGGTTGTTCCAATGAGATATTTCACACTGTCTTCCATTTTTTTCATTCCTTTCATTCTGTTTTGTAATTTCTTGATTTCTCATAAAGTTATTAGCTTCTAGTTTCCCCATTCTAATTTTTTTCTTTTTTTAAAATTTATTTTAATATGTTTAGTTTTCCGCATTGATTTTCACATGTGTTTGAATTACAGATTTTCTCCCCATTTCCACCCCCCCCCCACTCCAAGATAGCGTACACTCTGGTTGCCCAGTTCCCCAGTCTGCCCTCCCCTCCATCACCCCATTCCCCTCCCATCCCCCTTTCCCTTACTTTCTTGTAGGGCAAGATAAATCTCTATGCCCCATTGCCTGTGCATCTTATTTTCTAGTTGCATGAAAAAAAAAAATTTACTTTTGAACATCTATTTTTTTAATACCTTGAGTTCCAAATTCTCTCCCCTCTTCCCTTCCCATCCACCCTCCCTAAGAAGTCAAGCAATTCAACATGGGCCACATGCGTAACATTATGTATAACCCTTCCACAATACTCATGTTGTGAAAGACTAACTATAT
>CM053622.1:746340234-746355727 GCA_028646595.1 Phalanger gymnotis
ACAAGGAGAAATTGCTGATTCAGGCAACTAAGGGGAAGAGACCTGAGAAACCATCATTCCAAATTCAGAAGTAGGATCTAAAGAAGCAGGCAATACACTGCTTCCAGAAGGGCAGGGGCAATTGGACAGAAATCATGTTGGACTGGCAGTAAAACAAGAAGATAGACTTCTGGAGAGTTAAGGAAGGATAGGACCCAGCTTAGAAATAGGTTGGATTCATGAGATGGGCAGGATGATCCTTCATGGAAAAAAGACTGTGGCAGCAGCAGTTTCTATAGTACTCAGACATTGGGAATGGGGAAACAACTGGTAGGAAGGTGATAGCAGAGGACCTTTTGGCACTAGGTTTAGTACTCTGTGGTATTGCTTATGCACAGTTCCAGGTATTAGACACAGGGGGAAAAGGAGCTATTACACTTGCAACCACAGGGGAACAGGTGCTCTAATCTTGGTTCCAGGGTAGAGAACAATACTTGTGGGTTCTCAAGGAGAAATAGAAACTCTGGTCTCAATTCCAAGATGGAGGGAGCATTAGCAATTGTGGCTATAGGAAAGCAGAGCAATCTGCTCACAGTCACAGAGCCAGGAGTAGTGCTAGTAGGGAAATAGGTCCTTGCCTGGGTAAAGACACAGGCCAGGGGAGAAGTGACCACATATCTCTTTAGATTGTACCACCTTAGAAGCACAAAAAAAAATTTACAGACCATTAGAGCTAGCTGTGAAAACAGAAGCACAAAAGTCATAAATCTTGGGAGAGTATCCTCTCCAACCCAGGAGCAGAGCCCAACTTTAACATAAATCTAAAAGTTAAGAAATAAGCTGGAAAAAATGAGCAAACAACAACAACAACAACAAAACCTGACCAAAGAAAGTTACAGGGGTGACAGGGAAGCTAAAACACAAACTTAGGGGAAAAAACATTCAAAATAGCATGCAAAGCCTCAAAGAAAACTATGAATTGGTTGCAGGCCAAATAAGAATTCGCAAAAGAGCTCAAAAGGGATTTTAAAAATCCAGTCACAGAGTTGAGGAAAAAATGGGTAAAAGAGAGAAAGATGCAAGAAAATTATGAAAACAGTCAATAATTTGTTAAAGGAGGAACAAAAAATTAGTCAAGGACGTAACACCTTAAAAAACAGAATTGGCAAAATGGTGAAAGAGGCACAAAGGTCCACTGAATAAAAGAACTCCTTTAAAAAGGAGTTAGAGCTAGAAAAGCTCAAAGAAGCAAACAATTTCTTAAAATTAGAATTGAGCAAGTGGAACCTAATAACTCCATGAGATAGCATGAAAGAATAAAACAAAATTAAAAAAAATTAAAAAAAGAAAATGGGAAATATCTTATTGGAAAAATAATTAACATGAAAAACAGACCCAGGAGAGATAATTTAAGAATTATTGGACTATCTAAAAGCTATGATAACCCCCCCCCCCAAACTCTAGACATCATTTATCAAGAAATTGCCAACCACTAATGGGGAAATATGTTTACACGATTGCACATGTATAGCCAATATTAGTTTGCTTTCCCTCTTGGGGAGGGTGAATGGGAGAGAGGAAAAATTTGGAACTCAAAATCTTATAAAAAATAAATGTTGAAAAGTATCTTTACTTGTAATTGGGAAAAACAATAAAATGGTATTCACAAAAAATAAATAAACAAACAAATAAATCAAAAGGCAAAGCAGAAATAAAAAAGAAAAGAGAAATTGTCGAGGAAAACTACCTTCAGGCAGTTTACCAGAGGACAAAATAGAAACTGAAAGAATCTGATCACCTCATGCAAGAGATCCTAAAATGAAAACCCCCTGGGATATGATAGCCAAATTCCAGAGTTCTCAGATCAAGGAGAAAATATAGTAAGTGTCCCCCCAAAAAAACAATTAAAATATTATGGAATTGCAGTCATGATAACACAAGATTTAGCAGCTTCCACATTAAAGGATTGGAGGGCTTGGAACATGATATTCTGAAAGGCAAAGGAGCTAGAATTACAAACAAGAATTCTCTTCTCACCAAAATTGAGTATAATTATTCTGGGGAAAAATAGGTATTTAATGAAATAGAAGATTTTCATGCATTTCTGATGGAAAAAAACAATGCTTAATAGAAAAGGTGACTTTCAAATACAAGTCTCAAGAGAAGCATAATAATGTACATATGAAAGAGAAATCATAAAGGAATCAATAAAGTTAAAATATTTACAATCCCATAAGGGAAAATGATAATTGCAATGCCTAAGTACTCTATTATTATTAGGAAAGTTAGAAGGGGTATATGTAGACAGAATGCAAGGGTGTGAGTTGATTAGGAGGATTAAAAAAAATTAAAGAGAAGATAGAGGTATCCACAGGGAGAAGGGGGAAGGGAGAGGAAGAACAGCAAAAATAAATATCTCATATAAAAGAGGAACAAAAGGAAGAGCTTTTACAATAAAGGGGAAGATGTATAGGTGGCAATGCTTAAACCTTCCTTTCATTGTAATTGGCTCAAAGCAGAAATAACATGCACATTCAGTTCAGTATAGAAATCCATCTTATCCCACAAAGAAGTAGGAGGGGAAAGGAATAAGAGAAAAGGAAGGAGCTTAATAGAAGGGAAAGCAGATTGAAGGAGGTAGTAGTCAGAAGCAAAACAGACCTAAGAAGAGAGACACAATATAAAGATAGAGAAGGATGAACTGGGGAAAATATGACAGAGGGAAATATACAGTTAATCATCATAACTGAAGATAAATAGCATGAACTCACCCATAAAATGGAAGCAGATAGCAGAATGCATTAAAAATGAGAATCCAACAATATGATGTTTCCCCCCCCAAAAAACACTTGAAACAGAGACACATAGAATAAAAATAAGGAACTGGAGCAGAATATAGTATGCTTTGCCTGAGTTTTTAAAAAGTGGGGGTAGCAATCATGATCTCAGATAAAGCAAAGGCAAAAAAAACCCTAATTAAATCATAAAGAGAGAAATTACGTTTAGCTAAAGGTTATGATAGGCAATAGGCACCAAGTGGCATAGCTTCCAATTTCATAAAAGTTAAATAATTTATAGGAGGAAATAGACAATAAAACTATACTAGTGGGAGACCTCAACTTTCTCCTCTCAGAAACAGATGAATCAAACCATATAATAAATAAGAAAATAGTTAGAGATGAATTGAATTTTAGAAAAGATAAATGTGATAGAAGTCTGGAAAAAATGAAGGTGAATATAAGTGTGCCTTTTCTCAGCTATACATGGCACCTTCAAAAACGATCATATACTAAGGCATAAATGGACAACTAGATGGTACAGAGGATAGGGCTCTGGGCCTGGAATCAGGAAGTCCTGAGTTCAAATAGAAACTCAGACACTTATTAGATATGTGACTCTGGGAAAATCATTTATCACTGTTTGCCGCAGTTTCCTCATCTTAAAATGAGCTAGAGAAGGAAATGGCAAACCATGCCAGTAGTTTTTTCCAGGAAAATTACAAATGGTGTCACAAAGAGTTGGACTTGACTGAAATGACTGAGGAGAAAAATTAGGGTATAAAAACTTCAAAAGAAATTGCATAAAAGCAGAAATATTAAATGTATACTTCTATGACCATAATGTGATAAAATACATACAAAAATGATCCATGGAAATTAAATTTTAATTGTTACTTATTCAGTGCCAAACCAATCAAGCTACTGAACTTTATTTTGTAAAGCTAGAAAAATATAACAAAATTCATATGGAAGAACAAAAGGTCAATAATATCAAGGGAATCAATTTAAAAATGTATTCATGCTTTTGGCCTAGAAATACCTAGCAGTACCATATCTTAAACTGCATTACAAAGCTGCAATTATCAAAATAATCTGGTACTGGCTGAGAAATAGATGCTAGATCAGTGGAATTTTTAGGCACACAATACACAGTGGTAAAATGACCACAATAATCTAGTGTTTGACAAACCCAAAGATTCAAAATTTCTGACAAAAAAGAACTATTTGACAAAAATTGCTGAGAAAACTGAAAAAGCATTTGGCAAAAAAGAGATATCTAATATCTAACATCATATGCCATTATAAAATCAAAATGGAAGCATGATTTAGACATAAAAGTTGATGTCATAAGCAAATTAGGGGAACATGGAATATTTTACCAATCACATTTAAAAAGGTTTAGACAAACACTATCAATGCAGCCAAGATTAGAAGTAAAACAGGAAACTGGGAACACATTTTTACAGCAAGTGTCTCTGATAAAGGCCTTCTCAAATATATGATGAAATTTGTCAAACTTATAAGGATTTAAGTCTCGATTGATGAATGGCCAAAGGTAGTTTTCAGAAGGACAAATTAAATCTATTTATAGTCAAATGAAAAAAGCCTACAAATCACTATTGATTAGAGAAGTTCAAAATATAATAACTCTGAGGTCCCACCTCTCACGTATCAGATTGGATAATACGAAAGAAAACGAAAATGATAAATACTGAAGTTGATGTGGAAAAATAGTGAACTAATGAACTGTTGTGGAGTTGTGACTAGATCAAGCTACTCTGGAAAGTAATTTGAAGCTATTCCCAAAGGGCTATGAAACTGTCCATACCCTTTTACCCAGAAATACCACTATTAGGTCTGTATCCCCCCCAAAAAAAGATAAAAAAGGACCTATATGTACAAAAATATTTATAGCACCTATTTTGTAGTGCCAAAGAATTGGAAAATGAGAGGATGCCCATCAATTGGGGTATGGCTGAACGAATTGTGGCATATTGTTGTGATGGAATATTATTACAGTACACAAAAAATAGAGAGCAGGATGCTTTCAGTAAAACCTGGGAAGACTTAAAACAACTGATATAAAGTGAAATGAGCAGAACCAAGAAAAAATGTACACAATGACAGCAACATTTTATGATGATCAACTGTAAATGTCTTAGCTATTCTCAGAAATACAATGATCCAAGATAATTATGAAAGACTTACAGTAAAAAATGCTAAACACCTCCAAAGAAAGAGCTGATGGAACCTGAATGCAAATTGAAGCATACTTTTTTTTTTACTTTATTTTACATGTTTTGCATGACTGCACACATGTAATCCACATCAAACTTTTTGCCTTCTCAAGAAGTTGAGAGGAGAGTGAAATAGAACTCAAATTAAAAAAAATGTTAAAATTTTTAGTTTACATGTAATTGAGAAAAATAAAATAATTATTGATTTGGATTTTATTGAACTACATTATATTAATTTATACTGACTAGAAATTCACTAAGACATGAAGGCATTGCTAGCTATGTTAGTGAAGGATGAAGCCACATTAATGAAATCATGAATCTTTTGAGTATTGCAAAAGAAAGAGCATTGTTCTTGCAGTCAACAGAGGCTTAACCTTTTTGAACTTGAGTATCCTCCTCAGTAAAATGGCAAAAGCAATACCTTGCAATATCCCCCTCACAGACTTATTGGGAAGATTAAATGAAACAATACATAACAAATGTTGTGCAAACTTTGAAATCTTACACAAATATAGCTCTTAATATTACTTTCATTATTTCATATCTGTCTCTGGAGGTCTGGATGTTCCCCAGTCAGGAATGACTGGAAGTTGAGGAATAATTCCGAACAATATAAATAATACCTTTTTGCATTAATGATATGGAGTCAGGCAATCATATTACAGGCAGGGGCTAGCTTAGGTACTTTCTGAGATCTGAGATTCTCTGTTTCTATAACTCAAAGAATTCTCATGTGTATAAAATTAAATAATCTGTCACTTTTTCCTTCAGATCATCTTTCCCCTACCTTCCACGCACATATACTACTATCAAGGTTCAATTCCTTACCCCTCTTTTCCTAGGAATTTTACTACCCCCTTATCTGGTTGTTTTATCTGCTCCCATTTTCTCCCCATTTCTAATCCATTGTATACAATATGGCTGGCAAAATAATTTGCCTAAAACATAGTGTTGGCCATGCCATTTGCCTCTTCCAAAATATTAAATATTTCCCTAATAATTGTAGGATAAAACACAGAATCCTGTGCTTGACATGTAAAGCCCATCATAGTCTGAATCCAGTTTAACTTTTCAGACTAAATAGACATTAATTTTGCTTGTTTGCCCTCTAACAGCCAAACTATCTTTCTTGCTGTTATCTAACCCAGCTTTCCATTTCCCAACACCATGACTTCCCATAGATCATCTTCTATAATGTACTCCCTCCTCACCTCTTAGAATCCTTAGCATCCTTCAAGGCTGAACTCATATGCCATCTCACCACCTCTTATGGGAAACCTTTTCTGATCTCTCTTTTTATGACTCTCTCCTTCCAGTTCTCTTATATATACTTATTTGTATCTTCCCAAGAAAATTGAAGTTCATTAAGAACAGGGATTATTTTTTTTCATTTCTTTGTATTTACAAGACTGTAATAGTGATTTTGGAAGTCTAGTACAATGGATTTGAACTCAGAATTTCTGTGGTCAATCCTTGGCTCTGCTACTTGTTAACTGTGTAACCTTAGGTAACTCATGTAAAATATTTGACTTCAATTTGCCTTTCGGTTAAATGAAAGTGTTGGATCAAATACTTCCAAAGCGTCTTCTGGCTCTGAAAAGATGAAACATAATAAATGCTTCATAAAAACTTGTTGCATGCACACTTTAAATGTGAATTATTATATGATATAGTGGAAGGAGCCCTAACCAGACTTTGTGCTCAAATATCTATGTGACCTTGTGCAAGTCACTTAAATTTTCCAAGCCTTAGTGTCCTCATCTGTTAAAGGGGCTAGTGGTATTTGTATTGTTTTCCTCTTAAATCTGTTTTAAGGATCAAATCACAAAATTTATGTATGCAGAATTCTTTATACATCATAAAAATAAACCATCTAAATATCGTCTGCTGGCACCAGCTTGAAGTCTTAGAGAATCCTTAATTTCCTTCCGAATTCACCTCAAATGTTGCCTCTTACAGGAAGGCAACCCCAACCCAGCTTCTAGTGCTTTACCTCTCCAATTATATTTATTTAGTACATCTTTTGTATATATGTTGTTTTTTTGGTACAGGCTGTCTCCCTCATAGAATATAAGCTCTCAGGAAAAAAAAGATTGTTTCTCTACATCTGCAGTACCCACCACAGTTCCTGGAACTTCATGAGCACTTAATCAATCTTGTTGATTGAGTGACTGAAAACTTTCACCTGTTCTTCCCCACCACCACTCCCACCCCTCCCACCACCACTCCCACCCCTCTGCCTACACATGAATCCATATAACTTCCACTGGTTAGCTCAAAATACTTAGTCATTGTAATTATATACCGGATGATATCTGAGTGGTGCTGGAGAAAAGCCTTGATTGTCCAGGTGCCTCTGTGACCAACTACCTGGTTTTTCTATGATGCAAAAGATAAGCCCTGTCTATAGAAACTGACGGTGGGAAATCCTACTGCACTGTGATTAGAAACAAAATCTGTAGGATTGTCCAAGGAATTGAAAGTGGCCAAAGCCCTTAGAATCAATGCTTTTCATTCTGGATCTCAACCCTTAGGGAAGTTGCTTGGGATCAGGGAATAACAGTTCTCCCCATTTCCAGCTCTCACTTCAGTTAGGATAGCCCTGACTTATTCGTCCATACTCAGATATTACAATATGGAGAGTTACCTGCAAGTCTTTCAGAGCTGCTGAGCCACTTGTGCCACTTCTATCCATTTCTGACATCTATTTAAAAGATTTATTGGGTCGGATGATGAAATATTTGTGTATGCTTCTCACCAGCTGAGGTCCCAAGAGTATGCTAGAGGAAGAGAAGAGGGAGGGGGAATCTAGGAGTAAAGAGGGCAGCACTGAACCCATGTGCAGCAATCACACTGGAGATTCTATCAGTAGGCTGGGAAAGGGGTAAAATTAGAAATTATTTGAAATGAGACCAAGCCATTGTGGGATGGAAGAAGCAGAAAAAGAAAAAAAGGTCCAAGGTAAAAGAAAGAAAGTGTTGTGTCTGACTGAGCCTAAATCCTCAGAGAGTGTGATATGTTATACCCTTAGGAAAAGCTGTATATTAGCAAATATTGACTGTCTAGCCTCTGGTGCCATCAGCCCATTATTGTATCTCTAATGAGGGAAATACTCAAAGTGCCAAGGAATCTTCTAAGTTGGCTCTGGTATTCAAGGGACTGTAAATTTCCTGTCCCTGCTCCCCTTCATGCTTATTGGGAGTCTTTGGCCTAGGGGAAAAAGACCTAGGGAAATCAGATCACTGCCTTCTAATGTTTGAAAGTGTAGTTTACAGAAGACAAATTTTACTTTTCTGCTTATCCCCAGAGGGAACAAATAGGCTTGAGCTATGGTTGAAGTTGCAGAGAGGCAGAATTTCATTCAACATAAAGAAAAACCTTCCTTCCTTCCTTCCTTCCTTCCTTCCTTCCTTCCTTCCTTCCTTCCTTCCTTCCTTCCTTCCTTCCTTCCTGTTCTTATTCTTCTTCCTCTTCTTCTTGTTCTTGTTATTCTTGTTCCTGTTCTTCTTCCTGTTCTTCTTGTTCTTGTTCTTGTTCTCCTCTCTCTCACTCTCTCTCTTTCTTTCTCTCCCTTTCTGTCTTCCTTTCCTCTTTCTTTTTCTGTCTTTCTTCCTTTCTTTCCTCCTCCACCTCCTCCTTTTCTTCTTCTTCATCATCATCATCATCATCATCTTCTTCTTCTTCTTCTTCTATTTCTGCTACTGCTTCTACTTCTTCTTCTTGTTCTCCTTCTTCTAAAACAGTTGTTAGAATGGAACAATGGGGAATTGGGTGGAAATAACCTTTCCAATTTAGATTTCATAATCGAGAAAGAAAAGGCAATGCTGGTCTGATATGCAACCTAGAATTTGAGACAGCAGAATTCAAAAGATTTCAAGATAGGATAGGTTGTCCCCCCAGGAGGAATGAAATTCTCTTAGGAAAGATCTGAAGACAGGAAGAGCCACCAAATTTGTTTAAAGAAACTAATATGGATACACAAGGAACTTTATCAACCAATTCAGATTAAAAAAGAGAGGGAATGATAGATATACATATGTACATAAAATGGAAACAAGGTCAAGCAAGAGGGGATAATTACCAAAATATGGTCAGTGTCATAATAGCGTCAGGAGTACCAATGCTCAAAATGGGCATTAACTGGAGAAGAAGGCTAAGAATGACAAAGTGCTTTCTTTGAATGATCTTAATGAAAAGACAAATATCAAAAATAGCTCAAAACATTGGATGTGACAATGATTTCTGAAAATGGCTGCTCGTTTCTTGCAATTCCTAGGTTCTCAGCTGAAAAAAACTTTAGATTAGAAAAATCAAAATAATGGGTTAATAGAGTGTTGATACTCAGATGAATCAAACGATGCTCAAATTAACTCTTTCTTGTTGATGTCCCCTCCACTGATGAAGATTGCAACCCATCGATGCCTACCTATCCTATGGACCCCTTTGTCTGTGTCTCCCATAAATTTTGCCTCAGAATGTCCACCCAAATAGCTAGGAGGATTGTCTCCTCTTCTGACATACTGAAGATTTCAGTACAGTAAACATTCATTATACCTTGTTCTTCCCACATAACAAACCAATCTTTTTTGATAATACATATTTCATTATCATCATTTATTATAGTTATTTTCAAGTCCTTGCTTCTTATGTGTTACATCATGTACACCCTTATCATGCACCTCTCCATTATATTTTGTGTGATTATAGTTCCGACACTAGAGTTTTCATGATGCCAAGTTATTAAAAATAACACTCATTGGAATGTTATTCTTAAAAGACAAGCCTTTTCTTAATTCTAGGGAAAAAAAAACTATAGGGCCATCAAATAAGCTTTGCCAATTTACTGAAATTTTTGCCCAAGTTAAGTAGGGAAAAAGGAAGAGAGAATGCTGATGCATTCAACTCACCAAGATTTAAAGTTTAAAAAAATTTCTAAGTAATTGGAGTTATCTTAGAGTAAATGGTATGCTTTGGAAAATAGTGGGATCCCTTTCAGTGACGAGATTTAAATAAATATTGGATAACTACTTACTGACTGTAGTACTGATGTTGTTTAGGGTTAGAAAAGAAGTACTTTAATGTTCCTTCAAAATTTAAAATAGTATTATGCTGTGATTCTTCTAAACTAGTTTTCTTCACTTGGTATTTTTATTCGCCACACTTCTGAGGAGCTGTCTGTGAGTATAATCCCTTCTGACAATCCATTCCATCTACATACCATTCTTCAACCTTATATCTAAAATCTCCCTAGCATTTTATGATGAGAAAAGTATTAGATATTGATTCAGGAGATCTGGGTATATGTTTTGACTCTGACAATGATTCATGTCATCCTAGATATATGTCCTAAATACTCAAGTTTATTTATCTGGAGGTATTAATACTTTACTTGTATTGCTTACATCATAGGGTAATTGGGATGAAAGTCTTTCAGGAACCTTAATGCCTTACATCAATATTTGTTGGTATCCTAGGAGCCAACATGCCCAGTCTTTTGCACTCCTTCCTGGAGTGCCCTCCTCCATATTTATGCAGATCTAACCCATTTTCATCCTTCAAAGAAAAGATAAATTCTCAGTTTTCAAGGGAACATTTCCTGTGTGACAAAGTTGGGATTTGTATCAAGATCCTCTGACTTCAAATCAAGCATTATTTTCACTGTATCATGAAGCCTCTGAAGTCAATCAACCAGTAAATAGAAGCACTGTGATTTTAACCCAACACATAAGCATCTTGACTTCTATTCCAGGCCTAATTTCATCACACCAATCTTCTTCCCAGGACCTTCTTCATGGACCTTTTCTTCTTCACCTGCCCTAGTTTTCCTAACAACTCTCTGTTATGATATCATACTGGTCAAATGTAAAAGGAAATTCATTCCCCAATAGATATTAACAAACAGTTCTCAAAAGAAAAGTTGAAAAATTTTCACGATCATCTAAAAGATTGCTTCAGTCATAAATAACAAACATCATGAAAATTGAAACCATTCAGATTTCACTACACCTATTCCAATTTGTAACAATGATACATGGAAGGTTGAAAGATATGCTCACTAATGTAGTATTGGGAGAGTTTTCAGCTGATCCAATCTTTTTGGATAACAATTTGAAATTATGATAAGCATGACTAAAATGTTCATATCCTTTGACCCAGAATTCCTATTGCTAGGCATAGAATTCAGTACCGAAATGCAAAAATAATCATAGTTGCACTTATCTAGGTAGCAGAAACCTGGAAACAAAGTAGATGAAATGTCTAAACAAACTACTGTTCATGAAGATAATGGAAAATAATTGTAAGAATGGCATGTGAAGAATTCAGGGAATACAGGGGTATTTTCCATACCTCTCATATTAAATAATAACATCCATAAATTCTGACTTAATCTACATAAATTCTCTTCTTGCCTGGCATTAATATTTTAGGAAAACAAGAAGTAATAATCTATATGCAAATATGTTCTCAACATCAGCCTCCCCAACCATTTCTAGTCTCCTTCTTTCCCTCTCATCCTCTGGGAATTCTAGCTGGCCTGCCTGCCCTCCTGGGGCACTGGAGAGGTAGAAAGTACAGTGGAATATCTAGGAGAGATAAATCCTCCAAGTTGTAGGGAATTGTGCAGAACCTTGCCATCTCCTTTGAGTTCAGTGGTGGGTTCCAGTTGTGACTAGAAGTCTGAGTATTGCACAACCTGGGTGAGTGAGGGGCATGGAAACTGAAGCCCTTGGGAAATGGTAGAGAAGTTGGAAAGTGATTGGAAAAGAAATAATTTGGATATTTTATAACATCTAAAGATAAATGTAGTTGAACATAGGATCTAGAGCTGTAAGAAACCTTGGAGATTGTCTAGTAAACTCTTTTATTTTAGAGATAAGTGATCGAGGTTTTCAGAGAGATAAGAACTTGCTCAACACAAGGTCTCAGAAGTTATAAGCAGGTGAGCCATGATTTGAAATCAGACCATCTCACGTGAAAGTGAAATTGTTTTTACATTACTCTATCCTCCTTGTATTCCTCCTCCTCCTGCTCATCTTCCTCTACTTCCATCTACTCCAGATCCTTCAAGGCCCAACTCCAGTTCTACTACCTCCATGAAGAAAGCCTACTAAGACTACACTTGTCTTAACTTCTTTCACTCTCCTCTTAACTACAAAAGTCAGTATTTAAATTCAATTATGTATGTACCTCTTTCACATGCATATATCTCAGTTCCCAACTAAAATGGAAGCATCTTTACTTTTTTATATCTCAGAGAGGGCTTTATACAGTACACATCAAAACAGATGCTAAATAAATACATCCCAATGAATTGGTTTGTTCTTTCCTCTTTCCCTTCTACTTAGGACTTTTTAATGTTCTTCTGTAAAATTTGTGTGTCTTCATAATTGAGCTCTCCATATCTTTTATTTCTATAGCCCTATTCTTTATGTTTTTATTTTCTTTTCCCTTGTTTGATGAGAATGAGTAAATTCATAAAAATAATAGCTAGAAATACAGTGTTTTAAGATTTTTGAAGGGCTTCACCATGTATTATTTCACTTGAACCTCACAAAAGTAACTCTGAGAGGAAGGTACTATTATTTCTCCATTTTATAGGTCAACAAACTGAGGCAGAAAAGTATTAAATGACTTGCAAGTGTCTAAGGCTGAATTTGAACTCAGATCTTCCTGACTTTATGTTCATTGCTCTATTTACTATACCACCTAACTGCCTGCTAATATCTCGAATGTTCATGTGACTCTAAATCCATCAGGCAGTACAAGACAGTAAAAAGAATATTACATTTGAAATCAGAAAAAATGGGTTTGAAATCCAACATTGCCACTTATGACCTAGGGTAAGTCACTTAATTTCTCTGTGTATCAGTTCTTCTATAGTTGAACTAGATGGCCTCCAAGTTCCCTTTTTGTTCTAAGTCTATAAATCTGTGAATTATTTTAATCACCTAATACTGTAGAAGAAAAACATTGGATCTGGAAACAGGGGATCTGAATTTTAGTACTGGTTCTGCCCCTCACTAGCTGTGAGATTTTGGGCAATCATCCATTTGAAACCCTTTAATATTAATTATAATTAATGAGTTATAAATTATTATTTGTTGATACTATATTATTAGGTTAATATTGCTTGACTAAGACTATTTCAGAGGGCTGATAGGAGGTTAAACTGAGAAAAATATCCTCTGGAATGAAAAAGAGAACTAAATATATTTTAGAAATTGTTAATGTTAGGGTTGGAGAAATGTTCCAGGTGATGGAGGAGGAAGAAGTGGCACAACGTCTACAAAAGATATGTGATCCCTGATTTCATGGAGGTTATGGTATAGTAGGTGGATTTAAAATGTGCACAGATAATTGTATCACGATACAGTGGGATGAGTGTATTAGAGATGTGGTGGCATTTCAGATGAGCACCATGGACACAGAAAAAGACACAAAGGAAAAGAGAGAGGGAAATTCACTTAGCATGTTTAATGGATATCAAGTCTCCCCATTTCATAAAGTGGAGAAGGCACAGAAGATACATGCATGAGGTAAGGCTAGAATGTGGCATTGTATTTGACTGCAGAAGATGTTTAATTCCACATAAATGAGTTAGAACTTTTTTCAGAATTCAATATTTACTTCTCAAGGCTCTGAGGCTTAACAATTACAACCTGGAAGTTTTTTTAATGGTTTTCATTCATGTGGTCAACTCAAATATCCAATTTGTGGTGAGAAACATCTTGGCATAATAGAGGACTAGCTTCAGGATCAGATGAACATGTGTTCAAGTCCCGAAATAGATCCATACTAACTTTGTAAATATAAACAACATATTTGACTTCTCATTGCTAGAGGCAACATTTGAAGTTATGATACAATTGCCAAACAGTGTTGTTGAAAGGAGTTTTCACAGCTAGAATCCATTAGACTAGGTGAAATCATAGGCCTAAGCCAGAAAGTAGCCAACAAAGAATCTGAATGACACTATTATAGATTTGTACACAGATTTGGGTAGAAAAACTGGTGTGATTATTGTATAAAGAAGAATGGAAGCAGGAAAGAAGAGGAAAACAAATAGATCTGTCAGGAAACTATTAGCTCAGGCAGGTTACAATAAAGAACTATATCATGTTGGAGCAAATGGCATTAAAACGAAGAGGATAGGTATGAGAAATGTTGAAGGGTTTAACTGGTTCATTGTTAAAGATGAAGGGGACGAAAGATTCAAAGCTTCTCCTAAGGTTCTGAATGAGACATTGGGAGAATAGTAGTGCCCCTGGAAGAAAGTATTTTTTTTGTTTTTAATATTGTTGTTTTGTTATTATTCAAGAGAAGCAGGTTATACTAAGACGAAAAGATAATGAACTCAATTTTGGAAATGTTAAGTTTTTCCTGCAAGTAGACCATCGTGATAAAAACTATCTGTTGAGTATTTTGAGATGGGAATGCTGAGATCAAAGATCAGAGACTGGTGTTTACAGATCTGATGTCACGAGAAGAAAGACTGTACCTGAAATTGTGTAGCTTAATCAAATTACCAAGGAAGGGAAGGCGGAATAGCAAGGCAGGTCTTGGAGGACCACCCACATCCAGTGGTCAGGAAGAGGATCAGGAACTAAGAGGAAAAAAGGAAAAGGCAGAGAATCAGGAGACTTTGTTATCTCTGAAACCTAGAGAGGAGACATCATCTAATAGCAGGAGGTGGCCAGCAGTCTCCAATGTTAGATTGGATTGAAGGGGTATGGAATTTTTTCTTAAAAAAGGGCACTAGATACAGTAATTAGGAGATTTTTTGAGAAATCTCCTTCCTGATTATGTGATAAAATGGTTAGAATGCTGGAATTGGTAGGGCAGAGCCAAGATGGCATCTGGGAAGCAGTGACTGGCGTGAGCTCCCTACCAACTCCCTCCAAAAACCTATAAAAAATGGCTCTGAACCAATTCTAGAGCTGCAGAACCCACAAAGTGGCAGAGGGAAGCAGGGCTGCAGCCCAGGACAGCCTGGATGGTCTCTGGGTAAAATCTCTCCCACACGGAGCTCCCAGCCCCCAGCTGAGGGGAGCGGAGTTGAGCCCAGCACGCACGGTGCGAACAGACCAGACGCGGACCTACCAGACCAGGAGACAAGCGGAGAGTGCCCTGGCATCCTGAATTACTGAGCTGTGGCATGTACCAGACCTCACAACCCACGAAAAGCAAAGACAACAGAAAAGGTTAGTGGGAAAAGCTGTGTGACTGAGTTTGCGGTTCGGCCACTGCCCCAGGGGCAGCGGAGGTGGGGCAGCTTTAGAACTAGGGCTGCAGTTGCTTCTGGCCCCAGGCCCAGCTGGTGGGAGGAATTAAGTGGCTGATCAGAGCAGGAGTGAAGAGCCTGCTGAAGATTTAAGCCCAGTCCAGGTAGAGCGTTCTTGGGGAAGGAGGAGTGCTGGGAGGCAGCGCATCCGCGCAAGAGTGGAACATAGAACTCTTTAGTCTATAAGCAGCCACACCCCGTTGAAAAATTCA
>CM053622.1:746356227-746377196 GCA_028646595.1 Phalanger gymnotis
AGGCTTTTGTTTCTTTTGAGTGGAAGTACTTTCAGCTGTTAAGTGCTAAGCCCCAGGCCCAAAGCCCTATCAGGTGTGAAACCTGTGTGGGTGTTGATTAATGACTTAAGAGGGGCCAACTTGGGAACCAATGGTCTCTGGTCGGTGAGGCAGGGCTTGAGAACACCAGAGGCTTGGCTACGAGGAAAGGCGAACCAAGAGACAGTTGCAGCGGAAGCAGAAGCTGCTGCGGAAGCCAGAAGCTGGGGAAGCAGGAAGCTGTGGAAGCAGGGCTTACCCGTGTGTAGACTCAGGAGTGGGAGCAGAAACTTGAGGCCAGTAAAAATGATTTGGCTAAATACTATCTTGTTTTTCTGTGGCCTCCAGGTTACTCTTGTGAGGTGGGCTTTCTGGGCCTGGAGTCTTTTTGTCAAGATGTCGGAATGGGGAGGCTGGTTCACGGATCAGCTGCGGTGGGGCCTAAATAAATTTCTTGTTGTTTTCTCCTTATAGAACCTCTCATACCTTGCGATTTCGAACCATTCAAATATATATATGATTATATATGAGATTATAAATTCGGCCTCCCTACTACACCTAGTATGGGACCTGGACTGAGAGAATTCTCACTTTAGCAGAATATTTTATATATACGTGTGTGTGTGTGTGTGTGTATAGTTATGGAAATGTATGTGTGTATGTATATGCAAGTGCATGTACATTTATATGTGTATATATGTATCTGTGTGTATGTATGTATGTGTACATATGTATATATGTAGGTATGTATATACATGTATATATATATGTAGTCTATCTCTATATCTATCTCTGTATCTATCTCTGTATCTCTGTATCTCTGTATCTATCTATCTATCTTCATATTCCCTATATTTTCCAGGGTATTTTTCTCCCCTCCCTTCTGATATAATAATCACTATGAATATATTCTAAAAATTTTCCCATGAATCGCAGTCAATATCGTTGGCATATAATTTTCAAATTCCACAGTCTGTCTCCTTCCCCTTCCTCTTCTGAAGATCAGGACATATGTCTTCCTCATTGTTGTGGCCCTTTTCCTGCTACCATGATCTTTTTTTTTTGTAGATGCTCTGAAACTTTTTATTTTATTTTTTAAAAAAGGCAACAATAATTTATATCATTAAACAAACCAGAACCTTCTTCCCAAGCCCCAAAGCTGAGCCCAAGTACTGGCCAGGGAAGATGGTCCATGGCTCCACACTGCTCCCCTGGGCCTGGCTCTGTGGGATGCTACAGACCCCGAGACCCTGTCCTTCAGCAAGGCTGCCCCCAAGCCTCTGCCTGAGGAGCAAATTCCAGTCATCTCTTTGGGAAAGTGATAAAAGGGGCCAGGGAGGCACCTCTTCTCCATTCTCCCTTCTGGTCTTGTCTTCTCTCAAGCCTGAGAGCAACTCTGCTGTTTCCACTATGTACAGATCCATCTGGGCCCCAGAACCTAACACCCCAGCAGCATCACTGCTTGCACAAGGGGCTGGGAGTCTCTTTCTTTTATTAGCAAAAGGTAAATGGACACAACAAAAACCTTAAAAATATAGAAATAATCTAATGAACGTGGCCACCTCAAAATCATACAAGCACGAGTGGAAAAACCCCTTCAAATTCCAATTTGGTTGTGACTTCCCCAGGCTCCCTGTCACTCCCCCTATGCTGATCCTATACTAGGTTTGTTTTTGAATTTTTTTAAAAAATATATAATTTTTTAAATATTCCATAAAAATACTATTGTTCCTAGTCAAACATAGATATTGCAATATGAAGAATAACTGCTTTTTCCCTCGCTCTATAAAATGTGAAAAGGTTATCACACTGGTTAATATAGAAAAATGCCAGAATCTCTAAGTATCACAAAAGCTGGTACCAAATGAGCAAGGTGGTAACTTTACTGAATGCCAGGTGTTAGGATGGGGCTTAGGAAAACATTCTTCCTGTTCAGGTCTTCAGCTAAATTTCTCTTTCAGTCTCTCCCACCTCTCCAACTCCCTTCAAGTTTAACCTGTTCAGATCAGCAATGATAGAATCAGGGCTCTCCATGAATTCTTAAGAAGCACGAAAGCCAAACCACTGTTTAGAAAAAAAAAGAACTTGATGTTGCTCTGATTTTGCAGACCTAAACATTCCTCCCTCTACTCAGCTACCCTCTAGGGATCATCTGGGTCTCCAAACACCAAACAACCCAGAAGAGAGGTGAAAGTCCTCACTTAGACCAAACCTTTGAACTGGTAAAAGTTGTATCAATCTTTTCGCACCCATGAGACAGCACTAAGGATTGGCCCCTGGGGTTGGGCTGCTCTCCTTGTGCAAGGAATAAAGATTCCACCTTATTAAAAAAGGTGCAATTGAAATAAGGGTGACCAGAAGGCGTAACTAGGGAATGCTGAAGAATGAGCAAGCCTCTTGTCCCTCCATGTGGAAAAGGTGACTTTTGACCATGGATTTGGGTTTGGGCCCAGGCAAGGTTGTCTTCAGTTCTCAGAGAGGGACAGCACCAGGGCGGCCAGAAACGCAGCTTCTTCAACAACATTGTAGTCCACGAGGGTGTCCTAGGAGAATTTGTGTCGATGGAGGAGGTGCTGCAGGAAGTTGGTGCTCTTGTAACTGCGGTCACCCCATTCATAGCTGAACAGATGGGGCAGACCACTCAGTTGGGGTCATTGCAGTGATTCTCCATGCAGTGCTTTACCAGCTACTGCTGGTCAAGATTGCAGGCTCCACAGTACAGACACACAAAGGTGGATCTGTTTGGGATATTGCTGTGAATGGGCTGGGGTGTTGGCACAACTGGGACAAACTTGGGACAGTTGGTCATCTGCTCTTGGACCTTTATGCAGGAAGAAATGTGTGATCTCATCTTTGCAAGAGTCACCTTCTTGCTGTAGCCCTGGCATGGAGCCTTGTAGGATGACAGATGCTTTTCCACATTGAAGTCTCTGTCCACTTTCTTTGGGTCAAAGGGCATTTGGCAGAGTGGGCAGAGAGGAGATGGCATGTGGAGACATGGCTGCAAACACTCCCCACAGAACGTGTGTCCACAGCTGCCGATGGCCACGGTCTGGTGGTAGACCTCCAGGCAGATGGGGCAGCTGTACTGGGCCTCCAGGCCGCTCTCGCCTCCAGCGCCAGGCTGGCTGGGGGCTGCAGGGTGCTCGCGGGGACTCCGGCCGGGGGAGGGGGTGCTGCCGCTGCTGCGCGGAGGCCACCAGGCTGTGGAACGTTGCCGTGGCAGGGCCCGGCCCACCCCGCCCCTGCCTGCCGGCTCTGGCATTCTGGCTCCGATTGCTCCCAGTCCACCCCTTGGGCTCCCGTGATCTTTCTAATATCATTAGCATCAAAACAAACTCATTTGCTAGCTTATTCAGTACCCCAGTATGGAGTTCAATTGTTCCAGGCAAGTCAAGCAGGACAGGAAAAGCAGCCAGGTATCCTCATAGCGTGACTTTACTTACAATGGTTATGGATTTCCTATTGGCTATCTTTACCTTTTATTCCCTTGAAGATAGCTGATACATGATCATGGAAGCTTCTGATTAGTTTGAACAAGAGAGAGAGAAGGTTTAAGTAACAATTCAGCAGCAGTTTATGATCTCCATGTCAAAGAAAGGAAGTTCTCAGATAAATAAATCAATGGACATGGTAGAGTCCCTTAGAGATTCAAATGTCTCTAGGCCGCAGCTCTGGCTACCAGACTTTGTGTCACCACAGACAATGAAGATCCTCCTGGTCTTTGAAGTTTTTGAGGCAGGTGAAGGGGATTTTTAGAATCAAATAATCTGAAAGGTTTGACATTTCCTCCTTTCGATCAAAGGTGAGCTGATGCAATGCCTGCAGATCAAGAAAGGTAATGACTCTCCTTCAGGGAATGGGAAAGGAAGTTCAAAGAAATTTCTTCCTCTACTGACTAAGGAGATGAACTAATCTCTGTGTCTAGAGTGGGCCCCTCAGACAGAGGGAAAAGTATTATTTTGTTAACTAAGGCAGTGGAACATTTGTGGGCCAAAGTTAGCCCTAGTCGGACCCTTAGTAACAGGAGAAAATAATAATGCACTTGTCCCTTTGATATTCAAAAGTCTCTTCCCATACAGCTGTCTGGCAGGGGGCATCATCCAATGAAATCCTCTGATCCTTGACATTTGCTCCAGCTACCTTTCCAGCACAGCATCTTCAGCATTTTCTTTTTCTTTTATTCTTGTAGGAATCAGCTTTCCTTCCATTCTCCTGCCAAAGTTACCTTAGAACAATTTTAAGTTACCATTTCTAATTCTAATACCCTGATTATTTTTACAAATTCAAAATTGGAGCCTTGACCAATTGTAATGTTTAAGAAATTCACATCAGAACCCAGTTTCTTAAAGTTTACATTAACCCATTATTAATTTTCCCACCATGAGGATAAGATTTCACTAAGAAATTAACAACAGGCTCCATTACATGCATAAATACATTAAACTAATTTTCAGCACAGTGCATATATCTTAACCTTTTAGTCATGCCACATTTCTTTGATGGCATTTACAAAATGAACCACAATCCGTTCTTCCTTTAACATTATTAATTGTAACAAAGCTTTACACAGGCATGATATTAACAAAATGGTATTCTTACAAGCTCTTGGCCTAATTGTCTTCATACCATCACCAAGAATTAAAGGACCCTAACTTATACAGGAACACTAGTTCTAGTCCTATGGTAACCTAAGATGTTCCATAATCAATTATTTTAATAGATTTGTTACTGTACTTAGAAAACCTTCTGATTATAGAAATTTGCCACTAAGAGATTAAGGACCTAGAATAAGGGGACCGGACCATATTTTCCCCAGTTTCCTGTCGGAAGTTGTGTCAAATTGCAAGCTGCATTGAGCCAGGTTTAAAGGCTACCAGGTTTCAGTCAAGGAAGTCAAGAGAGAGTCCTACCTCAGCACATGCTGAACAGTCGCCCTTTCAAATTTACCCTGAAATCATACCTGCAGTTCATGCCTGCCCTGCCCCGCACCCACCCACAGGGCTGCTAGCATCTTGGGTCAGGCTTCCTTCATAGTCACACCTGGAGTTAGATTCAGAAAAAGAGTCAGTTAACTGTCCCATTAAGTCTTTGAATATCAAGTTCCAATAATCAGTTTAAGATATGACTAGAATCTCACATTGTTTAAGGAACATCCTTAAGGCTAGTTTTAAGTAGCTTGCATGTATTTCAAAAATTAGACCATATAAATATGGTAGGTAAAATGTTTCTGATTTAATTCCAGCAATTAATTGTACAATTCGTATTAATACCCAATTGTTCTTATATCACTTTGAAATACTAAAAGATGTTACTGCACATAGATACAAAGTAACTTTAAATCCCAGCTTTAGTCTATGGGACAACGATTCAACCTTACATTTGTATCTTTATTTCACAGATTTCTTTTTTTCCTTTGTCCAAATTATTCCCATTAATATTTAGAAACAATATTATCTTTCATATGACTATACAAGAGTACCAATTTACCCAATCATTTGATTATTCCCAGATAATTTTTACTTAATATAACTTAGTACAATCATTTAAATTTGGTTTTCCATTTTTGAAACTTCAGAGAATTTCAGTTTATATATATATCATCTGCTCTTTCTATCCCTACCTGAATCTTGTACCTGATATAAGAATCTTTCAAAATGTGAAGGTCCAACCATAAAATGAGCTCATCTACCTTTTAAAATTATCAGACAAATACCTTAATAAAGGAGAAATAATCTTGCTTTTACTATTGTCTTATACAATTTTTGTGCAAAAATCCAAATTTAAGATCTATTTAATAAATTTTGGAAGTCGGTCATATACATCTGTATATAATTCTTAGAGGAGTCAATCTGATCCTATTGCTTTTCTCAAAATTTGCTATCCTTTTTTTTTGTTAGCCATCTATCACATTATATCTTTGTTATTATTTTATCCTCCTTTTGGAGGATGTTATCTCTATATTTATTATTTTCATTTTTATTTGGCCATGAACACAGGTTTAAATGTAAGCGATTCATTCTGGCATCGCATTATAGTGACTCAGAGATATTCCAATATCGTAATAGATTTAGCATTGTGCTTACAAAACTTCTTCATAATATAAATTTGCTATGAAGGAAAAGAGGGACAATGTCATATATCCTAACAGAAGGAGAGAAATTCCTTAGCTCTTTTTGATTCCAGGCATGAGTCATATCTGATAATGAATCATATAGTCCCTAGATGCCGAAAGCAAGGCTTAGGAGTAATAGGTGAAGAATTTTCCTTTTCCGAAAGGAAAGTCAGGAAGTCAGGAAGAACCTACCTCAGTTACGTCCAAGGTCATCTTCAAAACTTTTCCAAGATACAGACATCCACCTTTAAAGTTCTCACCCTGCAGTACATGCCATTCTACTATTGGCTTTTTTTAAATTTATTTTTGACATGTTTGGTTTTCAGCATTGATTTTCACAGGCGTTTGAATTACAAATTTTCTCCCCATTCCCCCCCCCCCACTCCAAGATGGCGTACATTCTGGTTGCCCTGTTCCCCAGTCTGCCCTCCCCTCCGTCGCCCCATTCCCCTCCCATTACTATTGGCTTTATGACACCCATCCCTGTAATCAGAACTTAAAACAATAGTAAATCATCATCTCATAAGGTCTTAAATGGCAAATAAATATCCTTCAGTCAGGACTGTCCCAAATTTCATTGAGCATTAATTCAAATGAAGTTTCACAACTTTTCTGTCTTCTAAAATACCACCTCAGATTCTCTGAACCTAACATCTATGTAGGGGACAGGAAGGGCTTGGATAATACCCATTTATCCCAAAACCTGCTTATCTGCCTTAAACAAAAAAGGTTCCTGGCTTTGATCTCACTACTGAATAGATACATATCTTTGTTTCTCAACCTTTTTTTTTTATTCTTTCCCAGTTACACTCATTCTGGAGGAGGAAAGAGACACTTCAGGAATTGAATCTTTTACATATGATAAGTTCAAACACTAATTTTAACTCTTCCTTAGGGAATGATTACAAATTCAGAGTAGGCCTTCTAAAAGTTGCACAAGAGATTTTTTTCAAAACATCCCTTCTAAAAGTATTTCCCCTTCTCTAAAAACAGTTTAAAATTTATCCTGATGTTAAGAGGAATACTCACTAGACTTTTCTGAATGAAATTATTTGGAAAGTTTTAAAATGATATGTGTCTCTCTCCTCTTCCTTAAAGCAAAAACCTTTCCTTAGTTAAAAAGGTGTTGTAATGGAGAGGACACTTAGTTTCTATAAATTACATACCCAATTAAATTAGCCTTATCACAATAACAAACTTTGCCAGGACTTTAAAAACTTACTTCATAGGAATTCTTCTATACAGAAAACTTTACACAAGATTGATAAGAACTCATGACTAGATGATTCCAAAAATCCTTGCTTCAGTTAATTACCTCAATTTCTTAACTAATCTAACAACATCTAGATTATAAGAGGAATTATTTTCCTAACAACATAGGTAATGCAAAGTTAATCAAATTGCACAATACAAGAAAATTTAGAAATATAAGCACACCACAAACAATTATCGTGTATTGAAAACTTGAAACAGAACTAATTAATTACCAATCAGGTGACCATAACTTAGTTGGATGAGCAAATCAAATATGGATTCATACTCACTAGTGGTAACATTTTAGTTTCTAAGGCCCAATACTCTTAGCATTGTAAAAGAAAAATTATTATTTGTAAAATCACATTTTTAACAGTTTACAATGTATCATGAATTGGCAGAAATTTCAAGAGGACCAAACAAGGCCTTTGTGTAAATAATTGATTTATAGCAAAAACAATTTTAACTGAACTTCCATTTAAATAAAGACAAAACTTGAAAGTTATAATTTCTTAAGTTATCAGCTTCTTAACCCATTCATCATTTTCCTCAGACAATAAAATTGTAATAACATTTAAACTATAGTAATGTAATAATTCCCTAAACATTATTATTTATGTAAAATTTAAACTACCCATTTTCAGTCTAGGTAAATGCAATTCTAAATAATCATTCATTTCCTAAACTATAACTTTAAATTACCACATATATTCTCATAATAGACGAGATTTCACAGTAAGCCTCAGTTGACATCAATTGCATTTCCAGATTATCACATATGGAAAATTTCCAACGTATTACTTTTGGTATTTAAAAACCACTTCAAAAGTTAACAGTTACATTAAATTGGAGAGAGAGAATAATAATGTTATGCCTAACATATAACAGATGTTGTGTTAAGCATTTTACAATCATTATATCATTTTGATCCCATAATAACCACCATTATTATTTTCCCTTTACAAATCAGGAAATGGGTCAAAATAAAATACAGTTTTGTAACTGAGACAGAGAAGTATGAAGTTTACCTGAAGCAGAGGCTGGTATCCCAATGGTGACAATTCTTGGAGGCAGAGCCCAGGACATGCTAACCACAGTCCAAATCCATCTACCTCACCCTTCCCCTACAACTGCAGAATTTACTTAGCCTAGGGCAGTTTGCAGCTGCTGGGGACAGAGTGGGTGAAATGTATAGGACCTGGGTGACATTTTCAAGCTTTGCCAAAAAGGATAGGCTGCAAGGTGCCCAGGGGCACAGGACTGTCAGAGCTATTGCCAGTCTGTGAATTGCTGAATCTCCCCTCCTTTTGCCAAGTGGGGAAGAGTGATTTAAATTTTCCTGCATTCTCTTCTCTTAATCTGAACAAGGATGAGAGATTAACAAGAATCCTTGTGGCTGTTTAAAATTCCCACCCTGAGACATCCTCTTAACTCTGGGGAGGAAGTGGGGAATGATAAGTGATCAGGATTAGAATGGGGTGCATGAGTGAGAGTTCCTGGAGTGATCTATAGTCTCAGGAGTTCTCTCTCCCAAAATTTCTACTAATCAGTTTCCATACTTTTTAATGATTAAATCCTAGAATCGGCTAAAACATTTTAGCTTTATTTCTTTGTAAACCCAGGTTGGCCAGACCAGAAATTACAAGGAAAAGAGTCTTTGTTTCCCTAGCTGCAGTCTTAGAAATCTCTGGCTGCCTGCATTTCAGATTTTACAAGATAATAGACTCATTTCACAGCACACACATTCACACACATACTGATAGACAAATTGACAATTTAGCAGAACAAATACAGACTGAGTTCAGAATTTTACAACAGAGAGAGGGAATTAGAAGCTTTCATGAATTGGCTATTAGCACTTAACAGCAGTGATACAGAGTTATCCTCCTTAGGCAAGTAAGGGAAAGGCCAGGAGTAAGGATAAAGTGCAGTCATCATCCCCTGAATCAGAGCCTTTAAGGGAAAGGAAGCAGGAATAGGGCAAAAGGCAAAAACAGAGCCCTTAAGGGAAGGGGGAAAGAAGAGGAGGAGGAGGAGGGAGAGGAGGCAAAGGTAGCAGAACAGAATTATCTCCCCCTTCAGGATAGAGTAGGTACTGGGAGGCAGAGGGGGAGGGGGTAATGGCAAAGTGCAGTTTTTCTCCCCCGCATCAGGGCCTCCAAGGGAAGGAAGGGAGGGAGTGGGTGAGGAATAGGGTAGAGGGAGTGGAGGAGGAGGAATAATGGCTGAACTTCTAATTTTAGTTTTTGATTGATCCATAGCTATTTCCAGGGAATACATGTGGGTTAGACCACAGATCTGCGTTTTGCCACAGATTTGATCCCTGCCCCCAGCGCTAGCTTAAAAGGGAATTTTGGACTTCAAAGAAACCCGTGGGATTCATTTTTGGGGACAGAGAAAAAGGAGAACTTACCCTGACCTTGTGAAGGCCAAAATTCCAGGAAAAAAAATGAATCCTTTGGTGCCTGAAGAGTAGGCAAGATTGGGATGGGGTTCTCCTATTTTGTCAGTTCCAATCCAATGTCCACAGCACCGTAATTCTTAACCTATAAGTTTGGTTAAAGGAGGCAAACGGTCTAGGTGATAAATAAATTAGTATAGTTTTATTGTCTTGAAGCTACCTGATACACAATCATAGAATCAGAAGTAAGCTTCTGATTAACTTGAACAAGAGAGAGAGAAGGTTTAAGTAACAATTCAGCAGCAGTTTATGATCTCCATATCAAAGAAAGGAAGTTCTTAGGTGAAAAAAATCAATTCACAAGGTAGAGACACTTAGAGATGCAAATATCTCTAGCCCACAGCTCTGGCTGCCAGACTTTGTGTCACCACAGACAATAAAGATACTCCTGGTCTTTGAAGTTACTGAGGTAAGAAAAGGGGATTTTTAGAATCAAATAATCTGAAAGGTTTGACAGCACATAAACCAGAAGGAAATTGGGGATTGAGAAATTCTGCCTATTCGTTTTTCTTTAGTTACTATCATTCCATTCAACCTAAGCAGCAGTCATATTGATGGGGTAATGGGACGTGGACCCCTGAAAGGAAAAGACCATGTCTTCGAAAGCAGCCCAATCCCAGAACTTTCCAACACAACCCAGTCTTTGGTGTTTCACCTGAGGCATCTGGCCCAGCCCCAACCACCTAGACATTCAATAGTCCTTTCAATTATCCTTTCATTGTGGCTCTCAAACAGGAGCCCAGATCACTTAACTCTTTTCACTGTTTGTACCTGCACACCCCTACAGACTATTTACCACTCCTTAACCCCATCCAAATCTTCTAACAGTCTTTTTTTGTATATAAGTATCAGTCCCATCCTCATCAAATTCACAGATTCCCTAAGAGTATGGCTCACTTCTGCTGGGTTTCAATACTGCAGATTTACTAGCAATCTTGCCTGCTCCTATAGGTGACACAATAAACCACCACTACTTTGACTGAAAGAAGGCTTGAGTGGTTGAATTCTTTCAAGGCAGAACCCCCTGCACCCTTGAATTTCAGGGTTTCCAGCACCCCAAACTACAACGATACCTCTTCTTTGATCTTTCTCCTCTTTTCTGAAATAATGCTAATTTTTTCTTATTGTCTTTATTAGTTCTTGCCAGCTGGAGCTCCCTGAGTATTAGCAATCCTATCACTAATAGTATAGTACTATACCACATTTTGTTCATTGCTTCCCTTTTCTGTGAATATTATTTTAAAATCTAAGTTAGTTGATGAGTTGTCTGTGTATCCACACCATTTTCTCCAGGTACTTTCCTACTTTCCTCCTTCCTGCAGTCATTTTTCTTTCTGATTTTTAGAATTTAATCCTTGACATTTTCCCACTTTTTCTGGTCTGACTTCCCCTATACAATTTCAGTTTATTGAATCTTGCCTCATCAGTCTTTTGAATTTTATGGATGAGTAGTGTTAGGCCTAGAGAGGTTTAGTCACTTGTCCAGGGTCACATAACCAGGAAGAAGTAGTCATAACATGAACTCAATGCTTCTGATTACAAATTCTGGACTCTTTCTTTTATGAGCTCTTTATTTTTCTGGTTTCTCCAGACAAATCCCACCACCACCACCACGCACACACCCAGTCTTTTTGTTCTAGTCTATACAATCATCAGTTATCACTTTCATAGTTCTTCAAAACAACATTTTGAGACAGATAGTTCATTTGGACATATTATCCCTATTTTGCAGATTAGAAAACTTAAAGTTGAACTAGTTACCAGTCTCTAACTAGTCTTTCAGAGGCAAATTATCAGCTCTGCCAGTCCTGACACTAGAAATGACCTTCTTTAACCTCCATTGTAATATATCATTTTAAAGTAATTTTTTACTAATTTACAAAACTTACCAAAAAATTTCAAAACTAGAACATAGAGAGAAATTGATTTATATCTTCTTTATGTCTCCAGTGACCAGAATGGTACGTGGTACATAGTAGGCACACAATGAATGCTTATTTGTATTTGTTGCCCATATACTGAACAAAAATAAAAACAAATCTTAAGTAAAGCAAACAGATAGTTAAGTTATTCAAGCAGAAGTCTACCTCTGGGATCACTAGGATGTTTTCTGCTTCCACTTTCCCACATTATGCCCAAGGGATTAATTCAGATGTTATAATCCTGCTCCTCATCTCAGGCTAGCTGAGCTGCATTTCCTGTACTTGCCCTCTCCCCATTCCCCCTCTTCTGGCCCAGCATTCTCCAACTCTTTTCTGCAATTCAGGTTTGGGTGAGTGTCTGGATCACTGTGGGGCACTGTATTCATTTCAGAAATATATCAAGAATAGGTATTTCTAAAGACCAGAATATGGAATAGACTTGTCTCTCCTGCCTTGTTGCTCTAGCACTCAAAGGAGATTTGGAGGATGGAAAATATGCAGAAGCACTCCTATACAATCTAGCATCCATAACATCTCACAGGAGCATAGATTAGGATATAAAAGGGACCTTAGAAGGCATCAAATCCAACTCCATTTCATAGTACCCTGATTCTACAGACATTAAGTAACTTTCCCAGGATAATTGTTGTCCAGTTGGGTCAGACTCTTCATGATCTCATTTGGGATTTTCAGATGAGGAACCTGAGGCAAACAGGTTTAAGTGACTTGCTCAGGTCACATAGCTAGTAAGTGTCTGAGACATATTTGAACTCAGGAAGATGAGTTTTCCTTCTGTATGCCCAGAACTCTATTCACTGTGTCACCTAGCTTCCCTTCTCAGGGTCATATAGCATCTAAATATCTGAGGCAGGATTTGCACCCAAGTCTTCCCAAGACTAATGCTCTATCAATTACACTTGGGTACCTTTGATGCTATGCATTTCTGTAATGAGAATATAGGGAGGAAACAATAGACTTTTGGTTTAGGTGCTGGTCCATAATTATGAGGCACAAAGACTGGAAAACTAAAGTCCATTATTTAAATGTTTCTAGCCAATTTTCTCCCTGCCTCCATTCTTTCTCATATTGAGATGGCAGCACCTCTACTCACAATGTATATGTATGTGTGCATGTGTGTATATATACATATATAGATATTTAGATAGATAGATATGTACATGTATTTATGTGTATGTGTATGTATATATGTGTATATGTATAGATACATCTAGATGTAATGCGTTTGCCCTGTTTTGTATAATTCATAAAGAACTGTTGGGAAAACTGGAAAGCAGTCAGACAGAAATTACGCTTAGGCCCACACCTCTGACTATATTCTCTAATTCATTATAAATATGTATATGGTCTTAATATTAAAAGTCATACTAATTTAAAGAAATAGAAGAGGTGCAGGTCATATATCTCTCACAGCTGTACATAGATGTCTTAACTAATCAAGGGATAGTAGAATTAGTTATAGAAGATAAAATACATAATTCAAACTAAATGAAACTGAATAGCTTCTGCACAAACAAAACTAAAGCACCTAAAATTAAAAGTGGTTAATGGAGGGAAAATTTTATCAAATTTCTCTGATGAGGATCTGTTATGCAAGATGTGTGTGTATGTGTATGTAGGGATGTTATATATACACAAGCAAGCATGAATGTATAGGGATATAGAGTTAGATACATAGTTTTAATATCACCAAGTCATTCTCTCATAGATAAGTGGCCAAAAAATTAGTATCAAAAGAATTGTAAAAAGTCCTTATCCAAACTGAAATATCCAAAGCTCTACTTTTTTTTGTTTTATGATTTAATCTTTTATTTTTTCCCAAAAATTACCTGTGAAAGCAATTTTAATATTTGTGTTTTTTTTCTGTTTTGAGTCCCAAATTCCCTCCTCTCCCTCACTTCCCCATCTCCTCATTGAGAAAGCAAGAAGTTTAATATAGGTTACACAGATGCAATCAAGGAAAACATATTTCCACATTAGTCATTTTTTTCAGTTAGATGTGACATTATTATTTCAATACATAAGCTAAATTTATGATGAATTTGATAGTGGAGGATGGGCCTTCTATGTACTCATTTTTGAAATAGTGAAATAACTAGAATGGGGCTTTTACTTTCAAATGCTTATGTTTATTTAAGCAATAATACATAATTAATGCAACCATGTCATGGAACAGAGGCATTTATGGCTTCTCAACTGTCTGGCTTATATGCAACTTTCTTGGTCTTTGCCAATCCTAGCAAGACATGAGGCTGGGATGCTGATAAATCAGCTTTGATGAAACTGTCTCTTTACAAATCATAAGGATATTTCATAGATTTTCCCAACTTGTCACCAAGCCAAGCATGAACAACTGGACAGCATCTATGTATATAGGTGTCACAGTAGATAGAGTGTTAGACCTGGAATCAAGAAGCCCCAAGTTCAATTGAAGCCTCTAACACTTGCCACTTGTGTGACACTGGGAAAATGACTTCACCTCAGTTTGTATCAATTTCCTCATCTATAAAATGGGGATCATAGTATCACTTACCTCTCAGGATTGCTGTGGGAATAACATAATATTTGTAAAATGTTTTGCAAACTGTAAGTCACTATATGCATGTTGTTGCTGTTCTAATGTGAACTATATAACTTTGGAATATAGGCCATCTCAGAGTATTTTAATATAATGAATTACATAGTATCACATGGACAAATAAATTCAACCACTGGATAACTCCCAGAAAAATATCAAATTACTAGAAAAATTGAAAATCATGAGAATTTTTGATATCAAAGCTATAATGTTTTAAGAGAAAAGACAGAGGCTCATGGAAATAAATATTTGAAAAGGATGAATACTTTGGCAATTAAATTTCCATCGAAAAATACAAATATATACAAAAATGAAAAGATATACAGTAATTATTGCAGATTATATAAGGAAGTTGATTTGTGAATATGCCTTGATGTTCAGTTTTATATCTATGTCCTTTATGTTAATATATGTAGAAATAAAATATGATTGATGGATAGATAGGTGGATGGATAGATAGATAGATAGATAGACAGACAGACAGACAGACAGATAGATTTGGGGTTAAAAAATCCTATGCAATCACAAACTCCCAGGGATCTTTAGAGGCAATCTTGTTTAAAGGCAGTTGGCTGCACTAAACATCCTACAGTAATTTCTATCAATTGCCAAACTAATAAGGTATCTATTGCTCTATAGGTAATTCCTGATATCTTCTCCCTCTCTAGGATAGTGAGGTAGCTTTGGAGAAAGTGGCCAACTCTGGCCCATCATGCAGTCTCCTAATAGGACCTTCTTCAACCCTTCCATCTTCACCCTAATTGGAGTCCCAGGCCTGGAGTCAGTACAACACTGGATTGGTATCCCATTCTTCATTTCCTTTATCCTGGCAGTGATTGGCAATACCCTCCTTATCATCATTATCCATTCTGAACGCAGTCTCCATGAGCCTATGTATATTTTCTTGGCTGTATTGGCAGCTACTGACTTGGGGCTCACCTTATGTATCACCCCTAAAATGTTAACCATTTTCTGGCTGCAAGTGCGAGAGATCCACTTTAACTCCTGCTTGGTCCAGATGTACTTTACCCACACTTTCCAGTGCATGGAGTCAGGTATCCTCCTTGCTATGGCATTTGACCATTATGTAGCCATCTGCAACCCTCTGAGACATTCAGCTATCCTCACCAAGAAAGTACTCATTAACATCATCGTGGTTGTCACCATTCGAGCTGCTGTTATCATCATCATGTGCCCACTTCTTATTAAGTTGAGGCTGAAGCTATTCAAGACCACATTTATCTCCCACTCATACTGTGAGCACATGGCTGTGGTCAGGCTGGCAGCTGTAGATACAAAAGCAAATAAGGTATATGGTCTTTTGTGGCTTTCTCAGTTCTGGGCTTTGATGTAATTTTCATCTTTATATCCTACAGCCTTATCTTCCAGGCTGTCTTTAAATTGCCCCAGAAGGAAGCCCGGCTCAAGGCATTCAATACCTGCACAGCCCATATCTTTGTTTTTCTTCAGTTCTATATCCTGACTTTTTTCACATCATTTATCCATAGATTTGGATTTAATGTTGCCCCTTATGTCCACATTCTCCTTTCCAACCTATACTTGCTTGTTCCACCTTTACTTAACCCCATTGTCTATGGGGTGAAAACCAAACAAATCCGTGAAGGAATGATTAAAATATTCCATTCCAAGGGTCCAGCATAAGCCCCTCATTCTCTCAGAAACTTGTTTGCTTCTAGCTCCATAGTCAGATCTTCTTTGTTTCTTTTTTTCATGAAGAAACCCTATTACATTTAACTTTTGCTTCTTAAGGTTTTTAGGGATATGGCCTGGAAAACTAAAATTCCTAAATATATATTGAGCTGATTTTATTTTTTAGACCCAAAGGTTTTAATTACAATGGGGGAAGAGGTGGCAAGGACTCAGAGGTGTTTATTTATATCTTCCTTTCTCTTCCTAATTTCCTCCAGTTCTTTCCTCTGAGACAATGCAAAGAAATGAAATCCTCCATTCACATGATGGTCTTTCAATAGCTATTATTTCCCCCATCTGATTTGGATTGTCCCATCTATACATCACAAATTCCTTTCAACTATTATGTGGGTACATCATGGGTAGTCAGATATTTGTTGAATTTAATTGAATTATTGTTGATTTAAGTCCAATGGAAGTTGATGTATGCTATATTCATTTTGCATTTTGTGTATATACACAAAAATATATTGTTTCTATTGATAAAATGTAGGCTCCTTGAGGGCAAGAATTGTTTCTTATTGTCTCTGTATCTCCAGCACCTAGCACAGAGTCCAGCATATAGTAATAAATGTTTTCATGGAATTTTTTTTCAACCAATATGTTCCATACTCACTTTGTATGTCTGTCCTTATTCATTATTTCCCTATGACACAAGGAGATCCTGAAAGTCAGAGGACTTGTTTTTCCCTCCCCTACATACATTTAGTATATCATACGTGGCTCTATTAATAATCTATATATAGTTTATCATGATAATTTGGTGTAAAGCAAAATTTTCTGTAATAACAACTTACTTCATCATTCCTGTTTCAGACCCTCTTCTCTAGCCCCTAAGACAGTAGTGGAGTCTAGGGCTGGTGTCATTGCAGGATCTAGTACCTAGATTTCCTGAGTCAAATTCCAGTTTTCTTTGTCAGGTTCCTGAAATTTGGCATTTCTTATTGATCAGCGAGTTTTGTTTTGTTATCAGAAGAAAAGAAGATTGAGGAAAGGTAAATCATTTATAGTCTTTAAGAAAGAAATGGATAACTGAACATGATATAGTGATGCTATTACAGAACGTTTTAATTTTAAAATGAGAAAGTGTACTAGACATCACCTAATCCAATTCTGTCCTCTGCCTTGGAATGTCTAACTGGTAAAAGGGAAACAACATTAGAATTAGGAATACGACCTTTTTAAAGCACTGTATATATAACTGACAGCTGCTGCTGCTGCTAATATTACTGTATTACTAGTACTACTACTATAGAAATTGGAGGCCCAGAAAATTTACCTGACTTGTTCAAGGTCACACACCTACTTTGTGAAAGAAGCTGAGAAATTAAGGCCAATATGCCTCTCTATCCAGCAGTCTTTCCAGTGTGTTTTGCATGTCCCCTGTACCAACTATTTTCCATTTTTCCTATGAAAAGGGGAGAAGAGTTCAAAATAACAAAGAAATATAAAGAGTAGAACTCCTGGCTCTTGCCATCGGCATGGATCATATACCATCTCTAACATTTCTTGTAACTCAGTGTCACATAGCTACTGTGTCACACAGCTACTGTGTCACACAAGGAATTTGATTCCAGTCCTTCTTGAATCCAAGAGCAGAGTTCTACCTTGAAATATTTCTTCCAGCTACTTCCAGTTCCAGATATTAAAAAAAGGTGACTCGGCAGTAGTAATATAAATGATATAGAAAACTTCACTATTTCTATGAGTATACCATCATCCTTCCAATCATTCAGGTTCAAAATATATTGTGTCATGCTTGATGCACACCTCTCAGCACACCTCACACCTACGCAATCAGTTGCCAAATCTTGTAAATATCTGCCCTTTCTCTCTCCTTACATAATCACCGCCCTCACTCATGCCCTATTTACTTAATTCAAGTATCTGTCTCCTCCAATCATTCTTCCCTACAGTTGTCATAGTGATTTTCATGAAGTCCAAATCTGAGTACATCCCAGCCCTACTCAATACCCGTGGCTCCCTGTTATCCCTAAACTCAATTACAAATTCCTCTCTGGAATTCAAGGCCCTTAACACTGGCTTTGCAATCTACTTTTCCTTTGATGTTAAGTATTATTCCGTTTCCCATGCAATACTGTTTAACCGAACTGATCTTCTTATAAGATACTCTATTTCCCACTTCCTTGCTTTTGTACTAGCCACCCACATTTCTTGTACAGGCTTCTTCCTCACTTATGTGTCTTAAAATCCCATTTGCTCTAAGGTTCAGATCGAGTGAGAACTTTTTAATGAAACCTTTCCTGATGATCTCAACTGGTAGTCTACTACTCTCCAAATCATACATAACTATATATGTACAAGTTTTCTTCACCCCCACAATCCCCTATTGTAATCTCCAGCAGGATAGGCACTGTTTCACTTTTATCTTTCTGTGTCCCATAGTTACCTTGGTACCTTTAGTATATGATACATAGTAACTTCTGGGTGATTGGTTAACTGCTTTATAGACTGAAAAGCACATTCTACTCATTTGGTCAATCTCTAAGTACATCTTTTTTGAAAATTTATTGATGTATTTTGGTTTTATATCATCTATTTTTTTTCCTTTTATCCAACTCTCCCTGAAAGCCATTGTAGTAGGAAGGCTGAATTTATAATCTCAAATATAATCATGTATATGTTTGAATGGTTCGAAATTGCAAGGTATGAGAGATTCTCTAAGTAGAAAACAACAAAAAATTTATTTAGGCCCCACTGCAGCAGATCCGTGAACCAGCTTCCCCATTCTGACATCTTGACCAAAAGACTCCAGGCCAGAAAGCCCGCCTCACAAGAGTAACCAGGAGGCCACAGAAAAACAAGATAGTATTTAACCAAATCATTTTTACTGGCCTCAAGTTCCTACTCACACTCCTGGGTCTACACATGGGTCAGCCCTGCCTCCGCAGCTTCCTGCTTCCGCTGTAGTTGTCTCTTGGCTCACGTTTCCTCGCAGCCAAGCTTCTGGCGTTCTCAAGCCCCACCTCAACGACCAGAGACCATTGATTCCCGAGTTGGCCCCTCTTAAGTCATTAATCTACACCCACACAGGTTTCACACCAGATAGGGCTTTGGGCCTGGGGCTTAGCACTTAACAGCTGAAAGCACTTCCACTCAAAAGAAACAAAAGTCATGCTAAGGAGACAATTTTGCTTAACAACACAGTCATCTCTTAAAAGAAAGAATTGTTATAAGTAAAAGAGAAAATAAATCAACATTTTAAAATCAGGAAATACATGCAATGTTCTATACTTATGCACCACCAACCTTTGCAAAGGAATGTGGGGGAGAGATTTTCTCATAGCCTTTCTTTGAGGCTAAGATTCTTCTCTGTACTTTTAGAACGCTGATTTTTTATTAGTTTGTTATATTGCTGTTTTCATCGTTTTATACATATGTAAGTATATATATGTGTATATATACATACATATATACATATATATGATTGTAAAATATTGTTTCTTTGGTTCTAACTTCATTTTTTATTGGGTCATGATATTTTCATTCTTTTTATATTCATTACATTCACTGTTTCTTATCAAAAAGTAATATTCCATTATATTTGTGTACCAGTTTGTTTTAGTCGCTCCCCAATCTAAGGACATCTACTGTGTTTCCAGTTATTTACTGTCACAAGTTGTTTTAAAACTTTTATTGTGTATAGGGACTTTCCTTTTATAAATGATTTCCTGGGAGAATATGCCTAACATTGAAATCTCTTGGTCAAAGGATGCTGACATTTTAGACACTTTATTTGTATATTTACTAATTGTTTTCCAAAACTATTGCAATAATTTACTGTGCAACAGCAACATATTAGTTTAGAAAAGCAGATGAGGAGGGAAAGCATTTTAAAACAGGGAGATAGCTTGTGTACACACACTGAAAACGGAGATGAAATGTAATAGACTAGGAATAGCAAGTATGTTGGTATTGCTGAAAATTAAAATGTCTAGAAGAAAGTAAAAGGTCTACTTCTACTCATTTTGTTATCAACTAGGTGTAACAGTGGATAAAGCCCATGAAAATCTTACTCATGAGTTCAAATCTTGTCTCAGTCACTTATTAGTTGTGTGTCCTTGGCAACTCATTTGATCTCTGCTGCAATTTCCTTAATTGTAAATTTGGGATAATAAGAGAATCTACCTGGCAGGGGTATTGTGAGTATCAAAGGAGAAAATATATGTCAGATGCTTAGCTTGGTGCCTAACTTACTAGCTAACATGCTATGTGTTAACACAGATGTTTAACAGGAGAGTTTCCCTCATGTTAAGAGGGAAAAAGAGAGATTGTCTTCCCTTCCTTTTGAGATGATAGAACTAACATTAAGCTGGTAATTCTTATATTTACTTTACTATTGGGAAAAATAAAGTATCAGAACGAAAAAAAAAATAAATGTTCCCCAATCACAAGTCTACAGTACTTCTGTGTCTGACTTTTGATCTGTTTCCTGAATTCCTCACCTAATTTCTCTATATGCACTGGTGATCACATATTTATTTTTCATCTATTACTGAGCTATATCAAAATACTCTCTGCTATGCTTTTTTTGCTTTCTTTTTTTTAATTTATTTTTGACATGTTTGGTTTTCAGCATTGATTTTCACAGGCGTTTGAATTACAAATTTTCTCCCTATTTCCTCCTCCCCCCACTCCAAGATGGCATACACTCTGGCTGCCCTGTTCCCCAGTCTGCTCACCCCTCCGTCGCCCTGTTCCCCTCCCATCCCCCTTTCCCTTCCTTTCTTGTACGGCAAGTTAAATCTCTATGCCCCATTGCCTGTGCATCTTATTTTCTAGTTGCATGAAAAAAAAAAACTTTTTAACTTTTGAACATCTGTTTTTTTAAAACCTTGAGTTCCAAATTCTCTCCCCTCTTCCCTTCCCATC
>CM053622.1:746377696-746396137 GCA_028646595.1 Phalanger gymnotis
CAGAATGTATGCCATCTTGGGGGGGGGGGAGGAAATGGGGAGAAAATTTGTAATTCAAATGCCTGTGAAAATCAATGCTGAAAACCAAACATGTCAAAAATAAATTTAAAAATAAATTTAAAAAAAAGATATAAAAAATATTCCTTATTAACATTTTCTGTTATATCACCAAAAGTTCTTATCTCTTCCCAGACAGTGAATTCATATACAAATGTTTTTTTATGAGAAAAAAAATAGGCAGAATTGATCAAAACACTGGAAAAGTCAGAAAATTTGTATAATATGTAACACCTGTAAATCTCTAAGTTTTGCAAAATGGTGGTTTGAGCTTGTCATCTCATATCTCTTTTTATAGAACAATGCTTATTCTTTGTAATTTTAAAACATTCACTTTTGAATTTTTATGTTTGTTCTTTTCATTTATATCATTGTATTTATTGTGGATATCATTTTCTTGCCATATGCATAATACACACATATATAATACATACATTTGTATGTATATACACACATATATGTGAATATATGTATTCATACATATGGTCTTTATATATTGTCATGCTTCTTAGAATTCATAATATTCATTATTTCTTAAAAAAAACAGCTTTTGGCTTTTAGTTATATATTGATATAAATATATGAACATATATGTGTATGTACATCTATTTGTACATCTGTCTATTGTTCATATATCTTGGATAACAAAACCTAGTCAGACAAATTTGAGGAAAAGAATTTTTCTTCCTTCAACCATTTCCCTTTTTATGCTAGCTGCAGTAATTTGTTCTGAAGTTTTTCTGTTTTTTTGTAATCAATCTATTTTATGCTTTTAATTGCCTCTATCCTTTAAGAATGCATCTCCTACTATGTGAAACACATATAACTTGTTTCTCTTCTATTTCATGCTATTGTCTTTAATATTAAGATAGCATATCTTTTTAAGATATTAAGATTATATAGTTTATAATATATTTTGGAATATGGAAGAAAGTGGCATTTTAAGGATACTTTCTATAAGACTGATTTCTAGGTTACTGTTTCAACAATCCAGCTAGCAGCTGATGTGGGGATGAAAACCCAACAACAACCAGCTCACAGAATGCTACAAGCCCAGGTTCTTTTGATCTATTTTACTATGGAAAGCAACATTAATGGGTTAACAATTTTCCTTTAATCCAGCATACAAATATCATTCACTTAGTTCAGGGGGAAAAGCCAGCTTGAACTTCAGAGAAATTACAAACATCAACAGACAGACCAAATACAATTCATAGTTGCCAACATCCGAGTCCAGCTGGGAGCTCGACAAGGGCTGGCCCAGAGTCACACAATACTCCTGCTGTGGATCAGAGCTCCAAAAAAAAGAAAGCCAACCGCTGGTTTTGTATCTTTTCAGGGTCAAGGATGAGTCACACATGCGACTCACCCCTGTGACCTAAAATTGTCACAAAAATGCGGCTTAAACCCACATGGTCTAAAAGCCTCTGGTGTCACAAACATGTCACTCAAAACCATGTAAACTAGGCTTTTCCTTGAGGCAAGGAGGTCATCAAAGACTCCTAATTTAATCAAGGAAACAAAGGCCAAACTCTTCAAGGGCACTTGATTGAATAATTGCTAAGAGCCCATTTTGATTGCCAATACATTTACTTAGCAATTAAAAAAAATAAATAGGGAATCCTTTCCTAAGTAATTTATGTTTTCTCATTTATTGAACACTGGATTATAGCAGTCAATATTCCTAATTCTATGTTATCTGGTCAGTTCCATTGCTCTAAATTTACGTTTTGTAACCAATACTAAATGGTTTTGATTATTACTGGTTTATAATATAGTTTAACATCTAGAAGTCCTTTTCTCTTTTATCCCTACTTCTTATTTCCCCAAATTATGCACACACACATGCACACACACACACACGCACACACACACAATTTTATTATTTTCTTGAATTTTGTAAAATGTACCTTTGGTCACTTGACTGGAATTATATTTAAACTGTAAATTATCTTTGTTAAATATTGTAATTTTTATTATATTAGAGTGGTTAAGCCATGTGTGCTAAATATTCATCCAGCTAATTAAACTGCTTTTAATTTCCTTATGTATCATTTAATAATTCACATTTATATATTATATTTATAATTTAAAATAGTATAATTAACACAATATATTATATTAATTATACATACATTATGTTTTTAAATTCGGAAGAGAGTTTTGTTCTTTAGTCAACTGATCCCCAAATAGTTTATTCATGTAACAATTATTTGGACTGGAATTTCAATTTCTATTATTGCCTTGATTTTCTTTATTTTCCTTAATAGGAAACTGGTGGGCATTTTGTGGTTGTTGTTGAGGAGGGTTATAGGTTGTATCTTTTCTGAAGCTTTGGGCTCAGTTATTATTTTTGCTGATTCATTAGCATTTTTGAAGAAACCATTATGCCATCATCCAATAGTGATATTCTATGTATTCTTTTCCTATCTTTATGACTTTGATTTCTTTCTTTAATGTTGTTGTTCCTGCTATCATTTCCAGAGCTAGATTAAATAATAGTAGCATGGATGTAGGGATGTTAGGTGGCACAGTGTGTGGCCTGGAGTCAGGAAGACTTATTTTCCTAAATTCATATCTGGCCTCAGACACTTATTAGCTGTGTGACTCTGTGCAAGTCACTTAACTCTGTTTGCCTGAGTTTCCTCATCTGTAAAATTAGCTGGAGTAAGAAATGGTGAACCACTCCAGTATTTTTGCCAAGAAAACCCAAAATGGGGTCACAAAGAGTTGGACGTGACTAAAACAACCAAATAACAATATTCATGAATGGACATGCTTACTTTATTCCTATATTTATTGGGAAAGCTTCTGGTATATCTCCAGTGCATATGATGCTTGCTTTTGGTTTTAAACAGGTAAGTTTTAATATTATTATTAATGCTTGCTTTTGGTTTTAAACAGGTAAGTTTTAATGCTATTATAAAAACTTCCCTATATCTATAATTTATAATATTTAACATAAATGAGTGTTGTATAATGCTAAAGAGTTTTCCCACATCTATTGAAATTGTCATGTGTTTTGGGATTTTTCATTTTTTATAGTTAATTATGCTGATTTCCTAATGATGAATTCTCTTTTTTATCCCTGTTATAAATTAAATTTGATTATAATGAATGATTGCTTGGATGAATCTCTAGTCTATTAGGTGGGATTTTATTTAAAACTTTAGAATCAATATTCATTACTGATATTGGTCAATGTTTCTCCTTCTGAGCTTTATTCTTCATAGGTTTAGATATTAGGACTATATTTATATCCTATCATATCCACAACTCTTTGCTAGAACTTTCAAACAGAGAAAGGCCCACAGCAGTATTACTCAGAGCCAAATACCAGTCAGGAATTTGTTGGGTTTTAACAGTAGAACAAATATCAGATTTTGCTACAGATCACAACACTTTTGTGGGAATGAAAGAATACAAGTCCTCAACCTGAGCTGTCCCTAAAATCCTGGACTAAAACAACAACCAATACCCCAGGAAAGCAGCAGGAGGACCCAAGGGGACAAAACTAGGCCTGGATGTTTCCCCTTGAGAAGTGAGCAGAGACAACTATAGCATAAAGTCAGAATTCAAGAAGTAGGCTGGAGGAGATGAGCAAAAAAATGACCTGAAAATGCTACCATGGTTCCAGAGATGTCCAAGATAAAAACCAGAAGAGAGAAAATTACTCCAAACATCTAAAAGCAATGCTTTAAAGATAACCACAGCTTATGTAAAAGTCCAATCAGAATTCCTAGAAGAGAAGAAGCAAGAGGGTATACAAACATACGTATGTGTATATTTACAAATGTGTATTTAGTTTTATAAAATTTTTAAAAAGGACTAGAAGGAAAGTGGGAAAAATTCTTCTATGGACAAAAGATTTGGAAATAGTATAATATGCTTGGAAAGACTTCCAAAACCTCACCCAAAAGGGAAAAACTCCCCCAAATTAGAATAATTTAATTGAAACTAAAGATGAGAAATGTTAAAGTGAAAATACTGACAAAATAGATGAAAATGTAATATATCTCCTAGTAAAACAAACAAACAAAATGATTCAACTAGAAAACAAATCAAAGAGAAAACCAATAAAGAACACCAGACATCTGAAACCATGAGCAAAAAAAAAAAGACCCTAGTAATATTTCAAGCAATCATAAATGCTTAGTTGACCTAAAAACCAGTAAGTGGAAAAAAGAATCCACTAGTCTCCTCCTGAAAGAACCACCAAAATTAAAATATTCATGTATATTGTAGACAAAAATTAGAACGTTCAGATGAAAGAATAAATACTACAAACAACCAGAAAGAAAAAATCCAAGTAATTATGAGACACAGTCAAGATCACACAAGATTTAGCAGGCAGCATTATAAAGGAGCCAATAGTTTGCGATATGACATTCTACAAGGCAAAATATGTAAGCTTAACACAATGAATAATTCAATATAATAACTATGTGGAGAAAAATGGATCTTTAACATAATAGAAAACTTTCAAGGATTATTAATTAAAATTCTAGGAGTTAATCTTTTGAAATATATTTTGAAATATACCTAAGGACTAATTGGTAAACATAGTAAAGCAGGTAGAAAACTTCGACATGTCCCTCTCAGCCTATATAAATCTAAATAAAAACAAATAAAATTAAATGTCATAATAGAATTTTGGTAGGATAAAATATGGTAGACTTCTGGAGATAACTAGACCTCTTCACCCTTCTCTCCTTGAAAAGAAAAGCAATTTATATAGGTTAGACACATGCAGTCATGCAAAACAATTCTATATTAACAATGTTGCAAAAGAAAAAATAAGAATAATAAAGTAAAAATAGTGTACTTCCATCTATATTCAAGCTCCATCAGTTCTTTTGACAGAAGTAGATAGCTTTTTTTTCATCACAAGTCCTTGAGAATTTGTCATGGATGATTGTATTAATGAGAATAACAGTCATTCACAATTGATTATCATATTGCTGATATTGTTTTGAATGTTCTTCTGGTTCTGTTCATTTCACTTTGCATCAGTTTGTGTACATTTTCCCAGGTTTTTCTGAAAGCATTCTGCTTGTCACTTCTTATAGCACAATAGTATCTGTTCACAATCATATACTACGACTTTTTCAGCTATTCCCCAATTGAAGGCCATTCCTTTAATTTTCAATTATTTGTCATCACATAAAAGCTTCTATAAATATGTTGATACATGTAAGTCCCTTTCCTTTTTCTTTGATCTAATTGGGGTATAGACCTAGTATTGCTGGGTTAAAGTGTATGCACAATTTTGTACCCTTTGGGCATAGCTTTAAATTGTTCTCCAAAATGCTTATATAAGTTCACAACTTCCCTAACAGTGTATTAGTGTTTCAGTTTTTCCATATCCCCTCAAACATTCATTATTTTTCTTTTCTGTCATATTACCTTTCTGATAGGTATAAGGTAGTACCTCAGAGTTCCTTTAATTTGCTTTTCTCTAGGGCATTTTTATATGACCATAGATAATTTTGATTTCTTCTTCTGATTGAACAATAACAAGAAGTAGATTTAAGAGATCTCAGTTTAGAGATGATGCTTTTACAGTGGGTGAGACTACCAAAGTGAAATATAACAGAAGATGGTACAGGATAGCGCCCTGGGCGGCATCCTCCATAAGCTGTCATGAACTGGATAAAGATCAAAGGAGACTGAGGAGTGATCCAAGAGATAAGAAGAGAACCAGGTTAGAGGAGTGTCTCTCCTCAAGCCACCCATGATTTTCCTTTCCCTACCTTCTTAGCGGAGAACCATGCTTCATATTTCACTGAAGAAACTGAGGCCATTTTCCCAAAGCCCCCCATTTCTTTGCCTCTTCTCCTCTCCTCATCTTTTGCCTTTTGCAGCTATTCGTTTTCCATCTCCCATGCAAAGGTGATTCTTCTGCTAACCAAAGTAGGATAGAAAAGCCATTTATTCCCTCGAGTGAGACTAGAGAGATTTTAGATTACTTTATTGCTGTGAGGGCTAAACTAAGTTTATATAACATAAATGTATATTTACTCCAGCAACCAAGTAAAATAACATGTTAAGATTGGTTAGATAGATGAGCAGGAAAATAACAGATAAAAAGGGGATTTTTATCAGAGGTTTCAAAAGCTTGGTATGTGATAGACAATATTCCTGATTGGTGTGTGTGTGTGTGTGTGTGTGTGTGTGGGTGTGTGTGTGTGTGTGTGTGTGTAAACCAGATTAAAATGTAATTGAGAAATATTTACAAAATAAATAAAAGTAAATACATTAGATTACATTTTAAAACTGTCAGTTTGTAGTATGCAGGGATCCTCATTATAGTTTAGAAGCCCTATTCCTATGAGTTTGATACCACTAATCTGTAATATGTAATGTAAACATTTATCCTTCATTACTTACTGTGATGGAAATTATCTCCACTGCTTCATCTGTTTTTCCACATGCACATGAAGGCAGAAGTCCCCATTTCAGTATGCAAGAGAAAACAGGGAGGGGGAAGAGAAAGAAGAAAAAGAAATTCACTTGTAAAAGAATGCTTTCTGAGTAATTACAAAAATAGGATCAAATCATTTGAAGGACAGCATAGGACTCAGATAAATATGTGTGGAGATAAGAAAAAAAAAACTAAAGTTGAGGAGAAGAGAGAAGATAGCCGATTCTGAAGGCAATTATGGAGAAATACTAAGGGGCAGATCACAGGAAAGGGATGGGTTCAACTTGAAAGAGGAAGCCACAAGGGACTAAATGGGGAAGAGTTTTGATAGAAGGAAGGGACCTTCACAGTTCTTTGGGATCATAGCATTTTTTAAGCTCATCAGGATCTGTTCTTTACCCTCTTTATCTGTATTATATAAACTCACATCTCTTCCTTAGGAATTATCCATCTTCATATTTGGGTTTACCTTCAAACAAAGCAAAATGTAGACCCTATAATTAAACCCAGTCTCATTTGCTGGCTTGTGGACATCTCTGGGAATTTCTTCAGTCCACCAGGGCAAGGTTAGACATGGAAGCCCCTGCTTTTAAATCTACATAAAGAAGTGGGAAGGAGTAGGCATATGGCCTCTGAGGAGGTGAGAAGAGGAACCTGAATGTTTCATAGCTCAATCCTCCAGGGTCATACTTGCTTGTGAGGACCTCTTATGGGTGCCACAAAGAGGAATTTCCCACACTCAGGACTCAGATCATTTGCCTAGGGGTCCCAGAGTCTAGGCAGACACAGCCAGAAGCTTCAAGCAGAAAAGAGCAAGATGGTGGGCAGTTCCCCAAAGACAGGCTTTCAGGAAATGAGGTTAAAGGGCCAGTGAATCCTTAATAAGTGGCTAAGCAACTCAATGCAAGCAGGAAAAACTGCTTTTGACTGATTGGTCTTAATTGCTTGCAATCTCATGATTCTTAGGGGTTTCTCCTGGGAATTATTCAAGTCTGCCCCATCCTTTGGAGTCAAGAAAGCAGTTTCATTCTTAGGGATCTGTGGCCTATCTTGAGGTAACCTGACCTTCTCTTCCTGGATTCTAATCCCTTAGAAGACCAGGCTTTCTCTACCTACCTCTGACCCCACTGTTCACACACCTGGGTGGTATCCACCTCTCTCCTCTAGCCAAGTTCTTATTCCTTGGCCAAGGATAGGAGCCCTCATTCTAAAGCCTTGAGTATCCAGAGGGGGAGATCTGCATTCATTCATCTTGAAGTTTTTCTCCTGGGCGAGGTCCGGCTGAGCTCAGGTATGTGTCTGGTGGAGCCCATGGTATGGAAATTGGGAATGGAGTAGAGAGAGAAACAGAAGTCAGCATGATGAGGGCTGAGTCCTAGAGCAAGTGTTAGGGAGAGACAGAAAGATGGAGTACATGGAAAGCCGGGTTGCTGTGACAGAAGGGTTGTGCTTGAAGTTTATTTTACTTCCATATAATACTGTGTTAGTCACTCCACCATTGTGAGCATCAGTTTCTTCATCTGTGAAATGATGGTTAAAAAAAAGTACTTGTAGCATCTGTCTTACAGGGTTATTAGGAGGCTCAAAGGAGAAACATTCAAAGTATATGTATATGTGTGTGTGTGTGTGTGTGTGTAGGTGTGTGTCTGTGTATAAGCATGTATACATGCATGTATACATATATACACAAGGATACATGGATATATAATATATATGTGTATATTTTTATTGGCATATAATTGGGCAAAATAGTTCCTCACAATAAGCTAAATTTCATATTCATCGGTGGTGCATTCTACCATAATTTTTGACACCACAAATTTAGTTTCCTTTTTAAAATCAAATTAATGAATGTTTTATATTTTTATTCTTTCTGAGAAAAAGTAATAGTTTTATTTACTATTTAAAATTTTTAAACTTTTATTTTTATTAATCTTTTCTTGATTGTCAGAATTTCTATTTTGGTGTTTGATGATTCTTAATTTGTTCTTTTTCTAGGGTCTTTTTTAGTTACTTGCCCAATTCATTGATCTGTTCTTTCTCCCTTTTTTGATATGTTTAGATATACAATTTTCCCTAAAACCACTTTGCTTGCATACCATAAATTTTTGTATGCTGCATGATTGTTGTCATCTTTAATGAAACTATTGATTATATTTATATTCTGGTACTTTATTCTCTCACCCTTTAGTATTAGATTATTTACATTCTAATTTTTAATTGATATTTCTAAGGATCTTTCAATTTTATTCTATTATGATCTGAACAGGATGTATTTAATGTTTTCGGCTTTTCTGCATTTGTTTGTGAGATTTTTATATCCCAATACAAAGCCAATTTTTGTGAAGATACCACATATAGCTGAGAGAAACTATGCTTTGTATTCCCTTTCAGTTTTATCCAGAAATATATCACTTATATCTTTTTTTAAAAGATTCTATTCATATTCTCAACTTCCTTCTTATTTATTTGATGGTTAGAGTTATCCAGTTTTAAGTGGTGGAAATTTAAGTCCTCCACTATTATAGTTTTCCTATAACTTATTCAACTTTTCCTTTAAGCATATGAATGCTATGTTATTCGGTGTATATATGTTTAGTATTGATATTTTTTTTTTCATTTTCTTTGGTATTTTAACAAATGCAATTTCCCCAATTGTCTTTTTAAATTAGATCTACTTTCTTGCATTTGCTTTATCTGAGACCATGATTTCTAGCCCTGCTTTTTTATTTAAGCTGAAACATAATAAATACTACTCAGGCCTCTTATTCTTACTCTTTATGTTTTTCCACATCAATTATTATTATTATTTTTGTAAATGATGTATTGTTGGATTCTGGTTTCTAATCCATTTTACTCTATATTTGCATTTTATGGTTATGATCGTCCTATTCACATTCACAATTATAGTTACTCATTTTTACCAATTTTTCCTCTACCGCTGATTTGATTTTTAAAATTATTTTTGCTCTTTTAAAATCTCTTTCTTTAGCTATTCTAGGAATTCTTGTTGGTTATATGTCCAATTATCATCTGGGGTTTTGCTTTAGATATTTTCACATAATAGTCTTCTGAGTTTGTGTCTTGATCTTCCCTGTCATAATAGTAGGATTTAATGTCACGTTCTTTTTCGGTTGTTTGCTCATTTTACTAGTCTATTTCTTGATTTTGAACTTTGTTAAAGGCAGGCTCTTATCCCACCATGTGGCTGGGGGTGAAGTAGCTGTCCCAAGATTCAGGTCATTTCTTCTTGATGTTTTCACATCTACTTCCGGGAGTCTATAAATTATTTGTAGTTACAAGGTGGTTTGATCATGGCAGAGGTGTGGTCACTGTTCTGGTCTGTGTTTGAGGAAGTTTCAATAGGTTTTAATAAAAGCAAACTGAGGTACAAAGTTCTGAACATGTTCAAATTATTAGCAATGTGTGAATATGCCATCAAATGAGATATCAGCTTCCTCAGCAAAGGTAAGAATCTGAATGTGGGGAGTAACTCTATTTTTTAGTTTTGGAGAGTACAGAAAAAGGAAGGCTAGCATCATAAGGGAGGAATATATGATTGGGAATGAAGTTTAGCAGCAACCCCCTCATTCTCTCCTGTGACTAAGAAACACTCATTATTTGAGTACAGCTGCATCTGCAGGCACAGAGATAACAAATCAAACTTTGGATAAGAATCAAATATCCTTGAAGAAGAGCTTTGTGGTGTAAAGATACTAGATCAGATTCCTTGGTGCCTACCTGTCTCCTTCAAGGGTAATAGATTTCCTTAAAACAAAGAAAGAATAGTGATTAACAGGAGGACAGGATTTCTTTTTTTTTAATATTTTATTTTTTCCAATTATATGTGAAAACAATTTGCCATTTTTTTATTTTGAATTCCTAATTTTCTCTTCCTTCCCTTCCTCTACTTCCCCTCCTTGAAAAGGCAAGCAATTTTTTTATAGGTTATACGTGTACAGTCATGCAAAACATATTTCCATATTAATCATGTTATGAGAGAAAACACAGAGCAAAGAAAAACAATTCCAAGAAAAATAAAGTAAAATAAAAAAGTATGCTTCAGTCTGCATCCAGACTTCATTGGTTATTTTTCTCTAGAGGTGAATAGCATTTTTCATCATAAGTCCTTCAGAATTGTCTTAGATTCTGCTCATTTCTTACCAAGAACTGGATTTCTAAACTTAACTGATTACTCGCCAGCTAAATTTCTGAATTAAGAGAAAAAGAATCATGATTTAGGTAGTTATAGGACAAAATCAATTAACTGTAAACAGTATCAATTGAAAACAGACCAAGAATCAATCTGATTGTTTCACTCCTTACCCAGGAAAGATCCCTGGTCTTTTGCAACTCTAATTGCTAGCTTTGCTCTCCTCACCCGGAACTGCCAACAGGCCCCTGTTCCCTTGCATCTGCAAGTAATTCTTTTTTCTCTGGAATTGTAGAAGGAGCATTCCAGCTGAACTCTCCCAATATTATGCTCTAAAAATTTTAAATAATGTGTCAAATAGAATTCTGGAGCAGCATTGCTTTCAAAACATTGGGGTGAGAAATTTTTCTAGTCCAAGACAACTTAACAGTTAAGTAGAAGTCTATGACACTGGGCTGGAGACTGGTCCAGAGTAGAGAAAAGCAACATCAGTTGTGGGCCATATATGCCGTAACAGAGTTCAGATAAGACTCAATGATACCCGTATTCTTATCTCTAGTTATTTTGGGCTTATCTTCGTCAAAGCAGAAATGCACAAGTCCTAGAGAGTTTTATTAAATTGTCAAAGGTGCTAAATAGGAGGTAATTAACTCCTAAATGCCTCTGTTGAATCAATTAAACTAACATCAAATAAATCCTTCATCTGGAAGGAGTAAAGTAACGTGAACATTTGATAAAATCAGATGAAGTTACACAGAAAAACATATTAGAATTGATTAAAGAATCAGACACACCTAGGAGCCTATCTATATTATAGGAAGTCACTTCTGCCTCATAATCTTAGGCAGAGAATTCAAGCAAGAGCTTCCACAATTTTGAAATTCTTAAAGTATATATTTAATCCTACAAGTGGGAGCAGTATTTAGGAGTCCTTGGGGTATATTCACCCCAGATAATGTGTTACCCAAAGCCTGCTCCCCATTGGTCAGGTGATGATAACCTTGTGAACTTTGAAATTTGGAATAAATGGGATTCCCATTTGCTACATCCGTCCCTGAGCACTAATAGCTGATTGTTAGCATCAGCATTGGCAGCTGTGATATACCCTAAGGATGAGATAAATAAATTAAGAAGAGGCAATTTCAAGTCTTTACAAGTGCATCAACTCTTGAAGAAAATCTGTGAGTTACACCTAAGGACAACTTAAGTGTATCTCATAGATGTGAATTCCCACAAGGGAGAAAGGGATTTGTGAAAACCAGAAGCTATAACTTCACTATTTTTCCAGATAAGCTTTCTGTGTTTGAATTGACTATACCCAGTGATATTGTGTGCAAAAGGTAAAAGCATGACCCCATTTGGGTAAATGTTTAGTAACAAATATTATTGTTACATTTACTTAGTAAATACTCCTATTGAAAAGTTAATCAATACAAGCTGGCTAATAATTAGTGGTGAGCTTACCAAATGAAGGTTCTTGAAGAAATGTACTAAAAGGTCCAACCCACCTCTACTACTTTGAAAAGAAAGGTTGTCAACTATTTTCTTGGTACCTTACCTTTCAATGGGAATGGTAGTTGTGAAAATGAGCCCAGAAGAGATGCCACAACTGTAATGACTCCCACTTCACCACATTTTGCTATGTCATTCAAAAAATGTTTGCTAAGCATCCTGGGCACCGACAATTCAATATTAAGATCAAAATCATTCCCACATTAAAGAAATGTATTACACAATAACTTACTTTCTTATCATATAACTGTTCATTCTTTGACATCCCTACAAATTTCCTTAGATTTAAATGCTTCTTGTTCTTGCTCAAGTCAAATCTTACGCATGAAATAAATCATTTTGCTATTTCCATGATAACAAAAATTATATTAAATTAAAATATTAAATACAAATTATATTAATATCGAATGCCTCTTACTCCTTTTTTGCCAATTTCCTCTGTCATTGATATGTTCTCTCCCCAACATACAATGATTATTTGACCTCTTATTAACTTTTTATTACTTTTCTACTATATTTTTACAACATTTATCTTTTTATCCCTAATCTCTATTAGGTTTTAGGGTACAGAAACTGTTTCTTGTCTTCCAATCTCTCCTAGTTTAAAGGGAAAAATGCTCTCTACAACACAGATTCATAAAAAAAGTATTTACTGAATTTAATTGGTTCAGTGGTTGTAATTTTGTTATGCTTGTACCTATGTCATGAATCAGATGTTTCATGGAAAAATCTGAAGAAAATCATTATTTTTTTTTTGGTCTTCATTTCAGGAAATTGACTAAAGTATCCAGAACAATTTTCAAGGAGACAGAAATGAAAATAGAGAACACTCCCACCCCATATTACAAATGTGGCAGATGAGAGCACATTCACAAATATGGCATTCTGAATAAAATTGTGATTCTACCAAGAGTAAGTGACAACATATAGAAAAAAAACCCCAAAAAGGCTATGGAAAGTTTGCCACTCATTTGTAGCATTTAGAAAAAATACATGAAGAATATTCAAGGGAAAAATTGCAGGGATTTGTCAGAAAGAGAACTTCAAGAATTACATGATTAGGGATAAATGATAAGGAATACTCAAGGACCTTAAAGCTTTTTTACTTAATATTCAAGAGAAAATAACAGAGAACATAAAAATCAAATTATACCTTGGCAGATCTGTGGAAAGGTACTCACTCGGGCCTTCAAAGACCTAATCCCAGGAAAACAAAGACCACTGCATGATCCATGAAAAACTGGTGTAAAGACTCAAATAAAGAAAACCTTTGAAATCTTCAGAGAAGTGACTGAGTCAACAGTGGTCTTATTTTGTCCAACAAACTACTCCATGGGACAAGGGTAAGAAGATGAAGCAAGATAGTCAAAAGAGAGATGCTATAAGTGGGAAAGCCAATGAAATCAAGAGAAGAAACTCTTTGGTCATTGTATGGACACATGTACCAGTGAAATTTTGTGTGTTAAAGACTGCATGAAGGATCCTCTTGTTGGAAACATTTTTCTCACAAGTTGCAACTCTATGAATATCAGATACCACAGAGGAAAGAGCATACATAAGTGTAATGAATGTAGAAAAGTATGTAGTAATAAGACACAGTTGAATGTTCATCAGAGTGTCCATGTAGGAAAGAAATCCTGTTTTTGTAACAAGTGTGGTAAAGGATTCATTCAGAAGTCAAAATTGAATGCTCATCAGATAATCCATAGAGAAGAGAAGTCCCATATGTGTGATAAGTGTGGGAAAGGATTCAATTGGAAGTCAATTCTTCACAATCATGGGGGATTTCACATTGGAGAGAAGCCTTATATAAGTAAGGGGCATAAGAAAGAGTTAGTTCATAAATCAAAGCTCAATGATCAACAGAAGGTCCACTCTGGAGAAAAGCCTTTCAAATGCAGTGAGCATGGGAAGGGTTTCACCCAAAGGTCAATATTTTATACTCATCAGACAATTCACACTAGAGAGAAACCCTATAAATGCGATGAATGTAGGAAATCATTTAATAGTAAATCAATACTTGAATATCACCTGAAACTCCATACTTCAGAGAAACCTTACATATGCAAGGAATGCAAGAAAGGATTCATAAAAAAGTCAAATCTTCATGAACATCAGAGAGTCCATACTGGAGAGAAGCCATATACATGTAACGAGTGTGGGAAAGGATTCATAAAAAAGTCAAATCTTCAAGGACATCAGAGAGTCCACACTGGAGAGAAACCCTATTTATGTGATAGGTGTGGGAAAGGATTCGGATGGAAGTCAAATCTTCGTGAACATCATAAAATTCACACTAGAGAAAAGCCCTATATATGTGATGAGTGTGGGATAGGATTCAGACAGAAGTCAAATCTTAATGGACATCAGATAATCCACACTGGAGAGAAACCCTATGTATGTGACAAGTGTGAGAAAGGATTCACACAGAAGTCAAATCTTCATGAACATCTGAGAGCCCACACTGGAGAGAAGCCCTATGTATGTAATGAGTGTGGGAAAAGATTCTTTCATAATTTAAATCTTCAGGAGCATCAGAGAGTCCACGCTGGAGAGAAGCCCTGTTTATGTGATGAATGTGGAAAAGGACTCTTTTGTAATGAACATCAAAGAATCCACACTGAAAAAAGGTTCTTGGACACTAATGATTTCAGAAAGAGTTTCAGCCAAATGTCAATACTTCATTCCCATTCTCATCACACAAATCACAGTAGAGAGAAACCCTATAAATGTGATGAGTGTGAGAAATCATTCAGTAGTAAGTCAATACTTCATTGTCACCAGAAATTCCACACTTCAGAGAAGCCCTACACATGCAAGGAATGCGACAAAGGATTCATGAAAAAGTCAAATCTTCATGAACACCAGAGAGTACACACTGGAGAGAAACCCTACATATGTGATGAGTGTGGGAAAGGATTCATAAAAAAGTCAAATCTTCATGAACATCAGAGAGTACACACTGGAGAGAAACCCTACATATGTGATGAGTGTGGGAAAGGATTCATAAAAAAGTCAAATCTTCATGAACATCAGAGAGTGCACACTGGAGAGAAACCCTACATATGTGATGAGTGTGGGAAAGGATTCATAAAAAAGTCAAATCTTCATGAACACCAGAGAGTTCACACTGAAGAGAAGTCCTATATATGTAATGAGTGTGGAAAAGGATTCCGATGGAAATCAAATCTCTATAAACATCATAAAATTCACTTGAGAGAAGCCCTATGTATGTGATGAGTGTGGGAAAGGATTCAGATGGAAGTCAAATACTTCATGACCATCAGAGAGTCCATATTGGAGAATTGCTCTACCTTTGACCACTTATTTAATGAGTATGTAAAATAATTCAGACAAACTTTAATATTTCATGATAATCAGAGAATCAACATTTTTAGTAAATGCCTATTTTTGTGATGAGTGCAGTTAAATGATCCAGCTGAATTTAGTATTTTTACAATCAATGAAGTCCATGATGAATAAGCTCTGTGCATGTAATGAATGTGGGAAAGTGTTAAGTGAAAACTTTATGATACCACACAGTCCACAAGGCTGAAAAGCCTTGTATGTGTTATGAATTTGGGAACCAATTCATGAATCAGTTTTCTCTTCATTACATGAGAGTTCCCTTTACACAATGAAGTCTTTAAATGCAACACTTATGGGTAGATTTGTATTCATAATAAGATACAAACCTAAATTACAATCTTCAAATTCAGTCACCAAAGAAATCCATCCTTCATGCAAGAAGTTCAGACAAAAAAGATCTATGTTTCTAATAATAGATCCTTCTAGTGAGTTGCACTTTTAGGAGAATATTAAACTCATGAAATTTGTATTCCAGCAATGCTGCAATCTGAAACCATATGCCCTGAGAAGAAAATATTATACTGCCTCTAATGTATTTAGTGTTACCTTGGACTTATACTAATGGATAAAGTCACGTGGTTGAAGTGGAGTTCATTTTACTACCTTGAAAATGAATGGGGTAGCATGGCCCTGTCTTTCCTGGCAGAAATTTGCTTTCCCTGCTAATGGGATCTCTCCCATCCCTACCCCATCAGCCCGCAATTCCTAACTTTCTCTTGTTCTGTTGTTGTCATTAGCCTTTCTAGAACTGTGTCAAATAACAATTGAGGAATGGGATAACATTTACTTGGCCCCTTAAATTACTCAGAAACCAAATATATTCCCCCTTTAATCAAATGCTAGCTTTTTAAAAAGTTTCTTCTATGCCTACATTTTGTGGAATTTTTACAATAAATAAATTATGTACTATTGAAGACTGCATCTGTGTCCTTTCATATTTGATGTTTTACTCTTAATAGTATAATCTTTATTTCCCTGAATTTGCATCATCCTTAATTGCCTATTGTAAACTCAGCTTGATAATACTGATTGATTTCTGGACAAAGTGCTATAATAATATTGTGAAGAAGTAATATAAGGCTATTGGTTTTTATTAATAATATTTTTTCTGTAATTCTCAATTTATACCAAAAATTCATAGAATAAGTATTAAATATTATGGAAAAAGTTGATAGATTTCTCCTGTAAATCCATTTAGAGCATTATTTATCCTTTGGTAGGATAATTTTTTTTGTATTTATATCAGTTTCTTTTTCTTACATAGAACTATTTTATATGTCTATTTCATGTACTTTACATTCATCGTTTTGTATTTTTTATATCTTTGTTGATAATCTTTTTTCATTCTCAGTATACATGCACACACTTAATATGTGTATGTATATGTATACAAATATGTTTATGTGTATCTCTCTCTCTCTCTTTCTCTCTCTCCCTCTAAGTATCTATATCTATGCAAAGCAATTGGGTTTGGGTGACTTTTCCAGCTGGGGTAACACAGCTAGAAAGTGTCAAGTGTCTGAAGCCAGATTTAAACTCAGGTCCTGGGGTGAAGCTAAGATGGCAGCTGGAAAGCAGGGACTAGCGTGAGCTCCCCGCCAAGTCCCTCCAAAAACTCATAAAAAATGGCTCTGAACCAATTCTAGAATTGTAGAACCTACAAAATAGCAAAGGAAAGAAGGGCTTCAGCCCAGGACTCCTGGATGGTTGCTGGGTGAGGTCTTTCACGCATGGAGTTTGGAGCGGAGCAGAGCCCAGCGTGGGCTGCATGGAACAACCAGACTAGGAGCCAGGCAGAGCGAGCCCTAGTGTCCTGAATCAGTGAGCTGTGGCAGTTGCCAGACTTCTCACCCCAGAAACACCAAAGACAACAGAGAAGAACTGCAGAACCCACAAAACAGTAGAAGGAAGCAGGGCTCTAGCCCAGGACAGTCTGGATGGTCTCTGGGTAAGGTCTATCCCACACGGAGCTGGAGCAGAGTGGAGCAGAGTGGAGCACAGCAGAGCCCAGCATGGGCAGCGTGGACCAACCAGACCAGGAGCTGGGTGGAGTGGGCCCTAGCACCCTGAATCAGTGAGCTGCAACAGTTACCAGACTTCTCAACCCACAAGCACCAAGGACAACAGAGAAGGTTAGTGGGAAAAGCTACTGGGGACAGGGTGATAGAGTTTGCAGTTGAGCCACCACCTGGGGGCAGCAGAGGTGGTGCAGCTACAGAACTATAGCTGCAGTTGCTTCCAGGCCCAGGCCCACCTGATGGGAGGAATTAAGTGGCAGATCAGAGCAGGAGTGAAAAGCCTTCTGAAGATCTAAGTCCAGTCAGGGTTGGGGGTTCTTGGGGAAGGAGGAGTGCTGGTGTGGCAGAGCTGGCACATTCCCCCAAGCATGGAACATAGTTCTCTTTACTCTACAAGCATTCATACCCCACTGAACAACTCAAGGGTCAAGTAAGTTGACTAGAAACATGGCCAGGCAGTGAAAACACACCCAGATTCAGTCTCAGACTTTGGAATCTTTCTTTGGTGACAAAGAAGAACAAAACATCCAGCCAGAAGAAGTCAACAAAGTCAAAGAGCCTACAACAAAAGCCTCCAAGAAAAACACGAACTGGCCTCAAGCCATGGAAGAGCTCAAAAAGGATTTGGAAAAGCAAGTTAAAGAAGTAGAAGAAAAACTGGGAAGAGAAATGAGAAGGATGTGAGAAAACCATGAAAAACAAGTGCAGTAGGAAGGCCAAATTTATAATCTCAAATATAATCATGTATATGTTTGAATGGTTTGAAATTGCAAAGTATGAGAGATTCTCTAAGTAGAACGCAACAAAACATTTATTTAGGCCCCACCGCAGCAGATTCATGAACCAGCTTCCCCATTCCGACATCTTGACAAAAAAGACTCCAGGCCCAGAAAGCCTGCCTCACAAGA
>CM053622.1:746412896-746460168 GCA_028646595.1 Phalanger gymnotis
GCGTTCTCAAGCCCCGCCTCAATGACCAGAGACCATTGGTTCCCGAGCTGGCCCCTCCTAAGTCACCAATCCACACCCACACAGGTTTCACACCTGACAGGGCCATGGGCCTGGGGCTTAGCACTTAACAGCTGAAAGTACTTCCACTCAAAAGAAACAAAAGCCATGCTAATGAGACAATTTTGCTTAACAACACAATGTCTAAAAAACCATCATTTGGTAATGAGAAAAGTACTAGATATTGATTCAGGAGATCTGGGTCTATGTTTTGACTCTGACAATGATTCATGTCATCCTAGATATATGTCCTAAATACTCAAGTTTATTCACCTGAAGGAAATAATACTTTACTTGTATTGCTTACAACATAGGGTAATTGGGATAAAAGTCTTGATCCTTAATGCCTTACATCAATATTAATTGGTAACCCAGCTGCCAACATGCTCGGTCCTTTGCAATACTTCTTGCAGTGCTCTCCTCCAAAATTTATGCAGATCTAACTCATATTCATCCTTCAAGGAGAGGATTAATTCCCAGTTTTCAGAGAAATATTTCCTACATGACAAAGTTGGGATTTGTGTCAAGGTCCTCTGACTTCAAATCAAGCATTATTTTAACTGTACCATGATGCCTCTGAGGTCAATCAACCAGTAAATGGCAACACCGTGATTTTAACCCAATACATAAGCATCTTGACTTCTATTCCAGGCCTAATTTCACTACATCAATCTTCTTCCCAGTACCTTCTTCAGGGACATTTTCTTCTTCTCCTGCCCTAGTTTTCTTAAAAAATCACTGTTATGATATCATATTGGTCAAATGTAAAAAGAAATTCATTCCCCAATAGAGATTAACAAACAGTTCTCAAAAGAAAAGTTGAAAAATTTTCACAGTCATCAAAATGACTGCTTCAGTAATAAATACCAAACAACATGAAAATTGAAACCATTCAGATTTCACTACACCCATTCCAATTTGCAACAATGGTAAATGGGAGGCTGAAAGATATGCTCACTAATGTAGTATTGGGAGAATTTTCAGCTGATCCAATCTTTTTGGAAAATTATTTGAACTTACGATAAGCATGACTAGTTTCCATACCCTTTGATCCAGAGTTCCTACTGCTAGGCATAGAATTCAATACTGAAGAACAAAAATAATCATACTGGCACTTATCTAGATAGCAGAGACCTGGAAACAAAGTAGATGAAATGTCTAAACAAACTGCTGTTCATGAAGATAAAGGAAAATAATTGCAAGAATGGCATGTGAAGAATTCAGGGAATACAGCAGTATTTTCCATACCTCTCATATTAAATAATAACATCCATAAATTCTGACTTAATCTACATAAATTCTCTTCTTGCATGGGATTAGTATTTTAGGAAAACAAGAAGTAATAATCTATATGCAAATATGTTCTCGACATCAGCCTACCCAACCATTTCTAGTCTCTTTCTTTCCCTCTCATCCTCTGGGAATTCTAGCTGGCCTGACTGCCCTCCTGGGACAGTGGGGAGGTAGACGCACAGGGGAACATCTAGGAGAGATCAATATGCAAAGTTCTAAGTAATCCTGTCAAACCTTGCCACCTCCTTTGAGCTCAGTGGTGGGTTCCACTTGTGACTAGAACTCTGTGTATTGTACAACCTGTGTGAGTGAGGGGCATGGAAACTGTAGGCCTTGGGAATTGGTAGAGAAGTTGGAAAGTGATTGGAAAGGAAACCATTTGGACTTTTAATAACATATAAAGATAAACATAGTTAAACATACATAGGATCTAGAGCTGTAAGAAACCTTTGAGAGTGCCTAGTCAAACTTTTTTTATTTTTTCCTGTTATTTATTTATTTAATATTTTTAGTTTTCAGCATTAATTTTCACAAGACTTTGAATTACAAATTTTCTCCCTATTTCTAACCTCCTCCTGCTCCAAGATGGCATGTAATCTGATTGGCCCTTTCCCCAGTCAACCTTCCCTTCTGTGATCCCATTTCTCACCCCCCCCCCATGCCCTTTTCCCTTACTTGCTTGTAGGGCAAGATAGATTTTTATGCTCCATTGCCTGTACATCTTACATCCTAGTTGCATGCAAAAACTTTTTTTGAACATCTGCTTTTAAAACTTTGAGTTCCAAATTAACTCTCCTCTTCCCTCTCCACCCACCCTCCGTAAGAAGCAAAGCAATTTAACATAGGTCACATGTATATCATTATGTAAAACCCTTCCATAATACTCATGTTGTGAAAGACTAATTATATTTTACTGCTTCCTATCCTATCCCCCTTTAACCAATTTTCTCCCTTGACCCTGTCCCTTTTCAAAAGTGTTTGCCTTTGTTTACCTCCTCCCCCTATCTACCCTCCCTTCTATTGCCCCTCCTTTTTATCCCCTTCCTCTTTCTTTCCTGTGGGGTAAGATACCCAATTGAGTGTTTATATTATGAACTCATTTTGAGTTCATAACCTCCTCCTCAGGTCAAAACATGATAAGAGCAAGATTCATTCATTCCCCCCACCTGCCCCCTCTTCCCTTCCAGTACAACTGCTTTTTCTTGCCACTTTTATGTGAGATATTTTACCCCTTTCTATCTCTCCCTTTCTCTCTCTCTCAATATATTCCTCTCTCATCCCTTAATTTGATTTTATTTTTTTAGATATCATCCCTTCGTATTCAACTCACCCTGTGCCCTCTGTCTACATATATATGTATATATATATACATATATATATATTTATATGCATACACACACACACACACATATATATATATACATATGTATGTATATATATATATATATATATATATATATATGTATGTATGTATATTCCCTTCAGCTACCCCGATACTGAGGTCTCATGAATTATACACATCATCTTTCTATGTAGGATTGTAAACAAAACACTTCAACTTTAGTAAGTCCCTTATGATTTCACTTTCTTGATTACCGTTTCACGCTTCTCTTGATTCTTGTGTTTAAAAGTCAAATTTTCTACTCAGCTCTGGTCTTTTAACTGAGAAAGCTTGAAAGTCCTCTATTTTATTGAAAATCCATATTTTGCCTTGGAGCATGACACTCAGATTTGCTGAGTAGGTGATTCTTTGTTTTAATTCTAGCTCCATTGACCTCTGGAATATCATATTCCAAGGCCTTCAATCACTTAATGTAGAAGCTGCTAGATCTTGTGTTATTCTGAATGTGTTTCCACAGTACTCATATTGTTTCTTTCTGGCTGCTTGCAGTGTTTTCTCCTTAACCTGGGAGCTCGGCAATTTGGCAACAATATTTCTAGAGGTTTTCTTTTGGGGATCTTTTTCAGGAGGCGATCAGTGGATTCTTTCAGTTTCTATTTTACCCTCTGGCTCTAGAATATCAGGGCAGTTCTCCTTGATAATTTCTTGAAAGATGATATCTAGGCTCTTTTTTTTTGATCATGGCTTTCAGGTAGTCCAATAATTTTTAAATTCTCTCTCCTGGACCTATTTTCCAGGTCAGTTGTTTTTCCAATGAGATATTTCACATTGTCTTCTACTTTTTCATTCCTTTGGTTCTGTTTTATAATATCTTGATTTCTCATCAAGTCACTAGCTTCTACTTTCTCCATTCTAATTTTTAAGGTAGTATTTTCTTCAGTGGTCTTTTGGACCTCCTTTTCCATTTGGCTAATTCTGCCTTTCAAGGCATTCTTGTCCTCATTGGCTTTTTGGAGCTCTTTTGCCATTTGAGTTAGTCTATTTTTTAAGGTGTCGTTTCCTTCAGTATATTTTTCAGTATTTTTTGGGTCTCCTTTAGCAAGTCATTGACTTGTTTTTCATGGTTTTCTCACATCACTTTCATTTCTCTTCCCAATTTTTCCTCTACTTCTCTAACTTGCTTTTCCAAATCCTTTTTGAGTTCTTCCATGGCCTGAGACCAGTTCATGTTTTTAGTGGAGGCTTTTGATGTATGCTCTTTGACTTTGTTGACTTCTGATGGCTGTATATTTTGGTCTTCTTTGTCACCAAAGAAAGATTCCAAAGTGTGAGTCTGAATCTGAGTGTGTTTTCGCTCCCTGGCCATGTTCCCAGTCAACTACTTGATCCTTGAGTTTTTTGTCAGTGTATGACTGCTTATAGAGTAGAGAGTACTTTGTCCCAAGCTTGAGGGGTTGCACTGTTGTTTTCAGAGCAGCATTGCTTCTCCTCCTCCAAGAACTGCCAACCAGGTTCTGAGAAAATCTTAAGCAGGCTTTGCACTTCTACTCAGATCAGCCACTTCATTCCTCCCACCAGGTGGGCCTGGTCCAGAAGCAACTGCATCTGTAGTTCTGTCCTCAGAGCTGCACCTCCTCCGCTGTCCCCAGGGAGGTGGCCGAACTGCGCAATGCTTTCACTCTTTCCCAGCATCTTTTCCCACTAACCTTCTCTGTTGTCTGTGGTGTTTGTAGGTTGAGAAGTCTGGTAGCTGCCACAGCTCAGCAATTCAAGGCACTAGTGCCTAATCTGCCCAGTTGGTGGTCTGGTTTGGCCCGCGCAGCCCACACTGGGATCTGCTCCCCTCCTCTGTGTGTGTTAGACCTTACCTCATGACCATCCAGGCTGTCCTGGCCTGGAGCCCTGCTTCCCTCTCCTATTTTGTGGGTTCCGCAGTTCTAGAATTTGTTCAGAGCCAGTTTTTATAAGTTTTTGGAGGGAACTGGCGGGGGAGCTCACACAAGTCCCTGCTTTCCAGCAGTCATCTTGGCTCCAGTCCCCCAAATTCTTTTATTTTAGAGATAAGTAGGTGAGGTTTACAGAGAGATAAGAAGTTGCTCAAGGCAAGGTCTCAGGGACTATAAGCAGGTAAGCTATGATTTGAACTCAGGCCATCTCATATGAAAATGAAATTGTTTTTACATTACTCTATCTTCCTGGTATTCCTCCTCCTCCTGTTCCTCTTCCTCCTCCCTCCCTCTACTCTAGATCTTTCAAGGCCCAACTCCAGTTCTACTACCTCCATGAAGAAAGCCTACTAATACTAATACTACACTTGTCTTAACTTCTTTCCATATCTTCTTAACTACAAAAGTCAATATTCAAATGCTATTATACATGTACCTCTTTCACATACATATATCTCAGTTCCCAACTAAAATGTAAGCATCTTTACATTTTTTACATCTCAGAGAGTGCTTTACACAGTACTCATCATATAACAGATGATAAATAAACATATCCCAATGAATTGGTGTATTCTTTTATCTTCCCCCTCTACTTAGGATTCCTTTATGTTCGTCTGTAAAAGATGTGTGTCTTCATAATTGAGCTCTCTATACTTTTTTTTTATTTCTACAGCCCTCTTTTTCTGTTTTTATTTTCTTTTCCCTTCTTTGACCAGAATTAGTGAAATCATAAACGTAATAACTAGCACGTACAGTGTTTTAAGATGTGCAAAAGGCATTACGTGTATTATTTTTTTGATCCACATAAAAATAACCCTGAGGGGAAGGTACTATTATTTCTCCATTTTATAGATCTGTGAACTGAGGCAGAAAATGATTAAATGGCTTGCAAGTGTCTGAGGCTGAATTTGAACTCAGATCTTCCCGACTTTAAGTTTATTACTATATTTACTATATTACCTAACTGCATGCTAATATCTCTAATGTTCATCTGACTCTAAATCAATCAGGCAGCACAAGACAGTAAAAAGAATATTACATTTGAAATCAGAGAACATGGGTTTGAAATCCAACATTGCCACTTGTGACTTGGGTAAGTCACATAACCTCTCTGTGCATCAGTTCTTCTATAGTTGAACTAGATGGCCTCCAAGTTACCTTTTTGTGCTAAGTCTACGAATTTGTAAATTATTTTTAATCAGATAATACTGTGGAAGAAAAATATTGGACCTGGAATTAAAGGATCTGAATTTTAGTGCTAGTTCTGCCCCTCTCTAGCTATGAGATTTTGGGCAATCATCCATCTGAGACTCTTTACTATTAACTACAATTAATGAGTTATTAATTATTATTAGTTGATATTACATTATTAAGTTAATAGTACTTGACGAAGACTATTTCAGAGGGCTGACAGGAGGTTCAACTGAGAAAAATATCCTCTGGAATGAAAAAGAGTACTAAATATATTTTAGAAGTTGTTAATGTTAGTGTTGGAGAAATGTACCAGTGATGGAGAAGGAAGAAGTGGCACAATATCTACAAAAGATGTGTAGTCCCTGATATTATGGAGGTTATGGTATAGTAGGTGGATTTAAAATATGTGTATTTAATTGTATCATGATACAATGGGATGAGAGTGTATTAGAGATGAGGTGGCATTTCCGATGAGCACTGTAGACATAGAGAAAGATGGAAACAAAGGGAGAGAGAAATTCACAGAGCATGCTCAATGGACATCAAATCTCTGAGTTTCATAAAGTGGAGAAGGCACAGAACATAGATGCGTGAACTAAAGATAGAATGTAGCATTGTATCTGATGGCAGAGGATATTTAATTCCATATAAATGAGTTAGTACTTTTTTTTCCTGAATTCAATGTTTACTCGTCAAGGCTCCGAGGCTCAACAATTACAACCTCAAGGTTTTTTTTTCTTTTCTTACAAATGGTCAACTCAAATATCCAACTTATGGTGGGATACATCTTGGCATAATAGAGGATTAGCTTCAAGATCAGATGGACATGTGCTCAAGTCCCGAAATAGACCCATACTGGCTTTGTAAACATAAGCAGCCCATTTAACTTCTCATTGCTAGAGGCAACACTTGAAGTTATGATACAATTGCCAAACAGTGTTGTTGAAAGGAGTTTTCACAGCTAGAGTCTCTTAGACTAGATGAAATCATAGGTCTAAGCCAGAAAGTAGCCACCAAAGAATCAGAGTGACACTAATATAGATTTGTACACAGATTTGTGTAGGAAAACTGGTGTGATTATTGTATAAAGAAGAATGGAAGCAGGAAAGAGGAGGAAAACAAATAGATCTGTCAGGAAACTATAATAATAGCTCAGGCAAGTTACAACGAAGAAATATACCATGTTGGAGGAAGTGAAATTAAAACAAAGAGGACAGGTATGAGAAATGTTGAAGGGTTTAACTAGTTTATTGTCAAAGATGAAGGGAACAAAAGGTTCAAAGATTTTTCTAACGTTCTGAGTGAGACATTGGGAGAGTAGTAGTGCCCCTAGAAGAAAGTAATTTTTGTTTTTAATGTTGTTGTTCTGTTGTCATTATTCAAGAGAAGCAAGTATGGTAAAAGGAAAAAATAATGAACTCACTTGCGGACGTGTTAAGTTTTACCTGCAAGTGGACCATCGTGAAAAACTATCTGCTGAGCATTTTGGTATTGGAATCCTGAGATCAAAGGTCAGAGCCTGGTGTTTACAGATCTGGAGTCATGGGAAGAAAGACTGTACCCGAAATTGTGTAGCTTAATGAAATTACCAAGCAAGGGGAGGTGGAATAGTAAGACATGAGGATTAAGACAGATCTTGGGGGAACACCCACACCCAGTGGTCAGGAAGAGGATCAGGAACTAGGAGAAAAGGAAGGAAAAGGCAGAGAATTGGGAGACTTTGGTATCTCTGAAACCTAGAGAGGAGGCCTTATCTAATGGGGTGGCCAGCAATCTCAAATGTTAGATAGGATTCAAGGGGCATGGAATTTTTTTTTTAAAAAAAGGGCGCTAGAGAAAGTGATTAGGAGATTTCTGAGAATATCCTTCCTGATTAGGTGATACAATGGTTAGAATGCTGGAATTGGAGTCAGGAAGATAAAATCCAGCCTTGAGCACTTGCTGGCTCTGTGCCTCTGGGAAAGTCACTCAATCTCTCACCACCTTGTTTGTTTATTACTTATAATAAATAGAAGTTTGTTATTTATGATAATATAAATTATTGTATTATACATTGTTATATTATTACATTATAATTATTATGTTATGTAAAATTATTATAACCTCAGTCTGTTATTCATATGATAAGGATAATACTGTATCTACCTTACAGAGTTGTTTAGAGGATCAAATGAGATACACTGAAAAGCACTTTGCAAAATGTAAAAAGTTATATAAATTAAGCTATTAATTGTGAACCTGGGTTCTTAAGGTGAGCAGGAACAATCAATATATAAAGTCACAGAAGAAGCTAATAAGAACAAAAGGATTATTGAGCATCACTGAGGGGGGCCAGCTGAGGTTATGCACCATGGAAATTTATTACCTGTTAGTAATCCCTTTGAGCCAGATGTTAGAGATTGCATATAGAAATCCTTGCATGCCCCCAAAGCATGTGAGAAAACAGTGATGTGGTCATTTTCTGCTCTTGGTTCTGGGTGTTTGGGAAGACAGAACTAAAACAAGACACTCTGGATATGGAATTTAAAGGCCTGGGTTTGAATCCTGGCTAGCAGTATAACCTTGGACAATTTGCTTAATCTGTCTGGGCCTCAGTTGCTTTTCTAGTGTAGCTGGTGAAGTATAGCATTTGGAATCTGAAGGAACTGAGTTCAAATTCCACCTCCGATGTAATTATGAGACTCTGGGCAAATCACCTAACCTCTCTAAGCTCCATTTCCTCATATATGAAATGGAAAGATTATAGCAGCAACCTTACATAGTTGTCTTGGCTCAAATAAAATGAAACATATAAAATGATAGTATTAATATAGTTTTTTCCAATTACATGTAAAGATAGTTTTTGACATTCATTTTTATTACATTTTGAGTTCCAAAATTTTCTCCCTCTCTCCCTCCTTACCCCCTCCCCAAGACAGCAAGCAATGTAATATATGTTACACATATGCAAAATGATTTAAAGTTTAAAGTGCGATGCAACTGCTAAGAGAAGAAATGTTATTCAATCCTTCGGTTGTGTCCTTATTATGGGGGTTTTCTTGGCAAAAATACTAAAAAAAGTTTACCTATTCCATTTCCGGTGGATTAAGCTGAAGAGAGGTTAAGTGATCTGCCCAGGGTCACACAGCTAGTAAGTGTCTGAGGCCCCATATGAACACTGATCTTCCTGACTCCAAGCCTAGCACTCTATCTACTGAGCCATGTAGGTGCCTCTAGCAGGAGGACCAGGGTTAGGAAAATGATTAAAATTGACTAGATGATACATAAGGTCCCTTCAGTTCAATTCAATAAATATGCACTTTAAAAAAATGAAACTGTTTGCTCTCAAGGATCTTATATTCTACCTGAGGAAAATAAGACGAACATAGAATAAATATGAACAAAAATATGTACCGCCAATTTGGATGAAGGCGAGAGTAAGAGGAAATCAGAAAAAGATCTGAGGGGTACCTGAGCTATGCTTTGAAGGAAGCTAGGGAATGAGGAGAAAGGGCATTTTGGCTAAGGGCACAGCCATTGCAAAGGCTGAGAAATGAGAGATGAAATGTCGTGTATAGGAAAAATGAAAAAGGCCAGAGGACATAGACAACTTGACAGAGAGTATGCAAGACCAGTCTGGAAATACAGAGTGGAGCCAGACGGCAAATTGCTTTCAGTGCCAAACAGAGGAGTTTGGATTTTATGCTAAAGATAATAAAGAGTCACTAAAACTTCCTGAGTTGGGAGTGTAAGATATAAGGAATATCATTGTTGTATCCATAGATAATGAAGTGAAATAGAATATGGAAATGGAATATTCTATGGAATATGGAAAATGGAATATGTGGAAATGAATAGAACAAGATAAAAATTTAAAGCAGGGAGACCAATTAAGAGGATAATAGCAGTAGAATAACTGCAAATCACATAAAACCTTAGGCAAGACTTGAAACCAGGACACGTTTATTTTACTATCTGCTGAAAGATCTGAGCCTTCACTATAGTTTAAGTGACCAGACATCACAAAATGAGACATTAGTGCCATGGAAAACATAATTTTTGAAGTCAAAATATGCACATTAAAAACCACCTCATATTAAAAACTTATCCTATTACTGCCTCTGTATGTAGAAATCTCCTACACACACACACACACACACACACACACACACACACAAACATAGACACATGATGACTGCTAGCTTGCTTAACACTCATCCTACAGCTGAAAAAGGACCTTTTTTTAGATAATTGCATTAAGAGAACACTGAGAGAGGGCTTTTTTCCTATACAAATATGAACGGACAAGAAATTTTCCTTGTTCTGACTTTGGATGCTGTTCTTGGTCATCTCCCTGTGCCATGGTAATAAATCTTCCTTGGTTGACGACATTTCAATCTGCTAGAGTGCTAGAGTGAACCTTCATATTCAATGCACCCTGTGCCCTCTGTGTACATGTACATATACATATATATAATATGTATATATGTATGTATGTATGTATATTCATTTCAGCTACTCTAATACTGAGGTCTCATGAATTATACACATTATCTTTCCATGTAGGAATGTAAAAAAAAACAGTTTAACTTTAGTAAGTGCCTTATGATTTATCTTTCTTGTTTACCTTTTCATGTTTTCTTGATTCTTGTGTTTGAAAGACATATTTTCTATTCAGCTCTGGTGTTTTCACTGAGAAAACTTGAAACCTCTATTTTATTGAAGATCCATATTTTGTCTTGGAACATGATACTCAGTTTTTCTGGGTAGCTGATTTTTATTCTATTTTATTTCTATTTGTATTTTATTTCTATTTTATTCCAAAATTTTCTATTTTATTGAAGATCCATATTTTGTCTTGGAGCATGATACTCAGTTTTTCTGGGTAGCTGATTTTTAGTTTTAATCCTAGCTCCATTGTCTGCTGGAATATCATATTCCAAGAACTTCAATCCCTTAATGTAGAAGCTGCTAGTTCTTGTGTTATTCTGAATGTGTTTCCACAGTACTCATATTGTTTCTTTCTGGCTGCTTGCAGTATTTTCTCCTTGATTTGGGAGCTCTGGAATTTGGCGACAATATTCCTAGGAGTTTTCCTACAAGTTTAGGATCTTTTTCAGGAGGAATCAGTGGATTCTTTCAATTTCTATTTTACCCTGTGGCTCTAGAATATCAGGGCAGTTCTCCTTGATAATTTCTTGAAAGATGATATCTAGGATCTTTTTTTGATCATAACTTTCGCGTAGTCCAATAATTTTTAAATACTCTCTCCTGGATCTATTTTCCAGGTCAGTGGTTTTTCCAATGAGATATTTCACATTGTGGTCCATTTTTATTCCTTTGGTTCTGTTTTATAATATCTTGATTTCTCATCAAGTCATTAGCTTCCACTTTCTCCAGTCTAATTTTAAGGTAGTATTTTCTTCAGTAGTCTTTTGGACCTCCTTTTCCATTTGGCTAATCCTGCCTTTCAAGGCATTCTTGTCCTCATTGGCTTTTTGGAGCTCTTTTGCCATTTGATTTAGTCTATTTTTTAAAATGTTACTTTCTTCAGTATTTTTCAGTCTCCTTTAGCAAGTCACTGACTTGTTTTTCATGGTTGTCTTGCATCACTTTCATTTCTCTTCCCAATTTTTCCTCTACTTCTCTAACTTGCTTTTCCAAATCCTTTTTGAGTTTCTGAGACCAGTTCATGTTTTTCTTGGAGGCTTTTGATGTAGGCTCTTTGACTTTGTTGATTTCTGCTGGCTGTATATTTTGGTCTTCTTTGTCACCAAAGAAAGATTCCAAAGTGTGTCTGAATCTGAGTGCGTTTTTGCTGCCTGGCCATGTTCCCAGGCAACTATTTGACCCTTGAGTTTTTTGTGGTTGTATGATTGCTTGTAGAGTAGAGAGTACTTGGTCCCAAGCTTGAGGTGTTGCACTGTTGTTTTCAGAGCTATTTCTCATAGCAAGCTCTGCCACACCAGTGTTCCTCCTTTCCCAAGAACCACCAAACAGGATCACAACCCAGATCTTAAGCAGGCTCTGCACTTCCACTCTGATCTGCCATTTAATTCCTCCCACCAGGTGGGCCTGGGTCCAGAAGCAACTGCAGTTGTACTTCTGTCCTCAGAGCTTCACCACCTCTGCTGCCCCTGGGGTGGTGGCTGAACTGTGAACTCCTTTCACTCTGTCCCTGAAGCTTTTCCCACTAACCTTCTCTGTTGTATTTGGTGTTTGTAAATTGAGAAGCTCACTGATTCAGGGTGCTAGGGCCTGTTCTGCCCAGCTCACAGTCTCGTTGGTCAAGGCTCAACTTAAGCTGGGCTCTGCTCTGCTCCCAGCTCCTTGGGATAGATCTTACCCAGAGACCATCCAGGCTGTCTTGGCCTGGAGCCCTGATTCCCTCTGCTATTCTGTGGGTTCTGCAGCTACAGAATTTGTTCAGAGCCATTTTTATAGGTTTTTGGAGGGACCTGGGTGTAACTCATGCAAGTCCCTGCTTTCCAGCTGCCTTTTTGGCTCAGCCAAAACCAAACTTCTTAAATCAGGCTTCATTAAAAATTGCCATGGGAGCAGCTAGGTAGTGCAGGGGATAAAGCACTGGCTCTAGAGTCAGGAGGACTTGAGTTCAAATCCAGCCTCAGACATTTCACCCTTACTATCTATTTGACCTGGGCAAGTCACTTAACCCCGAATGCCTAGGCAAAAAAATAAATTTTAAATGGCTTTGGTCTGACCCAGTTTGTATGCACATGGATGTGTAAACTCACTTATATCACATGTAGGAATAATTATGTTTCAGTGCGCAGAAAGTGTTCATATGCATATATGTACACACACACATTAAGTGTATTGTGTGTACAGGCATAATGCATGTGATTTAGTGTGCATGTACCAAAAATATTATCCATGTGAATATGTATACACATATGTGAATGATTATCTGGATATATATGCATGCTTGTGCTTATATGTACAAACTGTATTCACATGCATATGTCTACATGAGTATGTACATGTCTCCAAATGTATTTGAGTGCATTGTGCACAGTGGTTATGTGTTCATATATGTAGCATTCATAGAGGAGATTCCTGCATCTGTTGTTTTTGTTTAGTCATTTCAGTCACATCCAACTCTTTGTGACCCGATTTGGGGTTTTCTTAAGAAAGATATTAGAGTTGTTTGGCATTTCCTTCTTCAACTCATTTTATATATGAGAAACAAACAGAGTTGAATGACTTGTCCAGTATCACACAGCTAGTAACCGTCTGAGGCTGGATATGAACTCAGGTCTTCCTGACTCTACAGCTGGCACTCTATCTATTGTACCACTTTGGTGCCCCAGTGTGAGTTAAACTAGATGGCTATCAAGGTATCTTCTGACTCCAATTCTATGAGTGTATGTGCATGCACATTAGCATGTATATGTATGCATGTATGTAAACATGCATTACACGTGCATGTTCACACCATGTTCTAAGTTTAGCCATATTAATGTATACTTAAGCATTTGCACGTGTATTTAGTGTGTCACTATACATGCATGTAATGGACTACTATGTCCAATAGATCATAAAATCCTTGAGTGCAGGAAACATGCCATTGGTACCCTTATTCCTCCAGTACTCAATACAGCCTCATACACCTAGGAAATACTTTTAAAATGCAGTAGAACTAAATATTTAAATGAATACATACATACTTATGTATTCGAGTGGATTAAGTGTACTCACATATTCATATCAGTTATCGCAAATATATATGTATACATTGTAATAAGTATTTGAATATATTGTACTATATTAATATATTTGAATGTGCCTATTTCATATATTTATTCAAATATATTTAGGTCAAGGAACATACACATATTTATGTACATGTGTTGTCATTTGACTATTCACATATACACATCTTACATTGTTTTATGTAAGTAAAAGCACATGCACATTTACAAAGCTAGTATGTGTTTATGCATGCTCATTTGAACCATCTGTATACATACATTTACACTTTGTGCATGTATTTCCGAGTGGGTTGTATGCATAAGTATCTTGGTCTGTGAGTGAGCCACAGAGAGAAAGAAGCTCTCACCATTAAGGGATGGCATGAGGCTTAAGGTTCCAGTCTGTAACTAGTCCCTGGATATTCCTGATAGGTGAACAAGTAAAGGAAATTCAGTAGCAAGTCAATCTGTCCAATGGTTGTAAATTACAATTGTAGCCAAGGCTAGGGCGCCAGCATGAGGGCTGGCCATGAATGTTGTGTTTTCACTTGATGACTTTACTCTTCTCTTTAGTACACTTCCCCAGCCACTCCCTACCTGCTGAGCTCTTACTTCAATTTCCTCAATCTTTTTTCTCAGTCCAGACGTCTTCACCCTTTTCCAAGCTCTGACTTATGTTTTTCGCTGTTGTTTCTTGTGTTGCCATTCTTTATTGCCAGGAAACTAAGTTCCCTTAGGTCAGGCTCAATAAAAACTTTTATACTGATTATTTTTATCATTATCTTGTCCTATCTCTCATGGTTCTGGAACATATTTCTATTCCCACAACATATTATTTCTTACACAAGTGAGTTCCCATGCTTATTTCCAACTGCTCACAGATTGGTTCTGATTAATAATTGAAAGAACACATTCTCCCAAATTAATATTTATATTTTCACTCCCTCTGCTTGGCCTTTGTTGACATTAATGCACCTTTGAAATTCTGTACAAGGTCTTTATCAAGGAAAGGAATATAAGGCACTAAAGTCAGAGAACCTATGTCCCATTAATCCTTGGATGGCTAGAAAGAGGTCCCATAACCCTTGGTCACTCATTCAGTCTCCTAAGATTACCTCCTGGGTCTTTTCTTTTCTCTCTAGATAATCTCACTGGGTAATTTCATCTGCTCCCATGGATTCAATTTTCATCTCTGTATAGATACTTCCCTAGATTCTCTGATGCCACACAGTTAAGGATTTCCTACTGCCTCTTGGACATCTCAAATTGAATCCTATGTAGGAATCTTTGGCTCAATATGTCCAAAACAGAACAAATTCTCTTTCCTACCAATTTTTTCCTTCTCAAAAAGTAGTTGTATAACACAGTCCCCAGCCCATAGCAGGTGCTTAATAAATGTACATTCGTTATTTGTTTGCAAAGATCAAATGAGACAATGCATGTGGCCCAAAAGACATTTTAAATATAAACATAAATATTAAAATAAATATAAATATAAACATAAATTTTGTGGCTTGTAGCCACTAGAAGAGATGTTTTGGAAGATAGCAGCTATCAACTGAGTGCTAAGTGTATACTCAGAATTTTTCCAAGGTGCATCTTAAACCAGAAGTAATAAAGGCTCCTTCACAAGAAGATTTCTGTTATATTTGTACCATTTTTCCCTGATGAAATCTGTCTGTGAACCTGGATTCATTGTAGTTAAATTATTCTCTCTGTTTCAGCTATTCTTGTGTTTGGTGATATTGAATTTATCACTCGCTCATCCATTTATTCACTTATTCCATATCCTTTAAAGATACTCATATTGTTTTCACAATTCTGTGCTTGGTGTTGAAGGGAACACAAAGAAACATCAGAGAGAGTGGTCAATCTCCTGGGATTTGAGTTATAGTTGGGAAATTTAAGACAGACATAAATTCAAATCCATTCAATTCAACAAATATTTGCTGCCTACTGATTAGCTATATCAAAAGTTCATTTGCTGAATGCAATAAGAAATGTTTAATGGGTTACAATTTTTTCGGAGAGGAAGAAGATCACTTCCACCTTTAGAGTTAGGGGTATCCAAGAGGGCTTCCTGGAAGAGGTAGCATTTGAAATATCAAAAGCCTTGAGTTTTGGCAGGTAGAGGTGTATAAAATTTGTATGTGTCAATTTTATCTCTTCAAGTTGATTGAAAGCTCTTTGGTTAAAGGTGCTGTGTTTTCTACCTCTTTTATATTCCTCAATCTCTGGCCGGGAATTGAACATATATAAAAGACTTTCCCAAATTATGTTTCAGAGAAGGGAAGGAAAGCTAGAGAAATGAAATGATGCGCCATAGGTCTCAAAGGTAACAGGTATTTAATAAAGGAAAACGAGGAGTTGAACCTAAGGCCTATGACTTCAGATTCAGAATTCTCTTTCCAACGTTGCATCTTACGCATCTCTTCAGCACCCTCCTCTGTGCCCAGCATCAGAAAGAATATATAGTCAACACTCAGTAAGTGTTTGGTGATTCTCTGGCTGATTGGTTAGTCCATCATTTAGGGACTTCTCTGAGTGTTTTCATTTCAGTCTCTTCTCTCCTCTTGAGTCAGCAATCCTGAAACACACTTCCTGCTGTGCCAATGGAGTGAGTATTCCCCTGGGGAATGGTAAACAGTAGCCAGGAGATAAGTATGCCTATCAGGTGTTGTTGGCATTACCCACTCTGCCAATTATTGATTGATGTTAGCCCTCCCCCCTCATATTTCTTTCAGCTCTGCCCTCCTGAAAGAAAGCTTCTTAAACTGAAACAATTGCCCATTTCCTGATCCCATGAGGATAAGAAGAGGGAGAAGGTCATTCTCTTTAAGCTGGTGCCTTATCACAATCTATCTAAGAAATTAAATCATCCATTCATAGAATAGAATAAAGCAAAGAAAGTTGCATAAGGGAGTGGGAAAAAAAGTTTGATTACCCCCTCAGCTTCTCCTAGGTGTAGATGCATTTTTGTTTATTTGTTTGTTGGCAAGGCAATTGGAATTAAGTGACTTGCCCATGGTCACACAGCTAATAAGTATCCAGTGTCTCAAGCCAAATTTGAATGCATGTCCTCCTGACTCTAGAGCCAGTGCTCTATCCACTGTGCCACCTAGCTACCCTGCTATGGATCCACTTTCAAAGAATTTACTTACTTCCTTTCATGAATGTAAGTAACAAGATATATTGAATTTCTAGGTTAAGAAAAAAAATTAGGTGATTTGAGATTTCATGTATGTCTTCTTTATTTGTACAGAATATCAAAAGTCTGGTGCCCTTTTGGCTCCTCCATAAGACCAAGAGGAAGAAAACTCTTCCTGCATGACCCCAAAGATCCCCATATCACAGGCTATGGGTGCAAGGTGAGTCCTAAAGCTAGACCACGGTATTCATTCCTCACAAATATTCAGCTACAACTCCATCTGTCCCTCAAAGCTCAGTTCATTCTCCAACTGTGACTCTCTGAACCCAGAGTCGCCTCTGTAGAGCACCCTGGATCTGCCGGGACTTGAGACTATAAACCAGAGGGTTAAGAAGTGGTGTGAGGAGGAGGTAGGCATTGCTCATAGTAGCATAGAGGAGTGGGGGCATTCCACGGGCATAGCGGTGCATCACAGCCAGGCTGATGAGAGGGAGGTAAAAAATGAGCACAGTGCATAGATGACAGGCACAAGTCTGCATAGATCGCAGGCCATTGTCACTAGATCCCAACTTCAAGACAGTGGTCAAAATTTTCAGGTAAGAGGCTATGATGAAGAGGGCATCTACCACAAAGGTGCAGAGCACAAAGACCAGCCCATAGGCACTGCTGAACGTAATGTCCCCACAGGCCAAGGTCAGCAGGTCTGCATAGTAGCAATAGGAGTGGGAAAGAATGTTGTCTCTGCAAAAGGAAAATTTGCTGAGGAAGAGGGGGAGTGGAGCCAGCAGTACAGCACCACGAATGAAGGCAGCCCCACTGAGGCAGACAATGGCACGGCTAGTTAGGATTCGGGAATATCTTAGAGGGGAACAGATGGCTACCAGTCGGTCAAAGGCCATGGCTACAAGGATTCCTGACTCCACAGAGGAGAGTGTGTGAATGAAGAACATCTGAGCCAGGCAGGCAGGCAGACCAATCTGGTGAGCGCCAATCCAGAAGGTGCCCAGGACAGTTGGCAATGTTGATAGGGAGAGGCCCAGGTCAACGAGGGCCAGCATGGCTAGCAAGTAGAACTGGGGCTCATGTAGGCTTTGCTCAGTCCTAACAAGGAGAAGAAGAATAGAATTTCCTATGAGAGCCATGAAGTATAGAAGGCAGAAAGGAATGGAGATCCAGATGTGTAAGTTTTCTAGTCCAGGGATTCCAATGAAGATGAAGGTAGGATGGTCATCAATGGTATTGTTGGGAGCCAGCATGGTGGGTTGATATTAGAACTGGGGCTTAGGAAGTTCCAAAACCTGAAAATAAGAGTAAGAGATCCAAAGAGATAATAAATTGAAGATATTTTAGAGAGAATTCTAACTTAAAGGGGTTTCAATGAGGTAAGAGAAAGCTACTCAAAGGAGGTTTAACTAGTCACTGATTTCAGATGTTATCAGATTGGCACAATTATCTGGGAGAACAGTCAAAGACATATGTTTTCCTCAGTGCTCACCTATCCTCCAGGAAATCTTCGGTTAGATTCTGGTAACTCTAAGATTATATTCCAGGTTATTACATTCTTTTGAGCTACCACTTCACCAAGTGGTTTCATTACATTCAGTGCATTTCATCTCCCTGACAAGGCTATGAACTCTATGCACTTTTGACAGGGTACGATTGTGACTGATTGAATGATGGTTGGGCAGGCAAAGAGAATTGGGTGCCCTAGCTGCACAAAAAGGGAAGGAAGGAGAGGATGAGCTCTCTCCATAGCAAGTATAGTCAGCAATGCTAAGGTACAATGTTGGAAAGCTATAGAGACAGCCACCTCCAGAGGTCCTTTACCTTAGGCAACTATGGAACAAGAGAATGTAGATGAGAAAGTTGAGGCCTTAGAGGAGAAATCAAACCTAAAAAGTCTGATATACCTAAGGTCAAAGGCCAAGTCAGGACAAGAATTAAAACTAAAATCTAAGTCTCATGAATCTAAATCTAATGACTTTTCCATGCACACACTCCAATAGCTGGTGCTTTCCTTCTGGTGGTATCACCTTCTATATATTTACATTGTAAATATCTTGTGTGCACAATTATTTGCATGTTTTCTTCCCATTAGAATATGAGCACCTTGAAAGCAGAGAGTGATTTTTTTTTCCCTTTTCTTAGTATCTCCAAGTCTTTAATAGGGTGTCATGCTTAATACACGCATGTTAACTGAATGTTTTCACTACCGCAAAATGCCTTCTGTGTTTCTAATGGTTGTAGAAGATAAGGTATGTAGAGGAAATGAAAATTACATGGGGTTTGGGGCAAATGGGTGTAGATGGAATTTATATAAGCAAATGATATTTAATCCATTAGGAGAGAGATCTATGAAAAAGTGACTTGTGAAGAATCTTTTGGGAAACCCTCATATCCAATCAGCCATTAGTACTAACTTATAGTACCATTATCAACAAGCATTTGTTAAGTGTTTATATTAATGTGCCAGACAATATATATGAGTATATATATATCTATACATAGATATATATATACTCATATACATATACACCCACATATATATTATTGTACATTGTGGTATACATTGTTTTATAGTATTTTTAAGTATGTCATTTAAGTAAGTAATTTGTTCTATCTTTCTGCTAGACTATGAGTTCCATTAGGCTAGCTGCCTGTGTTTATAACTTTTTACACCATCTCTGGAATCTGGTATAGGGTTTATGGATGTTAGGAAGGATGGAAAGAAGCAAGGAAACATGTATATTAAGCATCTCCTATGTGACAGGTATTGTACGAAGTGCTTTACACTTGTGATGATTATCTCCATTTTACAGTTGAGGAAACTGAGGCATGGAGAGGTTAAGTGATTTACTTAGGGTCACACAGCTAGGGAAATATGTAGGGGCGGATTTGAATTCAGGTTTTCCTCATTCCAGGCTCAGCACTCTCTCAATTCTGCCACCTAGCTGGATTTCATTTATCGTAATTAATAAAGGAATTAACCTGAACTTGAACTCAAACTTTAACTTTAAACACAGTGTCTCACTCTAAGACAACTTTACACATCTTATTTGATTTTCTCAATAATCCTGTGAAAAGGGAAGGCAGAGATTAGTGAATGATGAAGATATAAACTCCAAAGACTCTAAGAGACTTTCTTAAAGCCAAGCTGTGAGTCAGTTTTGGTACCAAAATTAGAAGCCAGGGTTTTAGTCTCTGGATCCAGAAGTTTCTACTATACTACATTTCTTTATCTGTGTAGGGCATGAATTTGTGGCTTCGTTTGCTATAAGGAATTTCCAGATTAGAAAACTCCCTCTACCAATGCAGATCAGCATCTTCTCTGCAACTTTTAGTCTTAGAAAATTACCTAGAGCACTGAGAGATTCTGTTACTTTGGCAGGGCTACACAACTAGTACATTTCAGAGGCAGGACTTAAACTCAGGTCTCCCTGACTTGCTCTCAATTCCCTGCACTGCACTGTCCTTTGTACCTAATTTGCTTAAAGCAAGGAGCCTTTAAATAGAATGTAGAAAGACCACTGGATGTAGAATTTGAATGATTTGTATTAAGTCTTGCCCTGACACTCTGGCAAGTCATAAATCTCTTTGTGATTCCATTTCCTCTTTTACAAACAAAGGATGATTACACTTCCATTGCCTATTCTCCAAGGATGTTCTGAAAAGTGGATATGATGATGGATATAACACACTCAGAAATCAAAACACAATGTTATTGAATTATCACCATTATCATCATCATCTTCATCATCATCATTATTTCTCCACTTAAGATTCACTCCTATGTATACTCATGTCATGACGGTAACACTGAGTTGTTGAAGACTACAGCAATAGGATGTAGTCTCAAGATGGTCCAGTCAAGTTAGAAAAGCTTTATTTGCATGTCTACTAATATATTGTTTACCTGTTATCCCAGTACTACTCTATCCAAGTTCAGAGAGGCATATCACTAGAAGGGTCATCAAAAGCTGATGAAGTTGAAGTGATAGCAATTCATGAAGTTGGCCTACAAAGATGTATAGGGACCCAATCTGTATTAGTATGTTCTGCTGTATGCTGAGAAGAATATAGAAGGATTATAAGACATGGTTCCTGCTTTCCAATATCTAACAGTACAGGGTATAACAAAGAACTATATAATTTTCATAGAGAGAGAAATAATATCAGATTAATGGTGGAAGAAAGGTGCAGAAAGCTGGCAAAGAGAGAAATCAAATTAATGTTCAGAGTGGTGAGGAAAGGTAGATAACTGGTTGATCCATGAAAGATGAAAGATCAGAGGAAGGTGAGACTTCTTGAAGGAGGTGACATTTTAGTAGGCTTTAAAAAGATGCGTGGCAAAGATTATAAAATGGAAAATGATAAGTGTTGCAGGGGCTGTGTTAAAATAGTCACATTGATTTACTCTTGGAGCACCTGGGAATAGTTCCAAACATTCTGGAAAGCAATATGAAATAATAAAAACATTTACTCAACAGTGCATGTCCTTCAACCCAACTATACCAGTGCTAGGCTGAAAACCAAAAAGAGAGATGAAGGGACAATCTCTCTCTCTCTCTCTCTCTTTCTCTCTCCCTCCCTCCCTCCCTCTCTCTCTCTCTCCACATCTCCACATATATATATATATATGTTTATGTATATATGTATATATGCATATATACAAAATTTGTTTTTCTCAAATATTGAATATGTATATTTATTTTTATCCTCTTATTACCCACCCCCACCATGAATTAGAGGCTAACAGGGAGAAAAATATACTTTTGTAAGATTTTTAATAGAGGAAGTAGAGTTGTGCTACAGATACGAATTGTTGCATGGACTTTCAGATGAGTCCATCGTACTCTTAGTTTTACTTCCTTTTTACATTATTACAAGAAACCTCTCCCAAAGTGGAAACTATCTGTAAAAGTAATGTAAAAATGAAATACATCAATAAAACTTTTTTTAAAAAAGATTTGAGAGACATAAAGTAAGGGACATATGCCATTTCCTTTATACCTTCAAAGCTGGAGATCTGTTTGTCATTCCAGAGGTTTGCAACAACCATCAGTCTACTGATGAGCCCAGGTATATAACTACTGAGTATATAAATGATCATGAGCAAGTAATTTCTATTTTCAAATTTCACTTCACACAAATACTAACAGTTGACATGTGCAAGTCACACAAACTCTCAGAGCCTCATTTCCTCATCTGTAAAATAGTGATTGTTACACTTGTATATCCTGTTCCTGTGAAGAAAGAACTTTGCCCACTTCACAGCACTACAGAAAATGATATTATTATTATTATTATTATTGATTTTACTCTATTTTGCTGCTGTTTCCTTTCCAATTACTTATACATACACATCCTCAGGTAGCCTCTTAAACAAGAATTATGATCTACTACCTTTATGCTTTCGTTTACATTGTTCCCAGTGTCAGGAATTCCCTCTCTTCTTTTTGGAATGATATGTTATTATCCATCCTTGAAAGTCCAACTCAGACTCCACTCACTCATGAAACCTTCCTTCAGTTCCTCAGTCAATAATGATCTTCTCTTTAGACACTACACAGGACTGACTTTGCACCTCACCAAGGCATTTATCATATATTGGTATTATTTGTATTGATATGTCTCTCTTTTAGACTTTAAGCTCTATATTACCAAGGATCATGCCTTACATAAATTTTGTACCTCCTCCATCACCACAAAAGGGCTTTATACACAATAGGGGCTCAATAAACATATATTGGACTACTGAATATAAATATGCTCCCAGCTATTTTCCATGGTTTCCCTTGCTTTCACTCATCCAAAAGAAAAACTCAGTTCTGTCCAATTTTCTTAGAATGGCTACAGATCATGACATTAGTCAGGACTGTGACACATGTTGTCACTTACCTGCGACCTGGCATGAGAAATCCTGGTGAGCTGTAGTGACTTCTCAGAAGAATCACAGGATTTAATAAAAAGTATGTGTATGATGGTAAATGAATGTTTAAAGAAAAATGATAAACTGTGTCAGTCAGGAAAAGAATCAGAAAATGACGAAGCTGGAAGTGAACTTATAAATCATTTAACAATGCCTCCCACCCCAGTTCTCCCTATTTAAACAAAAAAGAAAAAGAAAACAGGCTTAGAGAGAAGTGATTTACCTAATTATCACACAATGAGTAAGTTCCTCCAATAGAACTACAATCCTGCCCTCTTAATTCTCACCACATGCTCTTTCCAGATGAACAGTCTTAGGATACATCTCCGTACACCAGGCACTGGGATCAGACAGACAAAAGGAGAGGCACTCTCTATCTTCAAGTTGCTCACCATCTGGATGTTAAAGTACCACTCACAGATATGTGGAAGCAATGACTGGAGCATAGCACAACATTGTTATTGAATAATGGGATACTATAGAGCAAATAATTAAACCCAAGTGACTGACAAGTAAACAGCACCAAATCATCCACCCCTGAAAAAAAAATTAAAACAAATTGTTGCCCAGAGAAAAACACTGGTACCCACCAGTTGCTGAACTTCCCATTCTTATCAGCCTTCCCCCTTTCTATTGCTACCCTTCACACCTGATCCTGGTATTCAAACGCATAGCCAAAGCTCTGTTCTTTACCTTCTGAGGCCAGTAATGTTTATGCATTCCAACTTCCTGGACTGGAATATTTATCTTCTCACTTCCCACCTCTCAACTCTCAGAAACTGTTACTTGCTTTCTTTTAACCTCTTCACTCACCTGTGTATCCATGATCCACTTTATGCCAAATAGCGCATCTACTCTATTAAGGAACTAAACCCCTACCCCAGATGGGCAGGCTCTTACTTGAAGCTTAATGTAAGGCAGGATGGAGGATAGACACAAAACCTACTCAGGAGACTTGGGGGTTCTATTGAGATTAACTGAAGCCTTATTGGTACAAAGAGTTTTCAGTATTCACATGCCAGTTATTTATATTCAATGAAGTACCCAGAAATATTGGGGGGAGGAACCATTGGTCTTCAGGGCACTCTTTAAGATGAGAGGTCCTTGGGGGATTACCATAGTTGGTGTCAAGAGACAGTTTTAGTGTCTAACTCTAAAAGGTAATGGCAATGTGACCGCCTCTCCCTCTTCATCTATACATATGGGCTTCCCTGTCTTCCTTTAAGTACCATTTAAAATCCCATGTTGTACAGGAATCTTTTTCTAACTCCTCTTAATTCCAGCACTTTCCTTCTGTTAATTATTACCTTTTTGTCCTGCATATAGCTTGTTTGAATATATTTGTCAGATTATTGTGTCCTCTATTAGATTGTAATATTCTTGAGATCAGGAACTGCCTTTAACCTCTTTTTGTACCCCTAGTACTTAACACAATGTCTGGCACACAGTAGGTACTTATAAATGTTAGTTGTCTTACTGACCTAGGGAAAATCATTTACCTTTACTGAGCTTAATTTTGATTATGTATAATACAGGAATACTACTTTAGTACTTATCTCATAGGATTACTATAAGCAAAATGCTTTGTAAACCTTACGGCTCTCTTTAAAAATATAAATTCCTATTAAATGTCATCCAAGGTAACCAATGTCTTATGTATATTCTATTCACTTTAGCTGAGAGGATTGGTGAATGGGTCAAATATGGAGGTTAAAGATAGTATTACACAAATATTGAGTTGTCCAATTTGATGTCCAGATTCAGAAAATTCAGACCTTCACAACATCTACACTCGGGATTTTCTTGGGTGTACACTGCCGTTATAGTAAAGAGACTAAGTCAAGTTAATCCATACCAAATGTCTAGGACAAGAGTTGTGATAGTTTTGCTGAGTTCAGCTCTGGATGCCATATTTTAGGAAGAAAAGTTACAAGCCAGAATACTTTCAGAGGGAAAATATCTCAGGAAAAGTAAGATAGCAAAATATTAGAAACAAAATAGATGGCCCATAATTGGGAGATGGATATACACTGGTAAAAAATACAATGGAAACCTGCTATAAAAAACAAAAACTATGAATATTATAAAATATAGGAGCATAGAAAAAATATACATAAAATGATACAAACTGAAATAAGGAGAGTAAGGATGTGATAAAAACAATGAAAATTGAAACAACCACAAAATAACCCAAACAGAAAGTGGTAGAATTAAAAAGAATTATGACCTCATAAAAGAAATATGTTATAATACCTGCTCCCACTCCTTGTGAAGCGGTGATAGGTGTGGAATTTCATATATTTTCAGGTTTTTTTTAAAAAAAATTATTGTCTTTTTAACTATTTTCTTTTTCTTTCTTTCAAAAATTCGTTTTAAAGGATAGCTCTCTGGGAGGAGGGGAAAAGGATACAGAGGAAAATAGGTGAAATAAAAATCAGAAATATCAATAAATATATATTTCAAATAAAAAAATGGAAAGCAAGAAAAAATGTTAGATGCAGAATAATCTAATTTTGCCATTCTTAGAGTGGTCATTAGTGTTTTGATGTCATTTTGGATGAGGGTCTCTAGTGAAGTGTCAAACAATTAATGCTTGGCCTAGTCAGTTTACAATTTTTAAAAAAATATTTAACTTAATTATTAAAAATTCAAAAAAACGTTATCTTTTCTCAATTACATGTAAAGTGCTGTAAATCACTACTGGTTAGAAAATGAGAATGAAAACAACTATGAGGAACCATTTTACACATAACAGACTGCATAATCTGACAATAATGGAAAATGAGAAATGTTGGATGTGATATGAGAAAATTGAGAACTAATTTTGGTTGGTAGAGTTGAGAACTGATCTAACCATTCTGGAGAGCAATTTGGCACCACAACCAAAGAGTGACAAAACTGTGTATACCCTTTGAAACAGCAATACTACTATTAGTTCTGTTTCCCAAGTTTATCAGGGAAAAAGGAAAATAACCTATATATTCTAAAATATTTATAGCAGCTCTCTTTGTGGTGGCAAAGAAGTGGAAATTGAGGGGATGCCAACCAACTGGGGAATAGAATTGTGATAGAATACTACTGAGCTATAGGAAATGATGAGCTGACTAACATTAGAAAAAAATGGAAAGATTTACATGAAACAATAAAGAGTGAAATGAGCAGAACCAAGAGAATATTGCACATAGTAATAACAATATTGGTCTAAGGACAACTTTAAATGACCAAGCCATTTTGAATATTATAAATACCCAAATCAACTACAAAGGATCTATAAAGGAAGATACTGTCTACATCCAGAGAAAGAATTGATAAATAGAAGTATGTGTAGTATAGCTTTACATAAATATACATATTTCTGCTTACTGGTAATTTTCTTTCGGGTGGGGTGGGGAAGGTGAGAGGGAAAAAAGTTAAAAGTGCACAGCAGAGAACAAAATAAAACTTAGAACGAGGCACAAAAAAGCAGGGTCTCTTTGAAAATGATGTGTAGTATTTATTTACGTAGATTTTAAAAAAAATAAGCAGTGTGGAAAAAAAGCTATGATTTTATATTGAAATCCTATTTTTGTTGTATTCTGTAGATGTAAATATTCTTTTTTGTCTTTTTTAAATTTAGGTTCAAAATGAGTATAAAAAATAAAAAGAAAAGAAATGCATGTTGCATGATTGAAGCTTAGTTGGTATAAATCAATTTCTAGAATATGACCCAAAAAAATCATAATGAACCATAGTCAGAAAATATTTGACTTAACGGACAAATGGAGAGATGTGATAGCCAAAAAATATGGTTTTAAAAATATAATTTCCTTTGTAAAGCTTTACCAAAAATGATGATGAATCATTATGAGTATTATCACCTCATAAGGCAGAAAGAAACATTCATAGGTAAAAAGAGCTTAAAGAGAGCTTAGGAAGGGATTCCACTAAGAAATGGTGATAAAAATAAAAAGAAAGAAATATAAGGTATGCTATAGCCCAAGTAGACTGTGTATGTTCCTCTGGGCTGTGAAAATAAAACTGGTGGCAGACAACGATAAATTCTTGTATCCAAACCACTTCTGAAATGAAGAGAGCCAATATTATAACTGAAGGGAAAGAAAAGAAAATCTTTTTGAACATTGGTAGCTTATATGCTAGTTAGCCAGTCCCCAAGGGGGTAACCAACTAAATATATGTGTATATATGCATATACACATATATACCCATATATTCATATATATGTATACGCATACACATATATGCATATATGTATATGTGCATTTGCCTCCTAAATATTTCTGATCTGAAGGTACAATAGGTTAAAACAAAAGAGTCTCCTAGCCACTATCCATTAGGAAGATGAAGAATATTACAAATTTACACCCAAAGACAGACAACATACAAAGTGAAGGAAATATCTAGATTGGAGTGAGATGAGATCTCAGCTCAATAAAAAAAAGGCCTTTCTCTCCCAAAGAGAAATTTTTTATGAAATCTCTAAGAAAGCAAGATAAAAACCAAGAACATTTTGAGGGGACATTTTGAAATAAGGACGATATCTAAAATCTTTCCATTTGTTTAGAACTAGTTCCCAACAGAATCTTTAAACACTCAAGCTTATCTAAGAAGAAAAGTCTCGCTCCTCTCTTAAGCACTCACACCAACTTTTCCCTTCATTCAGGGATGCAGCTTACGTCATCATTCTCGCTACCATTTAGGGAGAATCTTATGTAAAATACTGCAGGTTTGTCTAGTAACCTAAGTTACCCAATGTTTTCTCTACTTTGAAGGAACTTCAATTCTAATGTGGGAAGGGAACACATAAAAGGGATCTGGAAATTGATTTTGGAGATACACGCTTTGTGGTATGGATTTCAATGTCAGAAAATTACTGTAAAAATGAGGAACCGAGCACAATAAGGCCAAAGTTGAGCTATCAAAGTCCCAGGTGGTTCCAGGGATTGAGTTTAGTTTTCTAGTGTGGGAAAATGGAAGGATGACAATAAATAGAAGAAAGATAAAAATATTTTTATAACAAACTATTTTCCCATTCAATTAGATTTTCCTGTGTAGGTAGTCAGACTAAACTCTTTTAAATGATTAATATTTATATAAATATTTAAATAAATATATAAATAATATTTATATATCATACAATACATATATTTATATATTAATATTACACATGTATTTTATATATTTATAAATAATACTTATATATTTGAAATAAATATTATATACGTAAAATTTTTATAATTTATATAAAATTTATATTATCTCACAGCTTGTCATAATGAGCATAATATAATTTGAAAAGAAAAGAATCTTCAGGCTTCACTCTTATCATGTCTTTTCATCTTGAATTCTATGCTTGCTTTCTTCCAAGCCTGTAACAAAGATCTATGGAACCATATATCTCCTTCTTGTATGCTTAAACTAATCATTATAGTGAAAGTTTCACTAAATAGGGTTATTTATTGTTTAATTTTTCTAGGAATCTTGAATGACTTAGATATATGTATAGGAAATACATTAAGAAGAAAGCCTTTAAGGTGTGATTTTTCTCTACCCAAAGAAATACCTTTTCACTGTCGACAAACAATAAACACAATGGATTCTTGAATTTCCTCCACCTTTTAGTCAGTTGTGAAATGGTTACAATGTAGTCAATTGTAGAATATGCTTGTAAAAACCTGCCTTTCCACCATTTAATGCCATCATCAAAGGTTATGCTGATTTGTGTAGTTGAACTATGTAGAGATTTTTTGAATGAACAATGTTTACTACCTCAAATATGAAATTCAGCTGGATGTAAAATCTATATGGTTTGCCACATCAGTAAGTATGTGTGTTTGTATGTATGTAGATACATATTATGTACACATATATGTATATACAATATACATGTGTGTATGCACACATGTGTGTGAATATGGTGTTATGAATGAATGATTGAGTCCAAAATTAAGTAGCAGTGAATTGCCTTCATGATATCGGAAATATCTTCAAGTATCATAAGTTCCCCCAGAAATAAAGGCCCATTTTTTTTACTACCTGCAGTATTGCCAGTAATGCTGGATGGCTGTGAAAGGTGGGATACAAGAGTATCATTGTGTATCCACTTTATAATCTTCCCATTACTATTAGGTCAGGTGATGAGTAACTAGGTTTTCTCTCATTACAATGTTTATAAATATTTTTCACTTATCTCAGAAGGTTTTAAGCAAGCCCTCTAGCTTCAAAGCAGAATACTATTGTTCAAGAATATCTGGGTTGTTATTCCCTTCCCCCACACAACTGAAAAGAGAGGATGGTCTTGAACTATCCAGCCGCATCAGTAAGAGAAAGTTCCTTCAACCATCCTGTCACATGACCTGCTCCTGTCCCTTTCCTAATGTCTATTTTTATGTCTGGAGCTGAAAAATAATATTAGAAGTTCGTAAGGGGATACATTTAACTGATAGCTATATTAGTAGGAATTCTGTATTAAGACAATGTTTACCACGGTTTTAAAGATGAGTAATCAGAGGCCCTAAAGGACACAGATATATTCTATTCTTGATTACCCTAAAACTTTTAACATTAAATATATTTCACTCTAGTCTTTGGAATCTTACCCACGATGGTCACATCTTCTCCATTGTGGATTTAAAATAAATATTCCTTTAATTGAATCATTGAATTTAATTTAGTTCTTTGCCAGTGTTACTACTTTTTGGACAGAGATGACACTTAAGTCTTCTAAAGTCTACCTGTGCTCAACCTTCAAGAGAAATTGTTTTGTTTTAAATTCAAACATTTTCTGCCACTGCAGCTATGGGCAATCTATTACTCTCTGAGTATCACATTCTTTATATATTAAATCAAGGGCTTAGACCAGAGGATTTCTAAAGTCCCATCCTAGTGTAACCTTCTACACTTTGGGAATGTAACATGACAATTAAATTTCATCGTTCTGAGGCTCACTACTGGCCTCCTGGTGCTGTTATTCTCCTAAACAAATGAATTTTTCTGGATTCACAAGACTGTGGTTTTAATGCCAAATTTTCCCATTGACTTGTACTAAGCGTTCTTTTTTTTCCCATTATATGACTATACGTTTACCATTGCAGTGTTTATCATTAATAATAGGAATCATCAATTATTACATGCATTGTATTTGAGGGTTTGTGATGTTACTGAAAAAACCCTGGAATCGGAACCAGAAAACCTGGGCTCTTAGCTCAGAGGGAGGGAGGGTAGGAGGGAGAGAGAGAAAAAAGAGAGACAGAGAAAGACAGAGAGAGAGACAGAGAGACACAGAGACACAGAGAGAGACAGAGACACAGAGAAAGACAGAGACACGGAGAGAGAGAAATATGAGGATCCTCTGCCACTCTCTGATCCAACATTTGCAAAATCTTGTAAAAGATGTTTACACCTGTGAAATGAAGAGTTTCTACTGGATGACTTCTAAAGCCTTTCTAGGTTTAGCATTCTATGATCTTCCCTTAGTCTGTGGGCCATAATAAAGCAAGTTGTTTTGATTTCATTAATCTCACTATCTGATTTTCTGCTAAACTGGTATAGGTGTATGTATCAGGATTGGGGAGGAGGGAACTGGTGCCTATCTCCACGGTGGAATAACACAGTCCCATTGGGGAACATGGTGGAAAGGGTTGATACGATTTGTTACTTGAATCAGATGAGTAAAGGAGAATTCTCCAAGGCTGAGGCTATCTCCAAAGGGAAGCAAGCCAGGTAAAAATAAAGCTACTTCAGCTAATACCTGGCAAATCAGAACTTGGCAATGGATGGATGAGAATGATGGGCCTGTAGGACCCCAGGATAGCCTGGGCTGTCCCCATCGTGAAACCAGGTGAGTACGGGCCATTGTATACCTCACAGACCAAATACTCGTACCAGCTCCTAGAAGATTAGGATCTCTATCTATATATCCCTTTACAAACACACACACACGCACGCACACACACACGCGTGCACGCAACATAAAGTGAATGGCTCATGAGGTTGAGGATGATGTGTTTGGGAACATTTTTGACTATAGAGATAACACTGTGGAAAGTATCTTTTTAAAAACCATTCCTTTGTTCCCTGGTCATAGACTTCTGATTTGTTCTCATTCCGCCAACAGCAGAAGACATAGAGGGCTAGTCACTCCAAGACACATCAACAAGAGTTCTACCAGGGAATATTTTTCCCAGTAAATTTTAGAAAGTTGTTTCCAGGGCACAAGTTTTGAGGGAAGTTTATATTACTGAAATAGTTCTTCCCCCTAAACCCTAACACTTCAAAGTCCTTCCCAAACTCTCCTGGAGTCAGGATTTAGAATAGTGAATGAAGAATGAAATCCATAGGGATACTTTAGTTATGGAGAACCTTGATTTTTTCTGGACCCATACTTTGGGTGAGGGGGAAATGGTTCCAGGCAGGACTGGGGGATGTGTTCAGCAGCTTAAGGCCAGTATACTTTGGACTGTGGAGAAAATCTCCTCTCCAGAATTTTCAAATATTTAAGGGATAGAACTAGCCTCAAGGAGTCTTAGAACGTGGCCACCTTGGAAATTTCTCAGGTCATCCTGCCCTGGCTGTAATTTGACTCACTAGCAACACACAAATTGACAAGTATGTCTCTGTTTTTCTGTGTACATTTTTGAAAATGTATTCAATACAATGAGCAAAATCAGAGTTTATAGAATGTTAGCTATCATTGCTTCAGGGAGAATTCTCATTAGCAACCTATTTTTCTCTCGCAGGAATAGCTGATCAGGATGATCCCCCAGGATGCCCCCTGAATATTTGTCCCACTGCATGCCTGAGCAACGTTTACTTGTTTTGTTCAGTCATTCTTTCAAGGATGTCTGACTCTTCAAGATTCCATGCGGGATTTTCTTGGAACAGATGCTGAAGTGGTTTACCATCTCCTTCTCCAGCTCATTTTACAGATGAGAAAACTGAGGCAAATAGGGTTAAGTGAATTGCCTAGGGTCACAGATCTAGTGACTGTCTGAGGCCAGGTCTGAACTCACAAAGATGAGTCTTACTGACTCCAGGCCTGGTACTCTATCTGCTCTACTGCCTGGATGCAACATCTATTGAAAGATTACTATTTGCCAAGCATTGAGCTAGGTACTTAGTCTATGAAGACAAAAAGAAAAGAGATCTTGTATATGCTAGCTTGGTGGGGGGGGAGCAACATGCCCAAAGATGAGTGAACATACAGTAATTTGAGAATGAAGAAGCAGAAACAACTAGGGAGGGGCTGCAGGAAATGCTTCGTATAGGATGGGGCATTTAATTTGAAACTTGAAGGGGTGAAGGTATCAAAGATGAAGTGAATAATAAAAGCATTAAAGGTATGGGGGCCAGCTTGTATGAAGGCATGGAGCTAGGAAAAGGTGTCATGTACTTGATTGCAAATACATGTGAGTTGGGTGTTGGATGTAGTGTTAGCATGTATACAGATGTTGGTAGGAAGCTCCATTCAGCACACACATGTGTTTTCCTTACATGCTTTACAAGAAGTTTCCTGAACTTAGGAGCTATTGAACTTGGCAATAATTTATCTTGGTATATTAGACCATAAGACTCACATCAACAGTATTTCTTCCCTAAATACACAAATACACACACACACACACACACACACACACACAAACTTTTTAAGCAGATAGAGTGAAACCATATGTGATAACTTTGAAATTTTATCTCAAAGACAAATATGGAAACCATTGTCCAAGTTGACTCAATTAAAAGTACCTTAATGGTCAAAAATAATAATTTTAAAAATTTGTAATTCAAAGAATGACTTCTTAAGTGGATAGCGCTCCTTAAGACAGCAAACAAACAAAAAAACTAGTGTTTAAGTCCAGTCTCTGACATAAACTGCTTATGTGACCCCGAGAAAAGTTCTTTACCTCTCAGTGCCCTAAAAACTTTCTAAGACTACACTGAAAAACAAAATACTTATCTCCATTGGTAGGAACGGTTTTCTCAATGGGAGTTTCCCATACCCATAAATGCATAGGTTTGGAAAACAAAACAAAACAATATGTCACAAAATAGTCTCTTCAGAGAAGATGCATATCCAGATGAATAAAGAATAGGAGTGGTAGGGTGAAATGCTGATGCAAAAAAAATAACAGAAAAATAGGTAAAGTGGAAGTTTCAGCTTTTTCAAGGAAAATACTTTCTGGAAGACAGGCCTGGAAATCCCCTTGTACCACTCTTGTGGGATGTGTGGATAATCCTGGTTCAAGAGAGAATGTATCACTTAGCTTCTCAATATAAAAATAAAGAGAGCAAGCTTCAATAAAAGAAAGAAAATGATTAGAAATTGTGCACTTGCACGTGCTTGTTTATGAAAGATCATTCTAAAAGATTATTTTTATTGATGTTTTTAAACCTGTAGTTCGTAGCCTGTACTTTCCAGTGGAACTCTTCGTACAATCCCAGGGAACCACCCTTTAATAACAAAGAATAAGAAAAAAGGGTTGTGTGTGTGCGTGTGTGTGTTTGTGTGTGTGTATGTACAAGTACCCTCATATATGTATATAGAGAGAAAGAAGATAGAAAAGAATGAATAAATTCATAATTAATCAAATATTTGCTTGTGTTTCTCAAGTATTTATAAATATTTACAAGTACAAATCACTGCGCTAAGAGCTCGGGCTACAAATAGGAAATTAAGACAGTCCAAGGCAGTACCTCCTTTCAAGTAGCTCACATTCACATGCATACATACATACACACATACACACATACATGTGTGCATAAATACATATGTATGTACATACATACATACTCAAGTGACAGCCAGAGTGGGGGATGGCATGTCAATTTTGGCGAACAGCTAGCAAGACAGTTTAGCTGGCATATGGAATGTATTGAGGATAATGTGAAACCATGCAAGAAAAGAGAAAAGAATCACATTTTTAAGGGCTTAAAATAAAAACTGAGGAATTTGTACACAATCCTAAAGACAATAGGAAGCCTATTGAGGATTCTATAATACTGGGCAGAAAAAAAATCACACCTTTGTTCTAAGAAAAATATTTGGTAAGATTTATGTAAGGAGTTTGAAAAGAATTGTGAGATCTTTGTAATAATTCAGGCTAGTCCATGACAATGTTAATAGTAACATCTCATATTTATATCATATTTTATTATTTCTGCACAGTAACACTTTAAGGTGAGTAGCAGACAAAGATATTGGTGTTGAAAGAGTTGAAACAAGCTACATAAAGTCACACAATGAGGACTACTTACTCCTAGTGCTTTCTACTACTGGATACTGTCTCTCTCAAGAATTTTGGGGTATGTCCTGAATGCCTAACAATAACTTTAGGGAGAAACCTCTTGCACATTCCTAAGTATACCCTTGAGGTGAAGAGAAAATGTGTTTGTTCTTGATCTTTTCCCTGCTGACTCCATATGTCACATCTTCTTATGTCCTGACCCATGCTGATGAATGAAGCTGAATGCAGCCATTGCTGTAGACCTTCGAAAATTTAAGGACGTTGGATATTTTTCCCATATTATATCATCTTTATCAACCAGTCAGCAAGTTGTTAGTCATCATGTACCATGTGCAAGGCACTGAACTAGGCACAAAAACATAAATGAAATAGTGTCTGTCTTCAAGGAACTTAGGTTCAGTTAATTTCTGTATGAAATGATATTCTACGACTAGCTCTTTCTCAGACCCACTATTCCATCTTAAATGCATAAATCTCGTCTTCCATGCCAGGAATGCTGTCCAATGTCATCTCCACATTTCTGGATCTTTGACTTCCATCAAGGTGTAGCTTTATCACTACCTCCTCTCTAAAATTTCCCCCAATTTGAGCTCTCACTCATTTCAACAAGTGTGAAATATCACTTTTGTACATGTTATATCACATGCTACAATGAGAATAGTATGTAATTTGCTGCTTTTTTTTTGAGGGCACAGACTATGGGTTGTATGTTTTGCTATCTCCAAGGACAAGCATTATGCTTTTTACTAGTAGATTCTTAAGAAATGTTTATTTTTTAAAATTTAATTAAATTGAACAAGTCTAGTGGTCATTTTATCTCTAAGATGAGCATTGTAGTGTCCAAATTTCAATGTGTGTGAATCAAGGTCATTTCATCTTTTCGCAGGGGAGATCAATACACAGTTTAGTGACAAGCCATGGGCATGATGCCTCATCTCAATAGCTCAGACTTCACATTCTCCACCTTCCTGGTAACAGGAATCCCTGGACTAGAGACCATGCATATGTGGCTCTCTATTCCTTTTAGTGCCATGTTTCTACTGACCCTGGTGGGCAACATCACCATCATGTTGGTTATCTCGACTGAGAAAAGCCTCCATGTACCCATGTACCTCTTCCTGGCAATGTTGGCAGCCTTAGACCTGGGTTTGTCCATCTCCACATTCTCCACTCTGCTAAGGATCTTCTGGCTGAGGCCCAGGAATTGAGTTTTCCTGCTTGTTTCATCCAAATGTTCTTCATCCACACCTTCCAGGTTTTTGAGTCAGCTGTAATTCTGGCCATGGCCTTTGATCGTTATGTGGCTATTTCTAGACCTTTGCACTATGCTTCCATCCTCACTGGCAGGGTAATTGCTAAGATTGGTCTGGCCATTTTCATACGGACTATGGCAGTGTGGATCCCAGCTCCCCTCCTTCTAAGGAGGCTACGCTTCTGTCGTTCTAATGTGCTATCCCACTCCTACTGCCTTCATCCTGATATCATCAAGCTCTCCTGCTCAAACACCAGAATCAACAGTGTCTATGGCTTGTGTGTTGTTGTTTCCACTCTCAGCCTTGACTTCCTTCTAATTCTCCTTTCCTATGTCCTGATCCTAAAAACCGTTTTGAACATTGCCTCCTCTGGGGGTCGCATGAAAGCTCTCAATACCTGCATCTCTCACGTCTGTGCTGTGGTCCTTTTCTTCATACCCATGATTTGCCTGTCCTTAGTACACAGGTTTGGACCAAAGCTTCCTTCCCATATGTATGTACTCATGGCTAACATGCACTTCCTCATTCCCCCTGTGATGAACCCCATTGTCTATGTGGTGAAGACCAAACAAATTCAGGATAGGATCATTAAGATATTTCTCAAAAGGGGATCAGGGAAGTCTTAAGTAAAATGTGCAGAAAATAAGGTGATGCCTTGGCTGTAGAAAATTTGAATCAAGAGAAAACTAAACACTAAAATTTAGTCGACTTTTTTATTTTCACCCTATGTAGGCAATTTAGAAGAACATCAGTGACAAAATGCTGCTCTCAAAAAACAAAAACAAACAAAAAAAACCCTTGTGCTGGCCTAAGTATTAAGCAATTGCTGTGGTTCTGTTGAGTTATAATAATATATAGATAACATTCAAATCAGCATTTTATAAACTTATCTTTTAACAAACATTATTATACAAATGAAAGCAAATCCACAGCATTCACACAGTCAGCTCCTCCAACACATCAATTCAGCTATATCATTCTTTCTAGAGTATGTCTATAAATCTCAATCATTTTCTTCTTCATTTGCAGTTTATATCTCCAATGCCCCAGTCACCACATATTCTTTCATTTAAATTATTGATTCTAAATAAACAGTGACAATAAAGTGATTATAAAGATGAAGAAATGGAACATAAGCTACTTTAAGTTCATCTTTCTATGTGACCATTTGTATTGTTTATGATTAAAAATTTACAAGAATGAAACAAGGTATGAACTCGGGCATGGCAGTTTTGTTTGGTAAGTGCAAATTTGAACTTGCACATGAAATATTTAGTGAATTAGAATAATATCTTTGAAAGTATTCATTTATTTTTATATATTTATTTTAAACATGAAGATCTTAACTATAAAACATTACATGAGTGGAATAATTTATTAGTTTGTAAGATTGTCACTTTTAATATTTTTCAGTTTTATTAGAATACTCATGAAAAGAGATTCAAAGAATCTCTCCCAAATTAATCATTAAAGATTTTCTTAATCATATGTCCGTTGGTAGATGTGAATTTTTTGAAATTCATATTAATTAAGTTTTTTATTCAACTATGTGCAAAGACAATTTGACAACTATAGCTCTACTGAGTATTAAATCTGAATACAAATTTTGACAATCGTTGAAAATTTCTCAGAAATTAATGTTGTTATATTATTCGTTATTGTGATAGGCCAATATCTAGGTTAAAATTTCCCCTTATTTTTTTTAAAAAAATATAACAATGCAACTAAAAGTTTTAGTTACTTTTTCTCTTTGAATTATAAAAGTTATTTGATTTAATTTTTTTCCACTGATCATTGTATCTAAGAAGCTCAATAAAAGAAAATTGTAACTGCTTACATTTCTATTTTTATTATTCATTTTGTTACATGATTGTTGCTGGAAATGATTTTATCGTAAAAAGAAGGTAGGTGTAAAAAGATAATGTGCTCCAGGTGTCAAATATCCTAATTACACCAGTGCTGTGTTACACACTAATGATGTTGATGAGTAGACTCAACCATTTATCAAGAAATTCTATTTTAATCTTTTTGAGGTAAATTTCAAAATTAGCCTCCTGTGATTGTATGATTATAGTTTTCTAAATCAGAGTTATAATCTACTTCTAAGTTAAGAAAGAGTAGGTCTTGCTTTGGTACCAATATAGAGTAGATGAGAAATTCTAGAGCAATTATGTTGGAACATAGTCAAACATTTGAATCTAAGAGTGTTACTAGTACTAAAGGAAAGCAGAAAATGTTTTCACAACATGAACAATACAATGGAAATTGTCCTGGCTTTGGAGACACAAATTATATTTCAATCTTTGCTTTTTCACTTTTTATTATAAGGCTTTATTGTTGTCTTTTCAAGTGTCATCATATTTTTCCCCAGTATCTGTCCCATCCCCAGAGCCATCACTACCTAACAAAATGCATTTTAATGACAAAAATGAAAAAGAGGAAAAATCAGCACAACCAATTACTTCATTGAAATGATCTGAAAATGTGTTCAGCGAACAAGACGTATGGACCTCCCTTCTCCACCAAAGGGTAAACTAGGAGCATACTCTCCAATCTCTCCCTTCCAGCCACACTTTTTTTTTTAACATTTTGCAATATTCCCCTTTGATCTTTCATTCTTATATGTTTAACACCATTGTCATTAATTATATTGTTTTCTTGGCCCTGCTTACTTCACTCTGTATCAGTTTATGTAGATCTTTCCATACTCCTCTACATTCATCATATTCATAATTTCTCACGGAACAGTAATATTGCATTACATTCCTGTACAGCAGTTATTTAGCCATTCTCCAGTCTTTAGACATCTACTTTCTTTACTATCACATAAAATGCATCTATAAATATTGTAGTATAGAAGGAATCATTATAATGAATCACTTCTTTGGGGTGTAGGCCCCATAATGGAATCTTTGATTCTAAGAATACAAACATTTTTGTAACATTATTTGTGAAATTCTTAATTGCTTTCCAGAATGACTGCATTAATTCACAGCTCCACCTACAATATATCAGTGTGTCTCTCTTTCTACCACCTATCCAAGATTAAGTATGGCTTTTTTGGTCCTTTTTGCCATTTTTAAGGTGTGAGGTAAAACTTCAGGGTAATTTTGAATTATATTTATCTTAATATTAATGATGTAGATCAGCCTTTCATTGTTTTTTTTTTCTTCTAAGAGCCTTAGTTTATATATCCTTTGACCACTTATCTATTGGTGGATAACCATTATAGAGATACATACTACACACACACACACACACACACACACACACACACACAAAATACAAATGTAACAAATAATTTAAAATATATTTATAATGACTGCCTTTACATATTCATATAAAACAAATAGCTTAATAAAAGGTTTAATGGTTTTATATATGTATATGTTAATTACTTATATATCTGTGTTAAGAAATACTTATTGAAAATTTTGATAGAAAGATTTTTTTCCCCATTTGAATGTTTTCTGTGTCGCACAATACTACTCCCCAAATTTAAGACAGCTTGTATGTCTTGAAAACAGAAAGAAGTTTATTATTTTCTCATGAGAAGGGGTACACCACTCATTTCCCTAATGGCACCGTCCAGGGAGTACTCCTTGGGAGCCCCACCCTCTGCTTTTTAGCCTTAACCAAATACCCACTCTAACCTTCTGCCCCTTCATCCCATTGGCTGGGCTTCAGGGTGCACAACCTATTAGCAAAAATCTACCCAGCAACAGAGGTTTTGCCCTTTGCTTGTCATATAAGAAAATAGGGTACACAGGCTGGTGAAAAAACAAAGAATTCTGCCCGGAGACAAGGGATGAGGGAATGTTTCGATAGTTTGTTTCTGCTATATGCTCAAAAACAGGGTCCAGGTGCATGGGGGAGGGTCGAGTATAATACAGGATGTGCTGAAAAACGGGTTTTCTCAAAGTTAGCTAGCTGCAGGTGTTGTTTTTGTACGAGAGTATGTTTTAATATTTACAGGGGGCACAAGAAATTATTAACCCTTTGAGGAGGCTTCACTTTTTGAGAGATCATCTCTCCCATTCCCTTTTAATCCTAAGTGCAGTGCAGAAAGAAAGCTTTTACCTTAATGTGATCAGTTATCTATTTTATCTATTATTTCATCTATCAATTATTTGCTTACTATTTCCTTCCCATAGCTGTGAAAGGCCTATTATCTACATCTATTTCATTTAAACAAACAGAATGGTCTTTTAATATTAAGGGCAAATATCCATTTAGAATATATATGAGGTGTTGGTCTGAGCCTGATTTCTGTTCCACTGCTTTCCAGTTTTCTAAATAGTTTTTTTAATCTAATACTAGTAAGTTATTTTTTTGAGTGTGTGCCCAGGATTTGAGAAACTAAGTAATAAATGAAATGAATGGGGAGAACATAGGTAGAGAGGGATCTTTTGTACTCATATGTTGAAAGGAAGGACCCACAAGAAGGACTCAGGGATGTGTTCAACATATGAACTCTATTGTACTTAGGGATGGGAAGAAAACCCTCTCCTTCAGTCTCTCTTTCATCTCAGGGGAAGAAGCCAACTTAAGGGTTCTTATGACTTGAATACCTTTGACATTCTTAGATTTTCCTGGCCTGACTGTAGTCTGATCCACTAGAGACATATGAATCAATTTTTTGTGTCAGTTTTTCTGTGTTTGTCCCTGCAGGCACATTCAATCCAAAAGGCATAATCATAGTAATAAGTAGAGTTGACTAGTACACCATAGGAGGGAATTCCAATTTGCTCCTCCCCTTACTTTCAGGGGAATAGCTGTTAGGAATACTCCCCCAGGAAGTCTGCACATAAGGCCCACTGCCAGCCCATACAAGCATTTATTAAGGGACTATTTTTTGCTAAGAAGTAAGCAAGACCCAGGGGCTAGAAAGGTGAAAAAAGGAAAGAGTTCCAGGACCTCATGTATCGTACATGCTACAGGAGGGAAACATAATATACAAAGATAAGTAAACACAAAATTCTTTGGAGTGTGAAGGGGCTGGGAAGAGAAAGGAAAATGCTTGTATAAGATATAATATTTTAGCTGAGTTTTGAAAGGAGTAAGGCATCTAAGATGAGGAAGAGCATTCAAAGTATGGGACACAGTCTATGTACATGCATATAGGAAGGAGCTAAAGGGCTTCTGTAAGTTATATATAGTTTGGAAAGTAAACACGTTGGTAAGTGATGTTATAAAGCCCATGTGCTTGCTTTAATTTCTTTTTAGGAGTAATATGAATTTTGAAGCTATTGAGGTTGACAATTATATATTGTCATATTTTCAATATGATAATATATTGTCAAATTGAACTGACAGTCTCAACCCCATAATGGTCTTTCACTGAAAACATGGGTGAACAACTATCCATTAATAGGAAATTAGTTCAATTAAGAGTTTTTTTGGGGGCAATAAAAGAATCAACTACTGGCAACTTAAAGCATGAGAGTTAGCTTGGCTTAATGTACTGATACCCTGTTAGAAAGGAAGACCAATTCTTAATTCTTGTCTCTTACATATATTAACTATGTGACCATAGAAAATTTTCTTTTCCCATCAGTGCTCTGGCAACTTTATGAGATTCTATGTTACAATAATAATAATAATAATAATAATAACAATAATAATAAATTAAATTTTATAAGGCTTATCTACATTGTCGAGACCGTTTTCTCAAACAGAGTTCCATATATTTATGAAATTTCAAGTTTGGATGTAAATTGAGAACAAAACAGCATACTCTTTCAGAGAAGTAGTATATCAAGACGAAAAAAAATATGTAAGCAAAATAAAATAGAAAAGCAAATGATGTGGAAGATACAATTTGCAGGGAAAAACAACTCCTGTAAGATATGACAAAGTGTAAAAAAACCTTTTTTACTGGATTTTTTTTGGAGCATTCTTGTAGGTTGTTTTGATATTCCTGGTTAATGAGGAGTAGAACAAAAGTGAATATCTGAGTTTTCCGGTCTTCAGCAAAAGGAAGAATCCATGAAGGGAAGGAAAGAGAATGAAGGAGAGAGAAGGAAGATGAGGAGGAGGAGGAGGAGGAGGAAGAAGAGAGACAGAGACAGAGATAGAGACACAGAGACAGAGAGACACTATATTCAATGTTCCACCCCCATATTCTACAACCTCCATAAAAGAGAGTATCCTGGTACTTTATTATACTGCTTCTTTCAGAAGAATCTTAGTGTTCATTATTCCATGTAATTTTGTTTCTATCCTTTGGTTGTTATTCTTTGTATTTTTATTGTTAGTCATGTGTATCATTTTATTGAACTTTGCATCTGTTCATCTATATTCCTATGTTTCTTTGATTTGCTCTTATCCATTGCTCCTTATAGTACAGCAATTCAATTTATGTACAAGATGAACTCAGATAGTGAGTTCCTCAGGAGCTCCCTCTGAGACCTTTTTGTTCCAGGTTTTTTCTCTTCTCTTCTATTTTCATATAATTCAGAGTTTGATACCAAGTTCCCTTTGAGTGAAATACATGTTCCCTAATCTGACCTTCCTTCTCTAAATACATATTCTTTCCATAGTGCTTCATAAATACTGTCAGATTGAATTATGCTGTGTTTACCCTCCATTTCTAATTTCATCTTCTAAAGCAGGGCTGTCCAACCTTAGGTTTTTATTGAAACAATAGACGATATATTTTAATTTGCCATTTCAGTGAGAGCTCTTTAGTAGCTTGGCTTTCTTTACGAAAGCATGGATGTAAATTTCTATGCTTGTAGGCGAGCTGCATAAATTATACTGCAGGCTGCATGCAGCCCTGGGTCTCATTATGGACAGCCCTGTTCTTTTTTTTGTAAACTAAACTTTTTTCTTTTTTTTTAAATTTATTAATATATTTCATATATTTAGTTTTCAGCATTGATTTTCACAAGAGTTTGAATTACAAATTTTCTCCCCCTTTCTCCCCTCCTGCCTACTTCAAGATGGCATATGTTCTGGGTGCCCCGTTCCCCAGTCAGCCCTCCCTTCTGTCACCCCACTCCCCTCCCATCCCCCTTTCCCTTCCTTTCTTGTAGTGCAAGATAAATTTCTACGCCCCATTGCCTGTGTATGTTATTTCGTAGTTCCATGCAAAAACTTTTCTTTTTTGTTTTCGAACATCTGTTTTTAAAATTTTGATTTCCAAATTCTCTCCCCTCTTCCCTCAACAACCACCCAAGCAATTCAACATAGGCTACATGCATATCATTATGTAAAACCCTTCCACTATACTCATGTTGTGAAAGAATAACTATATTTTGCTCCTTCCTAACCTATCCCTCTTTATTGGATTTTCTCCCTTGACGCTGTCCCTTTTCAAAAGTGTTTGGTTTTGATTACCTTCTCCCCCTATCTGCCCTCCCTTCTAATGTCCCACATTTTTTATCTTCTTCCTCCTTCTTTCCTGTGGGGTAACATACCCAATTGAATGTGTATGGTATTCCCTCCTCAGGTCAAATCTGATGATAGCAAGATTCACTCATTCCCCCTCACCTGCCCCCTCTACCGTTCCTACAGAACCTCATTTTCTTGCCACTTTTATTCAAGATAATTTACCCCATTCTGTCTCTCACTTTCTCCTTCTCTCAATATATTCCTCACTCAACCCTTAATTTGATTTTATTTTTTAGATATCATCCCTTCATGTTCAATTCATCCTTTGCCCTCTGTCTATATATACATATATATGCATATATGTATATATATACACACATACATACATATATGCATACATACACACACATACATATTAATGTATATACATACACACACACATACACACACACACATATGTAATGCATATTCCCTTCATTTACCCTAATACTGAGGTCTCATAAATTATACATATCCTCTTTCCATGTAGGAATGTGAACAAAACAGTTCAACTTTAGTAAGGCCGTTGTGATTTCTCTTTCTTGTTTACCTTTTCATGCTTCTCTTGATTCTTGTGTTTGAAAGTCAGATTTTCTATTCAGCTCTGGTCTTTTCACTGAGAAATTTTGAAAGTCCTATATTTTATTGAAAGTACATATTTTCCCTTGGAGAATGATACTCAGTTTTGCTGGGTAGGTAATTCTTGGTGTTAATCCTAGTTCCATTGACCTCTGGGATATCGTATACCAAACTCTTAGATCCCTTAATGTAGAAGCTGCTAGATCTTGGGTTATCCTGATTGTGTTTCCACAGTACTCAAATTGTTTCTTTCTGGCTGCTTGCAGTATTTTCTCCTTGATCTGGGAGCTCTGGAATTTGGCAACAATATTCCTAGGAGTTTTCTTTTTGGGATCTGTTTGAGGAAGCGATCTGTGGATTCTTTCAATTTCTATTTTAGCCTCTGGCTCTAGAATATCAGGGCAGTTTTCCTTGAAAATTTCTTCAAAGATGATATCTAGACTCTTTTTTTTGATCATGACTTTCAGGTAGTCCAATAATTTTTAAATTCTCTCTCCTGGATCTATTTTCCAGGTCAGTGGTTTTTCCAATGAGATATCTCACGTTGTCTTTCACTTTTTCATTCCTTTGGTTCTGTTTGATAATATCTTGATTTCTTATCAAGTCACTAGCTTCCACTTGCTCCAATCCAATTTTAAAGGTGGTATTTTCTTCAGTGGTCTTTTGGACCTCCTCTTCCATTCGGGTAATTCTGCCTTTCAAGGCATTCTTCTCCTCAGTGGCTTTTTGGAGCTCTTTTGCCATTTGAGTTAGTCTATTTTTAAGGTGTTGTTTTCTTCAGTATTTTTTTCCATATTTTTGGGGTCTTCTTTAGCAAGTCATTGACTTGTTTTTCATGGTTTTCTCTCATCCTTCTCATTTCTCATTCCAATTTTTCCTCTACTTCTCTAACTTCCAAATTCTTTTTGAGTTCTTCCATGGCCTGAGACCAGTTCATGTTTTTTTGGAGGCTTTTGATGTAGGTCTTCAACTTTGTTGACTTCTTCTGGTTGTGTGTTTTGGTTTTCTTTGTCAACAAAGAAAGATTCCAAAGTTTGAGACTGAATCTGAGTTTGTTTTCACTGCCTGGCCATGTTCCCAGCCAACTTACTTGACTTTTGTTTTTCAGCGGGGTATGACTGCTTGTAGAGTAAAGAGTACTCTGTTCCAAGCTTGACGGGATGTGCTGTCATTTTCAGAGCTATTTCTGTACAGCCAGCTCTGACACATGAGTGCTCCTCCTCCACCACCACAATCCGCCAACCTGGATTGGACTCAGATCTTAAGCAGACTCTTCACTCCTACTCTGATCTGACCCTCAATTCCTCCCACCAGGTGGGCCTTGGGCCAGAAGCAACTGCAGCTGTAGTTCTTTAACTGCCCTACCTCTGCTGCTCCCAGGGTGGTGGCCAAACCACCAACTCATCACTCTGTCCCAGAAGCTTTTCCCACTAATCTTTTCTGTTGTCTTTGGTGTTTGTGGGTTGAGAAGTCTGGTGACTGCCTCAGCTCACTGATTCAGGGTGCTATGGCTCACTCCGCCCAGCTCCCCATCTGGGGTTTGGCTGGTCCTGCCACCGCGCCGCCCACGCTGGGCTCTGCTCCGCTCCCAGCTCCGTGCGTGATAGACTTTACCCAGAGACCATCCAGGCTGTCCTGGGCTGGAGCCTTACTTCCCCCTGCTATTTTGTGGGTTCTGCAGTTCTAGAATATGTTCAGAGCCATTTTTATAGGTTTTTGGAGGGACCTGGCAGGGAGCTCACTCAATTCCCTGATTTCCACCCACCATCTTGGCTCCGCCCCCCAGCCCTGTTCTAAAGTATAAGGGAAGGTAACATAGACATCCCTACTTTCTAATAACAGAGATGAACAAGAAGTGCTCCCTGTTATATTATTTTTCTCTCTGCTTCTACTTCTCACTAGCAATATTGTAGGAAAGAACAATATTTATTCTACACACTTTGGGGTGCAGCCAAACAATTCTTGCTGTTTCTTTTATGGGACAACTCCACCTTCAGTCTTTGGGCCTTCAAACAGGCTGTCCTGTATTCCTAAATTGTGTTTCTTCCTTACCTTTACCTTGTGGAATGACCAATTTCATTCAACATTCAACCGAAGTGGCACCTGTTCCCCGAGGTTTTTATTTAACACCCCTTCCCTCATTTCCAGTGCCTTGCTCCATGTCTTGTTACCTTGTATTTTTATATTTTTGTGTAAAATTATATGTGTATATGTCATTTCCCCAGATAGAATCAAACAAGTTCCTTGAGAGCAAAACTGACTTTATTTTCTTTGTATCCTCCAAACCTAGAACAGTATCTGGCATACAATTGACATTAATAATTGTTGGTTGATTTATTCTTGCTCTATTCAATAAGAATTGATTAAATATTTTCTTTGTGCATCACATTTTAGTGGATATGGATATTTAGTGGATATCAGGAAGATAGAATCATAGAACCAAAGAAAAGCATTCTCCCTATGACATAGCTAACACTTAAGTGGTCGTCTAAGCTCTGCTTAAACCACTCCAAGAAGGAGGAGCCCATTACCTCTCAAGGCAGTTCATTCCACTTTGGGGCTGTTTTAATTCCAAGGAATTATTGGTTTCAATTTAATTCTTACCTCTTACACAAACTAACTGTGTTGTCAAGGGCAAGTACTCTCACCCAAATAAATTTCTAAGACTCTAAATTACAGGCATTAGTAGAGATAGTTTGCACCCTGAGAGTCCCTGAAACTGATGGATTCATAGATCTAGAACTCTAAAACCTTAAATGTACAAGTTACAGCAGTAGGTGGTATGAGTACAAGAAAAAAAAAAGCCTCACATTATCAAGAACCTTACATTCTCCTATAGATATATATCATTCATTCATCTCTATGTCTCTATGTATCTATCTATCTGCCTACCTATCTATCTGGCATTTATTTCTTTATTTTAAATTACATTTTCCTCTAATTATATGAAAAGACAATTTAAATAGCTAAACAATTAAACATAACTTGAGGAAGAAAAGGCTCCAAAATATGATGATTACACAAAATTCTAGTAAGAAGTGGTACCTTAGTTATACCTTAGAATATTCTATCCAGATTTTCAGTCCCTTAGCTATCACTTAATAAGGATTTCCTGTGGGTCAAGCACTGCATTATACACTAGGACATAAATAAAGAGGAAAACCAGGGCAGGCAATGGAAAATCAAAGGGATAGGAAGGATGGAGCATACCAAATTTGAGAACCAGCTGGCAGTCCATTTTGGTTGGCACATAGAGTGTATTCAGGAGATTCACGTAAAATCATTTAGAGAAAGAGGTTAGAGGAGTAGGCCAAGATGGCCGCGTGAAAACAGCATCTTACTGGAGCGCTCTCACAAGTTCTGTCAGATTCCTATAAAAAAGTGAATTTGAGTAGATTTGAGAGAGTTAGAAACCGCGAGCAGTCTGAGTGGGGAAAATTTCCCAGCCAGGAGAGTCTGAAAGGCCGAAGGAACGAATTTATGGGCTAGGAGAGCTCTTGGCATGCAGAGCTGTGCCAGACCGCACCAAAGCAGAAGCAGCTGGCTGGGAAACCCACGTGGGAGACAGGCCGCGAGAAAGCTGGGTGCCCGAAACCAGCGGAGATCCCCAATCCTCCCAACACAGGACGGCACTCTGTGGAAGTGACAAGAGGTAGCACAACACCACAGGTCCATGAGACACCAACTCCTGAGGCTTGCAGCCCAAAGGACGCTTCTTGAGCTTCCGGGAGACAAAATGGCTAGGTAAATGGCTCTAATCCCTCCCCTCCCCACCCAGAGAATTCCCCGGGGGAAAAAAGAAAAAAAATCGAAAAAGCTGGAATAGAGGAGACAGAAGTGGGTCTTCAGTGGCCAAGAAGTGGGAGTACCTGAGCCCCAGAGGGGCAGAGCCAGCAGGGGTCAACACCAGGAGCCCAGACATGCTCTTGCTCCCCCAGGGGAAGAGCCAGACACCCAGCTCCAACAACAAAGAGCTGAGATCATTGCTGAAGAGCAACAGTACTGGAGAACAATCCCAGGGAAGAGGAGATTTCGGGCAGCCAAACCCCCTCCCCCACACCTCAGGAGAATAAGAAAGCTGGGACAGTGAGCCCTGAGCCTCAAAAGCAGAAATTTATTGCAAAGCCAGGAAAAGGCTAACCAACATGAAGAACACAAGAAAACCAACGACTATTGATTCTTTTTATGGAGACAGGCAGGATCAAAATACCAATTTAGAAGAGGATAAC
>CM053622.1:746460668-746493803 GCA_028646595.1 Phalanger gymnotis
GATCTGTGGATACTTTCAATTTCTATTTTGCCCTGTGACTCTAGAATATCAGGACAGTTCTCTTTGATAATTTCTCGAAAGATGATATCTAGGCTCTTTTTTTGATCATGGCTTTCAGGTAGTCCAATAATTTTTCAATGATCTCTCCTGGATCTATTTTCCAGGTCAGTGGTTTTTCCAATGAGATATTTCACATTGTCTTCCATTTTTTCATTCCTTTGGTTCTGTTTGATAATATCTTGATTTCTCATCAAGTCACTAGCTTCCACTTGCTCCAATCAAATTTTTAAGGTAGTATTTTCTTCAGTGGTCTTTTGGACCTCCTTTTCCATTTGGCTAATTCTGCCTTTCAAGGCATTCTTCTCCTCATTGGCTTTGTGGAGCTCTTTTACCATTTGAGTTAGTCTGTTTTTTAAGGTGTTGTTTTCTTTAGTATGTTTTTCAGTATTTTGGGGTCTCCTTTAGCAAGTCATTGACTTGTTTTTCATGGTTTTCTTTCATCCTTCCCATTTCTCTTACCAGTTTTTCCTCTACTTCTCTAACTTGCTTTTCCAAATCCTTTTTGAGCTCTTCCATGGCCTGAGACCAGTTCATGTTTTTCTTTGAGGCTTTTGATGTAGCCTCTTTGACTTTGTTGACTTCTTCTGGCTGTATGTTTTGGTCTTCTTTGTCACCAAAGAAGGATTCCAGAGTCTGAGACTGAATCTGGGTGTGTTTTCGCTGCCTGGCCATGTTCCCAGCCAACTCACTTGACCCTTGAGTTTTTCATTGGGGTATGACTGCTTGTAGACTAAAGAGTTCTATGTTCCGTGCTTGGGGGGATGTGCCAGCTCTGCCACACCAGCACTCCTCCTTCCCCAAGAGCCCCAGGACTCGACTGGACTTAGATCTTCAGCAGGCTCTTTACTTCTGATCTGATCCTCCACTTAATTCCTCCCACCAGGTGGGCCTGGGGCCAGAAGCAACTGCAGCTGTATTTCTGTAGCTGCCCAACCTCCACTGCCCCTGGGGTGGTAGCTGAACTGCAAACTCCCTGTCCCCAGCAGCTTTTCCCACTAACTTTCTCTGTTGTCTTTGGTGTTTGTGGGTTGAGAAGTCTGGTAACTGCCAGAGCTCACTGATTCAGCACGCTAAGGCATGCTCTGCCCGGCTCCTGGTCTCATTGCTCCACGCTGCCCATGCTGGGCTCTGCTCCACTCAGCTCTGCTCTCCTCTGCTCCCAGCTCCATGTGGGATAGACCTTACCCAAAGACTATCCAGGCTGTCCTGGGCTAGAGCCCTGCTTCTCTCTGCTACCCTGTGGGTTCTGCAGTTCTAGAATTGGTTCAAAGCCATTTTTATAGGTTTTTGGAGGGACTTGGCGGGGAGCTCATGCTAGTCCCTGCTTTCCAGCCACCATCTTGGCTCTGCCCCACATCTCATATTTTGAAGTCAAATTTTCTATTTAAATCTGGTCTTTTCTTCAGAAATGCTTGGAAGTCCTCTATTTCATTAAATATCCATTTCCCTCTTGAAGGATTATACTGTTTTGCTGGGTAGAGGATTCTCGGTTTTAATGTTGGCTCTTTTGCTCTCCCAAACATCATATTCTAAGCCCTCCGATCTTTTAATGTAAAAACTGCTAAATCTTGTGTCCTCCTAACTCTGGCTCTATGATATGTGAATTGTTTCTTTTTGGCTGCTTTCAGTATTTTCTCCTTGATCTGGAAGTTCTGGAATTTGGCTATAATATTCCTGGGAGTTTTCATTTGGGGATCTCTTTCAGGAAGTGATCAATGGATTCTTTTAATTTCTATTTTATCCTCTGTTTCTAGAATACCAGGGCACTTTTCCTTGAGAATTTATTCAAAGGTGATGTCTAAGCTCTTTTTTTCATCATGACTTTCAGGTAGTGCAATAATTCTTAAGCTATCTCTCCTACATCTATTTCCCAGTTTAGTTGTTTTTCCAATGAGATATTCCTCAGTGTCTTCTAATTGTTTTCATTCTTTTGATTTTTTTATTGCTTCTTGATGTCTCATAAAATCATTAGCTTTCACTTGCTCAATTTTAACTTCTAACGAATTGTTTTCTTCAGTGCCATTTTGTACCTCCTTTTCTTTTGGCCAATTTTATTTTTCTCTTCAGTGAATTTGCGTGTAACTTTTTTCCATTTGGCCATTTCTCCTTTTCAAAGCATTCTCTGCTTTGGATTTCTTTTTTGCCTCTTTAACCATTTGACCTATTTTGTTTTTTAAGGTGTTATTTTCTTCAGTATATTTTGTGCCTCCTTTACCAAGCCATTGGCTCATTTTTCATAATTTTCCTGTGTCACTCTCATTTTTCTACCTATTTTTCCTCTACTTCTCTTATTTGATTTTTAAAATCCTTTTTGAGCTCTTCCATGGTCTGTGACCAAATCATATTTTTCTTTGAGGCTTTGGATGCAGGAATTTTGACTTCTTTATCTTGTTCTGAGTGGGTGTTTTTATCTTCCTTGTTACCATGGTACCTTTCTATGGTATTTTTTTTTCTGTTGTTTGTTCAACTTTTAACTCTATGCTAAAGCGGGGATCTGCTTCCCAGGTGAAGGTACACTGTCTCAAGCTTCAGGTTTTTTTTGTAGCTGTTTTCAGAGGTAATTCTGGGTACCTTTAAGTTTTGGCTCTTCCGAGGTGGTATGATTTAGGGAGACATGCATTTACTACTCTTCTGTACTGTGCACTGGCTTGTGAACTACCACAAGCACTCTTTTCAGTCCTGGAACTGTGACCAGGGACAAGCAGTCACAAGCTCTTATGTGCTAGCGCTCTTCCTTGCCCTTGGACTAAGACCCAGGATTGTAACCCAGATCCCAGTATAGACAATGCAACAGAGTTCTGTCTCTGGTGCTAGCAAAAGGACCCTTGTAAGTCTTTTTTCTAACACATTGTCCAATTCCCTTACCATCTATGGGATGAAAAGTCTAGAAATAGCAACTGGTGACACTGATTCAGTCACCCCAAGGCCTACTACAGGTTTGCTAAGGCCTGGTCTGCACTGGCACAGCCTGCACTGGACTGTGCTCCTCTCTCACCCTGTTGCAACAGAACTTTCCTGCTGACTTTCTAAGTTGTCTTGGGATGGAAATTTGTTTCACTCCATCTTTTTGTGGATTCTGCTACTCCAGCATTTGTTTAGAGTCATCATTTAAAAATATTTGGAGGGGTTTGTGGGAGAGCTCAGGCAAGTTCCTGCCTTTACTCTACCACTTTGGCTCTGCTGCTCTGCTTCTTGAATTGTTGAACTGATCTGAATTCTACTTTTCCTTTCAATGGGATCTAAGAGGAAATCATAAGCTAAGGAATCACTCTTGAAAGGGATATTTTCTAAACTTCCTGTAATCACAGCAAGTTCACTCTCCATTTGGGGAGACTCCTTTCTTAAGTACAAGAAATATTTGCATTAAGAGGAAAAGCCCTTCATTTGGAGGCAGATTTCCTGAGTTCAAGGGCTGGCTCTGGTGCTTATTGCCTTGTGACTTAATCTTTTCCTAAGAGTTTATAAATGTCACCATTATAATCACCTTTTTCATCATCTCCAAGTTATTTATTACTATGTGATGAGGGACAGGCCAATGAGAGCTGAACCTTTACAATCATGCACAGTGTGCTTAACTTGAAGCAAGCAATTCTCTAATTGGACTTTTGTATGCGTGCTCATTTCTAGCTCTGAAGCAAATCAAAAAGAGTTGCTTTACCATGTGGAAATTGGATCAGTAGCCATAGAATGCCCATGCATGCTCCAAAAATCTTTTGGAGGGGTTGAATAAAAAATATCTGCATTTTGTTGTGTAAAATGAGACAAACAGTAGTTGTGTTTTGACCAAAGTCATACAGCTAATAACTTTCTGAGGTCACATTTGAACTCAGGTCATCCCAATTTGAGGTCCAGAGTTCTATCCTCTCTTCCACCTTGCTGCCTAGTTATCAACTAAATTATTCTTCCTAGCTTCAACTAAAATTATTAATTCAGGAAATACATTGGATTTTGTAAGTATGTATGTATAAGGACACACTTATAAATGTATATACATCGAGGAGAGAGAGGCCCCTCTTTGGGGATCTGAGGCCCAAATCTTGAATCACTTTTGGCTCTTGTAAGTTTTCAACAAAAATTTTATATAAAGTAATTACACTGTCACAAACAAACAGAAAGGAAACACAGACAAGTAAGCTTGCATAAAGCTAATTAGTTAATTCGGACAGCCAGGTGGCACATTGGATAGAGTACTGGGCCTGGAGGCAGAAAATCCCAAGTCCAAATCCAGCCTCAGGTACATACTAGCTGTGTGACACCGTACAAGTTACTTAATCTAATTTGCCTCAGTTTCCTAATCTGTAAAATGAGCTGGAGAAGGAAATGGCAAACTACTCCAGTATCTTTGCCAAGAAAACCCTGCTGAATATTTTGACTGAAAACAACTAGATAACAATAACAAAAACAAATTAGTTAATTGATACAAACACAAAAGAACATTTATGAATTAACTAAAACATATCCTCTTTCTGCCATAGTGGATGGAATGTGGATCTTAGGAAAAGATCAGGAATTCAAGTTTCAAATTTAGCTTAACAGAAACCAAGGCAATGGCTGTGGAAATAAAATTCTCTAGCATTGAGGCGTGGTCATACCCTGGAATGATGCATTCATTCCTTGTCTACTGTCATTTTGGTAACAGAACAGAGAATCACCTTTTACCCTCAACTAACTTCTCTGCCTGTGGATCCAGCGTCCTCTGTGCTTCCTTTTTGCCCTCCATTCCTTGTGCAACTGGAGAAATTATGACCTCAAGAATGATGATGATTCTATGCATTTAGCAGAGTGCTTGACATATAGTAGAGGCTTAAAAAATATTTTCTGATTGATTAATTGATTGATTGATATGTGGGAGATGGAGGAAGTAAGGCTGAGCATATTGGTACATATGATAAAGACAATAAGGCTGTGCCAAGCCATGCTGGGAACTCACTCACAGGAAGTGAGGCAGGGCACTGAGACACCTCAGCCCCAGCTCACACACAGCACAATCCCTTATGTAAACACAAAGCAGGACCACTTTGTAACCATTGAGGAGACTCTTGCTATCCACCTGGAGAAGGAGTATGAAGAGGCTGCCTCAAAGGCCTGGAAGGTAGATGGAAGGAAATGGTAGAATACTTTCCTGGAGGACCCTCAGAATCCATTTCTCTGCTCTCTTAAGGGCAGAACTCAGCTTGCCATCCTACTAAGGGAAGGGCAGAGTTGCACGTAGGAATTCATTCACTTAGGTCAAAAGCCTTTTTTTTCAGAGGAGAGGACTCAAAGACCAGTCTAAACATGGTCGTAACAACAATGCTGCTTACAGCTGCTGTGGATGTGTAAGACCAACAACACCAGCACACAGAAGGGCTGCTAGCACAAGTTCTTTGATCTGCTTTTCTAAGGAAAACAATTTAAAGAGGTCTACAATCTCACTTTAATTAAACATACATATATCATTCACTTAATTCTGGGGAAAAATTACTTTTACTGTATTCCTGACAATGTGTTCAATCAGTCTTTGAGGTCCTCCATTGAATAAGAACCTATTATTTCCTCTGGCAGTCAATTTTAGTTTTGATAGATCTAATTACTAGGAAATTTATCTTTTAGCAAAGCTATTTTTGCTTATTTGCATTTTCCACTCTTTGGTTTTAGTTCTTCCCTTAGTGGTAGAATAATTTAAATACTTGAAGGTGGGTATCATAGAAGACTGCTCGGTCTTGTATTTCCTAGGGAAAACGCCACAAGTTCCCTCAGTCAATATTGATATGATATGATCTCAGGGTCCATTACCATGCTCTTTGCCCTATTCTTAGTGCTGTCTACTTTATCAATTCTAATACCATTTTCCAAAAAAAATTCATATGTAATACTGTTTTGTTAGGCGTTTTCTATAGACTATAGACATAGAATTATTGCTGTATCTTAAGAGGCAAATAAAATGATTCACAAGGACAGTTTTTGCAGGCAGTTTAGAGTTAGAGTAATTACTGTAATTCAGTGATGTGCTTCTCCCTATGGAGCTGATAAGAAAGTATGTTTCTCTTTCATCTAAGAGAAAAATTAATATCAATTCATCAATAAATATTTATTAAGCACCAATTATGTTCCAGGCACTGTGATAAACAGTGGGAATACAAAAAGAGGCAAATCACAGAACTTGACCTCAAGGAGCTTACAATGTACTGGGGAAGACAACATATAAATGAGTATATACAAATAATCTATATACAGGATAAATAAATAATTGATAGAGGGAAGGCACTAGGATTGAGGAGTTCAGAAAGATTTTCTTTAAAAGATGGTATTTTGGTTGGGACTTAAAGAAAGCCAGAGAAATCACTAGGTGGATTTGAAAAAGAGCATTCCAGGCTCAGAGGACATAAAGAGAAAATGTCTGGAGCCGAGAGAAGTAGAATATCATGTTTGTGGTAAAGCCAGGAGGCCAGTATCACTGAATCAGAGTATATAGCAGGGGACAGGGAATAAGAAGAATGGAAAGGTAAAAGGAGGCAAGGTTATGTAGGGTTTTGAATACCAAACAGAGCATTTTGTATTGGAAGTATTGGAACTTACTGAGTAGACAACAGAAATGGTCACTCACCCATTAGGAGAAACACTTTGGTGGCTGATATGAAAATGAACTGGAGCGGGGAGAGTCTTTCAGCAGGCAGGATCAACATCAAGCTGCTGAAATAGTCCAGGTGTAAGGTGATGAAGACCTGCACTAGAATGGTTGCAGTGTCAGAGGAGACAAAAAGGGTGCATATGAGAAATGAGCAGAGGTTAAATTGATAAGTCTTAGCAACAGATTGGTTATGGAGGTGGGGTTAAGAGATAAAGAAGAATCCAAGATTGCTCCAAGGTTGTGAACCTGAGAGAAGTAATAGGGAAGGTAGGATGGGATGGGAAAGGTTTAGAGGGAAAGATGATGAATTCTGTTTTGGATGTGTTTAGTTTAAAATGTCTAAGAGACATCCAGTTTGAGATGTCTGAAACGTAGTCAGAGATGTGAGAATGGGGGTCAGAAGAAAGTTTGAGACAAGATAGGCAAATCTGAGAATAATAAGCATAAAGATGGCTGTTAAATCCATGGGAGTTGATGAGATGACCAAATGTAGCAGTATAGGGGGAGAAGAGAAGAAAGCACAGGACAGAAATTTGAGGGACACCTATAGTTAAAGATTGTGATCTGGAAGAGGACACAGCAAATGAGATAGAGAAAAGAGTAATTAGACAGATAGAAGGAGAATAGGAGAGAGCAGTGTCTCAAAAATTAGAGGTGAGAGTATCAAGGAGGAGAGGGTGATCAATAATGCTGAAGGCTGAAGAGAAGTCGAGGAAAACAAGGATTGACAAAAGGCAATTGGATTTGGCAACTAAAAGATAATTAGTAACTTGGGTGAGGAGAGTTTCTGTTGAATGGTAATGTCAGAAGCCAAAGGGGTTAAGGGGTTAAGAAAAGAGTGAAAGGAGAAAAAGTTAAGACATCTATTGTAGACAGCATTTTTGAGGACTTCAGCTTCCGAGGGAAGAGATAGAACGATAGTTAAAAGGGATGCAAGGATCAAATGAGGGTCTGTTTTTTAGAATGGGGAGACATGGGCATATTTGTAGGCAGTAAAGAAGGAGCCAGGAGAAAGGAAGAGATTGAAAATAAGTGAAACAGTGGGGATGACAGAAGAGACAAAGTGTTGGAGAATACAGGATGGAATGGGGATTGCTTGAATAAGGAGAGGGATTAGCTTTGATAAGGAACAAGGCTACTTGGTTTTATGAGTGAGGGGTAGAAGAGGAGATGGTGGTAGAAGGCAACAAAGTGACCAGAGATAAGAAAGAAGGGTGAAGAGGGAGTTCATGGAGAATGGGCTCATCTTTTTTTGGTAAAATACGAGGCAAGGTTCTCTCAGTTGACAGAGTAGATGGAAGGGGAGCCATGGGAAATTGGAAGATGGATGAAAAGGTATGAAAAAGCTGCTGTGGAGAATAGAATTGTGAGTTGATGAGGAAGATACAGTAGGATCACCTAGATGCACTGAGGGCCCAGTTGAGATTGTATAATTAAATTTGTAGTGGACCCAGTCAGAACGATTACATAATTTTTCCACCTCCGTTGTGCAGCACAATATAAAAGGAGCAAAGGGAGTGAATGGTGGCAGTGATTCAGAGGTTGGGCTTGGCAGGACATTATTGGCTAAATGATGAGGGAGGCTAAAGATTCAAGAGAGGAGGAAAGGGTCAAGTTTAATTGGTTCACAAGGGGGTCAAGATAGGAAAAAGAGAGAAAATGAGTAACATAGGGGAGACATTAGGGAGAGAATTGAAGGGTCAAATAATCCAAAGTTACAGTGTAGATGAAGAATACGGTTTTGTAAGGGAAAACAGAGGGAAGAGGTGAAAAGCCAATTGATTATGGTCAGACAGGGGGATTTACTCATTATCCAGCATGGGGATGGTACATTTGTGGATGATACGGACTATGGCAGTGCAGATCCTAGCTCCCCTCCTTCCAGGGAGGCTACACTTCTGTTGTTCTAATGTGCTACCCGACTCCTACTGCCTGCATCCTGATATCATCAAGCTGTCCCGCTCAAACACCCGAATCAACAGTGTCACCTGTGGCTTCTGCGTTGTTGTTTCCACTCTTGGCCTTGACTTCCTTCTAATTCTCCTTTTCTATGTCCTGATCCTAAAAACCATTTTGAACATTTAGCTCCTTTGGGGGTCACATGAAGGTCCTCAACATCTGCATCTCAGTATTGGCAATCAAGATGGGCTCTTAGCACTTAATTCAACCAAGTGCCCTTGAAGAGTTTGGCCTTTACTTCCTTGATCAAATTAGGAGTCCTTGATGACCTCCTTGCCTCAAGCAAAAGCCTAGTTTACATGGGTTTGAGTGACATGTTTGTGACATCAGAGGCTTTTAGTCCACATGAGTTTAAGTCCCATTTTTGTGACGATTTTAGGTCTTGTGGGTGAGTCGCATGTGTGACTCACCCTTGACCCCAAAGAGGTTATAAAACCAGAGATTGGCTTTCTTTATTCAGAACTCTGACACATAGCAGTAGTGGTACAAATGCCTCTGGGCCAGCCGTTGTTATGAGCTCCCCAGCTGAACTCAGATGTTGGTAATTATGAATTATATTTGGTCTGTCTGTTGATGTTTGTAATTTGTTATATTTGCTCTGAAGTTCAGGGAGCTGGCTTTTTCCCCTGATCTAAGTGAATGGTATTGGTATGCTGGATTAAAGTAAACTTGTCCACCCCTTGAATTTGTTTTCCTTAGTAAAGCAGATCAAAAGAACCTGGGCTTGCAGCATTGTGTGAGCTGTTTGTTGTTGGTTTTATACCTCCTACAACAGCTGCTACCAGGATTGTTGAAACAATCTCCCACCTCTGTGCTGTGATCCTTTTCTTCACACCCATGATTTGCCTGTCCTTGGTACACAGGTTTGGACCAAAGTTTCCTTCCCATGTGTATGTACTCATGGCTAACATGCACTTCCTCATTTGCCCTTTGATGAACACCATTGTCTATGTGGTGAAGACTAATCAAACGTGGGATAGGATTATTAATGTCTTTCTCAAGAAGAGATCAGGGAAGTCTTAAGTAAAATGTGCAGAAAATAAGGTGATGCCTTGGCTGTAGAAAATTTAAATCAGTTAAAAAAAAACCAACTAAACACAGTAACCAGTAAACGCTAAAATGTAGTCTACTTTTTATTTTTGCCCTTTGTAGGCAATTTAGAATAATATCAGTGACAAAATACTGCTCTCAAAAAACAAAAACAAAACCTTCTGCTGGCCTACATATTAAGTGATTGCTGTAGTTCTGTTGTGTTATAATAATAAATAGATAACATTCAAATCAGCATTTTATAAACTTACCTTTTAAGAAACATTATTTTACAAATGAAAGTAAATCCACAGCATTCCATTTATTCACGTCGTCAGCTCCCCCAACACATCAATTCAGCTATATCATTCTTTCTAGAGTAAGTCCTTAAATCTCAGAATCATTTGGTTCTTCAGTTGCAGTTTAATATCTCCATTGCCCCTGTCACCGTATGTTCTTTCATTTAAATTGTTGATTCTGAATAAACAGTGGTAATAAAGTGATTTTAAAGATGAAGAAATGGAACATAAGCTACTTTAAGTTCATTTTGCTATGTGACCATTTGTATTGTCTATGATTAAAAATTTACAAGAAGGAAACAAGGTACAAACTCAGGCATGACAGTTTTGTTTGGTAAGTGCAAATTTGAGCTTGCACATGAAATATTTAGTAAATTAGAAAAAATATCTTTGAAGTATTCATTTATTTTTATGTATTTATTTTTTAAACATGAAGCTCTTAACTATAAAACATTATATGAGTGGAATAATTTACTAGTTTGTAAGATTGTCCCTTTATATATTTTTCAGTTTTATTAAGATATTCTTATGAAAAGAGTCTCTCCCAAATTAATCATTAAAGATTTTCCTAATCATATGTCCACTGCCAGATGTGAATTTTTTGAAATTAATATTAAGTTTTTTTTATTCAACTATGTGCAAATATAGTTCTACAACTATGGCTCTACTGAGTATTAAATATGAATACAAATTTTAACAATCATTGAAAAATTTTCAGAAATTAATGATGGTTATATTATTCATTATTGTGACAGACCAATATCTGGGTTAAAATTTCCCCTTATTAAAAAAAAATATAACATTGTAACTAAAAGTTTTAATTAGTTACTTTTTCTCTTTGAATTACAATAGTTATTTAATTTTTTCCTCTGATAATTATATCCAAGAAGCTCAATAAAAGAAATTTTAACTGCCTACATTTCTATTTTTATCATTCTTTTTTGATACATGGTCGTTACTGGAAATGATTTTATAATAAAAAGAAGGCAGGTGTAAAAAAGATGATGTGCTCCAGGTGTCAAATATCTTAATTGCACCAGTGCTGGCTTACACACTGATGGTGTTGCTGAATAGGCTCAACAATTTATCAAGAAATTCTATTTTAATCTTTTTGAGGCAAATTTTAAAATTAGCCTCCTGTGATTGTATGATTATAGTTTTCGAAATCAGAGTTATAACCCACTTCTAAGTTAAGAAAGAGTAGGTCTTGCTTTGGTAGCAATGTAGAGTAAATGAGAAATTCTAGAGCAATTATGTTGGAACATAGTCAAACATTTGAATCTAAGAGTGTTACTAGTACTAAAGGAAAGCAGAAAATGTTTTCACAACACGAACAGTGCAATGAAAAGTGTCCTGGCTTTGGAGACAAAAATTGAATTTCAATCTTTGAGTTTCACTTTTTATTATAAGATTTTATTGATGTCTTTTCAAGTGTCATCATATTTTTCCCAGTATCTGTCCCCATTGCCAGAGTCATCACTACCTAACAAAATGCATTTTAATGACAAAAATGAAAAAGAGGAAAAATCAGCACAATCAATTACTTCATTGAAATGATCTGAAAATGTGTTCAGTGAACAAGATGAATGGACCTCCCTTCTCCACCAAAGGGTAAACTAGGAGCATAGTCTACAATCTCTCCCTTCTAGCCACACAGTTTTTTTATATTTTGCCACATTCTCTTTTGATTTTTCATTGTTATATTTTTAACACCATTGTCATTAATTGTATTGTTTTTTTGGCCCTGCTTACATCACTCTGTATCAGTTCATGTAGATCTTTCCATGCTTCTCTACATTCATCATATTCATAATTTCTCATTGAACAGTAATATTGCATTACATTCCTGTACAATAGTTATTTAGCCATTCTCCAGTCTTTGGACATCTACTTTGTTTCCAACTCTTTGCTATCACATAAAGTGCATCTATAAATATTATAACGTAGAAAGAATCATTATAATGCATTCACTTCCTTGGGGTGTAGGCCCAGTAATGGAATCTCTGATTCAAAGAATACAAATCTTTTAGTAACATTATTTGTGAAATTCTTTAATTGCTTTCCAGAATGACTGTATTAATTCACAGGTCCACCTACAATATATCATGTCTCTTTTTCTATCACTCATCCAAGATTAATTATGGCTTTTTTGGTCATTTTCGCCATATTTAAGACAAGAGGTAAAACTTCAGGGTAATTTTGAACTATGTTTATCTTAATATTAATGATTTGGAGCAGCCTTTTATTGTTTGTTCTTCTGAGAACCTTAGTTCATATCCTTTGACCACTTATCTATTGGTGGATAACTATCATACAGATATATCTTACACATACACACACACAATACACATATAATAAATAATTTACAATATATTTACAATGACTGGTTTTATATATTCATACAAAACATATAGTTCAATAAAAAGTTTGTTTTATATATGTATATATTAATTACTTATGTATCTTTGTTAAAAAATCCTTATTGAAAATTTCGATAGAAAGATTTTTTCCCCATTTGAATGTTTCCTGTGTCGCACAAAGACTACTACCCAAATTTAAGACCGAGACTTGTATGTCTTGAAAACAGAAAGAAGTTTATTATTTTCTCATGAGAAGGGGTACACCACTCGTTGCCCTAATGGCACCGTCCAGGGAGTACACGTTGGAAGCCCCACCCTCTGCTTTTTAGGCATAACCAAATACCGCCCTAACCCTCTTCCCCTTCATCCCATTGGCTGGGCTTCAGGGTGCACAACCTATTCGCGAAAATCTACCTAGCAACAGACGTTTGGCCGTTTGCTTGGCAAATAAGGAAATAATGTACACAGGATGGTGAAAACACACAAAATTCCGCCCGGAGACAAGGGGATGAGGAAGTGTTTCGATAGTTCGTTTCGGCTATGCGCTCAAAAACAGGGTCCAGGTGTGTATGTGGGAGGTCGAGTACAATACAGGATGTGCTGAAAAACGGGTTTTCTCAAGGTTAGCTAGCTGCAGGTGTTGTTTTTGTACGAGGGCATGTTTTAATATTTACAGGGGGCACAAGAAATTATTAACCCTTTGAGGAGGCTTCACTTTTTGAGAGATCATCTCTCCCATTCTCTTTTAATCCTAAGTGCAGTGCAGAAGGCTTTTAGCTTAACACATCTATCAATTATTTGCATTATTAATATTTCCTTCCCATAGCTGTGAAAGGCCTATTATCTATATCTCTTTTATTCAAACATTGAATGATCTTTTTATATTAAGGTCAGATGTCCGTTTAGAATATAAATATATATGTATATAAGGTGTTGGTCTGAGCCTGATTTCTGTTCCACTGCTTTCCGATTTTCTAAATAGTTTTTTTTTTAATCTAATACTTGTAATTTTTTTGAGTGTGCGCTCAGGATTTGAGAAACTGAATAGTGAATGAAATGAATGGGGAGAATACAGGTACAGAAGGATCTTTTGTACTAATATGTTGAAAGGAAGGACCCACAAGAAGGACTGAGGGATGTGTTCAACATATGAAATCTATTGTACTTAGAGAGGGGAAGAAAACCCTCTCCTTTAATCTTTCGTCTCAGGGGAAGAAACCAACTTAAGGGTTCTTATGACTAGAATACCTTTAACATCCTTAGATTTTCCTGGCCTGACTGTAGTCTGATCCACTAGAGACATAAGAATCAAAAGGTTTGTGTCTGTTTTTCTCTATTTGTCCCTGCAGGCACATTCAATCCAAAAGGTATAATCATAGTATTAAGCAGAATGTTGACTAGTACACCATAGGAGGGAATTCCAATTTGCCCCTCTCCTTCCTTTCAGGGGAATAGCTATTAGGAATACTCTCCCAGGAAGTCTCTGCACATATGGCCCACTGCCAGCCCATACAAGCATTTATTAAGGCACTATTTTTGCTAAGAAGTAAGCAAGACTCAGGGGCTAGAAAGGTGAAAAGGATAGAGTTTCGGGACCTCATGTTTCCTACTTGCTACAGGAGGGAAACATAATATACAAAGATAAGTAAATTCAAAGTTCTTTGCGGTGTGAAGGGGCTGGGAAGAGAAAGGAAAATGCTTGTATAAGATATAATATTTTAGCTGAGTTTTGAAAGGAGTAAGGCTTCCAAGATGAGGAAGAGCATGCAAAGTATGGGACACAGTCTATGTACACACATATAGGAAGGAGATACAAGGCTTATGTAAGTTATATATTGGTTGGAAAGTAAACACGTCAGTAAGTGATGTTATAAAGCCCATGTGCTTGCTCTAATTTCTTTTTAGGAGTAATATGAATTTTTTAGCTACCGAGGTTGACAATTATGTATTGTCATATTTTCAATACAACAATATATTGTCAAATTGAACTGAAAGTTTTACCTCCACAATGGTCTTTAACTGAAAAAACATGGGTGAACTTGTTAAGCAGAGAGAATTGAACTATAAATTGATAACTTTCAGGAAATTGTAGTTCAAATACAAATATGAAAACCAGTATCCATTACTAGAAAATTAGTTCAATTAAAAGTTCTTTTGGGGCAATAAAAGAATCAACTAATGGCAACTTAAAGCATGAGAGTCAGCTTGGCTTAATGTCCTGATAGAAAGGAAGACCAATTCTTAATTCTCGCCTCTTACATATATTAACTATGTGGCCCTCGAAAATCTTCTTTTCCCATAAGTGCTCTGGCAACTTTATGAGATGTGTTGGTAAGCAAAATGGTCTTTGTTTTCTTTGAGTGTCTCAGTGTGTTTCATTAAGCCCTGTTGGGTGTGGAGCCTATGTGGGTGTGCATTGATGACTGAGGTGGGGCCTAAGGTGGGGCTGGCTGAGAGGAGGTGTTAACTCCAGAGCCATGCCCTATTATATACAACATGCCTGTTGACCTAATCTATGCGGATATGAACCTCCCAGGGTCCTAAGGGGAGGGGCCTACTCAAGAACCAATAAGCTCTGGTCATTCGGGTGGCACTTGATGACACCAGGAGCTCAACAGGAGGAGAGAGGACAGCTTGGGGATTGATTTTCTGTTGGAGCTAGAGACAGCTACTGCAGAAGCTGAAGATAAAGATGAAGCCGAAGCAGGAGCCCACCCAGAAGCAGGGCCGACCCGTGTGTGGACTGAGGAGTGCCGAGCAAGGACTTGAGGCCAGTGGGTAATCTTCTTACCAGAGAGGGGAAGCATGAATATGATTTGGTTTAATACCATCATGTTTTTCTGTGGCCTCCTGGTTACTCTTGTGAGGCGGACTTACTGGGACTGGAAGCTTTTGATCAAAATATCAAAATGGGGAGGCTGGTTAGTGGGTCTGTTACTCTGGAGCTTGAATAAATGCTTTAATTCTTCTGCCTTCTACTTAGAGAATTCCTAATATCCTGCAGTTCCAAACCGTTCAGACATATATATGATTCTCTTTGAAATCATAAATTCTGCCTTCATAATATATGAGATTCTATGTTACAATAATAGTAATAAATTAAATTTTAAAATGCTTATCTACATTGTTGAGACAGTTTTCCTCAAACAGAGTTCCATACATTTATGAAATTTCAGGTTTGGATGTAAATTGGGAACAAAAAATAGCATACTCTTTCAGAGAAGTACTATATCCAGGTGAAAAAATAAGTAAACAAAATCAAATAGAAAATCAAATGATGTGGAAGATAAAATTTGCAGGGAAAACAACTCCTGTGAGATATTACAAAGCAGTAAAAAAAAACCCTTTTTTACTGGATGTTCATTTGGAGCATTCTTGTGGGTTGTTTTGATATTCCTGGTTAAAGAGGAGTAGAGCAAAAGTGAATATCTGAGTTTTCCAGTCTTCAGGAAAAAGAAACTCCCATGAAGGAAGGAGAGAAATGAAGGAGAGAGAAGGAAGTTTAAGAGAGGAGGAGAAAGGAGGGAGGGAGAGAGAGAGAGAGAGAGCGAGAGATTTAACTACATTTCCCAGCACATCTCTCGTGTTCAGTCTTCTAGAGGGCAGTTCCTTAACAATAAAGAATAAAGGGCAATGTGCAGAAAGGGCAGGAAAGCAAACTACTACATTAAAAATACTATATTCAGTGTTCAACCCCTGTATTCTGCAGCCTCCATAAAAGAGAATATCCTGGTACTTTATCATACTGCTTCTCTCAGGAGAAGCTTAGTCTTCATTATTCCACGTAATTCTGTTTCTATCATTTGATTGTTCTTTATATTTTTATTGGTAATCACGTGTATCATTTTATTGAACATTGCTTCTGTTCATCTATATTCCTATTTCTTCGATTTGCTCTTATCCATTGTTCCTTACAGTACAGAAATTCAGTTCATGTACAAGATGAACTCAGGTAGTGCCTTCCTCAGAAGCTCCCTCTGAGACCTTTTTGTTCCACTTTTTATTTTCTCCTCTGCTCCATTTTCATATAATTCAGAGTTTGATACCAAGCTCCCTTTGAGTGAAATATATATTCCCTAATCTGACCTTCCTTCTCTAAATACATATTCTGTCCATAGTGCTTCATAAATACTATCAGATTGAATTATGCTGTGTTTACCCTCCATTTCTAATTTCATCTTCTAAAGCAGGGCTGTCAAACCTTAGCTTTTTATTGAAACAATAGACAATATATTTTAATTTGCCATTTTAGTGAGAGCTCTTCAGTACCTCGGCTTTCTTTACTAAAGCATTTATGTGAATTTCTATACTTGTAGGTGGGTTGCATAAATTGTCCTGCAGGCTGCATGCAGGCCCCAGGCCTCATTTTGGACAGCCAAGCTACAAAGTATAAGAGAAAGGGACGTGGACATCTCTACTTACTACAGAGATGTACAAGGACTCCCTGTCATATCATTTTTCTCTCTGCTTCTACTTCTCACTAGCAATATTGTAGCAAAGAACAATTTTTATTCTACACACTTTGGGGTCCAGCCAAACGATTCTTGCTGTTTCTTTTATGGGATAATTCCACCTCGTGTCTTTGTGCCCTCAAACAAACTGTCCTGTATTCCTAAAATGTGTTTCTTCCTTACCTTTACCTTGTGGAATGACCAATTTCATTCAACACTCAACTGAAGTGGCACCTGTTCCCCGAGGTTTTTAATTTAATACCCCTCTCCCCCCATTTCTAGTGCCTTGCTCCATCTATTATTACCTTGTATTTTATATTTTTGGGGGTATAATTATATGCATATATGTCATTTCCCCAGCTAGAAACAAACAATCTCCTAGAGAACAAAACTGACTTTATTTTTCTTTGTATCTTCCGAGCCTAGAACAGTACCTGGCATACAATTGACATTAATAATTGTTGGTTGATTTATTCTTGCGCTATTCAGTAAGAATTGATTAAATATTTTCTTTGTGCATCACATTTTAGTGGATATGGAGTCAGGAAGGTAGAATCATAGAACCAAAGAAAAGCATCCTCCCTATGACATAGCTAACACTTAAGTGGTCATCTAAGCTCTGCTTAAACCACTCCAAGAAGGATGAGCCCATTACCTCTCAAGGCAGCTCATTCCACTTTGGGGCTGTTTTAATTCCAAGGAATTATTGGTTTCAATTTAATTCTTACCTCTTACACAAACTAACTGTGTTGTCAAGGGCAAGTACTCTCACCCAAACAAATTTCTAAGACTCTAAATTACAGGCATTAGTACAGATATTTTGCATACTGAGAGTCCCTGAAACTGATGAATTCATAGATCTGGAACTCTAAAACCTTAAATGTACAAGTCACAGCAGTAGGTGGTATGAGTACAAGAAAAAAAAATCCCATGTTATCAAGAAGCTTACATTCTCGCATATATGCATATGTATATGTATAATCTCTGTCCGTCTATCTATCTATCTATCTATCTATCTATCTATCTATCTATCTATCTATCTATCTGTCTGTCATTTATTTCTTTATTTTAATCCAGTTACATGTAAAGGCAATTTAAATAGTTAAATATTTCAACATAACTTGAGGAAGAAAAGGGCTCCAAAATATGAGGATTAGGTAGGATTCTAGTAAGAAGTGGTACCTTAGTTATCCCTTGAATTATTCTATCCAGATTTTTCAGCTATCACTTAATAAGGGTTTCCTGTGTGCCAAACACTGCATTAAGCACTAGGACATAAATGCAGAGGAAAACCAGGGCAGGTAATGGAAAATCGAAGGGGTAGGATATAGCATGCCGAATTTGAAGACCAGATGACAGTCCAGTTTGGTTGGCACATAAAGTATGTTTAGGAGAGTCATGTAAAATCATTTAGAGAAAGAGGTTAGAGACAAACTTTGAAGGGATTGAAATGCAAAGCTGAGAAATTTATGTTATACTGAAGATAACAGGTATACACTGAGGATTCTTAAAGAGTAGAGTGGTATATTTGCACATTGGCTTTAGGATTATTTTGTTAGCTTCGTGCCGGATAGGTTGGGAGTCACTGAAAGGAGGAGATAAATTGAGGTGGTGGTATGTTAATCCACAACTTATTATTAATATGTCAATGATTAAATATTAATAATAATGTATATCATTCTTTGTAAAGAATTTCCTCACAATTTGTTGTTCAGTCATTCTTCACTACCTACCCCAGCTCATTTTAAAAATGAGGAAATTGAAGCAAACAGGGTTAAGTGACTTGGCAAGGGTCACGCAGCTACTAAGTGTCTGAGGCCAGGTTTGAACTCAGGAAGATAAGTCTTCCTGACTCCAGCCTTGCCCAGCACAATATCCACTGTGCCACTTAGCTGCCTGTCCTCACAATTACATTGTGAGATATGTAGCAGATAAAGAAAATGAGGCTTAAAGTGAGGACATAACTTAAACAAGATCACTAGATTAGGAATTCTGACTCAAAGACCAATGGAGTCTTCATTACCCCACACTGCCTATCTTGGGGGATAAGCACTATCAGATGTCTGCAGGGAGGAGAAATAATGCATCTTTCAAGAGACTCTCATTCCCTCCAGATAGGAGGTAATTCATTTGTTCTTTAGTCTTATCCATACTGACTTGATATGTCACAGGTTAGGGAATTCAACTTGTGACTAACACTGATAAATGGGTTAGGTGAAGTCACTCCTAGAGTTTCAAAACTCCAAAGTCATGAAACAATTTTTCTGTCTTGTATCATACTCATCAACATGTCATCAAGATTTCATTAAACAACTGCTATGTGCCAGATGCTCGGAACACAAAGACATAAGTGAAACTGTCCCCAAGGAGCTTACAGTCAGTTAGTCTCTGCTTTGAAGGACACTTGAATACTAGTTGTTTCCCATATTCAATAGTCCATGAAGCAGGTAGGTGGCCTGGTGGATAAAGCAGTGGGCCTGAGGTTAGGAAGTCCTGAGTTCAAATTCGGTCTCTGTCCTTCAGGTAAGTAATGGCTCTATGACTCTGAACAAGTATGTTATTAATAAATACTTATTTTTGTTGAGCTGGAATATTTAATGTATTTGTCAGTCCTTCTAAAGGCTGAACATTGTAGCATCAAGTTCCAATGCCTGTGAGTCAAAAACATTCCATCTTTTTTTTTTCCAGGAGTGAGAAATACAGAATTTAGTGACATGCAATGGACGTGATACATCTTCTCAATGCAACAGAGTCCAGATTCTCTACCTTCCTGGTGACAGGAATCACTGGACTAGAGGCCATGCATATGTGGCTCTCTATTCCTTTTAGTGCCATGTTTCTAGTGACCCTGGTGGGCAACATCACCATCATGCTGGTTATCTGGACTGAGAGAAGCCTCCATATACCCATGTACCTGTTCCTGACAATGTTGGCAGCCTCAGACCTAGGTTTGTCTATCTCCACATTCTCCACTCTGCTAAGGATCTTCTGGCTGGAGGCCCGGGAAATAAGTTTCCTTGCCTGTTTCATCCAAATGTTCTTCATCCACACCTTCCAGGTTTTTGAGTCAGCTGTGATTCTGGCCATGGCCTTTGACCGTTTCATGGCCATTTCCAAACCCTTGCACTATGCCTCCATCCTTACCAGTGGGGTAATCCTGAAGATTGGGCTGGCCATTCTGATACGAACAGTTGCAATGCAAGTCCCCCTTCCCATCTTGCTGAGGAGGCTACGCTTCTGTCGTTCCAACGTGCTCTCTCACTCGTACTGCCTACATCCAGACATTATCAAACTCTCCTGCTCAAATACCAGGATAAACAGCATTTTAGGCCTGTTCGTTATCCTCTCTACCATGGGCCTTGACTTCCTTCTCATTCTCCTCTCTTATGTCCTCATCCTAAAGACAGTGCTAGGCATTGCACCTCATGGGGGGCGCCTCAAGGCCCTCAATACTTGCATCTCCCATCTCTGTGCTGTGATTCTTTTCTTCACTCCCATGATCTGCCTGTCCATGTTGCACAGGTTTGGACCAAAGCTACCTTCCCATGTGTATGTGCTCATGGCTAACATGCACTTCCTCATCCCCCCTGTGATGAACCCCATTGTCTATGTGGTGAAGACCAAGCAAATCCGGGATAAGATCATTAGGGTCTTTCACAGAAAGAGACTGGAAGAATCCTAAGTAACATTTATAAAGTGCCCTTTTGAGGGAGTGAGGTTTCTTAATGCCAAGATTATCTGAGCATTGGATCATTAGTCTAAAGAGATGAAGAAACTTAAAGCAAGGGGAGTTCAATTGCTTGACTGAAGTGACACAAAGAGAAATCACCAGAGGTCAAATATGAGCCCAGAGCTTCTGAATGCACATCTTCTGTTCTTCTCAGTGTAGCCCGCTTCCAGGATGGTGGAGAGACTTAACTAAAGGTCTTCTGGTGTTCCATCAAACTCCTAAGAGTCTGAAATTCAGTGATGAGAAGGATGAAATGGCCATTCACCCTGCCTTGCGTGCTTGGGTTGCCTTATATTTCCATATCTGTCCTGGTTCCCTCACCATCATAAATTCATGTAGGAATATAGAATTATATAAAACTTCTGGGGATGTTGGCAAGAAGATCCATCCATGCATCAGGGAATTGGATTTGGTGCCTTTTGCGGTTGATTTCAGCCTTAGTGTTCTGTGATTTTGTGATTATAAGTTGAATATAGTTATATGATTTTAATTCTCTTAATCCAAGAGAAACTGCATCTGGCTAGGGTAGGGAGGTACAGAGTGGATGAAAGATTCTTGAGCAATTATGTTGGATAATGGTAAAACATTTGCATCTAATGGGGTTACTAGAACTCAAGAAAAGCAGCAGATGTTATCAGGATGTGAGCAGTTACAGTGGAAGATGTGCTGGATTTCGAGGCAGCAGAAATAAGCTGGAATCTTTCATCTTCCTTTTACTAAATGGTTGATCTTGGGAGAGTCATTTAATTTCTCTAGGTCTCATATGGTCCCTCTTGTGTCTGCATCTATGAACCGGTGGAGACTTTTTGTAAAAGAACTGTTAATGGAAAGTCTTCTCCAGAGCTACTCCAGAAAGGAAGCTCACTGGCTATTGCCACTGGATCTAACTAGCTAACTAACTAAACAAATAAATAAATGAATGAATGGATGGATGGATGGATGGATCTATGAATAAATGAATAAATAAATAAATAACACCCCAAATAACACCCGCACAATTGCACATACTTAGCCAGTTCATCCATCACCAATCTACATTAAAACTGTGCTCATTATACTGATCTAACTCAGATGAACTAAGTCAACATTAAATAGTCCTTGATCTATTTGTTGCTCACCTGTCTTCCATTGTTCTGCTGCTTGAAGAAAAATTCCCTTATGGAAGGACAGGTATCTTGTTGTACCACCTACTGGTCATTTAATGAAATGTTATCCCAAGCCTGTGAAGCAACTGCTTTTTCTTTGGCTTTACTCAGTTTCCATGATACTATTATTATTATTGCTTTTCTTGCCATGCTTATATTTACATATTTATCTCCTGTTTCATGACACTTAGGCACCACAACTGCCTTCTGTTTACCTGAGATCCTTCTGAATCAGTATCTCTCCTGTCAGGCAAAAACATTAAAAATACAATCCTTTCCCATTTTTATACTCATGATTACTCCATAATTCTCAACATCACTTTTTTGTGCAAATAAATATCTTAATATGAAACTCTAATACTGAAAAAAAATAAAGCACCTTCAGTCCTCTTCAGATTTTACCTATCTTTCATATCTCCTATGTCCAAACAATTGCCAGATCTCGTTAAATTTGCCTCCACAACACATCTCAAATAGATCCTTTCCCTCCACTTACAGAGGGTCTTAACTCAGGTCTTCACTTAGATTATATGTATCTTGTTGTTTTTCAGGGATTTTCAGTTACATCTTATTCTTCTTGGTGAATATACTGGAGTGGTTTCCCATTTTCTTCTGCAGCTCATCTTACATTGAGGAATCTGAGGCAAACAGGGTTAAGTGACTTGACTAGGGTCACATAGCTAATAAGTATTGGAGGCAATTTTTTAACTTAGGTCTTTCTAACTACGCAACCAGAGTTCTATCCACTGTACCACCTAGCTGCACTAATCTTATCAATGGGTATGTATTTACTTGTTTTTCCCTCTTTCTTTCGATGTCTCTCCTTTCTTTTTTTTTTGTTTTAATTTAATTTATTTAATAGTTTTAGTTTTCAGCACTGATTTTCCCGAGTTTGACTTACAAATTTTCTCCCCATTTCTACCCTTCCCCCTACTCCAAGATGGCTTATATTGTGGTTGCCCCATTCCCCAGTCAGCACTCCCTTCTGTCACCCCACTTCCCCTCCATCCCCTTTTCCCTTATTTTCTTGTAGGGCAAGATAAATTTCTATGCCCCCATTGCATGTATATCTTATTTCCCAGTTACATGCAAAAACTTTTTCTTTGAACATCTTCTTTTCAAACTTCAAGTTCCAAATTCTCTCCCCTTTTCCCTCCCCACCCACCCTCCCTAAGAAAGCAAGCAATTCAACATAGGCCACATGTGTATCATTATGAAAAACCCTTCCACAATACTCATGTTGTAAAAGACTAACTATATTTTGCTCCTTCCTATCCTATTCCCCTTTATCTAATTTTCTTCCTTGACCCTGTCCCTTTTCAAAAGTGTTTACTTTTTCTTACCTCCTCCCCCTATCTGCCCTCCCTTCTCTTGTCCCCCCTTTTAAATCTCCTTCTTCCTGTTTTCCTGTGGGGTAAGATACCCAAGTGAGTGTGTATGTTACTCCCTCCTCAGGTCAAATCTGATGAGAGCAAGATTCACTCATTCCCCCTCACCTGCCCCCTCTTCCCTCCCAACAGAACTGCTATTTCTTGCTACTTTTATGTGAGATAATTGGCCCTATTCTATCTCCCCCTTTATCCCTCTCTCAATATATTTCTCTCTCATCCCTTAATTTAATTTTATTTTTTAGATGCCATCCCTTCATATACAACTCACCCTGTGGCCTATGTCTATGTATATAGATGTGTGTATCTACATATGTATATTCCCTTCAGCTACCCTAATACTGAAGTCTCATGAGTTATACACGTCATTTTTCCATGTAGGAATGTAAACAAAACAGTTCAACTTTAGTAAGTCCCTTGTGATTTCTCTTTCTTCATTACCATTTCATGCTTCTCTTGATTCTTGTGTTCAAAGGTCAAATTTTCTATTCCGCTCTGGTCTTTTCACTGAGAAAGGTTGAAAGTCCTCTATTTTATTGAAAATCCGTATTTTCCCTTGGAGCATGATACTCAGTTTTGCTAGGTAGGTGATTCTTGGTTTTAATCCTAGCTCCATTGACCTCCAGAATATCGTATTGCAAGCCCTTCCATCTCTTAATGTAGAAGCTGCTAGATCTTGGGTTATTCTGATTGTGTTTCCACAATACTTAAATTGTTTCTTTCTGGCTGCTTGCAGTATTTTCTCTTTGATCTGGGAGCTCTGGAATTTGGCAACAATTTTCCTAGGAGTTTTCTTTTTGGGATCTATTTGAGGAGGTGATTGGTGGATTCTTTCAATTTCTATTTTACCCTCTGGCTCTAGAATATCAGGGCAGGTCTGCTTGATAATTTCTTGAAAGATGATATCTAGGCTCTTTTTTTTTTGATCATGGATTTCATGTAGTCCAATAATTTTTAAATTATCTCCTAGATCTATTTTCCAGGTCAGTGGTTTTCCAATGAGATATTTCACATTGTCTTCCATTTTTTCATTCCTTTGGTTCTGTTTGATAATTTCTTGATTTCTCATCAAGTCACTAGCTTCCACATGCTCCAACCTAATTTTTAAGGTAGTATTTTCTTCAGTGGTCTTTTGGACCTCCTTTTCCATTTGGCCAATTCTGCCTTTTAAGGCATTCTTCTCCTTATTAGCTTTTTGGAGCTCTTTTGCCACTTGAGTTAGTCTATTTTTAAAAGATGTTGTTTTCTTCAGCATTTCTTGGGTCTCCTTTAGCAAGCCTTGTTTTTCATGGTTTTCTCACATCCTTCTCATTTCTCTTCCTAATTTTTCCTCTACTTCTCTTTTCCAAATTCTTTTTGAGCTCTTCCATGGCCTGAGACCAGTTCATGTTTTTCTTGGAGGCTTTTGTTGTAGGCCCTTTGACTTTGTTGACTTCTTTTGGCTGTATGTTTTGGTCTTCTCTGTCAACAAAGAAAGATTCCATAGTCTGAGTCCAAATCTGAGTCCATTTTTGCTGTCTGGCCATGTCTCCAGCCAACTACTTGACCCTTGAGTTTTTCATCTATGTATGACTGCTTGTAGAATAGAGAATACTTTGTTCCAAGCTTGAGGGGATGCACTATTGTTTTCAGAGCTATTTCTCACCGCAAGCTCTGCCACACTAGTGTTCTTCCTCCTCCAAGAACCATCAACTTGGACCTGACTCATGTCTTAAGCAGGCTCTGCCCTTTAGCTCTGATCTGCCACTTCATTCCTCCAAATAGGTAGGCCTGGGGTCAGAAGCAACTGCAGCTGAAGTTCAGTAGATGCGCCACCCCTGCTGTTCCCGAGGTGGTGGTCAAACCACAAACTCATTTCACTTTGTCCCCTGCAGCTTTTCCCACTAACCTTCTCTGTTGTCTTTGGTGTTTGTAGGTTAAGTCTGGTAACTGCCACAGCTCTCTGATTCAGAGCAATAGGGTCTGTTCCACCCTGCTCCTGCTCTGGTTGGTCCTGCCACTGCCGATGCTGAGCTCTGCTCTGCTCCACTCCCAGCTCTGTGTGTGTTAGACCTTACCTCACGACCATCCAGGCTGTCCTGGACTAGAGCCCTGCTTCCCTCTGCTATTTCGGGGTTCTACAGTTTTAGAATATGTTCAGAGCCATTTTTATAGGGGTTCCAAGGGACCTGGGGGAGCTCACGTAAGTCCCTGCTTTCCAGCGACCATCTTGGCTCCACCCTCAATATCTCTCCTTTCTGATCAATCATCTGTGCCACTACTAAGATAATCTTTAGAAAATTGAGATATGGCCTTGTTGTTCCCTTGCTCAAGAATTTTTAGTGGTTCCTTATTGCCGCTAAGATAAAATATAAACCTCTTATGTTGACATTAAAAGTTCTTCATAATTGGATTCCAACTTACCTTTCTAGAAAACTATCTTACTCTGCTTGAAACATTCTACTTTTACTGTGAAACAAGCTCCCTTGTTCTTCCCTGAGCTCAACATTTCAAACCTTTATTTCTCTGTCTTTAGATGACCTACTGGTCTCCTTGCCTAGAAAGTACTCCCTCTTCACCTCCAGTCTTAGAAGATTAGCTTTCCTCAGGACTCAATGTAGTTGTTACATTTTATTTTTGATCCCCTAAGTTCTTACTGCTTACTCTGTGCTCAGATTATTTTGTATTTCCTTACCTATGTCGATTGTGTTACCTCCAGTAGAATGCAAGGTCCTTGAAGTATCACATTGTGTTGATCTTATCTTTGTATATCCAGCACCTATAATAATGTCCTGCATATAGGTGGTGCTTAATAGATGCTTTTGGAACTGTTTTTTTTTCTTTTTTAAATAATATTTCTATTTTTGCAAATTACATGTTAAAATAACTTTTACACATTTAAAAATGTTTTGGGTTCCAAATTCTGTCTTTCCTTCCTTCTCTCTCTTCTTCCCTCCCTTCTCCCTGAGATGGTAAGCAATCCAATACAGGTTATATCGGTGCAATCATGTAAAACATTGTTATGTTAGTCATTTTGTATAAGAAGAATTAAATTAAAAACAAAGAATGAAAGAAAAAGAGAATGTGGAAAACAGATTGTTTCAGTTTTTATTCAGACAATATCAGTTCTCTCTCTAGAGGCAAATAGCATGTTTCATTGTGAATCCTTTGGGATTCTCTTGGATCATTGTATTGCTGAGAATATCTAAGTCATTCACAATTTTTCAACAAAGAATATTGATGTTACTATGTATAATGTTCTCCTGGTTCTGCTCACTTCATGCTGCATCAGTTAATGTGTTTCTGTTTTTTTTTTTTCTGAAATCATCCTGCTTGTCATTTCTTGTAGCACAATAAAATTCCATCACAATCATATACCACAGTTTGTTCAGCCATTTCACAATTGATGGGCATCCCCTTGATTTCCAGTTCTTAGCCACTACAAAGAGCTGCCTTGAATATTTTTGTACAAATAGGTCTTCCCTCCTTTTAAATCTTATTTGATATTTAATTTTTCCCAATTATATGTAAAAACAATTTTAACTTTTTTTTCAAACTTTGAGTTCAAAATTCTCTCCTTCCTCCCTTCCCTCTTCATTAAGAAGGCAAGCAATTTGGCATAGGTTATACATGTGCAGTCATACAAAACACATTTCTATGTAAGTCCTTTGAGGATCTATGTAGTTAGGGAGTCTGAGAAAAAATAAATAGGTATGTTGAAGTTTCCTAGTATGGGGGCAGTAGTTAGGGAGGAAAGAAAAATATTGAGTGAAGTACCAAATTAATTGGGGAAGGAGAGTAGCCTCAGCGTCTGTAGATCATAGCTACCAGGATTTAGATTGGGTGGTAAATATTCATAGTTTTACTAAGAATCTGTGAAAAAGTCACAGTTTATAGTGTATTCTGGAAAAAAAGTGTTCCTTATGAAGGCTGAAGAGGTGGGAAAAAAGGACTTAGGCAATTTATTTCCTGAGAGAGGGTAAATTTAATTCCTGAGGAGAAATAGAAGGAGTATTCTTGAGAGATTTTAACTGGTATCTTGAATGAACTGAAGTGATGTAATTATATTACTAGAAGTGAATGAAGCCATTTGTTCTAGTACCGAGGGTTTAAAATAAGTCTGAATGTGATCTTTTGCAAAGGTAAAATATTGTGAATATTTACTTATGTCTTTATTTCATTTTATTTCATATATTAGTAAAGTATATATTTAGTAAATGCAATATTTAATCATAAAACATTAGGGAATTTAATATATAGGTAGAGAGTACTATTAGGAAAGGAAGGTTTTTTCCTAATTTAATAAAAAATTGGGATAGGGGTTCAAGTGAAAACAAATGAAATAAAAATGAAGAAATGAAAAAAGGCTGCAAATTTATTCACTAATGAGAAAATATCAAAACATAACCCCTGGATGATTCTATACCTCAAAATGACAAGATTAAATATGGGACCAGGTAAGTGGCAGAGTGAGGGGTGACCTACAAGTGAAGTGTGGTCAATCCCAGTATACTTGCTTAAATATGGTATGTATTGCTTTTATCTCTATCATCATCATCATCGTCATCATCATCTTTGCTCTTGTCCTTTTCTTACCAGACTGCAAGGACCATGAGATCAGGGTCATTGTCTTACCTAATACTGTATTTTCCCTAAAATTTACCACAGAGCTACGTAAACAATTCATATTTAATAAATGTTAGATGAATAAACAAAGTAATGATTAATGAAACTAGATGGAGACTCCAAGCCCTAATCACCTGCTTTCTTTCAAGTGTAGCTCTGTTACCTCTCATACCTTCATTATGACTTCTGCCATCCTATCTCTTCTACCTCCAGCTCATCAATGGCCGAATTCTCCTGTAGCCCAGCCTGGATCCATCCTTGGTGAAGTTGCCTTCACAGTAGAAGAAGGAACAAAGAGAGAAATAATCAGTGAGTTTCTTCTGGAAAAAGTAAATTCCCAGACATTGTGCTATTATTTTTCTTACTACATCTTCTCTACTCTCTATAATGTCTATCTTGGTAAATTTTACATAGGAAGATATCTTCCTGTTATATTTATATTAAAGCCCTTCTTGTTAGCTTTGTAAGACTCCAAGCACAGGTATTCTTGTTAAGTCCTCCCTCCTTGGTCAGCAATCCTATATTTTAAGTTATGATATAAAAATCCAAATAATGCTCTCATTCACCATCTTCCTAACCAGAATAGAATGAATTTATTTACAAAGAGAGTTTCCCTCAGCTTTAAGACATAACAATCCAAAATAAAGTATAGGACCTCTCCAATCCACATAGGAATATGCATGTATTTTCAGGATAGTTCTCTTATAAAAAATTTAAAGCAGACATATGTTTTCATGCTGGTGCTGTATCTTGAAGTATAGTCTTTGATGATTCCAATTTCTGACTGATACAAAGTGCAAAAGACAGGTACATAGTGGGCAAAGGGAGGCTACAGGGTATTTCCAACAACAAGTGTCGTCAATCCCAATGTATTTGCTTAAATATTGTACATATATTTTTATTATAATAATCTCTGCTTTTGTTCTCTTCTTACCAGACTACAAAGACCATGAAGTCACTACCAGCACAGACACAGAAACCTAAGGGTGACCATGAGACCAATGTGTGTAGCACAGTGGAAAAAGAGACATAAATACACAGTAGGATTTCTTCATTCCCAAGGATCTTGATGTATTAATTATATAAAATGCAATGAGGGTCTCATGAAAATGATTGTGCAGTATTTCAATTACATATGCACATAGAGTAGATAGGGATGCTAGGGTTGAGACATGTTTGTTTTTGTTATTTTTTTTTCCCTGTACTCATATGGTGAAATTCAGAAATTTCTGAAATTGTCATGGGAGGAAGGTAATGGCATTCCTAAAGGTTGAGACTTCATTCATGGATATTTCAAAGTATCCTTGAGGTTTTCTCTAACTGTATCTCTGCTTCTTTGGAAATCTACTTCTAAGATTTCATGGAAGCAATTATTTACTAACAAAATACCATAGTTTTAATGATCTGTTTGCTATCTATGAGTCAGAGTTGTTAAGATTGTTACCATACTAATAGATGGCTAATGTAGCAATCAATGACCTAGAGAAATGCTAACATGATAGTCAGGTTGATGATCAGTAGGCCTTTCAAATTAAATTTTCATAAAATTCATGGAATAGAACAGATAGGCATACTGTTTATCAATTTACCGAAAGACGCGAACATAACAGTGATATCATTATCTCCAGGGCCTTCCTTATTTCTACTAGGTTACTATTTTAGTGAATCAGAAACTATTAGCTATTGGATAATAATTACTATTAGCTTAAGTTTCTCTCCCTCGCTTCTGAGCAACTGTTGCTTTCTTTCTCCCTATTTTGGTTGAAAGAGCCTAAGGACATGGGTGCGAATTTCGTTGTTCTTGATACAGTAGACAATGGGGTTGAGAACAGGGGGAATCAGCAAGTAGACATAACCCATAATGATGTGAATCACAGGAGGGACGTACTTCCCAAAGCGGTGGATGATGGATACACCCAGCATGGGGATGTAGACCAGCAAGACAGCACAGATGTGGGAGACACAGGTATTGAGGGCCTTGAGCTGCTTCTCATGAGAGGCAATGCCCAGGACCATGATGAAGATCTTCAGGTAGGAAAGAAGGATGAACAGAAAGTCCATCCCAAAGGTAAAGATGATGACGATGAGGCCAGTGATGCTGCTGATCCGATTGTCAGAGCAAGAAAGCTTAATGATGTCTGGGTGCAGGCAATAGGAATGGGAAAGGACATTGGCCTTACAAAATTTAATTTGCCTAATGAGCCATGGTGCTGGGAAGATTGCTAAGACAGCTCGAACCAGGATTCCTAAGCCAATTTTCATAATGGCGGAGTTAGTCAGGATAGCTGTATACCGGAGAGGGTTAGAGATAGCCACATAGCGATCAAAAGCCATGGATACCAGGATGCCTGATTCCATGAGGGAGAAGACATGGATGAAGTACATCTGGATGAGGCAGGCATCAAAGTTGATTTCACGGACATTAAACCAGAAGAGCTTGAGCAAGGTGGGCAGGGTAGTGGCACAGATACCCAGGTCACTGGCTGCTAGCATGGAAAGGAAGAGGTACATAGGCTCATGTAGTGTCTGTTTCTCCCAGATCACTACCAGGATGGTGCCATTGCCCACAATGGCAGTCAAGTAAAGAAAGCAGAACACTATAGAGATGTGTGGATGAGATGGTTCCAAGCCAGGAAATCCAGTCAGAAGAAAGGGTCTGAAGTGACTGTTGTTGAATGAAGTCATCATAGTCAGATGTCAGTGCAACATTCTCTAAGTCCTGGGTCCCTACAGTAAGAGAGGCCAGAGTTAGTCTGCCTTATTATCATTATTTCTTCTAAGCAGGATTTTCTTGCCATCTATTTGTGTGAGGCTTTGTGCTGGTTACCATACAGATATACCTGTTCCTATATTGTCAGAGGTGAATTGTGAGACAAGCACAGTGGCAAAAAATGGCATATAAATAATAAGTAGTGAAGACAACTAGGAAAAATTACATTTTCCTATAATATTTGTAGCACTTAGCTCCAAGCCTTATCCAAATTAGACGCTCAGTCAATAAGCAGTTAGTAAGAGCCCCCTGTGTGCAAGGTATTGTGTTAATCAGTGGATAGCAACACAAAAGTGAGACATTGCCTCACCTTAAAGAGTTTACATAGTCCAGGGCAGGGGAGCAGAGGGGTTTGATACTGTGTTCACAGGTAAATAGAGGTTATGTAATAACAACACCATAGTAATGGTGGGGAGGACTGCCAGTAACTAAAGAAATCGGGAAGATCTAAAAGAGTTGGAATTTGAGCTAAGCATTGGAAGGAGCTAGTGATTCCAAGAGGCTCAGAGGGAGAGTATTCCAGGCTTGTGAGATAATCTATTCACAGTCATCAAGGTGGGAGATGGAATGTTGTACATAGGGAGCAGCAACCAGGCCACCTTGCCTGGATCACAGGGTGCATGAAGGTGAGTAATGTTCAATTAACTTGGAAATAAGCTAGAGCCAAATTGTAAAGAGCTTTAAATGCCAATGTGAGGAATTTGTTTAATAAATGAATTTAATCTTGCCATTGCTGACACCTTCAGTCAACAGAAATATTATTCTGTAGCTTGTTAATGTGCCTGAAATTATTTTCATATCTCAGTCTTATAGTCATTAACTTATTATGTATCATTGGTAAATATTTCTACTCTTTCCCATGAAATTAGTCAGAAGAAAAGGGAGAGCTTCCTAACGAGACAAAGAATGTTTGCCTTCTTTAGAAGCGTGAAGCTCTTCTCATAACCCTGGTAAATACATGTCCCTCCACAGAATGGTGGCCAGCTCTTTGGACCTTTCAAGATATCCTCTTGTTAAGTATGTAAATTCATGATGAAGAGGAAACAGAGTTCACATTCCTCTGAGAATATCGTGTTGTAACTTACTCATTTTCCCTGGGAAGCTGTTGTAATGAACATTGTATATCATCTTTGTGAATATTAAAGAGAAAAAAAATAATAAAATTCCTATTTTGGACTCCAGAGAACTGTATCTAGGAGCCTGGCAATTCATAAGAACAAGATTCATATAAGATGATAGGTATTCACTTTCAACTTCAATGGGCTAGTGGCTAGCCTATATTACATAAGGATTAAAAAAGGGAACGAACATCTGCAGGCCCTAGGGAATTGACAGGAGCAAGATTCATATTGTTTACAGAAGGTTGGTGGATATTGCCTTGCAGTCTCCAGGGCATCCTGCACCACTGGGCCATCAGGGCTCATGCTGGGCCAAGACCTCACCGTTCACTGCTTGGCTTCTAGCTCCCATGGCCTGACTTTCACAGACTTTTCCTATTTCGTAACAGGGCCCTCATATTTCCCAGCCTAAGCCCTCTATTTCTATCTCCTATAAAGCTAACTTCTCAGGGCCTCATGAAAAATAACATCACCACTTGCCACAAGCTTTGACTTGAAGGGAAGACCTTGAAGTATAACCTCTTGCCTCTTTCAGTGGCCCTTTACCCAGCTACTGATACTCTTCCTGGAATCATTCTTCAATAGTTAGCATAATCCCACAGGCATCCAACTGATTTGGAATCTCCAGCTACTGATATGCAAATACCATCCTCACTGCCACTCCCTCCTTCCCAACAACTACAAAGGACATTCTGGAGTTCTGAAATGCTAGTCCCTCAAAATGCACCCTCTGGAACATAGTTAACATCATTAACAAATTTCCATAATGAACAAATTTACTATAATCATTGCCCTTTTCCATTTCACTCTTTCTACCTTCTATAGCCCACAAAGACTTTGGGTTTGTTTTTTTTGTTTGTTTTTTCGCATTATGTTTTTTTTTTTTTGTATTCTCAGTATTTAGCATTGTTCCAGAAACAATATAAGTGCTTAATAAATATTTATTGATGGACCGATGTTGACGGAGTGACTGTTTCATCCACTTGGCTAATGGGTTACAATGAGATTTCAGGAACTATGATACTGTTAGCCTTTAGACTAGTAGTTTATCCTGACCCCAACTCACGCAAACATTTCTCATTGCTAATGAGAATCATTTAATATTAATTTGGTAACTTCAATAAGGTCCAGCACCTGAACTAATAGTCAACCAGAGGAAGAGCCTGAACTGATTAACCAGAAGAACAGTCTGAACCCAACAATCCCTTTATTCTATAAGTAAACTCAAAGAATACCTCTTCCTACATCAACAAGGCCAGATTGGCTGACTTAAGAGCATTCTTTCCTCTGTCTATTAGCCATTAAGGATGATGTTTCCACAATCCAGCTAGCAGCTTCTGTGGGGGTGTAAGATCTACCCACAGCCAGCACCCAGAAAGCTACCAACAGTGCAGATTCTTTTGATCTGCTTAACTAAGGAAAACAAGGTGAAGGGGTTGACAAGCTTACTTTAATTCAGCGCACAAATATCATTCACTTAGTTCAGAGGAAAAAGCCAGCACCCTGAACTTCAGAACAAAATACAAACAAATTACAAACATCAACTGACAGATCTTGTCTGATTCAAATCCCAATACATAGTTACCAGAGTTCAACAAAGTCTCAGCATCC
>CM053622.1:746494303-746519111 GCA_028646595.1 Phalanger gymnotis
CCCAGTCACCAATCCACACCCACATAGGTTCCACACCTAATAGGGGTTTGGGCCTGGGGCTTAGCATAACTCAAAGCAAACAAAAGCCAAACTCTTCAAGGGCACTAAGTGCTAAGGAGACCATTTTGCTTACCAACACAGATGAGATCCTTAACCCTGAGACATTATCTTTAATAATGTGATCTCTTGTTTTATGAGCATATGCTGTGTTATGGCATGTTGATGGTAAATTAAACATAGAGATCCTGGGTTGTAATTTCAATTGACACTTCTGTCAACTCTCTTATCTTACTATATTTACAACCTATTCAATTAAGAAGAGCCCTTTTCTTGTATTATGGTTAAACATACATGGGGAATGTAAAATCGAGTAACACAGGCATGCTGAGTTGGGAGTAAAATTGTTTTTAAACCTTCTCTTTCTTTTGTTCAGACAGTCAGAACTTATGCTCTGGCTCCTTGTACGTACAAGAAAGCTAGCTTTAAGAGAAGAAACACTATGAATTTATATATCACCTAGATTGTTTGCCTCCTTTAACCAAACTTTAAGGGTGACACTAACAACTCTTAAGCACCCTAGATGTCTTCCTCAAACACATGTGTCTTCTTTCCTTTTCCATTTTGCTCCAAAGGCAAAACCCAAGCTGTGTAGCTTAGAAGGATGGGAACATGATCAAGGTTGGGGCATGACTCTATAATTCTTTCACATTGTGAACTCTAGGCCTACATTTAGTTTTAAACAAAGAGGACAAAGAACAGAGAAGGTAGGAGAAAGTTCTCACCTTTCTACTCATTGGTCTTGAAAGGCTTATTGAAAGTTTGTCAGCAATCTAATAGAACAGAGCCAGAAAATCCATTAATTCTGCAAATAGTTAATTCACCCTCCAAGGAATCAAACAAGTGTTTAGGCTTGAGTCATTTTAGGCAAAAGCATTTAATGAGCCCCCACCAATTGCCTAGGAGCAGCTCACATAGTCCAAATTTTCAGTTTTTATATCTCTTATACTGGAGATATGGATACTGTATTTAGCATCAAGGTGCAGGGCTCCTAGTCTTATGTGTGTATGTGTGAACATAAAATAAGTTCACAAGTTCGTATAGTCCTTTTTTGCTCTTTGCATATTAAAATATTTATTTTTGCCAATCTTTAAATTAATAATTAAAAGTGATCCCAATTTAGTTCCATATCTACCACTTATTAACTGTGTGACATCAGGCAAGTTGCTGGACCTTGTGGAGCATTGCCTCATCTGTAAAATGAAGGGGTCAGGTCTTGCATCTGTTTTGACTTGCTTTGGTATATTAGCTAAGTCCATTCTGTCCTCCATTTCCTCATTTGTAAATGTCATGCCTCCTTCACTCCAGCTTTTTCCTGCTTTTCCTTCTCCTGCTTGAACTGATGGCCAAAACTTTGCAACCCTGGCCTTGACTGATGAGTTTTCACTTAATTTTGCCCTTACCCAAATCCACAACTATCACTTCCCAGTCATTCCTCTGCCTGAATTACTATACTCATATTTCCTCTAACCCCTTCAAACTGCATATAGTCTTTTCCCCTTAGAATTAAGGTCCCCTTAGAATTTATGAGCAGGAACGATTCTGTTTGCTTGCATTTGCGTCCTTAATGCTTAGCAGAGTCTGGTACATAGTAAGGAAATAATAAATATTTTTGACATTGATTCATTCTTTTATTTTTGTTTTTACATTTGATGATTCTAAAAAATAAAATAAAGCCAATCTCATGTCCCTGAGATAAATGAAGGTTATAAAAGGCAATGTGTTTTATTGGGAAGGACTCTGTATTTGGAACGAGATGACCTATGTCAAATCCTGTCTTTGTCACTTGCTCTACTACCTATATGACCTTCAGCAAATCATTTAACCTCTGTGAACTTCACAGAAAATAAGGTTGAATTTTAAAACCCATTCCAGCACTGAATCTTTTGATATTATAAGAATAATTCTGCCAGCAATCACAGATGGAATTCAAACATAAGTCTTCTCTCCCTCTGGGTCCTTCCCTCTTCCCACTATTCCAAGCTGCCTCTATATATCTCATTTACTAACATCCTTACACTCAAATATAAACCTAGAAGTCTATAGGTTATTTTCAAAGTATGAATATGTTTTATTATAAGGAGTTTAAACGTTAGAGTTATTAACTATCTCAATTAAGACTCCAGTGGTCTCTCCCTTACCTGGACTTGGCTGAGGGAAAGTGTTCTGAATGGAAAGCTCTATTCCCCCAGATTAATCACTATCTGGAGATAGGTCCTATCTCCTTGTGACAGATAGGTCACTTACCTGTGGAGTCAGGTATGAAAAGTTCTAAGGCTAGGTGGATATCAGAAGAGATGAAGGAGAAGTTCTCAGTCTCCAAGACTCATGTTTTCCAGTGACTGTTACCAGGGAATGGGACTTTACATCCTTTCCTGGTCCGCATTAGCAGGAGGTAGGAGAAGAGAGAGGACCTCCTTAGAGCATTCATAATCCCTGGAGTACTCTTGATGTGTCTATGGGGAGAACTATCTGAGGTCAATGGACATCTCTATGCTGGAGATTCCCCAGAAATCACAAAACCTAAGAATTGTGGTCATGTAATCTCTATCTCCATAGCTTTTTAAGTATAATCTATCAATATACAGTAAAAGCTACAAAAATAATTGCATCCTTTGGCTTAATAACGCAGTCTTGAGGACATAACATAAAGCATTATTCAAAATAACAGCAACAATAGCTATTGCTTTACAGACATTCAAAGCTTATTACAAATAACTACAGAACCTGGAAAACCCTTTAAGGACCCAATTAGACAGAAATGTGTAAGTAAATTGGGGTACATTACTGTAGTGGAATACCATAATGGTAAATTTGTCAAGGATAAGTACAAAAAGAAAATATGGAAAGGCCTTTATCAAAGAGTGCCAATTTGACAAAGGAGAACTAGAAAAAAATGTGATATATTTAACATCGACCACTTAATAAAGGAAAAATGAATGGGAATGAATCCCAATTGACAGAGTGAGGAAATGAAGTTATGATATTTTGGAGGCTGTATTTCAATTATTTATATGTAAACAGCTACAAAGTAATTCTTTGTAATGATGTTCAATGTTGGTAACATTTTTAAAACAGTGGAGAGGCAATCAAAAGACCTGGGCTCTTGTCCCACGTCTATTAATGAATGACTGTGTAACTTTGGTCAATCATTCCATGGTACTCAGTTTTCCTTCCTATGACATAAAGGTTGCCAGTACTGCTCAGTATATGCTTATATAATGACTTATCAAATTCTGTCTAAATTCCTGGTGCCTTCCTCAAAAAGCTCTAAATATTCTTCAGTCCCTGGACCACCCAGTCCCTGCTTTGGCATCCAATACCTTCCTGGGTAAAGAGAACAAAGCAGTTACACAAGGGTTATCTCAGGAGACATAGATAATATGGTATGCATGAATATGAAATCTAGAAAACTCCACCTACAACTTTATTGTGTAATATGTCAGTATGGGCAGCTAGGTGGTTCAGTGAATAGTGTGCTGGGCCTATAGTCAGGAAGACTCATCACCCTGAGTTCAAATTTGGCCTGAGAACTTGGTACCTATGTGACTCTGGGAAAGTCACTTAACCTTATTTGCCTTCGTTTCCTCATCTGAAAAATGAGCTGGAGAAGGAAATGGCAAACCGCGCCAGTATCTTTGCTAAGAAAACCCCAAATGTGGTCACGAAGAGTCAGACACAACTGAAAAACAACTCAATAACAACAACAACAACCAGTGACAATTGTAAAGTCTAAAAGGTTTAATTTCAAAGTCACGAAAAGCTCCAGAGAGCAGTAGTTTTATGGTGTTTAGCACAGAGAATTAGTCTTATATGTATGGAAACTTCTCACAGAAACTGACAGTTACTCCTACAAGAGCACCTGCAAAGCCCATCCCCCACAGATAGCCACCACGGTGCAATTTAAAAGTATTTGACTGATAATCAAAATATCTGGGTTCTATTTTTAGGCAGAACTTAATCGCTGAGAGAGTAGGGTCTGTTTTCATATTTGCTTTTGTATACATACAACCAGTATGTGGTAGAGATGATATGTCTCTATGTATAGATATACATCTACATATAGATATATTTTCCAAATAAGTTTCCTTTGATTATATATATATATATGTATACATATAATATACATATACATATATACATATACATATATATATACCTCAGTAGCTTAAATGAAACTTTAAAAAACAGGTTTTTTTTCCAAACTACATTTGAATAAAATTTTTACATAACAATTGTCTCCTGGATACTACATCAGCCCATGTGGGAGCTTTCCCTGAGTTACTAAATTTCTGGTTGTCATTGCTACTAATGAGATATGATAAGATTCTTCTTGGGGTTGGGATTGAAGGGTTCAGATAAAGTGAGTGGGGAAGGCAGAGCAGTTACTGTTGTTGGGATCAGGCTTGTGGCCTATCAAGCGGTGCTATGTTTGAACCCAATATAAAACAAGGATACTGGAGAGGCTATGGCTACCAGTGATAGATAATACGCTGATTTTTAAAAATCCTATCTTCTCCTCTAACGTTATCTTCTTCTACCTACTTTGTATGTATTTGGTATATATCTGCCTACATAAAACTTGTGTCCTCCAGGGAGGCCTGGTTGTGAATGAATGGAGCATGAACATCTCCAGCATAGAAACTGCAGAATCTCAGGAAAAAGGTAAGGGGTGGTGCTGAAGACCAAGATGAGAGGCTTTCTGTCTCAGGAGAGGTTTGGCCAAAAGAAAGCTAGGGGCAAGGGAGGTTTGGATGGTCTCACTATCCCAACTATTTGTAACACTTTTTACTATGTCTGTGGGCCTCTTCATTGAGAACTTGATCCTAGCCATACAAGCTCAGGGATGGCTGTCTTTATTCTGCATATATTCCACAGAGGCAGAAATTTGAAATGAGCAGTTAAGGAGACATAAGAGTCACTGGAGAATTCCATGTTTCCTTCAGATCTAGCGCTATTACCCCTCATACTTAGACCCTAAAATTAGTCCCATTCCTTCTCAATCCTATTATAATCATGGCTTCACTCTTCCTGTGTTGTCCAGCCTCTATACTGTGTTAAACAGATTTTTGTTTTGTTTTGTTTCCCTTAATAGTATTATTTTTTCCAATTACAAGTAAAGATAATTTTCAACATTCATTTTTGTAAAATTTTGAGTTCTGTTTTTTTCTCCCTCACTCCTTCCCCTCACCCCTCCCCAAGACAGCAAGCAATCTGATATAGGTTATGTGTGTACAACCATGTTAAACATATTTCCACATCAGTCATGTTGTGAAAGAAGAATAAGAACAAAAGGGAAAAACCATGAGAAAGAAAAAAATTTAAAAAGTGAAAATAATATGTTTCCATTTATATTCAGACTCCATAGTTCTTTCTCTGGATGTGGGTAGCATTTTCTATCAAGAGTCTTTTGGAATTCTCTGGCATCTTTGTATTACCGAGAAGAGCTAAATCTATCATAGTTGATTATCGCACAATGTTGCTGTTACTGAGTACACTATTCTCCTAGTTCTGCTCACTTCACTCGGCATCAATTCATGTAAATCTTTGTGAAGCTAATTTTAAAGAGTGAACTGAATATCTAATTCAGCTCAAGTTCTTCTGTCTTCTAACTGCTCCTTCTCCCACAAATTTCTCCCAAGCCAGCTCCTGCCCTGAGACACTAAGATTCTGATTCATTACATTTGACCATATCTAGTAAAATCTCCCATGCTATTCTCTGCCTTGCTTAAGCATCACTCCTTCTTTATGTCCTGATCACCTCTTTTTACCCTCCCCTACCCCTTTACACTCACATTTTCTATCTCTAGCTTTGGGAAAAGAAAGCAAGTCAACAATCTCATCATTCTTGGAAAAGATAAGTGAATCAATTGTCCATGGCTCCACTCATTATCAAGACCAAAATATTCTTCCCTGATGATCACTTCTTTCTTGTATTATCTTCCCCTATTAGATTGCAAACTTCCTGAGGGCAAGGACTACTTTGATTGCTTATATCTGTATCTCCAACACAGTGCCTGGGGTAGAGTAAGTCCTTTTTTTCCCCATTCATTCCTCTTTCTATCCCATATTTAGGACCTTGACATTTACGCCGATATATTAATATCTTCTGCCCCCATTTCCTCCAGTTACAGCATTGTGTGAATCTTGTCTCCCTAACTGGACTATGGAATGCATAGGACTAGGTCCACATTTCGTCTGTTAGCTATTTTTACCCCTTAATGTCTGAGACAAGGTTGGGACAGATCAAGCTAATGATGATGATGATAACTAACATTTATTTAGTGCATACTGTGTGCCAGGCATGGTGCTAAGTGCTTAACAATTATGGCATTTGAGGGTTAACTCAACCCGGTGAGGTAGGTGCTATCATTCTCCTCATCTTTGCAGATGAGGAAGCTGAAGTAAACAAAAGTTAAGTGACTTCTCCAGAATCACACAGATAGTCAGTGCCTGAGGTCATCAGATTTAGATTAGGTCCTTAGATTTAGGTCATCCTTACTCTAGGCATGATGTTCTATCCACTCTGTCTTCTAGTTAACCTCTGTACACTAGGCTATTGTTTGAGTCATCCTGTCTGGCCTACTACATACACAGTTAACACAGCTAGAAAGCCAGATGCCTCTAGAGTTTAGAGTTGGTCTCCTGGGACTCTTAAGTCTAAGAGTCCCCTTAGAGAGAACGACCAGGAATGCATAAACTTGTTTGTCTCACAGCGGGGTCAGCCTTGAAAGCCCTGGATGTTTTCCAGGCCAATGGCATTTCTGTCCTTCATTCACTCTGCATCTAGTGAGTGAGGAGGTGTGCTCTCCAGAGGTGAGTGTGGGAGTCACTGGATTTCAATTTTCTTGATTCCACCAAGGCTCTGAGAACGTCTGGGGAAGAAATTTCCGGGGTGGTCATGGAGAAGGGCACAGGAAAGTTCTAGACAGAGCCCCCTACTCCACTTGGGCTGTCTGTACCTAGAAGGAGTCTAGGCTTAGTACTTTGGGCAGACTCTCTCATCATCACATTGTTTCTCCTCTAAATCTCTGGGCTTGAAAAATTATCCAGGTCAGATCTCTAATGTTACATAATTTTATATGTATGTATGCATGTATGTATATATGCCTGTATATATAAATATAAACACACACATGTATTTATGTGTATATACACACATATGTATATATGCCTGTTTGCATGTGTGTTTATACACACAAAAAGATACATATGCATTTATGTATCTGCACATAAGTGCATATTTATACACACTTACATATACATGTATATATTGGAGAACACTCAGGAAGGGCATATGTGAAGCTCAGTTCTTGGGGCACCAGAATGCCCATTATCTCAACTAAAAAATTAAAGATTGGGGTAAATCTCCTGTTTCTGAGGTTTAGAGTTTTCCTTGGCCAGAAGGGAGGGAAGTTGGTATAACCTTCCATCATTGACCTTTCCTGTGGAGGAGGAATCATAGTCAGAGCTATTGGTGGCTGGATTTCATGTCCAGGCTTCCTGGAGTGACCTGTGCTTTCTCTTTTAACCTTGCAGTCCTGATTAAAGGCTCAAGTCCCAGTTCCGTGTAGCCTTTGGAGTTTTGACTCATTTTCCCATCTCTTATCATATTCTTTTCTTAATTCACCAACCTTCATCGATCCTGATGACTAATTTGATCCATTTTACTCTAGTTCCTGAATAAGCAGTACATCCTAGGTCTCTACTACTACCCTTGACTTCTATAGTTACCCATTTCTTTCCACCTAGCTACCACAGGGGCTCAGTATATCAAAGTCAGTACATAGGTATTCCTTGGAAACCTTAAGAGTTCTATAAATTGATTTGAAAACTAATGCACTCCCTGTCTATACTTGGGTTGGAGAGAATGGAGACCAGAGTCCCCTCTGCACTAGGCTTTTTAACCTGAGTCACACATAATAAATTTGTTACTGGTCCATTCTGGACCCCAGCTTTCTTCTCAATTCTAGGGGAGTGTAGAGGTGTCTGTTTTGTGTCCTAGAGGGATGACTATGTCTCTTGTGCACTTCTCAAACCCAGAGGAGAGGTTACAATGAATCATCATGTTCTGGCCTCTATGGTAACTACATGGGGGTCACAGGGTTTGTTCCTAGAATTGGAACCTCAGGGTACTGTTACAGTGTCAGGGAGAGAAGTAGTTTGTCCTGTACAAGAGCTATGTCTCTCTCCTACCCTGGGTCCCTCATTCTAACCCCTATGTCCAAAACAGGTCTATCCCTCAAATCTCCTGAGACTTCTCCTCTTGGTTCCCTGATAGCCTTTACTTAGGATCAGGCTTCCCTCTCCTTTTCCATGTAGTAGCTTCAACCTGTTGCTTTGTACCTGTCACCTTTATCTTCTACCTCTCTCTCTTCCCTTATTTCAATAGTCTTCTGCTTTCCTTCTTAGATCTTGCTACTGCTTGTATACTTGTTATCACTCAATTAGATTTAGTTATTAGCTCCATTGTTTGAAAATCAGCACCCATCTGATTCTGCTACTCCAATGAGATACTGCACACAGTCAAACTGCTGTTTGAGTACAAAGTGTGCCTTATCTTCAGAAACTGGCACCTTGGGATAATGAATAGAGCTGGCCCCAGAGCCAGGAACACTTAGGTTCATATCTCATACATACTGGATGTGTGAAGCCATGGGCAAGTCATTTCTCAGCGCTCTAGACCAGCAGGGCCAAACTCAAATAGAAACAGGGCCACTCAACAGTACATAAGGATCCAGGCCAGCTACCTGTTGCCTTAGAAAACCACATATTGACACCATCTATGTCCCATTGTATTTTTATTTATTTTGTTAATTATTTACCAGTTAGATTTTAATTTGGTTCACTACACACTTAGAGGTGCTGGAGGCCTGCCAAGTATTTGGCACTTCTGTTCTAAACTATTCTCTAAAATTGTAAATTACAGAGAAGATGACTTCCATTGGTAGGAGCTTCCCCTCCCAGGACTTCCTTATATTAATGAAACCACAGATGCAGACTCTATATTAATCCTTACCAATTCGATAAATATTTATTTAGGTAGTATTGTGATGGAATACTACCCTCTGATCCAGGAAGGCAAAAGGGAGATGATATAATAATAACTGGTATTTATATACCATTTTAAAGTTCGCAGAGGTCCTTACAAATATTATCTCATTTAATCCTCACAACAATCCTCAGAGGTAACTTCTTCTATTACCCCCACTTTGCAGAGGAAGAAACTTAAATTGACAGACTTTAAGTGACAGCATCACACAGCTAGTAAATATAAGGCAGAATTTGAACTCAGGTTATCTTGACTCCAGGTCCATCTTTCTATCCACTGTACTATGCAGCTACCTTTATTTTATGATGTCACTGTTCAGTCTGTCCACTGTTCAGAGGACAGACATTATTTTATTGTGAACTCTGTTTATCCCATACGGCCATTTCACCAATAAAATTGAAAATTTTTACTTTGGTGCTTGCAATTTGAAGTCTCTGCTTCCTTTTTTAGCCTCATTGATATAGCAAAGTTTGCAGTGCCTGGGACCTGGCACCAGTACCACCTCATGAAAACAATGAAGATTCTACTCTCCCAATTTACACTCATTGATGCTATAATTAAAACTTATCCCCACAAATACCCTACTTCTTCAATGTATTTTTATGTTTAAATTTTTATCTTTAGGTGAGGAATAAAGGTCTTGTTTAAAAAAAAATGAAGCCAGCAAAAGAGCTTTTGTAGGTCTGACAACGAGGTTTTTTTTTTCCTTGCTTCTGAAGCCATAAAGGACTGATACTTGTTTACAAGGAAAATTCCCTTTAATCAAAGCTAAAAATCCAGAAAAAAGTATTCTCTGGATACCAACTGTAGTTTCTTGACTGCTATGCTTAGGTACTACTCCTGTTAAAGGAACAGGTTTTTGAGTCTTTCCATGGCTTCTTGTGTTATCATTGAGGCATCAAAGAGGCAGAGTAAATAGAGCTGTGGACCTGGCCTCAGAAAGATCTGAGTTCAAATACAGTCTCAGATACTTGATAGCTGTGTGACCCTGGGCATGTCACTTAACTTCTGTCTGCCTTTGTTCTCTCATCTGTAAAATGGGGATAACAATATCATCTACAACCCAGAGCTGTCATGAGGATCGGTGAGATAATATTTATAAAGCTCTTTGCAAACTTTAAAGCACTGTAAAAATGCTAGCTGTTATTATCATCATTATTCATTGATGGATCTTGTCTCCTTAGCATACTCTGAAATCTATGAATAGTATATTATGTGGGAGTAAAATGGTACCTATCTGCCAAAGAGCATTCTCTTTCTAGTTCAGACTGCCTTGAGGATTCCATAGACTCCCTCTCCCTCAAACCCATCTAGAGCAATTATAGAGCAAAAGGTAGTAATAATATTATCATTGGATTGGGATCACCATACCTATGGTCCTGGCAACCTCTGCTGACAACCACAGATGTTGTCCTATTGCTAATTTCTTTGTTTTTTAAAGCAGCCGATTCACCGAGAACTTTAGAGGCTGGATATTGTACCTTTAGCAATTTCAGGGTGATCTTACCATCATTAGTAATAGTCATATCATCAATATCATTCCCCAACATCTTATCCAAGCCAAGTAGATGAAGAGAAATATTTTACAATATTGGAAATAGAAACTGTAACCATAACATTTTGGGATTATTTTTTCTAAGGGAACCCTGAGCTTCTCGTAACCATTGTGACCAAGGTGGAGCACTCATCTGATCTGATTAATGGTATATATGTTGAACAAGCCCCTTCATCCTGAGAGGTTCGATCTGAAGGAAAGGCAGACAGGTTTCATGCTTTAAAAACGGTTTAAAAATGGTTTAATTGTCATTGAAAGGATTATCATTAAAAGGTGACTGTCTGGCACCAGAAAGTTCCCATCAACATTTCTTCTTGGGGTCAAATATCAGTATGTGTTTTATGGTATTGGGCATTACTTCCTAAAATTAGCAGAGTAAATTGAACTTTTAAACAAACAAATACACACACAACCTATATATATATACATATATATATATGAATGTATATATACATATATATGCATAAGTTATACATACATTAATGTATATATACATATATATGCATAAGTTATACATACATTACATATCCATGTATGTATACACACATATACATATATGAGTGTGTGTGTGTGTATATATATTTCCCTAAGTAAAACAAAAACTATAGTTTGAGGTACTTTGCCTCCCGATTACAGCGATGTCTGATTAAAGCCATATGACTCAAGGAGTAAGGTATAAACCCTACCCATTTTTCCTGAGTTACAGAAAATTATTTTTTTCCTTTAAAAAAAGACATAAAATTATAAAAACAGCTAAACTTCAGTGTTAACAGCCACTGTGTCTTAATATAATGTTTCAGAACAGGTCTTGGGTCTTAGGTCAATGAAAAGTTTAATGTTTTGATCACTGTTGTAACTTCTTTTGTAATCTTATGCATTGTATATTAGGCATTTGCAAATATGATTCTGAGCAGGGGGTTTTACTTAGCCTTCCATAGATTGCCTGCTAAAGTGGGGTCTCATGACACACATGAAAAAAAATGAAAATTCCTATTTTAAAGTAAGAAAAAGTTCAAGGTATAATTTTGGATCACTCTCACTAATTAATGCCTGAGTGCTATGAACATCTTTTCAAACTGATTTTGCATTGAGTTAAAAAAAAAGAAGCTTCCTAAAATCCCTCTACCTCTCTTACCTTGCAGTTAAAAATCTTCCCAGTGGTTTGCCCTTAATCTTCCCATTGGCTTAGAGTCCAAATCTCCCTTTCTGTCTTTTTTTTTTTTGTTGCTTTGTTTTGTTTTGTTTCAGAATCTGAATTTTTTTTCTGATTACCCTATTTCAGTTCATGGTTGTAGTAATTTCCTATTATATTCTCTTTTCTTCTGTTGTTTTTTTATATTCAACAAAGAAATGAGGATTGATAGGTTACTAGGCACAGCAGCATTATACTTAGAGCAGAACACATCTTTTGTTCCTTTCCTCTCTCACTACCAGTCCCAATTACTGAACTTACTAATGAAAAGTTTTCTCTGAGTTTACATTTAATTTTTTTCTTTCTTTCGAAAGAAGTGAGAAGGCTTCCTCCACACTAACCTTGCAGGCCAGGAATAATCAGTCATTTTTACAACACACTTAATTATTTAATTAATAGACCTTCAATTAAGTTGTCCCAGCATTGTTCAGCAATTTAAAACATTTATAAGATTGTTCGGTAAGAAAATTAACCAGATTTTTTTTTTCTGAAGAAGTTCTTACAGAAGAGAATATTGAACAAAAATGAAATATATTTTAAAATTGCTTCATGACAAAGCAATCTAGTACATTAAACCATTATGTGTACTTGTCTATCTGAAGGAATAGGAAAGAATGCAAGGACAGATGATCAATAAGGAAGGAGGACAAGAAGGAAAAAAGGGTAGATGTACTAAGAACCACTATTTGTGAGCCTTGGTTGCTTTGTTGAAAGAAGAGCCAACAAGACAATTTAGCCAATTTTACAATCTTGCTCTAGACCAACAATACCCTTATTCACCATGGCGATTTCCTACATTAGCAACAGCAGCACCTTCATCTTCATCTTGACAGACCTGCCAGGGCTAGAAGATGCCCACTACTGGACAGCCATCCCAGTCTGTTCCATCTACCTCCTCTCTTTCCTAGGCAACATTGCCATCATGTACATTGTCAAATCAGTGCCCAGCCTCCACACCCCCATGTACCTTTTCCTCTCTATGCTCTCAATGGCAGACTTGGGTCTCTCTGCATCCACACTGCCCTCAATGGTGGCTGTCTTCCTTCTGGGCCATAGGAAAATGAATGCAGCTACATGTTTTGCACAGCTCTTTTTTATCCACACCTTCTCCGTCATTGAATCTGCTGTGCTTCTCGCCATGGCTTTTGACCGCTGTGTTGCCATTCGTGAGCCATTGCGTTATGCCACTATCCTTACCAACTGGCGCATTGGTGCCATTGGATTGGCTATTGTCACTCGAAGTGCTGCCCTTCATCTCCCCCTGCCTGTTCTCCTTAACCACCTGAGTTTCCGATCCATTAGCCCACTATCTCATTCCTACTGTGTTCACCCTGATGTTCTGAAGCTGGCCTACTCCAACACTCGGATCAATAGTGCATTTGGACTCTTTGTGATGCTGTCCACACTGGGGCTTGATGCTTTGCTGATCCTCTTCTCCTATGTGTTGATTCTCTACACCGTTCTGAGCATTGCCTCCAATGCAGAACGGCTCAAGGCCCTCAATACCTGCATCTCACATATTTTTGCTGTCCTGCTCTTCTACACACCACTAGTCAGCCTGTCTATGATTCATCGCTTTGGGAAAAAGATGCCAGCCCAGGTCTATATGCTTCTGTCTTACCTGCATTTCCTCGTTCCCCCCATGCTCAATCCCATTGTCTACAGCATCAAGACCAGGGAAATCAGAGTTCGAATCCTTAAGATGCTCCATCCTCAGAAGTTCTGAAATTCCAGACATGGGAACCAGTAGGGGATCTTGAATATCTGTTTTGAACAAAACATCCTAGGAAGAAAGGCCAGGAGGGATATTTTTGTGGTTTGCCTCACCAATCAAACAGACCATAGTAATGACTGATCCTGTATGGCTATCTGCTTGCTATGTAAGATCCATTAGGAATGAGAAAAAAATGGTTTCAGCCCTTGAGGAACTCCTAGTGTGATGGGGAAATCACAGTTCCTGACTTCATGGATGTCCCAGTCTAGTGGGAGGAAGGGAGAGACATACACTGAGGAAAATTATAATTTATCCCAAAAGACAAATACAACACAAGAGAATTTTGCAAATTAAATACAAGAAGCCTTCCCTTTACAGAACACATACACTGGAAAACTTTGACAAACATAATCTCATTTTATTATTCTCTAATAAAGTGGAAAAGAATTTTGGAAAATAATTGGTGCCAGTAAATATTGGACTTAAAAACAATGCAAACATAGTTTGCTCTGTTGTTGTTATTTTTATTTCTGTAGAAGAAGCAAATTGTCATTTTATTTTAAAATATTTATAATAGCAATGTTCATAATATGGAAATGCAAAAGATATATCTACATTCCAATACTACATTCCTCCAGGAAAACAGGCCCTGGGGAAGGCCATGCCCTATAAATACAGATGAAGCAGTCTTACTTCCTTTGGGTTAATCATTCAGAAATCCAAAATAAGACAATAAGCAAACATTTAATTGTTCATTATGTGTCAGATACCGTGTTATGCGGGAGCTATAAAGAAAGGCAAAAAGGATCATCCCTGCTTCTTTTTGCTCAGATATTTTTGAAAAATCCATTAATTGTCTTCTTTGTTAGTTTATTCATTTAACTAAGATTTTACCTAGAGCTACAAGAAACGATACCTAATATGTATGTAGAACTTAGGTGTCAGGCAATTGAAAATTATTTGAGTTGCCTCATTTGTAAAATGAGGGGGCTCAAGTGATGACAAGGGGACAGAGAAAAATGGAAGGGTTTTGAATTCTTCAGCTCCACATTCGAAGCAGCATTTACCAAGTCATTTTCTTCACTTGAAATCAACCTCTCATGGTCTAAGTCCCTGACTTCTCAGTCATTCCAGGTACATCCAGAATGCTCTCACACCCTAAACGCTAGCTGTCTTTCTCTGCTCCTGTAATCATTACTCTTAAGTGGGCCTCTGACCACTCATTTGAGCGTCACTAGCAGCAGTCAGGCTACTGTTCTGAATCTTATTTGGTCCCTCAGAATGATGGGCACGTGCATCCTTATGAAGTCTCACAGGTGATAGGATCACAGAATTCTAGAGCTGGAAAGGACCTCAGCTGGAGCCAGCTCCAACAGCCTCTTAGAAACTGTTAAATTTTCAGGTGAGCATTTAGACATCAAAAATCAGTAAACACTACAAAGCAGGGCTTGATATATTGTTTTCTTGATTATCTGGACTTGATAGAGAAAATGTTAATAATGCTAATTAAAATCAAAAGTGTGTCATGCTCCTTTTTTTGAGAATTATTAAACATTTAAGAGCTACACTACAACAAACCCAACGATATGTGCTGCCTTGGGCGTATTGTAGTTGAGGTTCTGTGAATCTTCTGCCTGAGAGACTTCGTGGTAAGTCAGGCTCCTGTTTAATGATACAAACATAGCCTCACTTACATTGGTTGAATAAGTAATTAAAGATTAATTTAGGGAGTGATGATAATGGAAAGAAAGTAAAAAAAAACTCATGATGAGCAAAAATTTTTAATAAGAGTTTACTATTTAAAGTGCAAGATTGGAGACTGAAGTATTTGGTCCATGGTGAAGGAGAATTAAGACAGGGTGTAGGGGATAGTGACTTGATGAAAACCAAAACAAGTGTGGAGTTGGGAAATTCAGAGGAGCTGCCTCTAATTACTCTCCCTATGACTCTATCCTCTCCTTCTGACAGAAGGAAAAGTCAAAGATACTTCCAAGGTTATAGTAAGAGGAATATAGAGCTACAGAATCCCAATAACTACACTATTTATAATATAACTTACAGATGCATAGTGTACTGTTTTACAAAATCTCTTCTTCTGCTACATGTGATAAAATGAGGTTGTGTATAGCATTGGAGATTCCTAAATCTAGAGTCAGAAAAACCTGAATTCGAATTTTAACCCTGACATTTACTAGCTGTGTGACACCGGATAGGCAGCTAGGTAGTGTGTCTGGCAAAATGCAGGACTTGGAGTCAGGAGCACCTGAGTTCAAATCCAGCCTCAGATACTTAGTAGCTGTGTGACCCTGAGGAAATCATTTAAACTTGTCTACCTCAGTTTCCTCATCTGTAAAATGAGCTGGAGAAGGAAGTGGGAAACCATCAGTATCTCTGCCAAGAAAACCCTAAATGGAGTCATGAAGAGGCAGATACAACTGAAAAAATGATAACCACAAAGTAACTTTGTGTGAGTCGCTTCTTGAGCCTTGAGGTCTTCATCTGTAAAATAAAGAGAACAGAAAGAAAAAGTGACAAGCATTTATATAGCACCTACTAGGCACAAGGCACTATGCAAAGCTTAGGGCAGTGATGTCTACCTCAGGATTATTGAAAGGCTTAAGAGAAAATGTATTTATTTAAAGTGCTTTGGAAGTCTTAAAGTGATATGTAAACATCAGTTATTATTATCATTGGGTATTCACAAATGTGTTTTTGTCATAGCCAAGGAAGCAACGATACATTATCCTCTTTCTACAAATAAGTATACAAATGACAAATGAGCTCTACAAGCTAGGTGACTTGCCCAAGGTCACATAGCTGATGAGTGGCAGCTGAGGAATTAATGGTGATGTTAACAAAGCATATGTAAAAAACATTATCTGCCAAATATAGAGAGTAGAATGATGTTGGTGACCAATTACCAACTACATCAGCTTTCCACCTTGATCCCAAGTTCATATACTCGACAACCATGTGTATTTTAGGGAAATGAAAGGAACCACCCCACTGCAGCCCTAGCTAATTCCTTCTCCTCCACTGAGTCATTGGTATGCTTTGACTCAGGCTACTAACTGAGGGGTATAATAAGTGTTACAAGGAACTTCTGCTTAAGTAAGAGCTTAGTCAGAAGCAGCCGATTTATTCATCCTTTGATTGAGTCTGTGAAATGTATTTTGAACTAACGTGGGGACTAGTCAGTTTGGTTAGAGTAAACACACTGAGATGACTCTGATATTCTATGGTTTTGGCTAAAAGCTGACCCACAAATTAGTACTGAAATGGTAGCTTTTTGGCAAAGAATCTGTATGTGAAAAAGGCCACAGGTGCTGTCTAAGTGCTTCAGGCCAATAAAAGGAAGAATAAAAAGATTGAATTAAGCAAGTACTTACTGAGTGTCTAGAAACACAATGCCACCTGCAGAAGGAGCTTTCAATGAAAGTACTTTGATGCTCACATGACAATTGATCAATTAATCATGTGTCTAGCAACTTCATTCTGGAGAACAAAACAAAACAATGACAACAGTTCATCAAAACTAACCATACAACCAACTAAGTCTGACAAAATATGTAATGTTGCACAATCCTAGTTCCCTACCTCTGCAAAGAAGGGAAGGAGGTACATTTCATCATATGTACACTATAATCAAACTTGATCTCTACAATTATACGATATTCAGATTTATTGTTATCATTCTATCTATTTATGTTGCTGTCATAATTGTGGTTTTGTGTGTATATGCATATATATGTGTATGTATTCTATACATACCTATATGTGTATATATCTATCTATATGCATAAATATATGTATATTGTATATATGCATTTATTCTAGAGTCAATAGGAGTTAAGTGATTTGCGTAGGGTCACACAGCTAACAAGTGTCTGAGGCAAGAATTCGAAGTCAGGTCCTCTTGACTCCAGGGTTGGTACTCTACCCCCTGCTTCACTTAACTGCCTCATATCATATATCATATGTATATATATATATATTTATATATATATATATGTATGTATATATAAATATGCATTGACACACATGTATGTGTGTTTGGCCTGGCGTTGTTTGCTTCTGTTAATATGAGTTCACACAAGTCATCCCATTTCTCTCTGAAGTCCTCAAATTCATTGCTTCTTATGGTACCCTAATATTTCATTACCATTATAATTCACCACTTGTTTAGCCATTCCTCAATCAGTGCATATCTACTTTATTTCCCCAAAGACCACAGCTGTGAATATTTTGGTGTATGTGTAACCTTACTCTTTTTCTGTTCTTGGAATATATGGTTTATCAGTGGGGTTTCTCAGTCAAAAGATATGCATATTTTAATCTCCCCTTTTAAAGCATAGTTCTAAATCACTTTCCAGAACGGTAAGGAAAATGTACTATCCTATTACAGTTTATTGTATGCCTTTCTTTCTGCAGTGTGATGTGGTGGTCAAAGTATGGGACTCAAAGTAAAGAAGAAATGGGTTCAAATTCTGCCACTTGCACTATCTGTGAAGTTATTCAGCGAGTAGCTTACACTTTCTGAGTTTCAGTTTCTGTATCTATAGAATGAGGGGGTACCTCTATGACCTCTGAGGTGTCCTCTGGCTCTAAATCTATGATTCTGTAGTCCCCCCCAACATTGAATATTTCCATCATCTGACCTCTTTGCTATTTTTTTAGGTGCGAGATAAAGTCATAGTATCCCAATCCGCTGAGGTGACAGATGCTACCTGCTATCCTCTGCTGGGTCATTGAGCATCTATTAAGCACCTACTATGTGCTAGGCTAGATTGCACAGTGAAGAGAACACTGGGCCTGGAATCAGGAAGACGAAGTTCAAATATGGCCTCAGATAATTGCTACCTGTGCAACCCTAGGAAAATCACTTAACCCTGTTTACCTCATTTCCCTTCTGTGTAAAATTAACTGGAGAAGGAAATAGCAAACCACTCTAGGAGCTTTGCCAAGAAAACCCCAAATGGAGTCATGAAGGGTAGAACTAGACTGAAATGACTGAACAACAAATGTGTTAGGCACTGCTGGCAATGCAAAAGAAGCAAATGACAGTGCCAGACCTCAAGGGGCTCACAAAGAAGACATCTAGAGTAAGGGGTAGAGGGGTGGAGATTCCTAACAAATCTAGGGACCATATTTTATGAAGGACAATGAAAAGATTGAATATAACCAAAGGAGGATGACTACAATGGTGAAAGAGGCTGAGCTCATTCCGTACAATGATCAGTTGAAAGACCTAGGGAATTTTAGCTTTGAAAACAGAAGACTTAGGAAAGACATGATAGCTGTCTTAAGTATTTGGTGAGTTAAACTGTGAAGAAGCAATAATAATTGGTCAGCTAATGTCAGTAAGGTAGAATTAGGAGTAAAGAGTAAAAGAGAGGAAGATTTCAACTTCATGTTATTAGGAAAAACAAAAACAAGCAAAAAGCCCAAAGCTCCCTAAGAATCAGAGCTGTTCTGAATAGAAGACCCGCAAGTTAACCTTTAGAGTGGTTTTTCATTCACACGCTTTATAATCACTTGTTTCGTATTTGGTAGAGAAGATTCCTACTCAGGCATGAATTGGACTAAATGGCCTATGTTGTCCCTTCCATATTCGAAATGCTGTGACCTCTTTATTTGTCAGAGCCTCCAACATTTCCTGGGTGTAAGACAGAATCCTTGCATCCATGTTAAGGTCTCTTTGATAGGCAAGACAACAACATCTCAAAGCAGGTATAAGAAACAAAAACAGAACCAGCTTAGGAGTCATTAAAAAGACCTGATTGTAGGTCTATGATTGTGTCCAGGTTAGGTCCACAAGCCATTATATAATGATTAGAGCTTCCACTGTAGAAGTTACAGAATTTACTTGAGGGTACCAAGTGGTGGGAGTGGGGTTGGAGGGGCAGCACTTCCAGTGGTGAAATAGGCAGAGGACTGGATTTGATATCAGGTAGGCCTGGCTTTAAATCCTGCCTTAGACATTTACTTATCTGTACAACCCTGGGAAAATCACTTAACCTCTCTCAGGGGTTGTTTCTTCCTCTGTAAAATGGGGATAAAAATAATAATGTCTCAAAGGGTTGCTGAGAGGCTCAAATGAGCAATATACGTAAAAGGTGAATTATAAACCTCAAATCACCATATCAATGTTAGGTATTATTAGATGTTATTATTCAGGCTTTTCTGGCTTTAATCTGGTCAGGTCACACTCTGGGACACCACCAGATCAGCATGTAAACAAACCATGAGTGGAAGTTAGTATTAATGCCAACACAACAAATTAATTTACAACTGCCTGAGACCGTACACCCAGGCACAGTGTGTCAGTAGAGTAATTCAGGCCTGAGTATCTGCAAGAAGATCCTTCAAGCTAAAGTGAGACATGGGGCCCAAGGAACTTCCACAATTTCTTCAGTCTTGAACTCTAGTCTGCCTCTGCAAAGAGGCTTGGGATTTCCTGCAGAATAAATCCAAACATCTGAGCCTGGAATTCAGGGCCCTCTACAGTGTAACTCCAGTCTAACTATATCCTTTTTTTGTACATCATGTCCTCCCTGCTATTGAGAAACTGAACCACACTCCATTCCCTATAAACCTGTCTCATGTCCCACCCCTGCATCTTTGCTTATGGCATTGACAGGATAACAGAATTTCAGTTGGATGGGACTTCAGTGGCCACACTCCAAAAGAACTCCTGAAGATAATATATCTGAGTGGTCATACAGCTTCCAATTAGGACGAATCCACAATATTCCCAAGTAGCCCATTTCACTTTTGGATATTTCTAATTATTAGGAAGTTGCTTTACCTATACATTTATTTGTTTGTTTATTCATTTATTCATCTCTTCATTTATTTATCAACTTATTTACCTATCTATTTGTTTGTTTGTTTATCTAGCTATTTATCTATTTTTTATTTAAGAAAATTTCTTGACAACAGGCATAAATTTGTCTTTTTCATTTCTGCTCATTTTTTCCAGTTTGTGCCCTTGGGGACCAAATGAAGCAAGTCTTACCTCTCTTCTACATGCCCAGATCTTCAATATTCAAAGATATCTATTATAATTGCTCTCCCCTCACCACTTTTTCTCCAAGATTAACATCCCCAATTGATCTAACTGAAATAATTCACCTATAGTATAATCTCAACCTATTTAAAACATAATAGAAGCTCAGTTCAAATTCCACCTGCCTTATGAAATTGCCTCATGTTCTCGTAACTGTAAATGATCCGAACTTCATAGAACTTTTTTTCATTACTTTTTTATTCTCTCTAATCCACCATATTAGACTGTAAGCCCTCTAGGTTAGGGACTGCATGTTACTGATCCTTATATCTCCTTAAGCATCTAACACAAGATCTTGCACTTTGGAGAGGTATAAAACCTATTCATATGATTCTCCTCACTATAACCTCAGCCTAAGTTTAGCAGCAAAGACAGGGTGAGAGAACCTTGTTGACAAGTCCCCTTAGCAGGGTAATCCTGAATCTAACCTAATTTAATCTGTGAAATCAAGAGTTTCAGAAAGTCAAAATCCTGTTTCTTAACGGTCTTGAGAGCTCCTCTGTTGCTTCTGATAAGACCTGTTTGGCAGTGATGGGGTTAATGCCAAGATCCCAGTGCCCCAGTGATATCCTCCTGGGGGGAAGCAATGCCAAGAACACTGTGTAATGACTGCAGTGAAATTGCTGCACTTCTGAGAGTTTCTGACCAACTGCCTTTTAGAGAAGGGAGAAGAGAATCTGTAGCTTGGTCTGTAGTTTTCTGGTGAGGTAATGATTCTGGATTTGCAGAGGAATATGAGAAAGCCATCTTTGAGATTTTATATCATTGTTGAGGTATTTGTGAGGCATAACTGTAGAGGGGGTGAAGAAACCCAGGGATGCAGGGATCCCAAACCAGAGTTCCCAGGGTGAGGCCTCCTAGAATGAATTCACAGACCCAAGCATTCTTTAAGTGAAGGAGGAAAAGATTTATTATGCATTTTCAGTGGGCAAGAGTTCTTAGGGAACCTGCAAAAATAGAGGGGTGCAGGGGGAATTTTTATAGAAGCTTCTAGGAGATTAAAGGGGGGGGACATGTCAGTTAGCTGTTTGGGGGTGGGATTAGGGAGTGGTTAAGGCGTGTTCAGGGAGTGGTTAGTTCTTAAAGGAACATGCACATTTAGTATCTACTGCACAAGGGTATTGTCCAGAGTTCTCTAGGAAATAGCCCACAGAGGGATTACTGGGGGTGTGTTTTTTTACTGTGAAATGTCACTAAGTTTAATGTTGGTCGGGGTTAAAGGGGAATATTTTCTCATCCAGTCTTTTGTTAGACAAATACTATGTCTAAAGTACATGTTAAAAAGGTCAGTGAATAGTAAATATGGTTATGCCTCAGTGAGAAGTCAATTATCAGCATCCATAAATTAATCTATAAGTGGACATAGCTGCTTGCTGAGGAAAAAGCAGAGATAAGTTGAGTCAGGCTGTCCTTTAGCTAGAGAGAGACAACCTGAGAGAGAATATGTTTTGAGAACTAGATGTGTTTATGAGAATTGGATGTGTTTTGGAATTGGGTTTCAGGCACAGGCACCCAAGCAGAGGCTGTTAGAATTTAGGGTCCAAGCACAAGCACCTCATCATAACTACAGGCTGCAGTGAAACCATAGGAAAAGGCTACTAAGAAGCAAATGGAAGCCAATAGACTTAGAGGAGAGTCACCCAAACTGGACTTACAGAAGAAAAGTTTCACCTTCTGATACCTAAGTTACTTTATCTTTCTAATATTTGTGTCTATGATCAACCTGAAAGGCAGCATGGGCAGACTGGATAGAGACATGGATTTGGATTGAGACAGAACTGGTTTTAAATTCCATCCTGGACTGACATTATATCTACATGATCCTGTAAAAATAACTTAATGTCTCCAAGCCTACCTTTCCTTCAGTGTAAAAAGAGAATAGTATTATTTGACTTCTGTAACCACAGTAGATGACTGAAAGGACTTTATAAATTTTAGTGTTAGAGTCTTTTAAATATTAGCAAATATATTAATAATAATCATTTAGAGTTGTTTAGCATTTAATAAAGTAATTTAGCATTCATTATCTTTCATTTCCTCCTTACATCACTCCTATTAAAGAGTTAGGGCAGGGATAATTTTCCTCATTTTACAGATGAGGAATCAGGGGACACACAGATAGTAGCTAGTACCTAGAGACAACTTGGTAGAGTGTATGTTTCTTATCCTAGAATCTATGAACTTGGTTTGAAAAAAAATTGGAAATTGTATTTCATTACAATTACTTTCTATTGTAATCCTATGTATTTTATTTTGTGCCTTTAAAAACATTATTAAGAGTATGGGTTTATACTTTTCAGTATATTTTCAGGGGAGAGAATGACAAAAATGCTTAAGAGCTCCTGGTATGGGGGATAGAATACTGGACCTGTAGTCCAAAGACTTGAATTTGAATCCTTCCTCAAACAGTAGCTGTATGATGCCAAGCAAGTCACTAAAACTCTTTGATCCTCAGTATACTCATATGTAAAATAAGGATGTGGGACTTAATGACTTGTCTGGTCCCTTTTAGTTGTAAATCTATGATCATCTATAAGGTAGCAGAGTAAATTCTAGTGTTTTGACTATGAAATAAGTACCCCTTATATCATGCCACACAGTTTCTTGAGTCACTTCAAACAGGGAGCATCTTGATTTTATTACTGCCCTAAAGCTAGGGTTCATACTTGGCTACTTGTAGGATGTGATCCCAATGTCAAAACCCTCATTCTCTTTTCCTCTAAAACTTTCTGTCCTCTATAGAGAGCCAAGAGCAGCAATCCTCTTAATCACCTTAATCACTTGTTTAGAGTGCCAATAATAGGCTCAGTGTGAGGAATCTATATGTAAATCAGAGAATTCCAGGGGACACAGTACAGGCATAGCATCTATCATTCCAAGACTGGGAGATGAGTCTTGGGGATATTCTCAGTTCTAGAAGCTTGTACTTCCCCTTCAGTCTGGTCCCACTTTTTCTCCTTTTACTTCCCTCTCTTGTTCAACTATTGTCCTCCTCAACTCCCCAAGTATATCACCTCCTTTCTTGATGGTCATCTGGGTATGACCAAATTGTTCTGTGTAGAGATCTCCAATATTCCAAGATATTTATCCTCTCCTTCAGTCCTCCACCGTGTTTCTTCTCTTTACAACTGCTCTGAACTCATTACGTGCTTATCCTATGTCTCCTCCCCTTCTTCCTTAAATAGCGACAATTACACATTTGTATTGCATAAGATTTTTAAATGACCTTACTATTAAATATGTCAGGAAACATCATTATGCTCATTTTACAAGAAAAAAAAGAAATTGAGGCTCAGAAAAGTAAGAGGGCCACCCTTTTCTTCTACCTTCGTGGTATTTTCTTCTTCTGTTATTTTCCTTTTCTCTAGAACTGACCCCTTTCCTGCTTTTATCCATTTTCTTCCATCTGCATATATGTTTCTATCTCCTGAACCTATCCTTCCCTCCCCCCACTTCCAATGTGATCCCATAACCAATTCAAATTTGCACTACAAATGTTTTCACTTAGGTATTCTGAGCAATAGAGGCCATGGGGTGATAGTACCTTCAACCCACATTCTCTCCTCTCGAAAACTTTTCCTATTATCATCCATTTTCTGCACTTTTCTTATGGCCATGGAATAGACAGCCCTTCTCCTCCCTGAGACTAACACTTCTAATTATCATGCCTTAGTTCTAATTACCATTAACAATGTTATTAGCTTTACATTTTTTTTCTCTTAGTTTCTCCAGGGTCTAGCATGGTGCTTAGCACGCAATAGGTGCTTAATAAATGTTTGTTGATTAAATGATTTCCTCCAACATTCCCCATGCTCTTCCTCCACTAACCATTCTTCTTTCTCAAGCATCTTTCATTTTTCCCTTTTCACTAGAGCCTTCTCATCCCCCAGTTACACAGCAAAATCTCTCAGTCATAAAAATAAAACCCAAGCCATCCCTTAACATTTCTATCCCATCTAGCTATTGCCATATTTGTTTCTTCACCTTCACTACTGAACTTCTTGAAAAGTTGTGAGCACACAATGTCCTTGTTTTCTCACTTTCCACTTGGTTTTGCTTCTTCCCATTCCCCCCTACAACCCTATTGAACTTCTTTCAAAGGCTGCCAATGACTTTCTCCTTACAAAACCTAATGAACTTTTTGCCACTCCATTCTCTTTTACTTCTCT
>CM053622.1:746519611-746529708 GCA_028646595.1 Phalanger gymnotis
CAAAAGAGCTTGAACACTTTCTGGTGCCTGGCACAGTGGCTCTGTCCTTCAATACTCTGCAAAAGCAGGGAGCAGAGCTTTTTGCCCATGTCAGTCAGCTGTGCTAGGATCCCATTGACTCTTGGGAATTCTTTGACTGGGGACATTTGCCTGCATTCAGGGCAAGAGAAAGCTGTGCTTCCAAGTCTCCAGCTTGAGGAGAGACACACTCTGCAAAAGCTGTGCCCACACCAGGTGGTGACTGGCTCAGAGAAGTATCTCCTGCAGATGCTGCAGGTGATTTCCCTGTGAAATTTCTGCAGCTTTTCCAAAGTAGCATCCATTCTCCTCTCACCAGTGGCTTCTTTTCTGCAGAGACTGAGATGAAGAGACCTCAGCTCAACTGAAGGCAGTGCTTCTGAGGGGCAGGATGGTCTCCTTTTATAGGAGGTAGCCCCTCCCCTTCAGGGTCTCACGGAAGAGGTGTCAACTCCTCTGGCCTGGAATCCTTAAGTTCAACCTGTTAACTCTTGCTGGTCCTGGAAGCCCTGAGTCCCCCAGAGTTCACGCATCTGGTGAAGTCCTTTGGATGGACAGGTTACACCTAGCTGAGAAAGAGCTCCTGTGTCAGTAAGGAGGAATGCTGTAAACATATGGAGGTTTAACTCAATGAATTTTCTTTTTAAAATAGTGAAAATTGAAATTGTCTTTTATTGAGTATACACACACAGAATAAAAACAAAATAACTAAAATAAAGCAGAATTGATTAATTCTTGTTTAATTTTTATTTCAAAAATCTATTTAATTATTAATTTATCTTAATTATTATTGATAATTTTATTTATTAAATAAATTAATATAAATGTTTAGTTACATTATTTTTTTTGAAAAAAGGAAAAATGTATACTTACATAATAGCCTGTTGCAATAATGAGTATTACAATCAACTTCTGCAAATTTCAAAATGACTTTGTCAAAAGTGGTTTTACTTGCAAATTCATATTCAATAGATAGTATAGCAAGATTTCAGTCATAATAGATCAAAGGACACTATTAAGGGCACTACCAATAGGGCTTTAAGTCACTTGCCTTTTTCTTTTTTTATCTCTTTGGGATACAGATCTAGTAATGGTGTTGCTTGATCACAGGGCATGGTATTATAGTCCTTTTGGCATAGATCCAAATCGCTCTCCAGAGTGGTGGAATAAATATACAATTCACCAATAGTATGTTAGTGTCTTAATTTTCCCACATCCCCTCCAACATTTGTAATATTCCTTTTCTGTCATATTAGCCAATCTGACAGGTGTGAGGTAGTAACTCAGAGTGGTGAAAATGTGCATTTCACTCCACAATAGTGATTTAGATCATTTTTTTCACATGACTATTAATTATAGCTTTGTTAATTTTGCCTGAAATCTGCCTTTTCATATCCTTTGACAATTAATCAATCGAGGAATTACTCTTATTTCTAAAAATTTGACTCAGTTTCCTCTATATTTGAGAAACAAGATCTTTACCAGAGTAACTGTAAAATTTTTTCACAGTAATGATTACGAACCATGTATTTCCCTCCACCCTGTATCCCTCCATTCATCCTACTCTCTCTTTATATTTTCCCTGTCCATTTCCAAAAGTGATTTGCTTCTGACTTTTACCTCCTTCAAATTGCCTCCTTCTCCCCTTCCCTTCTAACTTTCCACTACAGTAAGTAAGATTTTCTACACCCAACTGAGTGTGTATAGTATTGAGTCTTTGAACCAATTCTAATGAGAGTAAGGTCCAAAGAGAGATATTTCATATTTTCTTCATTTTTTTTCATGCTTTTGATTTTGTTTGATTGTTTCTTGATGTCATATAAAGTCTTCAGCTTCCACTTGCCCAATTCTAACTTTTAAAGATTTTTTTCTTTTCCCTTCTTGTTATCTAAATGTCCTCTAGACATCGGAGAAACCAGGTGATACACTAGATGAAGCGTTCTGTCTGGAATCAAGAACACCTGACTTCCAATCTGGCCTCAGGCACCTAGTAGCTGTGTGCCTCAAATGTAAAGTGGGAATAATAATCACACTTACCTCACTGTGTTGTTATTGTAAGAATCAAATGAGACAATTTATAAAAAAGAAAAAAGAAAGAAAAATGCTTAGTATAGGTTGTTATATAAAATGCTCCTTCCCTTCCCTTCCCTTCCCTTCCCTTCCCTTCCCTTCCCTTCCCTTCCCTTCCCTTCCCTTCCCTTCCCTTCCCTTCCCTTCCCTTCCCTTGCCTTCCCTTCCCTGCCCTGCCCTACCCTGCCTTGCCCTTCCCCTGCCCTGCCTTGCCCTGCCTTGCCTCACCTTCCCAATTGTTGCTACAAAATGGCTAGTCGGCAGGACTGCAGATTAAAAGGAAAATATGGAGTTTTGGGGTACTGAGATGGTGGTTGAATGTTTTCCACTTATTGGGTTGCTTTTTGTACTTGTGGTGGCTATGGTTCGGTGGTACCCCAGGAGCAACAGAGGCCTGAAGGAGAACAGAGAAGTAGCAGTGATGAGTGTGGTTTCCTGGAAGGCCAGAGCAGGGGAGCTAGGAAATAACCTCTCCTTCTCTTTCCCTACCCCACTAGCACTCTGGAAGAGAGAGGCCAGAGCAAATGCTGTGGGAGAAAAACAAGCAGAGGTTTGGGGGAGGTGTGGATGGTGGGAACCATGGCTTGAGTGCATTATTAGCCTGGCTCTAGACTGTACTGAAAGGATGAATGTTTTGAGATTGTATTGTATACAGAAGCATAGAACTGTCTTCATACAGACTTGGGAGAAAAATCAGAGAATGGCCTTCATGCAGATTTGGTGGGAGTGGCTGGTGAGGAAAGAGAAGCAATGGACAGTGGCTCCCCAAATATAGACCCACAGAGAATGTAAGACTGCTGGCATGAGAATTTGGAAAGGTGAGAACAGTGAGCTGCCTTGGAGACAACTTTGGTGAGGTAAGTGCAAAGATGGAGAAATACCTACATTGGTATTCCAGCAGAAGCCAGGAGCAGCCAGCCAGAGCTGGATGACTAGGAACCCAGGAGCTTGAAATTCAGCCCTAGAGCAAGATGGAAACTTTGTAGTAAGGTGCTGAGTGTGCTTTTTTGCTGCTTTCCCCTGGGACAGTTTGGGACCCAGGAGGGAGGGGTGGAGTTGTCTATGGTGGGTGGGGGAAGTGCCTTGGACCCCCAGGGATGTCATGCTGTTGGCTTTGTTGCCCAGCCTCCCCTCAGGACTTGGAAGTGGGCTGAAATAGTGTTCAAAGAACAGACCCCCAAGAGAACTTAATTTGAACTTTTTTGTTTCATTGGGACTTTGCTAATTAAAGCATGCCCATGCCTGAGGGGACTGGGAGGAAGACTATAAAGGCAGTGGGGGGGGGGGTTGGGGGGGAAGGACCCACTCTCAAGAAAGACTTGAACATTCTGTATTTACTAAAGAAGATTGTTACTTGGCTGTGACCTAGTGGGAGATCATGTTTGTATTGTAAACAAGTATTTTGGGGATGATACTGAATGATATGTTTTAGTTCCCTGTTTGATTGGATCACAATGTATAATGCTTTTATTTTTTCAGGACCCATGGCTATTTAGATTGTGTAAAGCCTAGTATCTTGGGAAAGGTGGAGATGTATCAGTAATTAATGTGGGACTTTCTTTTACTATTTTCTCTTTTAGCATTTGTTTAATCAAGTGCCCTTGAAGAGTTTGGCCTTTGTTGCTTTGATTGGATCAGGAGTCTTTGATGAGTTGCTTGCCTCAAGGGAAAGCCTAGTTTACACGTATTTGAGTTACACGTTTCTGACTGCTGAAGCTTTTAGGCCACATGGGTTTGAGTCGAACATTGTGATACCCTTTGACCCTGAACAAGATATATAAACCTGGAGGTTGGCGTTTGTTCCTTTGGGACTCTCAGTCACTGGAAGAGTGGCATGGCTCTATGGGCAAGTCATTGTAACTGCCCCCCGCCCCCGTTTTGCTAACCCAGATGTTGTTTTGTATTTGTTCTGTTTATAATGTAGGTTTGTAATTTGTTTGTATTTGCCCTGACGTTCAGCTGGCTTTTCCTCCTGAACTAAATGAATGATATTTGCATGTATGATTACAGGGAGATTGTTAACCCCTTATAGTTGCTTGCCTTAGTGGCCCTCTGTGTGCTTGTTGTTGTTGGTCAACAGTTGGTAGCAAAACTGTTGATACAAAATGGCATCACAAACAGGATTCCCTCTGAAGTTTCAACCAGTTAAGACTAACACCTTGGAGGTTATTGTTCTAGATTAACTTGGAATGGTTTGTCTTCTAACAGTTCATGACTTATGTCGTTCCTTGAACCTATGAAGTATGGAGTGAGAAATATCGCGGGATTTGTGGTCAATAACTGAGTTGAAATCCCAGCTGTGATATTTATTTCATATGAAACACCCTTTTCCTTCACTTCTCTGACCCTCCATTTTCTCTTCTATAAAAAGAGGTGTGAGGGATGGCTCACAATGAAGTTTCTTCACTAGTATCTCCCTGATACACTCCTGTGTCTCTCCTGCACTCTGTCTTTGTGTGAGAGATGGCCTCCAGTGCAATTCCCACAGACCTAAGTTTGGTGAAGTCCTCTCATCGTGGGATGAGACCTGACCTCTCCTGCTATCCACCCCCATCCTGCACCGCTCCTATAGTTTTCAAAAACTGCTCTGCTGGGAAAGCAGAGTGAGTGGGATAAAGGAATGTTGGAGCCCCTCAGTGAGGAAGCTATCCCATATAGTTGCTTACACCTCAAGGTGACCTTCTACATACTTTGTTGCTCACCCCACCTTACATTCTTGGAAATGCCCCTGAAGGGAGAACAGACAGTTACCTAAGATAAGGAGATTTCTTGAGTTACAGGACAAGAAAGTTCCAACTTCAGGAACCTGTTTATCAAGAACTCATCTCCCATTCTGAGGCCCCTATCTGTTGAGTAATCCTTCCTGGTTCCAAGTGTTGTTGTTGGGCAAAGTTTCCATGTTTAGATTGTGAGCTGGGTAAGCCCAGCCAATGGCAAGAGGAGCCAGCAGACAGGTAGTTTTTTTTTTTTCATTAGGGTTTATATAACCTTGGTTTGAGCTACATGCCTTGCTCTATTCCTGCAGACACCATCTTGAGTGACTGGGGAAGCACCCATTCTGATTAGTATGCAATAAACTCCTTTTTCCCTTGCATCTGAGAGAGTCTCTGACTGAGACTCTCAGTCAGACTTTAATTTGGGCAGTGGTCTTTGCCCTACACAGAGAGGATAAAAATATTTGCACTTCCCAAGGCTGTTTCAGGGAAAGTCATTGCAATTCCACAAACACCTATTAGGTGCCAAGAACAAGGTACTGTGCTTGGCACTGGGGAGAGAAACAAAAACTGAAACTATCTCTGGCCCTCAAAGGGATTACACTCTAGGGTGTGCAGTGGTACATGGAGGCACATAAGTGAAAACAAAGCAATGAAACATTACCGGCTGGGAAGGGCAGAAAATAAGAAAGAATTCTGTAAATCATTTTTAAGTTTATTTTTTATTTATAGTTTACAACACTCAGTTCCACAAGTTTTTGAGTTCCAAATTTCCTCTCCCTCTGTCTCCTCCTCCCTCCCTCCCAAGATGGCATGCAATCCTGTGTAAGTTCCACATATACCTGCATATTGAACCTATTTACATAATAATCAAGTTGTAAAGAATAATTATAACCAGTGGAATGAATCATGAGAAAGAAGAAACAAAACTAAAAAAAAAAAAAGAAGGAAAAACAGGAGAGCAAATAGTTTGCCTCAATCTACATTAAGACTCTGTAGTTTTTTCTCTGGATGTGCATAGCTTTTTCCATCACGAGCCTTTGGAGCTGTCATTGAACCTTGCTTTGATGAGAAGAGCCAAGTCTCTCAAACTTAGTCCATACAGATACCGTGTGTTTGTAATTGTGTATAATGATGATCTCCTGGTTCTGCTCCCCTCACTCATCATCACTTCATATCGTCTTTTCAGGTTGTAATGGAGTCTGTCTGCTCCTCATTTCTTATAACACAACATTATTCCATTACTTTCATATACCACAATTTGTTTAATCATTCTCCAAATGATAGGCATCCCTTTCATTTCCAATTCTTTCCCACCACAAAAAGAGCTGCTATAAGTATTTTTATACATACTGGTCCATTTCCCACTTGTGTATTCTCTTTGGGATACAGCCCTAGAAGAGATATTGCTGGGTAAAAGGGTATACACATTTTCATAGCCTTTTGGACATAGTTCCAAATTGTTCTCCAGAATGGTTGGATCAGTTCACAACTCCACCAACAATGTAATGATGTTCCAATTTTCCTACATCCTCTCCAGCATTTCTGATTTTCTTGTTTTGGCATGTTAGCCAATCTGACAGGAGAAATGTGGTACCTAAGAGTTTTTTTGATTTGCATATCTCTAATCAATAGTGATTTAGAACATTTTTCATATGATTTTAGATATCTTTAATTTCTTCCTCTGAAAACTGCCTGTTCATATCCTTTGATCATTTTTCAATTGGGGAATGAATTGTATTCCTATAAATTTGACTCCGTTCTTTGTATATTTTAGAGATGAGGACTTTATCAGAGACACAGGTTGTAAGGATTTTTTCCCAATTTTCTGCTTCCCTCCTAATCTTTGTTGCTTTGGCTTTGTTCCTACAAAATCTTTTCAATTTAACATAATCAAAATTATCCATTTTGCATTTTGTACTGCTCTCTATTTTTTGTTGGGTCATAAATTCTTTTTTTTCCCATAAATCTAACAGGTTAAATATTCCTTGCTCTCCCAAATTGCTTATAGTAACAGCCCTTATTCCTAAATCATGAACATGTTTTGACTCTTTTTGGTATATGGTGTATGATGTTGGGCTATGCCCAATTTCTTCCGGTTTTCCCAGAAGTTTTTGTGAAATAGTAAATTCATAATCCAGAAGCTGGATTCTTTGGATTTACTAAAGAGAACGTTGTGATAGTTGTTGGCCACTGTGTCTTCCATGCCTAATCTATTCCACTGATCCACAACTCTGTTTCTCAGCCAGTGCCAAGTAGTCTTGATGACTGCTGCTTTATAATACAATTTAACATCTGGGATGGCTAGGCCACCTTCCCTAGCATTTCTTGTCATTAATTCCCTTGATATTCTGGACATTTGTTCTTCCAGATGGATTTTGCTATTATTTTATCCAGCTCTGCAAAACAATTATGGTAGATTGATTGGTATGGAACTGAAAAAGTAAATTAATTTAGATAAAATGGTCATTTTGATTATATTAGCTCGGCCTAACCACAAGCAACTGATGCTATTCCATTTACTTAGATCTGACTTTATTTGGGTGAAAAGCATTTTGTAATTGTGTTCATATAGGTCGTGAGTTTCTCTTGGCAGGTAGACTCCCAAACATTGTGTAGTGTCTACAGTAACTTTAAATGGAATTGCTCATTCTATCTCTTGTTGTTGGGCTGTGTTAGTAACATATAGGAATACTGAAGATTTATGTGGGTTTATTTTATATCCTGCAACTTTGCTAAAGTTATTTATTATTTCAAGTAGTTTTTTACTTGATTCTCTAGGATTTTCTAAGTAAATCATCATATCTGCACAAATCATCTGCGAAGAGTGATAACTTAGCTTCTTCTATGACTATTCTAATTCCTTCAATCTCTTTTTCTTCTGTATTGCTAAAGCTAACATTTCTAGTACCAAATTGAATAATAGGGGTGATAGTGCACATCCTTGTTTCCCCCCACATCTTATTGGGATTTCACTGATAACTAGTTCTATTTCTTTTCTGAAATGGAGTTATTTAGACATTTTATTTCCTCTTCTGTTAATCTGGGCAATTTATATTGTTGTAAATATTCATCCATTTCCCTAAGATTATCAAATTTATGGGCAGACAAGTGGGAAAAATAATTCCTAATTACTGTTTTAATTTCCTCTTCGTTGGAGGTGAATTCACCCTTTTCATTTTTGATACTCATAATTTTGTTTGCTTCTTTTTTTAATCAAATTGACCCAAGGTTTATCAATTTTATTGTTTTGTTTTTCATAAGAATAGCTTAGTTTTTTTATTAGTTCAATAGTTTTCTTGATTTCAATTTTATTAATCTCTCTTTTGGTTTTCAATATTTCTAGTTTGGTATTTAATTGAGGATTTTCAATTTGTTCTTTTTCTAGCTTTTTCAGTTGCATCCCTAATTCATTGATCTCCTTTTCCTCTATTTTGTTCATGTAAGTATTCAGAGATATATAACTTCCCCTAAGAACTGCTTTTGCTGCATGCCATAAGTTTTGGCATGTTGTCTCATTATTCTCACTCTCTTGAATGAAGTTATTGATTGTTTCTATGATTTGTTCTTTGACCCACTCATTTTTCAGGTCAGATTATTTAGTTTCCAATTAATTGTTAGGCTATCTTTCCATGGTCCTTTATCACAAATAATTTTTATTGCATCATGACCTGGAAAGGAGGCATTGACTATTTCTGCTTTTCTGCACTAGATTTTGAAAATTTTATGCCCTAGTACATGCTCAATTTATGTATATGTGCTTTGAACTGCAGAAAAAGTATATTCCTTTGTAACTCGATTCAGTTTTCTCCAGAGGTCAATCATATCTACCTTTTCTGAAATTCTATTCATCTCCTTAACTTCTTTCTTGTTTATTTTGAGGTTAGATTTTTCAAGTTCAGGCAGGAGGAAGTTGAGGTCCCCCACTAGTATGATTTTGGTTTCTGTTTCTTCCTGTAACTCTGTTAAGTTCTCCTCTGAGAGTTTGGTTGCTTTACCACTTGGTGCATATATGTTAAGTAATAATATTTCTTCCTTTTCTATGGTGTCTTTTAGAAGGGTATAGTTTCCTTCCTTATCTCCTTTGCTTTTGCTCTGTCTGAGATTAGGATTGCTATGCCTGCCTTTTATTTTAACTGAAGCATAATGCATTCTATGCCAGCCTTTTACCTTTGAGTTGTTTGTATCCCCCTGTTTCAAATGTTTTTCTTGTAAGCAACATAGTGTAGGATTTTGCTTTTGACTACCACCTGTCTTGATATTCCCTCCTTTTCACCCTCCCCTTATCTTGCCCTTTTCCCTTACTACTTCTTCTTTCCATGCTAACCCCCCCCCCCCCGATTTTCTTTCCAGTTTCTCCTCCTACTGCTTGTAAGACAAGTTTAATTTCTGTACTTAACAGAGTATGTTATTCTGTCCTTGAACCAAATCTTATGACAGTAAAGCTCAAACAATGCTCTTCTCCCTCCCTTCTTTCCTCTAGTATAATATAATTTATACCTCTTCATGTGAGGTATTTTACTATTTTCTGCCTCTTCCTTACCTCTTCTTACATTGCAATCCCTTTTCATCCCTTAAGGTATTTTTTTTTAATCGTCACATCACTTAATTTATACCGACACCCTCTGTCTGTGCATATCCCTTTTAGATCTTGTGCTAACTATACCATTCTCAAAATTAGCAAATTTCATCCTCCCATATAGGGATGTAAATAATTTGCCCTTGTTGAATAACAAGGTTGTTTTTCCCCCTTTCCTCCCTGTTTACCTTTTTATGCTTCTCTTGAGTCTTGTGCTGGAAGATCAAATTTTCCATTGAGCTCTGGCCTTTTCATCAGGAAGGTCTGGAATTCCTTTATTTCGCTAATGTCCATCTCCTTGCCTGAAAGATTATGCTCAATTTTGCTGGATAGTTGATCCTTGGTTGTAGACTAAGTTCCTTTGCCTTTTGGAATATCATATTCCAATCCCTCTGAACTTTTAATGTAGAAGCTACAAGGTCCTCTGTCATCCTGACTGTAGTTCTGCAATATTTGAATTGTTTCTTTCTGGCCGTTTGCATTACTTTCTCCTTGACCTGATAATGCTAGAATTTGGCTACAATATTCCTTGGAGTTTTCAATTTGGGATCTCTTTCAGGGAGTGACTGGTGGATTCTTTTGATGACTATTTTACCCTCTTGTTCTAGGACCTCAGTGTAGGTTTCCTTGATGATTTCTTGGCAGACATCATCCAGGTTTGTTTTTTCATCATGGCTTTCCAGTAGACCAATAATTTTTAGATTATCTCTCCTGAA
>CM053622.1:746529808-746542724 GCA_028646595.1 Phalanger gymnotis
AGGGCAAGAGAAAGCTGTGCTTCCAAGTCTCCAGCTTGAGAAGAGACACACTCGGCAAAAGCTGTGCCCACACCAGGTGGTGACTGGCTCAGAGAAGTATCTCCTGCAGATGCTGCAGGTGATTTCCCTGTGAAATTCCTGCAGTTTTTCCAAAGCAGCATCCATTCTCCTCTCACCAGTGGCTTCTTTTCTGCAGAGACTGAGATGAAGAGACCTCAACTCAACTGAAGGCAGTGCTTCTGAGGGGCAGGATGGTCTCCTTTTATAGGAGGTAGCCCCTCCCCTTCAGGGTCTCCCAGAAGAGGTGTCGACTCTTCTGGCCTGGAATCCTTAAGTTCAACCTGTTAACTCTTGCTGGTCCTGGCAGCCCTGAGTCCCCCAGAGTTCAAACCTCTGGTGAAGTCCTTTGGATGGACAAGTTTCACCTAGCTGAGAAAGAGCTCCTGTGTCAGTAAGGAGGAATGCTGTAAACACATGGAGGTTTAACTCAATGAATTTTCTTTTTAAAATAGTGAAAATTGAAATTGTCTTTTATTGAGTATACGCACACACAATAAAAACAAAATAACTAAAATAAAGCAGAATGGATAAATGCTTGTTTAATTTTTATTTCAAAAATCGATTAATTTATTTATTAATTTATCTTAATTATTATTGATAATTTGATTTATTAAATAAATTAATGTAAATGTTTAGTTACATTTTTTTTTGCAAAAAGGAAAAATGTATACTTACATAATAGCCTGTTGCAATAATGAATATTACAATGAACTTTTGTAAATTTCAAAATGACTTTGTCAAAAGTGGTTTTACTTGCAAATTCATGTGCAATAGATAGCATAGCAAGATTTCAGTCAACATAGATCAAAGAACACTATTAAGGGCACTACCAATAGGACTTTAAGTCACTTGCCTTTTTGTTTTTTTATGTCTTTGGGATACAGATCTAGTAATGGTGTTGTTTGATCACAGGGCATGGTATGATAGCCCTTTTGGCATAGATCCAAATCGCTCTCCAGAGTGGTGGAATAAATATACAGTTCACCAATAGTATGTTAGTGTCTTAATTTTCCCACATGCCCTCCAACATTTGTAATATTCCTTTTCTGTCATATTAGCCAATCTGACAGGTGTGAGGTAGTAACTCAGAGTGGTGTAAATGTGCATTTCACTCCACAAAATAGTGATTTAGATCATTTTTTTCACATGACTATTAATTATAGCTTTGTTAATTTTGTCTGAAATCTGCCTTTTCATATCCTTTGACAATTAATCAATCGAGGAATTACATTTATTTCTAAAAATTCGACTCAGTTTTCTATATGTTTGAGAGACAAAATCTTTACCAGAGCAACTATAAAATTTTTTCACAGTAATGATTACGAACCATGTATTTCCCTCCACCGTTTCCCTCCCTTCATCCTACTCTCTCTTTATATTTTCCCTGTCCATTTCCAAAAGTGATTTGCTTCTGACTTTTACCTCCTTCAAATTGCCTCCTTCTCCCCTTCCCTTCTACCTTTCCACTACAGTAAGTAAGATTTTCTACACCCAACTGAGTGTGTATAGTATTGAGTCTTTGAACCAATTCTAATGAGAGTAAGATCCAAAGAGAGATATTACATATTTTCTTCATTTTTTTCATGCTTTTGATTTTGTTTGATTGTTTCTTGATGTCATATAAAGTTTTCAGCTTCCACTTGCACAATTCTAACTTTTAAAGAATTTTTTCCTTTCCCTTCTTCTTATGTAAATGTCCTCTAGACATTGGAGAAACTAGGTGATACACTAGATAAAGCCTTCTGTCTGGAATCAAGAACACCTGAGTTCCAATCTGGCCTCAGGCACCTAGTAGCTGTGTGCCTCAAATGTAAAGTGGGAATAATAATCACACTTACCTCACTGTGTTGTTATTGTAAGAATCAAATGAGACAATTTATAAAAAAGAAAAAAGAAAGAAAAATGCTTAGTATAGGTTGTTATATAAAATGCTCCTTCCCTTTCCTTGCCTTCCCTTCCCTTCCCTGCCCTGCCCTTCCCCTGCCCTGCCCTGCCTTGCCCTTTCTTGCCTCGCCTTCCCAATTGTTGCTACAAAATGGCTTGTAGGCAGGACTGCAGATTAAAAGGAAAATATGGAGTTTTGGGGTACTGAGATGGTGGTTGAATGTTTTCCAGTCATTGGGTTGCTTTTTGTACTTGTGGTGGCTATGGTTCTGTGGTACCCCAGGAGTAACATAGGCCTGAAGGAGAACAGAGAAGTAGCAGTGATGAGTGTGGTTTCCTGGAAGGCCAGAGCAGGGGAGCTGGGAAATAACCTCTCCTTCTCTTTCCCTACCCCACTAGCACTCTGGAGGAGAGAGGCCAGAGCAAATGCTGTGGCAGAAAAACAAGCAGAGGTTTGGGGGAGGTGTGGATGGTGGGAACCATGGCTTGAGTGCATTATTAGCCTGGCTCCAGACTGTACTGAAAGGATGAATGTTTTGAGATTGTATTGTATACAGAAGCATAGAACTGTCTTCATACAGACTTGGGAGAAAAATCAGAGAATGGCCTTCATGCAGATTTGGTGGGAGTGGCTGGTGAGGAAAGAGAAGCAATGGACAGTGGCTCCCCAAATATAGACCCACAGAGAATATAAGACTGCTGGCATGAGAATTTGGAAAGGTGAGAACAGTGAGCTGCCTCGGAGACAACTTTGGTGAGGTAAGTGCAAAGATGGAGAAATACCTATACTGGTATTCCAGCAGAAGCCAGGAGCAGCCAGCCAGAGCTGGATGACTAGGAACCCAGGAGCTTGAAATTCAGCCCTAGGGCAAGATGGAAACTTTATAGTAAGGTGCTGAGTGTGCTTTTTTGCTGCTTTCCCCTGGGACAGTTTGGGACCCAGGAGGGAGGGGTGGAGTTGTCTATGGTGGGTGGGGGAAGTGCCTTGGACCCCCAGGGATGTCATCCTGTTAGCTTTGTTGCCCAGCCTCCCCTCAGGACTTGGAAGTGGGCTGAAATAGTGTTCAAAGAACAGACCCCCAAGAGAACTTAATTTGAACTTTTTTGTTTCATTGGGACTTTGCTAATTAAAGCATGCCCATGCCTGAGGGGACTGGGAGGAAGACTATAAAGGCAGTGGGGGGTGGGGAGGAAGGACCCACTCTCAAGAAAGACTTGAGCATTCTGTATTTACTAAAGAAGATTGTTACTTGCTGTGACCTAGTGGGGGATCATGTTTGTATTGTAAACAAGTATTTTGGAGATGACACTGAATGATATGTTTTGTTTCATTGTGAATGCTATGTTTTAGTTCCCTGTTTGATTGGATCACAATGTATAATGCTTTTATTTTTTCCAGGACCCATGGCTATTTAGATTATGTAAAGCCAAGTATCCTGGGAAAGGTGGAGATGTATCAGTAATTAATGTGGGACTTTCTTTTACTATTTTCTCTTTTAGCATTTATTTAATCACGTGTCTGGCCTTTGTTTCTTTGATTGGATCAGGAGTCTTTAATGACTTGCTTGCCTGAAGGGAAAGCCTAGTTTACATGTATTTGAGTTACATGTTTCTGACTGCTGAAGCTTTTAGGCCACATGGGTTTGAGTCGAACATTGTGATACCCTTTGACCATGAACAAGATGTATAAACCTGGAGATTGGCGTTTGTTCCTTTGGCTCTCTCAGTCACCTGGAAGAGTGGCATAGGACTATGGCAAGTCATTGTAACTGCCCCCCACCCCCGCTTTGCAATTTTTTCTATTTGACTCGAGTATGAAATTGAGTTCTGGTGGGCCAGATACATTCTTGGTTTCATACTCATCTGTTCTGTGATGCCAGCCTCCACAGAGCCTCTGTAGCAGTTAATGAGGTAGTAGAAAGATGCCTGGCTTCAGACATAGCATAATGGACTTGACATTATAAAGATCCTGGGTTCAATTCTAAACCTCACACTTGCCAATTGGCAAAGCCTTTCCTCAAAATGCAGAGGAGTCTAAGCTGAGTCGAAAGTAAAAAAAAAAATATTAGGAGAAAAATCAGACAATTGTGCCAAGGCACCATGATACAAAGTGCAAGAGAACCCAGATGCCACAGAGGTAGGGAAGATTTATGTTTGAAAACCACAAAGGATAGTTTCAAGGAGGAGTTGGAAAAAGAATGGACTATCTTTTCCAAGAATAGGTGGAACTCATGAGATGCAGGATGTTTTGCAGGAACAGTTGATCACAAGGCTAGTTTGGACCACTTTTAAGTGGGGGCCACAGCTCAGCAAGGTCAGCCATGGAACCTCAGCAAAGGTATCTGGAACTCAGCAAGATTTTGACTCATTTCAGACTCTTTATTGTCTCCTTTCAGCAAACAGTCTTATTGTGCATCAATTGTACATGGCTGGTAAGGTAACTCATAGAAAACAGACGTATTACCCTGAGGGCTACTAACACATTCCTCCCCTTTGGTCAAGATGACCAGAAGGCCTACCTCTGACTCAGGAGGCATGATCTGTTGCTACCTTGTGTAGTTTTCTCTGGCACAGATCTAACAAGATGTGAGGTTTCCAGTTCTTGCTAGGGCTTAGAGAACTCATTAGAGGGTATCGATTTCAGCTCCCTTTAAAATGTGGAAGCCAGAAAGAAAGAAGAAAAATAATTGCAGCCATGACATTATTAGCGCAGCCACAAAAACAGATGAAAGAAATGACAAAGTACGAGGCAAACAATAAAATTTGGAAATAAAAAACCCCACATAAATTGCCTGTTTGTTGGTCAGGTTTGCCATATACTCAGCCCAGGTACAGAATCTTGGGAGAGTAGTCTCTTCAAGATGTTGTCTGCTTCAGGGTCCATTTGAAGTGGCCCTTGAAGCCCTCAGCAGGTTTGGTGGTCCATTTGGGGGCTGGAGACATCTTCATATGATCTAGGAGTCCACACCCTCTAGCAGCCGTGGGAGTATTCAGAAGTTCTTCGTAGGTACCCTTAGGTTGAGGGTGAGAATGAGCAGGTACAATTCCTGAATTTAGCAAGGAGGTGTCCTATTCTCCAAATACCTGTAACATGAAAACAATAACTGATTGATCAGTTTGGGGCCAGTTTTCAGATAAGAAATATGGGCTTCTTGACATGGACAATTGTGAGAAAAGTCTGCATAAATCTTTGGATCTGAGTGAGTTTCTGGTCTGCATCACATAAGTCAAGGTTCTCTAAACAACACAGAAATTGTCCATTTTCCCTTCCGTGAAAGGCTAGGTTTAAACATTACAATAAAATTTTCTCCCAATTCCCACAATTGAATAAAAATGTTCTCACAAACCAGAAGTTTGACTAGATCCTCAATGGAATAGATACTATGCTAGTTCCAAGATTGAGTCACAAGATGGAGTCAGTGTGGCTCACGCAATTTCCACAATTAACCACTTGCTGTCCTTATCACCTCAGTTGACTCAACATTCCCCTTTTTCCTTTGTGGAGGAGTGGGCAACCCACTACCTTCCATGGATTATCTATCTGTAAGCCAAATGCATAAGGTTTTTCATAAATTTACAATCATAATGATATTGTCAGGTCTCAGGTAAATTTCTTAGAGGTCTCACAATGGACCAGTTATGAGAAAGGAGATTTACATGTCCCCAATGTAACCAAGAAAATGTAAATATAAACATCATGAGACAGATGACCAAAGCAATACAAAAATTATCAATATTATCTAAGATCAAGTCTCCTTGTATCTTAGTATCCCATTCTCAATGTCCATTTAATCAGCACATTTTGAGTCCCAGATATCTCATACAGTCAATGGGGTCCCTAGATATCTTCTCTTGGACAATAGATTTCATTTTTAGGACAGTTCTGAAGGCAGCTCTGTTTCTCTTGTTCCCAATCTAGAGGTTCCTAGGTAATTCTTCTAGTAATAAGACAATACAATTTAGTACAATCACTTAAATTTGGTACTCCAATCTTGAAACTTAAGAAAATTTCAGTTTGTTTATTTTCAGTTTGTTTATTTGCTATTTCCTTCCTGTCAGTTGGGCCAGAACCAGCCTCTAACTTGTGGGTGGCCAGAGACAAACAGAGTAGGTTAGAGACAGGAGAGTCAGGGCACCAAGAGAAGTTTAATTAATTTCAGAGTGAGGAAAATTATGTTTGCAAATGGAATTCCCCCCATCCCCTCCTAAGAAGGTGGTGGTGGTGGTGGGGTTAATGTGATTAAAGATCTTCATCAAACATTGTTACCCTTAGTAGGCCTCAGGTGGAGCAAGTTGAGGGAAGCTCAATTTGTGTAGGCTAGTTTGTAGGAAGGCCCACACCCTTTGCCAATTAGGTCAAGAGAGATGTGAAACCCTCGAGTATGTGCAACCCTAGAGGATGCAGGCAATCAGACAACCAGGATTTGTGAGTGAGTGTTTATGGGGAAAGGCACCAACAGAGGGGAAGGTTACAGGATGGTGTGGTTCCCTGCTATGATATTATGTTTTAATTTCCTTTCTGTTATAATGCAATGGACTTACTGGTTTGGTGATACAATTGCTGCTATGTCAAATGGGAGTTATTGGTTTCAGGATTTGATCTTCTGGTGTCTGAATAAATGTTTTATTTCTTGTACCTTCCATAGAGAACTATAAAGACCTATTCATGGTCACCGTTGATATTGTGACACTTGCCTTACAGAAATGGAAGGAGGGTGTAAGATGCTGGACTAAAGGCAGTTCTTACATACATTCTGGGCTGGACCACGACATAATTATTTTTAGGTCTTGAGTTACTGCTCCCATGGGCCCTATAACCACAGTATTGTCTCAAGTCTTGGAGGTTGTGCCCACCAAAGTTCTATGAGGGGAACAGGAGTGCAGTGTCTGTCAGTGACAAGGAACAGGGATTGTGAACATGTGATAGATGGCCCTGGAAAATAGGGGGAGCTAAATCCCTTAGTGAACATTAAGTGCTGGTCTAAGCAATACACTTTGCCAGAGGGTGATATCATTCTGAATGCAAAGGATTATTGTTATGCCAAGCTTAGGAAGCAGCCTTCTTGCTGGGCCTTACCTCTAAGAAATAGGTTATCTTCAAAATGTTTTGGAATTTATCCCTTTTAGCTAAAGGTAGGGGTCTGAAAAAACTCCTACTTTTATGACCAATAAAGGAGAGGCAGGTATATGTCACCAGATATGCCCAGAGTGTGCATTCCTTGAGGGGACCTATTGCTGAAGTGTGTCCCAGGTAATTTATTGTTAACCATTGTTTGAGTGAGAGGGGAGCCAAGAATGTCACAGTGACAAAATGCCAATACAAACTTTAATCAGGGCTTTGGTGGTTGGGTACAAAACAAAAGGGGAAAGATAAAAAAAAGAAGATAATAGACTAAGCCCTTGTTTGGAATCTTGGGACAGCTGTCTCATCTGGATGTTGACTGCTTCTGGTCCGTCTACTTTGGAATAAGGACTTTCTTCAGATGTTCCAGTTTTCTAGCCACACAGGGCTAGGATTAAACAATGCAGTAAAGTTTTTCTCACAATTCCTAGAACTGCATAATTACATTAAGTCCTGTACAGTTTAAATTACTTAGAGGGCTCACAATGGACCAATTCTGAGAAGGTAAATTTACATGTCACCAAAGTGACCAAGAAAACTTAAACATTACCATTTTTGCTTTCAGGGCAATTCTAAAAGGGTCTTCTCTGGTTCCAAATAGAAAGGTTCCTAGATAATTCTGACTTAATATGATTTGCTCTTTTTATCCTTACAAAAATGCTATACCTGATATAAGAATCTTTTGAAAATTTATGAAGTTCTAACTGAAAATGAAGTCTTCTATCCATTAAGATTATTAGAGAGATAATTCTAAAAATGGGAAAATAATTTAACTTTCTGTACCATTTTCAATGCATTTTGTGTAAAATCTAATTCATCCTGAATTGATATATCCTTAATCCAGTTTTGAGAATTTATTATCAAAACATATTTCTAAACTTAAAACTAAAACTCAAAACTTGAATTTCCATGATAGATAAACTTTGGGAGCCCAATCCTATACATCTACATAATAGATTTTAGAGAAAACAGTCTAATCCTGTTGCTTTTTTCCCTAAAATGTACTATTCCATTAATTTAAAAAATTTATATTATACCTTTGTCTTATTCCTTTGTTTAATCATTTCCCCCTTTGGGGGATATCGACCCTATATTACAATTTGACCATAAATATAGGTTAAAATTGTAAGATGTTCCTACTTGAATCCTATTATAATAACTCAGTGATATTCCCATATCAATCTCCTATTTCAGTTATAGCAAATGGAGAAGTTTTGAATGTAGAGGAGAATTTTACTTACCTTAGCAGTATACTTTCCAGGGATATGCACATTGATAATGCAGTTGATATGTGTGTGTGTGTGTGTGTGTGTGTGTGTGTAATATGTATTATATATATACATACATATATGATATACATATATGTGTGTGTATATATATGTGTATACATATGTGTGTGTGTATGTATGTATATATCTTGCCAGAGCTAGCTCAGTGTTTGGAAATGTCCAAAGGAAACCAGGTCTCCCTGAGTCTGAGGCCAAATTCCTTTCCACTACCTCTTTCAGGATGGGCAATATGTGTTGTTGTGATAGAACCTGTGGAACCTGGACCCCTAAAGGAAAAGACCATGTCTTTGAAAGCAACACAGTCCCTAAACTTTCCCATAAACCCAGTCCCTGGGGTCTCACCAGAGGCATCTGGCCCAGCCCAGCCCACCTAGATACTCAACAATTCTTTTAACAGCCCTTTGATCAAGGCTTTCCCACCACTTCTTTCATTGTCTGTACCTGGCCCACCCTAGGCTATTTACCAGTCCTTAATCCCATCTGGATCTTCTCACTGTCTTCCATGTATATAAATGCCAATCTCAACCCCATTAAATTTCCAGATTTACTAGGAATCTTTCCCACCATACTGGTGTTACAATAAATCTCACTAAGTGCAGCTAGATGGCTCAGTGAGTACAGCATTGACCCAGGAGTCAGGAGGACCTATGCTCAAATCCAGCCTCAGACACTTGACACACTTACTAGCTGTGTGACCTTGGGCACGTCACTTAACCCAATTGCCTTTCCTTTCTCTCTCAAAAAACCCAATAACAATAAACCTCACTACTTTGACTGAAGGAAGGGTTGAGTGTTTGAATTCTTTCCAGGCAGGACCCCCTGTATCCTTACATTTTTTTCATTCTCAGCAATCCAAACGGCATGGTTAGAGTTCTGGGCCTGGAATTCTAAAGAAGGGATCAAATTGTGGCTATGTGATGCTGGGAAAGGCACCCAACATCTCTGATCCCTCAGAAGTTAAAGGCAAAATCCTTAGGCTAGATCAAAGGAGTCTAGAGAGCCCTGATTCACAAACATAGGTTTTCTCGAAGCCTTCTGAAATATTCCATGCATTAGTAAGTTATTTCTTTTCCTAATAAATATTAGAATGACTTAGAAGTAAAAATAGAATGTAAAATGGGGAAATAATGTCCTTCCTACTCTATTTTCTATTTGGTACACTGAGTGGCTAATGATACCTATCTATTATTTTTTACTTCATCCTCATTGATAGAAGCAGCAACAGCATTATCTTTGTCCAACAACTCCATATTTCTGAAGAGCTCCTGCCAGAGACCCAGGGATTCTGCTCATAGAAAATGGGGGTTGCCTTGTCTCCCACCATTTAGAAATTCCCACCCCTTGCATTTGTGGTGGTACCCAAATTGGAGGAGAGGAGAAAGCACTATAGCAAGAATGATGTCATGTTTATACTATATCTTCCTTTTAAGGCTAGAGATTCATCATAGAGTGAAGTGAAAATGAGATTAGTATCTCAAACCAAATTAATGTTAGTGAAAGAAAGAATTATTTTGTGTAATTTAGACTAGAAGATTCTACCCAGATTTTTCCTGTGTCTGGAAGAAACAAAAACTCAAGGGTTAAGTGCCCTTAAATGGTCAGTCCCATGCCCATATATTCATTCCACACACACACATATTAATATATACATATGTACACACATAGACACCATATATATGTATATATAAGCATATGTGTATATGTATATATGTATACATATATACATGTGTATATATGTATGTGTGTGTGTGTATAAAAATATTCAGCCCATATAAACATCAAGAATTCCCAATCCTGGATATATAGATTCCAGGAAGTTTGGAAACCTTGTCAAGAGCTTCGAGAATATTTCCCAACTGATTTAATTATACCTTTGAGATTAATAAATAATTAATTCCTGAAGTGCAAAAGTGGCACATTAGACAGAATGGCTGTCCTGGATCCAAGAAAACTCATTTCCTTAAATTCAAATTCAGCCTCAGACACTTAGTAAGTTGTTTGACCCTGACCGAGTCATTTTACCCTGTTTACTTCAGTTTCCTCATCTGTAAAATAAGATTGAAAAGGAAATGGCAAACTATCATATTATCTTAGCCAAGAAAATGGGGTCAGAGAGTCATATATAAATGAAATGAATAAACAACAAAAATATGCATATACACAGTAAATACTTGAGTTTATTTCATTTTACGAAATAGGAAATATGAGATAGCAAAAAGCAAGGCTTACTATAATTCAAGGGGTATAGGACTGGAAAAGATTGAAATCTATGGACCTCATAGAACATTCAAAGAAGAAAATGAAACATAAGTGTGTGGAAACTATAGCCATCATGCGAGTTTTTTTAACTGCTGAAACAGGATTAATTTATTGTGCAAATTCATAAGCAGACAGGATCCAGTGAGGATAAGAGCATACAAAACATTTGGGAAGGATACTCTTCGGCAAGTAATGTGCAAGACAAGTCTTTAGTAGGAAAATAAGGAATCTCTTCTTCATGATGAAGGAGGTAATAATCATCTTCTTCCAGGGAGGTTGGAAATTGAAGGCCCACAGTCAGGGAGCCTGGTGGTGGGCTGAGAATTCCTCCCTGGAGAAATTCTCAAAGACAGGAATAGCAGCAAGTACAAAGATGAGAGTCACCTAGACAGAGAGTCATGGGACCAGCCTTTGTGCCTGGAAGTGGAGGGCCAGGAGAAAAGATGGGCATAACTGGTTCTGTGAAGAGAATGGGGTAGAACCTATGAATGGAGGACATTTTAAAAGCCACAGTGCTGAGGGGTATATTCCAGGTACACCCCAACCCTGGGCACAGGGCCTTTCACTCGATGGTCCAACAACCCATGATAAGTTTGTAAATAGTAATCCTCTTCCTTCTTGACACAGAAGAGCAGAAACACAGAAGCAGAGTCCACATCCCTGTCCTTCCTTTTCTTCACACTTGGGGTATGGATCCCCAGTGTCCACTGAGATAGTTGAGCCACATCTACCTCCCAGTACTGTCTGGCTGAGCTGAAGGCCTGCTTAGGAAAGATGTAATGGTAAACAGAATCCTCAGGGTGCTTGGTCTCCACCTGCCAGCCTTCTCCAGCCTTCACACTCTTCAGAGACTCAGAAACAGTCACAAAGGGATTGGTTGCTGTGGAATCTATTGTGATGACCACTCTGAACATCTGAGCATCTCGATCATGCCAGAGATGTGGTATTCTCTCAGCTCTGGGCCAACAGCCTTGGCCCTTTGGGACAGCACTGACTCACACCTTCTCAGCATCTGCTTGGCTTCCTGCAGCAGATCCATATTGAGTTGGTGGCCTGCTTCTTGCAGAACTAGCATGAGGTCCTGGAGGGCCTCCTTGTGCTGTGATAGTCTGTCCTGGCTTGCCCTTTCCTCTTCCTTGATCCTTCTGAGACATCATGATTCTTCCTCCCTCAGGAAGTGGTGCACTTTGTTACATTCTCCTGCAGTCATCCAGTGCCAGTCAACAGCATGTCTTTCCTCCTAATAAAGAAGTTACTCAGCTTCCTCAAAATGCTTCCCCAATTGGCTCTGAACATGCTGGAACTTCTTCCTGTTCCTGTGAGCAACCTCTTCTACAGGAGAGAGAGCTTGTGAGCCCCAAGCTCTGGGCTTTGGGAACATCTCACACAGAGTGGTATCTGGTCATCTTCACAAAAGACCTTGAACACTTTCTGGTGCCTGGCTCACTGGCGCTGTCCTTCACTACTCTGCAAAAGCAGGGAGCAGAGCTCTTTGCCCAGGTCAGCCACTTGTGCTAGGACTCCAATGACTCCTGGGAATGCTTTGACTGGGCACACTTGCCTGCATTCAGGGCAAGAGAAAGCTATAGTTCCAAATCTCCAGCTCGAGGAGAGACACACTCGGCAAAAGCTGTGCCCACACCAGGTGGTGAGTGGCTCAGAGAAGTAGCTCCAGCAGATGCTACAGGTGATTTCCCTCTGAAATTCCTGCAGCTTTTCCAAAGTAGCAGTAATTCTCCTCTTTCCAGCAGCTTCTTTTCTGCAGAGGTTGAGATGAAGAGACTTAAGTTCCACTGAAGGCAGTGCCTCTGAGGGGCAGGATGGCCTCCTTTTAAAGGAGGTAACCTGTGCCCGAAGTGGCATGAATATATGATGAAGTAATTGACACAAAAGACAAAGACATGGGGTTAGGCGAGTTGTATAGTCAAGTATAGACTGATTTTAATGGAGTTACTGACAGTATTTTATAAAGGTTAATTGCTGAGTCATCCAGACTTCAAAGAAGAGTACAATAAAGCATTGGTTAAGTTTTTTTTTAAAATTTTAATTTATTTTTGACATGTTTGGTTTTCAGCATTGATTTTCACAGGCGTTTGAATTGCAAATTTTCTCCCCATTTCCCCCCCCCCCCACACTCCAAGATGGCATACACTCTGGTGGCCCTGTTTCCCAGTCTGCCCACCTCTCCGTCCCTCCATTCCCCTCCCATCCCCCTATTCCTTCCTTTCTTGTAGGGCAAGATAAATCTCTATGCCCCATTGCCTGTACATCTTATTTTCTAGTTGCATGAGAAAAAAAAAAA
>CM053622.1:746543224-746559466 GCA_028646595.1 Phalanger gymnotis
CCTGGAAGTTATATGGGACGCCATGCCTTCTTGGGGAGGGGGGGGGAGGGAGGGAAGAAAATCTGGAACCCAAAATTATGTTGAACTGTTTGTTGCAATCTAAAAATAAAAAAAAAATTAAAAAAAAAAAAAAAAAGAAAGGGTCAGAGGGGCTTAGTTCAGAACCACTAACAGTCCTGTAAGGAGACCTTTGCCCCTGGACTCAAGACAAAGGAAGCCTAGAAGAGGTAATAGACAAAGACCTTTAAACAGCACATGTCATGGAACCATAGGATGCTAAACCTGGGGATTCCTAGGAAATCACTTAGTTTTACTTCCTCAGTTTACAGAAGAAGAATATTACTTGCTCAATCTTCCAAAGTTCCTCAAGAATACATCTCAGTCCTAGATGGGTGTCTTCATTATCATCTTCCTTTACAAACAATCTACTCTTAACTTTTGTAGCCCATTGCTTCCCAACAAGAGTTCTCTTCTCCTTGGCCCTTGGCAGGATAAGACACAGTCTCTTGGCTTCTCCCCCTTTCCTTCCTCTCACTGAAACACACACAGGACCTGTGAGGTTTTCTAGGATTGTTTTACTGACTAGCTCAGTGGAGAAACAAATGGGAATAAAAAGAATAAACACAGGGAAAGGCACAGAGTCTCACATAAAAATTGAACTCTGTCCCAAAGGCAGACCTCTAAAGGTACACCTATGTTCTATTATTTTGTAATGTCAATAGAGTCCACCACTGTACTCTCTTTGTTTGTTTTGCTCTATTATTGCTTACATGCCTCTGTTCTTGGGAGATTGGCCCACCCTACTTGTGAGGCAGGCCACTCCAGATTTTATTCTCAAGACTGGTGCTCTTGGGTTCCATCTTCTGCTAAGGAAGTTGCCATCCTGGACTCTTCACATGTAATAAAGCCCTATAGAAGGAAATAAGGGTACACATAGGTGCTAATTGTTGTCATTCATTTCATAATGGACTCAGTTTTACAGTGAACTAATAAGCTCAGTTTTGGACATAAGATATTTGAGAATTCATAGAATTATAGATTTAAAAGTGTAAGGGATCTCAAACGTTATCTTGCTCAACCCTCTCATTTTGCAGATTTGTAAACTGAGGCCCAGGTAAGTTAAATTACTTAGTCACACTTGGTTGAAGGTTGGTTAAATATAAGTAGCATAAATATGAAACAAGAGCCTCCAACTGTAAATCCATTTTTCCATCATACTATTGTGCTGCTATGTAATACTGAAAGTATAATAGAAATATAATTTATTGGCATGACTGTCATTGTCATCATCAATACCACCTTATATGTCCTAATTGAATTTAGAATGTGGTCTGGAGTTCAGAAGAGAGATTAGAGGTTGTTAAATGAATATTTGGAGGGCTAGGGGAGTCATACAAATAGATATGGTAATTGAACCTGCAAACATAAATAAGGTTACACAGATCTTGACAGTGCAGGGAGAGAAGAGAAATGAGCCAAGGGCAGACCTTCAGGGAGTATCCATATTAATGTGTTGGGAAAAAGACATAAAGTTAGTTAAGTTAAAAGGGAAAGTGTAGTTAGAGGTGTCAGAGAAATGCCAGATGCATGAGATGCCTCTAGAGCACAAGGAGGAAAGAGTAGTACAGAGGGATGAAGAACCGCGTCAAATATTGTAGAGAAGTAAAAGAGAATGGAGTGGCAAAAAGTTCATTAGGTTTTGTAAGGAGAAAGCCATTGGAAGCCTTCGAAAGAATAAGTTCAATTGAGTTGTAGGTGGGGAGTGGAAAGAAGCAAAACCGAGTGGAAAGTGAGAAAACAGGGCATTGTGTGCTCACAACTTTTCAAGAAGTTCAATAGTGAAGGTGAAGAGACAAATATGGCAAGAGCTAGATTGGATAGAAATGTTAAGAGATGACTTGGGTTTTTTTTATGACTGAGAGATTTTGCTGTGTAACTGGGGGACGAGAAGGTACTAGTGAAAAGGGAAAAATGAAAGATGCTTGAGAAAGAAGAATGGTTAGTGGAGGAAGAGCATGGGGAAAGTTGGAGGAAATCATTTAATGAACAAACATTTATTAAGCACCTATTGAGTGCTAAGCACCATGCTAGACCATGGAGAAACTAAGAGAAAAAAAATGTAAAGCTAATAACATTCTTAATGGGAATTAGAACTAAGGCATGGTAAGTAGAAGTGTTAGCCTCAGGGAGGAGAAGGGCCATATGAAAAGTGCAGAAAATGGATGATAATAGGAAAAGTGTTCAAGAGGAGAGAATGTTAGTTGAAGGTATCAGCACCCCACGGCCTCTATTGCTCAGAACACCTAAGTGTAAGCGTTTGTAGTGCAAATTTGAATTGGTTATGGGATCACGTTGGAAGTGGGGGGAGGGAAGGACAGATACAGGAGACAGAAACATAGATGCAGATCAAGGAAAAGGGATAAAAGCAGGAAAGGGGTTAGTTCTAGAGAAAAGGAAAATAACAGCAAAAGAAAATATCACAAAGGTAGAAGAAAAGGGTGGCGCTCTTACTTTTCTGAGCCTCAATTTCTTTTTTTTTTCTTGTAAAATGAACATAATAATGTTTCCTGACATATTTAAGAGTAAGGTCATTTAAAAATCTTATGCAATATAAATGTGTAATTATCACTATTTAAGGAAGAAGGGGAAGAGGCATAGGATGAGGATGTAACGACTTCAGAGTTCAGTGCAGTTACGAAGAGATGAAAAAATGTGGAGGACTGAAGGAGAGGATAAACATTTTGGAATATTGGAGAGCTCTCCACAGAAGAATTTGGTCATGCCCAGATAACGATCAAGAAAGGAGGGAACACACTTGGGGATTTGAGGAGGACAATAGCTGAACAGGAGAGGGAATTAAACAAGAAAAGGTGGGACTGGACTGGAAGTGAAAGTACAAGCTTCTAGACTTGAGAATATCTCATCTCCCAGCGTGGGAATGATAGATGCTATGCCTGTTCTGTATCCCCTGGAATTCTCTGATTTACATATAGATTCCTCACACTGAGCCTATTATTGGCCCTCTAAACAGGGGATTAAGCTGATTAAGAGGAGTGCTACTCTTGGCACTCTATAGAGGACAGAAAGTTTTAGAGGAAAAGAGGATGAGGGTTTTGACATTGAGATCACATACTACAAGTAGCCAAGTATGAACCCTAGGTATGGGGCAGTAATAAAATCAAGGAGCTTCCTGTTTGATATGACCCAAGAAACCGTGGCATGATAGAAGGGGTACTAAACTCATAGTCAGAAGAATAGAATTTACTCTGCTACTTCATAGATGATCATAGATTTACAACTAAACAGAACCATACAAGTCATTAAGTCCAACATCCTTATTTTACAGATGAGTAAAATGAGGATCAGAGAGGTTGAGTGACTTGCTTGACATCACATAGCTACTGTTTGAGGAAGAATTCACATCCAAGTCTTTGAACCACAAATCTACTATTCTGTCCCCCATTCCAGCAGTTCTTAACCATTTTTGTCATAGACTCTTTTGAAAATCGAGTGAAAAACATAAATCCATACTGTTAATAACGTTTTTAAAGGCACAAAGTAAAGTACATAGGATTACAAAGGAAAGTAATCTTAATGAAATATAGTTTCCATTTTTTTCAAACCAAGTTCATGGATTCTAGGATAAGAGACACTACACTCTACCAAGCTGAATTTAGGTACTAGCTACTAGCTGTGTGTCCCCTGATTCCTCGTCTATAAAATGAGGAAAATCATCCCTGTCTTAATCCTTTAACAGAAGTGATGTAAGGAGGAAATGAAAGATAATGAATGCTCAACTGCTTTAACTAAACAACTTTAAATGGTTATTATTAATACATTTACTAGTAGCTAAAAATCTCTAACATTAAAATTTATAAAGTCCTTTCAATCATCTACTGTAGTTACAGAAGTCAAAAAATACAATTATCTTTTCACACTGGAGGAAAGATGGGCTTGGAGACATTAAGTTATTTGTACAGAATCATATAGATAAAATGTCAGCCCAGGATGGAATTTAAAACCAGTTCTGTCTCAATCCAAATCCACATCTCTATCCAGTCTGCCCACATTGCCTTTCAGGTTGATCATAGATTCAGATATTATAGAGGTAAAGAAATCTAGGCATCAGAAGATAAAACTTTTCTTCTGTAAGTCCAGTTTGGGTGACTTTCCTCTAAGTCTATTGTTTTCCATTTGCCTCTTAGTAACCCTTTCCTATGGTTTTACTGCAGCCTATAGTTATGCCTCACAAATACCTCAACAATGATATAAAACCTCAAAGATAGCTTTCTCATATCGCTCTCCAAACTCAGCATCATCGACTCACCAGAACCCCACAGACCAAGCTACAGATTCTCTTCTCCCTTCTCCAAAAGGCAGTTGGTCAGAAACTCTCAGAAGGCCAGCAATTTCATTGCAGTCATTACACAGCATCCTGGGCATTGCTTCTCCCCAGGAAGATACCACTGGGGCACTGGGATCTTGGCATTTACCCCATCACTGCCAAACAGTTCTTACTAGAAGCCATAGAAGAGCTCTCAAGACTATTAAGAAACAGGACTTTGACTTTCTGAAGCTCTTGATTTCACAGATTAAATTAGGTGAGATTCAGGATTACCCTGCTAAGGGGACTTGTCAACAAGGCTCTCTCACCTTGTCTTTGCTGCTAAACTTAGGCTGAGGTTATAGTGAGGAGAATCATATAAATATGTTTTAGACCTCTCCAATGTGCAAGACCTTGTGTTGGATGCTGAAGGAGATAAGGATCAGTAACATGCAGTCCCTAACCTAGAGGGCTTACAGCCTAATATGGGGGATTAGAGAGAACAAAAAAGTAATGAAAAAATTTTCTATTGAGTTTGAATCATTTACAGTTATGAAAATATTAGGCAATTTCATGAGGCATTTGGAATTTGAATTGAGCTTTGATCACAATTTAAACAGGTTGAGAAACAAAGATATTGTAGGTGAATTATTTCAGTTGGAGCAATTGGGGATGTTAATCTGGGAGAAGAAATTATGAGAGGAGGGGAGAGCAATCATAATAGATATCTTTGAGTATTAGAGATCTTGGCATGCAGAAGAGAGGTAAGATAGGTTTCATTTGGTCACCAAGGGCAGACAGTGGAAAAAATGAGCAGAAATGAAAAAGGGCAAATTTAGGTCTGTTGTCAAAATATTTTCTTAAATAAATAAATAGATAAAGAGCTAGATAAATAAATAAATAGATAAATAAAAATGAACAAATAAACAAATAAATAAATGAAGAGATGAATAGATAAATAGATGAATAATTAAATGAATGAACAGATAGATAAAGCAACTTCCTAATAATTAGAAATATCCAAAAGTGATATAGGCTATCTTGGAATATTGTGGAGTCCCCTTTATTGGAAGCTGTTTAACAGGGGCAGCTAGGTGACACAGTGGGTAGAGCACTGGCCCTGGAGTCAGGAGGACTTGAGTTCAAATCCAGCCTCAGACACTTGACAGACTTACTAGCTGTGTGACATTGGGTAAGTCACTTAACCCATTGCTGCCCCGCCTTCCCTCCTCCAAAAAAAAAGGAACCTTCGGCTTACTAGCTGTGTGACCTTGGGCAAGTCACTTAACCCCAATTGCACTGCCTTCCCCCCTCCAAAAATAAGGAAGCTGTATGACTACTCATCAGATATATTATCTTCAAGAATTCTTTCAGGATATGTCCACTGAAGTACTATTCGACTGAAATTCTGTTGAAATTTGCCATAAGCAAAGATGCAGGGGTGAGACATGGGATAGGTTTATAGGGAATGGAGTGTGGTTCAGTTTCTCAATAGCAGAAAAGACATGATGTACAAAAAAAGTACATAAAGTTAGATGAGCTACACAGTAGAGGGCCCAGAATTCCAGGTTCGGATGTTTGGCTTTATTCTGCAGGAAATCTTATGACTATTTCCAGAGGCAGACTAAAGTTCAAGACTGAAGAAATTGTGGAAGTTCTTTGGGCCCCGTGTCTCTCTTTAGCTTGAAGGATCTGCTTACAGATACTCAGGCCTGAATTACGCTACCGACACAAGGTGTAGGGACTCTCAGGCAGTTGTAAATTAATTTGTATTGCCATTAATACTAACTTCCACCCATGGTTTATTTACAGGCTGATCTGGTGGTGTCCCAGAGCATGGCCTGACCAGATTAAAGCCAGAAAAGCCTGAATAATAGTATCTAATAACACCTAGCATTGATACGGTGCTTTGAGGTTTATAATGCACTTTTTACGTATATTGGCTCATTTGAGCCTCTCAGCAACCCTTTGAGACATTATTATTTTTATCCCCATTTTACCAATGAAGAAATAGTCCCTGAGAGAGGTTAAGTGATTTTCCAAGGGTTGTACAGCTAAGTAAATGTCTAAGGCAAAATTTGAAGCCAGGCCTACCTGATATCAGACCCAGCCCTCTGCCTATTTCTCCACTGGAAGTGCTGCCCCCTCCAACCCCATTCCCACCCCTTGGTACCATCAAGTAAATTCTGTAACTTCTACAGTGGAAGCTCTAATCATTATATAATTGCTGATGGACCAAACCTGGACACAATCATAGACCTACAATCAGGTCTTTTTAATGACTCCTAAGCTGATTCTGTTTTTTGTTTCTTATACCTGATTTGAGATGTTGTTGTCTTGCCTATCAAAGAGACTTTAACATGGATTCAGGGATTCTGGCTTACACCCAGGAGCTTTGGGGGTTTTTTTGTTTGTTTTTGTTTTTCCTGATAACATGAAGTTGAAAGCTGCCTCTCTTCTACATTTTTACTCTTAATTCTACCTTACTGACATTAGCAGACCAATTATAATTACTACTTCACATTTTAACTCACCAAATACTTAAGACAGCTATCATGTCTTTCCTAAGTCTTCTGTTTTCAAAGCTAAAATTCCATAGGTGTTTCAACTGATCCTTGTATGAAATAAGCTCAGCCTCTTTCACCATTGTAGTCACCCAGAATTCCCCAGAATTGTTAGGAATCTCCACTCCCCTACCACTTACTCTAGATGTCTTCTTTGTGAGTCCCTTGAAGTCAGGCACTCTCGTTTGCTTCTTTTGCATCTCCAGCAGTGCCTAGCACATTTCAGTCGAGTCCTACCCTTCATGACTCCATTTGGGGTTTTCTTGGCAAAGAGTGGTTGGCTATTTCCTTCTCCAATTCATTTTACACAGAAGGGAAATGAGGCAAACAGGGTTAAGTGATTTTCCTAGGGTCACATACCTAGCAATTATCTGATGCCAGATTTTAACTTCGTCTTCCTGATTCCAGGCCCAGTGCTCTCTTCACTGTGCAATCTAGCTTAGCACATAGTAGGTGCTTAATAGGTGTTCATTGACGGAGCAGAGGATAGCAGGTAGGGTCTGTCACCTCAGTGGATTGGGACACTATGACTTTATCTCTCACCAAAAAAAATAGCAATGAGGATAGATGATGGAAATAGTCAATGTTGGGGGGGGGCTATAGAATCATAGATTTAGAGCTAGAAGACACCTCAGAGGTTATCTAGGCAACCCCCTTCTATAGATACAGAAACTGAAGCTCAGAAAGTATAAGCTACTTGCTGAATAACTTCACAGATAGTGCAAGTGGCAGAATTTGAACACATTTCTTCCTTACTTTGAGTCCCATACTTTGACCACTACATCACACTGTAGAAAGACAGGCATACAGTAAACTGTAATAGGATAGTACATTTTCCTTACCATTCTGAAAAGTGATTTAGAACTATGCTTTAAAAGGAGGGATTAAAATATACATATCTTTTGACTGAGAAACCCCACTGATAACCCATATATTCCAAGAACAGAAAGAGAGTAAGGTTACACAAACACCAAAATACTCATAGCCATGCTTTTCAGGGAAATAAAGTAGATATGCACTGATTGAGGAATGGCTAAACAAATGGTCAATATGATGGTAATGAAATATTAGAATACCATAAGAAACAATGAATTTGAAGACTTCAGAGAGAAATGGAATGACTTGTGTGAACTCATATTAACAGAAGCAAACAAGACCAGGCCAAACACACACACGTATATGTGTGTGCCAATACATACATACATATATACACATATACATACATATATGCATACATATATACATGCACATATATACATATATGTAATATAGGGGCAGCTAGGTGAAGCAGAAGGTAGAGCACCAGCCCTGGAGTCAGGAGAAGCTGAGTGCAAATCTGGCCTCAGATACTTGTTAGCTGTGTGACCCTGAGCAAATCACTTAACCCCTATTGCCTCTAGAATAAATGCATATATGAAGTATATAAATATTTATAGATAGAAAATAGATATGTAGATATATATATATACAGACAGATATATAGATATATACACATATATGTATGTATAGAATACATACATGAATATATGCATGTATACACAAAACCACAATTATGACATCAATACAAATAGAATAACAACAAAAGTGAATATTGTATAATTGTAGAGATCAAGTTTGATTATAGAGTACATATGATGAAATGTACCTCCTTCCCTTCTTTGCTGAGGTAGGGAACTATGGTCATGCAACATTACATATTCCATCAGACTTAGTTGGTGTATGGTTAGTTTTGATGAACTGTTGTCATTGTTTTGTTCTGTTCTCCAGAATGAAGTTGCTAGACACATGAGTAATTGATCAATTGTCATGTGAGCATCAAAGTACTTTCATTGAAAGCTCCCTCTGCAAGTGGCATTGTGTTTCTAGACACTCAGTAAATACTTGCTTAATTTAATCTATTTATTCTTCTTTTTATGGGCCTGAAGCACTTATACAGCACCTGTGGCCTTTTTCGATGAAGATTCTTTCCCAAAAAGCTACTATTTCAGGACCAACTTGTGGTTCAGCTTTTAGCAAAAACCATGGAATATCAGTCATCTCAATGTGTTTACTCTAACCAAGCTAACTGTTTCCCACATTAGTTCAAAAGACATTTCAAAGACTCAATCAAAGGATGAACAAATCAGCTGCTGACTAAGCATTTACTTAAGCAAAAGTTCCTTGTAATACTTATTATGCCCCTCAGTTACTAGCCTGAGTCAACAAATCCCAATGACTCAATGGAGGGGAAGGAATTAGCTAGGGCTGTAGTGAAGTCGTTCCTTCCATTTCCTTAAAATATACCTGGTTGTCAAGTACATGAACTTGGGATCAAGACGAAAAGCGACCAGGGAAAGCTGTTGTAGCTGTTAATTGGTCTCCAAAGTCATTCTATTCTCTATACTTGCCAGATAATGTTTTCACATATGCTTTGTTAACATCACCCTTAATTCTTCAGTTGCCAGTCATCAGCTGTGTGACCTTGGACAAATCACTTAACTTCTAGAGCTCATTTGTCATTTGTATACTCATTTGTAGAATGAGGATAATGATATCTTTGCTTCCCTGACAATGACAAAAAAAGAAATTTTAAATACCCAATGATAATAATAGCTGATGTTTACATATCACTTTGAGACTTCCAAAGCACTTTAAATGAATACTTTTTTCCCTTGAGTCTTTCAATAATCCTGAGGTAGATATCACATCCTAAGCTTTGCACAGTGCCTGGCATATAGAATGTGCTATATCAATGCCTATCCCTTTTTCTTTCTCTTTCCCTTATTTTACAAATGAAGAGCTAAAGGCTCAAGAAGTGACTTACACAGTGTTATTTTGTGCTTATCTTTTTTTAATTGTGTCTGCCTCTTAATGACTCCATTTGGGGTTTTCTTGGCGGAGATACTGATGGTTTTCCACTTCCTTCTCCAGTTCATTTTACAGATGAAGAAACTGAGGTAAACAAGTTTAAGTGATTTGCTCAGGGTCACACAGCTAGTAAGAGTCTGAGGCTGGATTCAAACTCAGGTCTTCCTGACTCCAAACCCTGAATTTTATCTAACTTTTCTAAGATTCTATTCATTTCCTCAACTTTTTTATTATTCATTTTATGGTTAGATTTATCTAGTTCTGAGAGGCAAAAGTTAAGACCCCCACCCCACTTGTCTAGTTTTAGTGTCTATTTCCAACTGTCATTCATTTTGCTTTAAGAATTTGAATTCTATGTCATTTGGTACATATATGTTTAGTATTGATATTATTTCATTGCCTGTGGTTCTTTTTAGCAAGATGTAGTCCCTGCTTATGCCTTTTAATTAGGTGTATTTTTGCTTTGTCTGAGATCATGATTGCTATTCCTGTTTTTTTTTTGATATTCAATGAACCATAATAGATTCTGCTCCAGCCTGTCATTTTAACTCTGTGTTTCTTTCTCTGTTTCAAGTATGTTTCTTGTAAACGATATATGGTTGAATTCTGGTTTTCAATCCATTCTGCTGTCTGCTCTCATGTTATAAGTGACTTCATCCTATTCATATTCAAAGTTATGATGACAAGCTATGTATTTTCCTTCATCGTATTTTATTCCTTTTATCCTTTTCCCTCTCTTTCCATCCTGTCTCTCCCCTAAAGTGTGTTTTGCTTCTGGCCAATATCTTCTTTTATCTGCCCTTCCTTTTGTCCCTCTTCCTCTTTTATTCTCCCTTTTCCTTTCTACTTCCTTTTGGGTAAGATAGATTTCTATTACCAATTGTGTGTGTGTGTGTGTGTGTGTGTGTGTGTATTCCCGTTTTGAACCAATTGAGATGTGAGTAAAGTTCAAGCATTGCCTGTTAACCCCCCTTTCCCTTGCATCATAAAGGCTATTCTTTGCACACCTATTTTATGTGAGATAATTTTCCCCATTCTACCTCTCTCTTCTCTCAGTATATCCTTCTTTCTTATCCCTACAGTTTTTACATCATCCCAACATAATCACCTCACTCCAGTGCCCTCTTTCTATGTAAAATCGTTCTAACTGCCCTAATAATGAGAAAGTTATTAGAAATTACATTTATTATCTTACCATATAGAAAAATAAGCAGTTTAACATTATTGAGTCCCTTGTGATTTCTCTTTCCTGTTTACCTTTTTATGCTTCTCTTCAGTCTTGTATTTGAAAGTAAAAATTTATATTCAGCTCTGTTTTTAATTCCCATCAGGAATGCTTGAAAGTCCTCTATTTCATTAAATATCCATTTTCCCATTTGCTGGATAGGTTGTTGTTGGTTGTAATTTTAGCTCTTTCTCCTTCCAGAATATTGTATTTCAAGTTTTCTACTCCTTTAATGTAATAGCTACTAAATCTTGTGTGATCCTGACTGTGCCTCCATAGTATTTGAATAATTTCTTTCCTGCTGTTTCAAGTATTTTCTTTTTTATGTGGGAGCGCTGGAATTTGGCTGTTATTCCTTGGAGTTTCCATTTTGGGATCTCTTTCAGGTGGTAATAGGTTGATTCTTTTGATTTCTATTTTAACCTCAGGTTCTAGGATATTGGGGCAGTTTTCCTTGATAATTTCTTGAAAGAAAATTTGCAGGCTGTTTTTTTTTTTAAATTTAATTGGTTTAATATATTTATTTTCCAGCATTGATTTTCATGAGAGTTTGAATTATGAATTTTCTCCCCATTTCTACCCTCCTGCCCCCTCCAAGATGGCATATATTCTGGTTGCCCATTCCACAGTCAGCCCTCCCTTCTGTCACCCCACTCCTCTCCCATCTCCTTTTCTTTTCTTCTCTTGTAGGGCAAGATAAATTTCTACACCCCATTGCCTGTGTATCTTATTTCCTAGTTGCATGCAAAAACTTTTTTTGTTTGTTTTTAAATGTCTGCTTTTAAAACTTTGAGTTCTAAATTCTCTCCCCTCTTCCCTCCCCCCGCCCCAACCCTCCCTAAGAAGGCAAGGAATTCAACATATGCCACAGGCATATCATTATGTAAAATCTTTCCACCACACTCATGTTGTGAAAGACTAACTATGTTTTGCTCCTTCTTTATTGAATTTTCTCCCTTGACCCTGTCCCTTTTTCAAAGTGTTTGTTTCTGATTACCTGCTCCCCCTATCTGGCCTCCCTTCTATCATTCCCCCTTTTTATCTTCTTCCTCCTTCTTTCCTGTGGGGTAAGATACCCAATGGAGTGTGTATGGTATTCCCTCCTCAAGTCAAATCCAATGAGAGAAAGATTCACTCATTCCCCCTCACCTGCCCCCTCTTCCCTTCCGACAGAACTGCTTTTGCTTGCCACTTTTATGCAAGATAATTTACCCCATTCTATCTCTCCCTTTCTCCCTCTCTCAATATATTCCTCTCTCATCCCTTAATTTGATTTTTTTAGATATCATCCCTTCATATTCAACTCACCCTGTGCCCTCAGTCTATATGTGTATACACACACACAAACACACACACACACACACACACCTATGTATATACATACATACAGACACATATATAAATATACATACACACACAGATACATATATATACATATATATATATGCATATTCCTTTCAGCTACTCTAATACTGAGGTCTCATGAATCATACACATCATCTTTCCATGTAGAAATGTAAACAAAAGAGTTCCACTTTAGTAAGTCCCTTGTGATTTCTCTTTCTTGTTTACCTTTTCATGCTTCTCTTGATTCTTGTGTTTTGAAAGTCAAATTTTCTATTCAGCTCTGGTCTTTTCACTAAGAAACCTTGAAAGTCCTCTATTTTATTGAAAATCCATATTTTCCCTTGGAGCATGATACTCAGTTTTGCTGGCTAAGTGATTCTTAGTTTTAATCCTAGCTCCATTGACCTCCAGAATATCATATTCCAAGTCCTTGAATCCCTTAAGGTAGAAGCTGCTAGATCTTGTGTTATTCTGTTTGTGTTTACACAGTACTCAAATTGTTTCTTTCTGGCTGCTTGCAGTATTTTCTCCTTGATATGGGTGCTCTGAAATTTGGCAACAATATTCCTAGGAGATTTCTTTTTGGGATCTTTTTGAGGAGGCATTCTGCAGATTCTTTCAATTTCTATTTTACCCTCTGGCTCTAGAATATCAGGGCAGTTCTCTTTGATAATTACGTGAAATATGATATCTAGGCTCTTTTTTTGATCATGGCTTTCAGGTAGTCCAATAATTTTTAAATTATCTCTCCTGGATCTACTTGGCAGGTGGTGTAATTTTTCAGTAAGATATTTCACATTTTTCTATTTCTTCTTTTGACTTTGTTTCATTATTTCTTTATGTCTCATGAAGTCATTAGCTTCCCTTGCCCAATTCTAATTTTTAAGTAATTATTTTCTTCGGTGAGCCTTTGTAGCTTCTTTTTCATTTGGCTAATTCTGCTTTTTAAGAATTTATTTTCATCTGTATATTTTTATACGTTTTTCCATTTGGCCAATTATGTTTTTAAGGTGTTATTTTCTCTACTATTTTTATATCTGTTTTTATCAAGCTATTATCTTTTCATAATTTTCTTCCTCTGCTTTAATTTGTGTACCTAATTTTTCCTCTACCATTCTTAATTGATCTTGAAAATAATTTTTTAGCTCTTTTAGGAGTTCTTGTTGGGCTTGTGTCCAATCCACATTTCTCTTTGAGGCTTTGATCATAGCTATTTTGACTCCATCGTCTTCTGGGTTTTTGTCTTGTCCTCCCCTTCACCACAGTGTTTTCTTTTTACAGTCAGGTTCTTTTGTTCTTGTTGTTTGCCCAATTTTTTTCCACCCTATTTTTTCATTTTCTTTTTGTTTTGTTTATATTTTGTTTTGTTTATGTTAAAATTAAGCTCCATTCTCAGTGGAATGTGGGGATGGGACCTGTCTCAAACTTTAGGCTTTTTCACACTGCTGTTTTCAGAACTAGTTTTTGGGGTTTACAAGTTTTGGATGCTTCCAAGGTAGTATTATCTGAGGAGAGGGAAGGTCATTTCTTTCCTGATCTGAACTCTGGTTTCTACCCAGGAAAGGCCCTTTATACCTTTGAATTGGAAAATCCAGATTTTGGCTATGATGTTTTGAAGAGTTTTCATTTTAGGGTTACTATCAGAAAGTGACCAGTAGATTCTTTCTATTTTCACTTTATTCTCTGGTTCTAAAATAGCTGAGTAATATTCCTTAAGATTTCATGAAATGAGATGTCTAGGCTGTTTTGGGGGGTTATGGTATTCAGACAGTTCGGTAATTATTAAGTTCTTTCTCTTTCATCTGTTTTCCAGACAATTTGTTTTTGATACCTTAGATTTTCTTCTACTTTTTTCAATCTTTTGAATTTGTTTTAATATTTCTTGTTGCTTCATGAAGACATTGGCTTCTATTTGGTCCATTCAAATTTTCAAAGAGTTTGTTGCTTGGTCAAGGTTTTGACCAAGCTGTTAGTTACATTTCTAATTATTTTGTCCATGGATTTCATTTCTTTTTCATATTTTCTCCAGTATTTCATTCCTTTAAAAAACATTTTAAACTCTTTAAAGAAAAACTCTTGCTTTTTCTCTTCCATGAATTCAAGTTGATTTCATGTCCAGGATGACTTTTTCTCTGGGCCATTGATTGTAAATAATTTAGAATCATTTTCTTTTGCCTCTGTGTCTGGAACATCCCTGCTATCTTAATAGCTAATTATGGCGGGATTCTTTTTTGTTAGTCTATTCTTTTAGCCTACTTCCTGATTTTATGCTTGAAATAATGGCTGGGCTCTGTGACACTGCTAGAGGGTAAGTCTTGGCTGCTACTGTTGCTGCTTTATTGGGGTATTGAGTGTTGTGTTGTTTCAGAATCTCGGAAATAGACTGGAAACCTTCAAATGTTCAGTGTTCCTGAAGGGACAGGGGGAAGACTGATTGCTTTCTCTGAGCCTATTTACTACTTTCATCCATGTTCCTAGTTCTGACCTCCAAGACAAAACAAAACAAGCCTTATCTCTCTTCCACATAGCTAGTCAATACTTGAATTTAACCACCTTTTCCTCGATGAGTCTTTTCTTTTAAAGTCTAAACATCTCTAGATCCTTCAAGCACCATCAGATGAAACTCAAGTCCACTCAAGGCACTTTACCATCAATGTTAACCTCCTATGGATACCCTCCAGCTTAACAATGAGCAGTATGAATGGTAACAGAGAAGAGTCTAGATGAGGAAGGTAAGAGGTGAAGAGCCAGAGACAAACAAGTCAATTCCAGGCATCCAGGCTAAGGCCCAAAAGTGGAGGGGATAGGCTTGTGAGAGGAGACAGAGATCAGAATAGCATAGGCAAAAGAAATTATCGGGGTCTTAGTGTAGGTGGAAAAGAGAGCAGAAAAAGGTAATAAAGAAAAACACAAACTTTACAATTGAAATTTTAAATGGCAATGAATCAAAACTTGTCAATAAATGAAGAAAGGAGATCAAGTCAGAAAGTAAAACCCAACATGTTGCTCTATGTAAAAAACAAGAATAAAGCATAAATGCATATGGAAGACTTGAACAAATTTGCTATACTTCAGATGATTTCATAAAAGCATACATTGTAATCATCCTATAGAAGCCTAGTATCTCAGAGCCGAAGAGTTGGAAGGGACCTCTGTGGGTGACAATGGGTCAGCAAGCCTGGGTTCAATGACCTCTAATGATCAGGATCCCACTATCTTCCAAGGTTGCCCATTCCATTTCTCCATTACTGTAATTGGTAGGAAATTTATCCTGACATTAAGCCAGGGTCAACTTTCAGCCATTGCTTCCAGTTCTGACTTCTGAGCCCCAAGAGAGCAAGTCTAATTTTTCCTTTCACCTGCCACCCTTACAAATACTTGAACAGAAAGCTATGATGCCCCAATTCCCATATATTGAGTGAGTCAAAGAACAAATCATAGGAACAAAAAAATACTATTATAAAGAAAATCATGGGGAGCCAAGATTGCAGCTAGAAAACAAGGACTTGCCAAAGCTCTCCCCAAGGTCTGTCCAAACACCTCTAAAAATGGCTCTGAACAAATTCTAGAAATGCTGAACCCATGAAATAGCAGACAGAAGCAGGGCTCCAACCCAGGACAGCCTGGATGGTCACTGGGTAAGGTCTATTGCATGGAGCTGGGAGCACAGAGGAGAAAAGCCCATCATGGGCCACACCTGCACCAACCAGATCAGGAGCCAGGTGGAACAGACCCCACCGCCCTGAATCAGTGAGGTGTGTCAGTTACCAGACTCCTCAACCCACAAACAACAAAGACAACAAAGAAGGTTAGTGGGAAAAAACTGTGGGGGCAGAGTGAAAGGAGTTCACAGTCAGCCACCACCCTGGGGGTGGAAGAGGAAGTGCAGCTCTGAGACTGCTTACAGAGCTACGGCTACAGTTGCTTCCCACCCC
>CM053622.1:746559966-746571488 GCA_028646595.1 Phalanger gymnotis
TCCATTTGGCTAATTCTGCCTTTCAAGGCATTCTTCTCCTCATTGGCTTTTTGGAGCTCTTTTGCCATTTGAGTTAGTCTATTTTTTAAGGTGTTGTTTTCTTCGGTATACTTTTCAGTATTTTTTTGAGTCTCTTTTAGCAAGTCATTGACTTGTTTTTCATGGTTTTCTCTCATCCTTCTCATTTCTCTTCCTAATTTTTCCAATACTTCTCTAACTTGCTTTTCTAAATCCTTTTTGAGTTCTTCCATGGCCTGAGACCAGTTCATGTTTTTCTTGGAGGTTTTTGTTGTAGGCTCTATGACTTTAACTTCTTTTGACTGTATGTTTTGGTCTTTGTCACCAAAGAAGGATTCCAGAGTCTGAGACTGAATTTGGGTGTGTTTTCACTGCCTGGCCATGTTCCCAGCCAACTTACTTAACCGTTGAGGTTTTTACTCAAGAGGGATATGACTGCTTGTAGACTAAAGTGTTCTATGTTCCACACTTGGGCGGATGCGCTGCCTCATCAGCACTCCTCCTTCCCCAAGAACCCCCTACCTGGACTGGGCTTAGATCTTCAGCCGGCTCTTCAGTCCTGCTCTGACCTGCCACTTAATTCCTCCCCCCAGGTGGGCCTGGGGCCAGAAGCAACTGCAGCCGTAGTTCTAAAGCTGCCCTACCTCCGCTGCCCCAGGGGTGGTGGCCGAACCGCAAACTCAGTCCCACAGCTTTTCCCACTAACCTTCTCTGTTGTCTTTGCTGTTTGTGGGTTGTGAGGTCTCATAAATGCCACAGCTCAGTAATTCAGGATGCTAAGGCACTCTCCGCTCGGCTCGTGGTCTAGGCTCGTGATCTGGTCGAACCACGGTCCACGGTGCGCGTGCTGGGCTCTGCTTGTCTCAGCTCCTCTCCCCTCAGCTGGGGGCTGGGAGCTCCGTGCTGGACAGACCTTACCCAGAGACCATCCAGGCTGTCCTGGGCTGGAGCCCTGCTTCCCTCTGCCACTTTGTGGGTTCTGCAGCTCTAGAATTGGTTCAGAGCCATTTTTTATAGGTTTTTGGAGGGACTTGGTGGGGCGCTCACGCCAGTCACTGCTTTCCAGCCACCATCTTGGCTCCGCCCATAGACCAATAACTCTTGAATCATCTCTCCTAGATCTATTTTCCAGGTCAGTAGTTTTCCCTATCAGATATTTCCCTTTTTTTCTATTTTTTCATTCTTTATGTTTTGTTTTACTACTTCTTGATGCCTCATAGATTCATTAGCTTCCACTTGCTCAACTCTAATTTTAATAAGTTAATGTTTTCATTTTGCTTTTGAGTCTCCTTTTCCAATTGGTTGATTTTACCTTTCAGGGTGTCATTTTGTCTATTTAGATTCTGAATCTCCGTGGCTATTTCACCAATCTTATTCTTTAGGGACTTGATTTCATCAGTGGATTTTTTTTTCCATTTTTTTCTTTTACCTCCCTAATTTGGTTTTTAAAATCCTGCTTTAGCTCTTCCAGCAATGCTTTTTGGGCTGGAGACCAGTTTGCTTTACGCTTTGAGGTATCAGGTGTATTTATAGTGTCATTGCTGTCCTCTTCCAAATTGGTATTTTGATCATGCCTGTCTTCATAAAAAGGATCTATGGTCCTTGGTCTTTTTGGGTTCTTCTTCATGTTGGTTAGCCTTTTCCTGGCTTTACAACAAATTTCTGCCTTTGGGGCTCAGGGCTCTCTGTCCCAGCTTTCTTATTCTGGGGATTGTGAGTCTAGTTGTTGTCTCTCTGAATTATAGCCTTCTGTTTCCTGAGGTGTAGGGGAGGGGTCTGGCTCCTTGATGTCTCTTTCCCTAGGGGTGCTCTCCAGCACTGTTGCTCTTCAGCAATGGTCTCAGCTCTTTTTTTGTTTGAGCTTATGTCTGGCACTTCCCCTGGAGGAGCAAGAGTACGTTGTCTGGGCTCCTGTTGTTGACCCCTGCTGGCTCTGCCCCTCTGGGACTAATGAACTTCTGCTGTTTGGACACTGAAGCCCCACTTCTATCTCCTCTGCTCCAGTGTTCTTTTTTTTCCGAGGAATTCTCTGGGTGTGGGGGGTAGGGATTAGAGCCGTTTACCTGGCCATTGTGTCTCCCAGAAGTTCAAGAAGCTGCATTTCATACCTTCGGGCTGCAAGCCTCAGGAGTTGGTGTTTCACGGCCGGTGGCATTGCACTGCCTCTTGTCGCTTCCACCGACTGCCATCCTGTGTTGGGAGGCCTGGGGATCTCCACTGGTCTCGGGCTCCCAGCTTTCTCCCAGCCTGTCTCCCATGTGGGTTTCCTGGCCAGCTGCTTCCGCTTTGGTCTGGAGCAGCTCCACACACCGAGTGCTCTCCTAGCCTACAGATTCGTTCTTCCGGCCTTTCAGACTCCCCTGGCTGGGAAATTTGCCCCACTTAGACTTCTTGTGGTTTCTAACTCTCTCAAATCTGCTCAAATTCACTTTTTTATAGGAATCTGACAGTCCTTATGAGACAGCTCCGGTAAGACGCTGTTTTCATGTGCCCATCTTGGCTCTGCCCCTGTTTTATAATTTCTTGATTTCTTTTAAAGTCATTAGCTTCCATTTGCTCCATTCTAATTTTTAAAGAATTATTTAATTCACTGAACTTTCGTACTTCCTTTTCCATTTGGCCAACTCTGCTTTTTAAGGCATTCTTCTCCTTATTGGCTTTTTTTTTTTTACCTCTTTGGCCATTTAAATTAGTTTATTTTTAAGACGTTATTTTCTTCAGCATTTTTTGGGTCTCAGCAACCTGTTGACTCTTTTTTTCATGATTTTCTTGCATCACTCTCATTTCTCTTTCCAATTTTTCTTCTACTTTTCTTACTATATTTTCAAAATCTTTTTTGAGCTCTTCCATGCTATAAGACCAATTTATATTTTTCTTGGAGACTTTGGATATAGGAGCTTTGACTTTGTTGTCTTCTGCTGTTTATATGTTTTGATCTTCCTTGTCACCAAAATCAGATTCTATAGTCTGATTTTTTTTAGCTGTTTGCTCATTTTCCAGCCAATCACTTGACCACTGGGCTCTTTGTCAAGGTACAACTCTCCTTCCAGGGTAGAGAGTGCTCTGTCCCAATCTTCAGGGGTTCATGCAGCTTTTTTTCAGAGACACTTCTAAGCACCTGTATATTTTCAGTTCTTCTAAAGTGATATGATCAAAGAAGAGGCGTTTACTCCTATCCTGGCCTATGCTGTGGTCTGTGAGTGACCTCAAACATTCTTTTCTGCCTTGGAACTGTGAGGAGGATTTCCTCTCCACAGCTGCCTCAGGACAGCCACCCAAAACTGCAACCCAGATCCAAGCAGAGTAAAGCAAGGGGATCCTGCCTCAGTCAGAGCAAAGAGATCCCAGCGATACCCCTTTGATCAACTGCCCAATCCAGCCAACCCCACAGCCCCACACCCGCGTGTCCCTGGAGCATAGCTGCTGCCACCTCTGCCGCTGTGGGGCTGGATCCAGATCACACTCTTCTTTCATCCAAGTCTGACACACTCAGGGTCCCCAGAGTGGTATCTTTAGAATCAAGGGACAACCAGGCAAAGAAAGGACCAAGACACAGCTTTTCTTAGTCTACCACTCAGGACCCAGTTACTTGAGTAAGAACTCTGGCTTTTTCTTTAATTAAATGACTATAAATGTAACTCATTTTATGAAATTATTAAGAATCACTTTCAACTTTTTTATCTGATTCAGTTGTTGAAACCCCTGTGTACTAGGTAGAGTAGATATTATTATTGTTTTTATTGTTATTATTTACATTCAGTTTTGCAAATGGAAACAATTTTGTAGTTGTACGATTTAGAAATCAGAGATCTTAGAGATCATTGAATTTGGAATACTCTCTTTCCTACCCTCTGACTTTGAGAATCTTTCTCTTCCTTAGCTCAATGTTTCCTGTATACAGATGGCTTTTCTTGATTCCCCCTCCAAGGTTTTAAGGTATGCATATCCTACTTTTACTTGCATTTATTAATCTATGAATGTGTAATATCATCCCAATGAAAAATAGACTAGGTTTTTTGTTTTGTTTTGTTCTTTCTTTCCCTTGCACCCTGCATAGCGCATTGCACAGAATAGGCTATCTACTAAATACTAAATAAATACTGAAATACTAAATAAATAAGTGTTGAATTGAAGCAGACTTCCTCATTTTACATGTTATTAAACTAAAGATCAGAAAAGTCTAGTTGTTTTCCTAATATGGAAGACACAGTGAATAAGGCCAGGAGCAACCCATGCTCTCAAAATATGAAGCCAATCTTTCCATTGCTCCCTATTTCCCTCATTCTGCCACTTGTTAGCAATGTGACATTGGCTTAATCACAAACTTTCTGAGCCTTGGCTTCTCCCTAAATATAATAGAAACCATATTTTCATCGCCTCATTTGAACAATGGTATGAGGAAACTGCTTTGTAAACATCAAAGTGCCATATAAATATCCTTATTATTATCATTATATGTCAGTACTGTATCTAAGGTAGTTGAGTTGTGCTGTGGTTATAACACCAGACTTAGAGTCAGGAAGAGCTGACTTCAAATCTGGCCTTGGGCACTTATTAGCAGGTATGACCCTGGGGAAGTAACTTAACTTTTCTGCTTCATTTTCCTCACCTGTAAAATGGGGACAATAGTATCTACTAATATTGATGGGGTGGTGGGACCTGGACCCCAAAAGGCAAAGATCATGGCTCTGGAAGCATCTCTGAATCTCAGTAGGCACCTGTGAGAAAATATTTTCTTGTTGCAGGCATATGCAGACCTGATCCTGTAACTACTGATATAAAAGCCATCAATGCAAGCAGAGGGTACCTGCCCAAGGGCTCTGTCCCAGGCACCTGGAACAGAACAATCTTGTCCCTTCTCCCCCAATATCTGCTATCTCTAGAGCTCTCTCTGTTGACTCCCTGAATTTTCTCATACTTTCTTTTCACTGTCCCTTTTCTACATAAGGTTTAGCATCACCCCCATTAAGTTGCAGGTTCCCTAAGAACTTTGCCTACTTCTATACCTGTCTCAATAAACTGTGCCACTTGATGGGAAGATGGTTTATGTAAGTGAATTCATTCTAGGTGACACTGTCCTGTACCCTCACATTTTGGGGTTCCCAGTAGCCCTAAACTGTGTCCGTGTTGTTGTGAGGATGAGATATTTGTAAAACAATCAGTGAATCAATAAACATTTATTAGGAGTAGGAGTGAAGGGAGCAGATGTCAGGAGTAATTCAAGGCTGAGGCTTAGAAGAGCAAGATCATCGAAAGGATGAGGGAGCAAGAGATTCAACAGAAGAGAACAGTGTAGAGTTGAACTAGTTTACCAAGGGATTAGGTTTGGGAAAGGCATAGACTGTACAGGGTAGGAATGGCTCCACCTCTCTACCATGTTGCTTTTCAGTAAAGCTCTACATAGAATTGACACATCTAGAATGAGGACGTAGTCATGAGTCCATTGCACTGTCTCATTGATACTCATTACACTAAATTTACCTCTTTTGTATTAACATTTCTATGCTTTGGGGTTTTGAGTATAACCTTTGAGGCCATTAGGTTTACTTTTATGTCTTGTATTTTGTTTCCTACGAACTTCTGAATACTTCAAATATTCTTCTTCTTCCACTGTAACTATTCTCTATAATAACTTGGAATACACATGCACATTTATATATATATATATATATATATATATGTATATATATATGTACATATGTATATGGATATGTATGTGTATGTGTGTGTGTATACATGGTATTCTCTATCTCCCTTACACTTTAAGTTAAATACTATTGATCAAATTTCTAAGACTCCTAGTAAATCTTACCAGCTTTGGTAAGTGTGCACCCTCTCTGGTCAGAAATCCTTAGAGTTTAAGCAAAGGCCTACAAATTCAAATCCTATTATTAGGTCTTAAACAACTCTTTACTCCCTCCACCCCCCATCATTTTTGTTTTCTTTTGTATCTCTTACTCTCTAAGGTCAATAATGAGAAAAACACAATGGCTATTTCTGTGGTATTTAGTTTCTTTTCCAAAACTTAATAATCATTGGGAATGAGTTTTAGTTTAATTCTATTAGTATCCTTTGAGTGTAATCAGAAGTGTGTAGCTGTTTTCTATTTTGATAATTCTTAGGAGATTCTCTGGGAAATTTTTAATTAAATTCAACAAATTCAATGTATTGAATTATTATTCAATATGCAAAGCTTGGGATTAAGTGATGTATGTGACACAGAATTTTGGTTAGGCACACTGCGTTGTTGAATAAAGCTTACATTCTAGCAGAAGGGTAAGTAATATACATAGATAATAATATTTGATAAAAATAGTCATTTACCAAATTGGAAAACTTCAAGATGAAGCTCTAAATGAAATTTGACAGGAAAGATTTTTACCAGCAGTAGAAAGAGGGAAGGCTTTATGGAAGAGGAGGATTCGAGTTAATCTTATTAACCAAAAACAATCACAAGTCCATAATCAAGGCAACTGTCTTTAAAGGATGTATGGAAATTAAAAAGTCAAATAGGTAACTGAGTGAGCAAAGACAGAGATGGGAAAGAACATGTGGCATTTAGGTGAATACTTATACTGTTTTGGTGGGGAACAGAACACGCAGAGATATTGCTAGGAAGGTCCTATGGTGCAAGATTGTGGAATGTCTTAAACGCCAGGAAACTGAGCTTAGGATTAATTTAATATGCAAAAACAATAGTTTGAAGATTTAGTGTGTAGAGAACTGCCTTGTCAGATCAATAAATAAATAAGATTAGACTGGCAGTGAGGATAATGAATGGCTCTCATAGGGGAAAAAGTGAAAGCAAAAAGGGATTAGGATGTTTAATATATGTAAATAGTATTCAGGGACTGTATTAGTAACAGTAGAAATGGAGGTTTGGGGACAAGCACTTGAGAAGTAATAATAGCCTCATTACATTACAAAACTTTGTTTTCAGCTGATTCTTGGAAGGGGCCGGGAAATGAAAAACACCTAACTGAGTGTCTTCCTTCAAAGACCTTACAATCTAATGTGTGTGTGTGTGTGTGTGTGTGTGTGTGTGTGTGTGTGTGTGTTGGGGTAGTGGGAGCTCAATATTAGCCAAATCGGTAAACAGAAGAATCTCTGATTTTCCCACTGTGAGTAACAAACATGGTCACAATACTTTCAAATATGATAGATAAATGCTGGAGAATTATTTGAAGGAAATAGAAATTAAGTAACTTTCCAGGATCCAACAGCTAGTAAGTATCTGATTCAGGATTTGAATCAAGGTCTTTCTGACTCCAAACTCAGTAATCTATGCACTTTGTTAACCTGCCCCTATTGCACCTTATTACTATTACTATGACTACAACTACTACTACGACGACTATGACGACTACGACTACAATGACTACTACTACTACTCCTGCTAGTACTACTATCATTATTTGATCACAATTATGTCCTTTCTGTTCTAGTTGAAAAGACTCCTCAACAGAATTCTTCATCAATCCAAGAGCCTATCTATGACAATACAATAACAATAACAACAACAATGATATTAGCAATGGTAAATATTAATGACATAATAAAGATAGATGCTGGCTCTGTTTCATTTGTGTACAGAAATTCAAGATGTGAAAACTCCTTTCTGCCACTGCAAAATGACACATTTCCTTTAATTTATTCTGTTGGAAATTTGCCTAAAGCCCTGAGAAGGCGAATGCTTTACCTGGGGTCATTCAGCCTCTGTGTCAGAGACAGGACTTGAAGATCTTCCTGGCTCCAAGTCTGACTTTCTCTTGAGCGTGCTGTTCTGCCTTTCTAATAACAAATGAAAGCTCACTCCTTTTATGGTACCTTGAAGTTTGCAAAGCACTTCCTTCCTATACTACTAACATTCTTGCTACTGCTAGGAATGACCGACTCGAGTCATATTTTTATTTGTGTTTATTTTTTAACACATATTTTTGGTTTTGCTCAATTTATTCTTTTTTTGGAGGAGGGAAGGCAAAGCAATTGGTGTTAAGTGACTTGACCAAGGTCACACAGCTAGCAAGTGTCAAGTGTCTGAAGTTTAATTTGAACTCAAGTCCAGTGCTCATTCCAGAGCCAGTGCTCTTTTTTGATCCACATAACTGCCCAGTATTTTTATTTTTTTTTAATTCTTAGTATTGTACTTTTCCCCAATTACATAGAAAAACAAATTTTAACATTCATTTTTACAACTTCAAGTTCCAAATTTTCTCCCTTCCTTCTTCCCCCCCCTCCCTCTTCAAGAAGGCAAGCAATTCAATATAGTTGATACATGTGTAGTCATGTAAAACATATTTACATATTAGTCATGTTGTAAAAGAAAACATAGGCAAAAAACCCTTGAGAAAACTAAAGAGATTAAAAGAAAGTATGCTTCGTTCTGTATTCAGATACCGTCAGTTCTTTGTCTAGAGATGGATATCATTTTTCATTAGAAGTCCTAAAGAGTTGTCTCAGATAATAGTTAAGACATTCACAGCTGATCATTTTACAACATTGCTGTTACTTTGTACACAGTATACATTTTCCCTCAGCTCACGTAAGTCCAGATTTTTTGAGAGCATCCTTCTCATCATTTCTTATAGCACAATAGTATTCCATCACAGTCACACAGCACAATTCATTCAGCAATTGATGAGCATTCTCCAATTTCCAACTCCCTTCCCCCAGAAAAGAGCTGTTATAAAATTTGCATACAAAGGTCCTTTTCTCCTTTGTTTTTTAACCTTTTTTGGATATAGACTTAGTAGTGACACTGCTAGGTCAAAGGGTATGCTCTGTTCTGTAGCCCTTTGGGCATAGCTGCAAATTGCTCTTAAAAATTGTTGAATCAGTTCATAATCCAGTCATATTGTTAAAGCATCATTAAGCAACAGTTTTTTAAAAAAATACATATATTTGGGAGGGACTGTTATTCTAAATATATCATTTAAAAAATAACTAAGACAACAGGCTTATTTACAACTTCTTGATGTCAGGCAACGGGAGTGATGGAATGAGACTGATTGGAGAAGACAAATATATTACTCTTCTCTGTGCTCCCCGGACCCTAAACCAGGAAAATACTAAATCTTCTCTTCACTAGATTCAACACTTCCAACTCAACTGTTCCTCATGTTCTATCATTTTGAACCTGTTGAGTTAGCTTTATCATCTTCTTCTAGACCTATTCTAATTTGCCAGTGCCCCATTAGAGATTTAGAGAGTTATTAGTGTGATTGAAAAGCTTCCCAGGAGTAGAAAGAGCAGAGATCCCTGACAGACAAGAATTATTAAAGTAAAAATGGTCCCCCCACAATGTTAGAGAGTTTATGTAGTGATCATTCTTTGTCAGATTAAATGTTACCTCCTGAAGGAAAGAGTTGGATTTGGACCTGTTCACTTATCTTATATAATTCTCCTTCTTATCTTTTCCTTCTCCCATAATGCTCTCTGTATCTCTCTATTTCTTTTTAGGTGGCCAGCGTCTTCTGTGCTTTTAAAATCTTCCCTGAAGAAAGGATGTGATATCATACATGAACACTAATTGTGAATTAATCTGTGTTCCCTCTACCAAGGATAGTTGCCTTCTATATATAGCTATGGAATGAATATCTGTATCTCTGTTAAAGGGCTTTCAAGCAGCAGTGTTTGGTAAATGAACCTAGAACTGAACCCAGTATGCCAAGTCTGGTCTAGTAAAGCGAGAATACAAAAGGACTAGCGTCTTCGTATTTTGAAACACTCAACTTCTCTTTACAATTGAACATTACACTTTTTTTTTAGAAGCAACTACTGATGTTAGATTTTGGTAAGTCTTAATCACGAGGACTCATTTACCTGAAATGTTGTCAAGCCATGCCACACCTATTCTTCTGGTTTTTGTTATGCATTTTTTTACTATTCTGGCCTCAGAATACGAACTCCTAGAGGTCAACTATTCAGTTTTTATCATTCTCTCAGGATATGCTCAGAGAAGCTAAGTCTTAGTACAATTTTTCAACTTGGCAATGGTGATGATTGTCGAAGTCAAAGAAAATTAATGGTGGGTAGGAGAAGAATGAGTTTTGAAAAACTGCACTTGAGATTGAATGTGATATTGTTTCAATCCCTATAGAAGTGCTTCTATGTATATTCATTTGTATGAATGTGTATCTGTTTAGTGAGATATTTAGACAAACATTAACAACAACAGGACAGTGTCAAAGACTGCTTGGGCATATAACTACATAGCAGCAAGGGTTGCTGTAAATAATCTTCTGAGAAACGTTATGAATGGTAAATAATTTCATGGTCACCTGTTAGTTAAAAAAAATCTGGGAAGTCTAGAGTTTCCATCCAAGTGGAAAGAGGCCACAGAGCTGGCCATACACATAAGCAAGATAGGTGCCTTCCTATGTAGTAGAATTTCAGGAGTACCTGGATGAATCTCTACTTTTTTACTTTACCTTCAGTAGAAGATGTAGGTTTACATTCCATAAGCAGAGATTGTAATGAAAAGGAAAATATCTCTGGATAAGGAAAAATGGGGACTCAATTCATATAATTAGAATGACTGATAGTTATTTCCTTAGAGTAGATTTTGAGAGATAGAGAGAGAGTCATATTAGAAAGATCAAGTAAGAGATAAAGGGAGTAAGGCCATAGTCAAAAAGATGAGGAAATGAAGAATAGTGCATAATTTTTTAAAAAAGGTTCCTCCTCTTAATTCAGGCATGATACCTTAGACGATGTTCCCACATTCCCACCAGAATTAGCTGCTTAAAAGTTTTTCTATATTTGATTTGATATTTTTCTATATTTGATTAAAACCAAAACAAAATCTTTTCACTTTGAGATCATTTGAGTGAGCCTGAGAGTTGTTGTCTCAGAAGATCAAACATCAGGTCTTTTGAGGTCCAAAGGCATTTAGACTCTTTTCAAGAGGAAGATTCTCTGGATCCTGATGCGAATTTGCTTGGTCTTGATGCTGTAGATGATGGGGTTCATGAGAGGTGGAAAAAGGATATAGATGTTCCCCATTAAGACATGGACTAGGGGTGAGAGATGTTTTCCAAACCTATGCACCATTGTAAGACCTATAATGGGGATGTAGAAGACCAGAACAGCACAGATATGGGAGATACAGGTCTGGAAGGACTTGAGTCTCTCCTTCTGGAATGCAATAGCTAAGACTGTATGTAAGATAAGGATGTAAGAGAGAAGGATGAGGAGGGAGTCTAATAGCAAGGTGCAGATCACCAGAGCTAGGGCATAGAAACTGTTGAAGCGGATGTCAGAACAAGTCAACCGGAGCAGGTCCTGGTGTAGACAGAAAGAGTGGGAGAGGGTGTGGTGGCGGCAGTAATGGAAGAACTTCAGACGGATGATGACAGGAAGAATTGACAGAGCACTCCTCAACAAAATAATCAACCCAGCTTGAATGACTTTGGTATTTGTCAAGATAGTTGTATATCTGAGAGGATTACAGATTGCGATGAATCTATCAAAGGACATGGCAAGAAGGACCCCAGACTCTGTAC
>CM053622.1:746571588-746586446 GCA_028646595.1 Phalanger gymnotis
AGGGAAAGGGGGATGGGAGGGGAGTGGGGGGATGGAGGGGAGGGCAAACTGGGGAACAGAGCAACCAGAGTATACGCCATCTTGGAGTGGGGGGGGGTGGAAATGGGGAGAAAATCTGTGATTCAAACGCATGTGAAAATCAATGCTGAAAACTAAACATATTAAAAATAAATTAAATAAAAAAAAAACATAGGGTGCCTACCAGTAATTAGGAGAGTAACACTGAACGGGAAGATGATGAAGCACCAAACACAAAGTTCTTTGCTTTCCTCATTTTGCTGAAGTCCAGGCCTGCCAGGGTCATAGAGGCAAGAGAGGCTGATGATTTTCAACCTGTGGTTCAAAGATAGTCAATGATCCAGAAAGATGCTTCTAGCTAATCAGTTAATGTTAATGTTGATAACCTAACAAGGCCATTACCTTTGTTCCTGGTAGTAATTTACAGTGTACTGATACCTTTACCTGACAACTTGATGTGAAATAACTGAGGTGACTTATATTCATCCATTTTGCTTTCTCCTTTTCGCCCACCCTCCCCAGTGAGGAGTGGGGATGTGTCAGTCATTGGCAGATGATCTCTGCCGCAGAGGGCCTGCTTGTATTAAACAAATTTATAAGATGATGATTTGAATTGAATGTTCCTCCAAAGCAAATTCTGTCAATATAATTTAATGAAAATTAGAACAATTTTCTGTGACAGAGTTGACAAACAATGTACCTATAGGATGATGGTTATACTACCAAATGCATCTGAGCCATATTAAAATATAATTGGGAAATATTTAATGGAATAAATAAAAAAATATAAAACATAGATCACATTACATTTGAAAATTAGGTCAATGCATTGTGAGCCCAGCAAGGATACCTATTGTACAGATGATTCCAGTTCTATTCTGAGTTTGATATCACTGGTCTACCTCATTCCTCTCCCTTTCTGATAGCTGTGGTAGATAGGCATTCTGTTTATTTTTTGTCTTTATAAATGAGTAAATAGAGTCCAACTGCCAAACTTAATCAAGTCATGACACCAAAGGAAAAATATAAGGAGGTACTTCTTTCCCTTATTTATAAAAGAAGAGGACAAATAATTTGGAACTCTGGATATATCAAATTTTTTCAATGTTTTTCAGTTTTGCTTTTTTTTTATTCTTTTTTACTCTTTATTATATGGGACGATTCTCTAAAATGGGAAGGACAGAGGGACACATTAGAAAATGCAGGTGATGAAAAAACAAACATATCAACAAAAGATTGTAAAATATTCCTTTAGCCAAAATAAGTCATAGGAGCTCAGACACCAAGGCTTTTGTTCAAACCACTGAACTTTTGGTTCATTTACTAAATTTAATTGACTCTCTCATTCTCTGGTATATGTAAACCTATTGGTTCAAGTCCATGAGAGAGCCCTGAAAGACCAACTAAAGGAAGAAAACATTGTATATGGATTGATGAAGTGACTAAAGGAGTTATCCTTATAGCAATTCCTGGGAGAGAACTGTACTGTAAGAACCTTGGACTTGGAATCAGAAGAACTAAGTCCTTATCTCCACTCCAGTGCTAACTAGCTGCATGGCTTTGGGCAAAGCTTTAGATTTCCAAGTGTCACAGTTTCCTTATCAGGAAAATGGAGATAAAGGCACTTACACTTTGTTCACTGTGGGGAAGGTTGTGAAGAAAGGGCTTTGTAAACTCTAAAGCACTTTCAGAATATGAGTTCTTACAATTACAACTTAACGAAGTGGTGTGCCCACTGGTCACGTACAGTCTGTCTTTTTATGTACGTGTGTCTTCTCTCTGCTAATCAATTATAAACCCCTCGAGAGCATCAAAACCATCCTTTTAGGTATGGCTTTTTCATTCTCTTGCTATGTCAACTTGGGCTAGTCACTGGAACCCCTTTGAGTCTATTTGCTCATCTATTTTGTTTTGTTCTGTTTTGTTTTGTTCTTACAGTTAGTTATAAAAGTCAACAATCTGTCCCTTAAGTGACTCACAGAGTGTTGTAAGCTGTGATTGTAAGGGGGAGGGTTGAGTATGGAAGAAAATGTAAGTATGGAACCTTTAAGGAAGAAGATCCTTCCTTAGTCCAGCCTCTCTTTTTCTTCAGTCACTTCATCTACGCTTTCTGGACAGTGAATATCCAGGAAACATTCATTAAGAATCATCTATTTTAGCAGAAATCAACAGTTCAAGGCCGAGGAAGCTGCTAATGCTGATGCTACAGCCATGTATACCTATGTCTTCCTAGAAGACAGTCTTAAAACCACGTTCTGTCTATGACAATGTAGACCCACTGCTTCTCCTGTCTCTCCTTTCCCGATCCAATGCCCAGGCTCCCCTTCTATATCCCCAGCTTACTCATTCAGGACACTCCTAGAATGGAATGGGTTTGTTACTATGCCATCGACTTTACCTGTCCTGGGGCTCTGAAGGGCAGAGAAGAATTACTGCCTGAGACAAAGGAGATTCTGATTCTGTCCCTGGTATATCCTGAGGCTTCTGAAACTAAACTGATTTATATTCACTTTTCCCGGCACTCTGGATTCCCACTGGCTTTCAGGACAATAGGATGAAATAGGGACACCCAAGTGGAATGGGTACTTTGGGATGGCTCTGAGATCAGGGCCCTCAGGATTTAGGACTTAGGGTCCCCAGGGTGGTATCTTTAGAATCAAGGGACAACCAGGCAAAGAAAGGACCAAGGCATAGCTTTGCTTAGAGTCTACCACTCAGGACCCAGTTACTTGAGTAAGAACTCTGGCTTTTTCTTTAATTAAATGACTATAAATGTAACGCATTTTATGAAATCATTAAAAATCACTTTCACCTTTTTTATCTGATTCGGTTCTTGAAACCCCTGTGTACAAGGCAGAGTAGATATTATTATTGTTGTTTTCATTGTTATTATTTACATTCAGTTTTGCAAATGGAAACGATTTTGTAGTTATAAGATTTAGAAATCAGAGATCTTAGAGATCATTGAATTTGGAATACTCTCTTTCCTACCCTCTGACTTTGAGAATCTTTCTCTTCCTTAGCTCAATGTTTCCTATATACAGATGGTCTTTCTTGTTTCCTCCTCCGAGGGTTTAGGGTCTGCATATCCTTCTTTTACTTACATTTATTAATCTATGAATGTGTAATATCATCTCAATAAAAAATAGACTAGGTTTTTTGTTTTGTTTTGGTGTTTCTTTCCCTTGCACCCTGCATAGTGCCTTGCACGGAACAGGCTATCTACTAAATACTAAATAAATACTAAAATACTAAATAAATAAGTGTTGAATTGAATCAGACTTCCTCATTTTACATATTATTAAACTAAAGACCAGAAAAGTCTAGTTGTTTTCCTAATATGGAAGATACAGTGAATAGGGCCAGGAGTCCAACCCATGCTTTCAAAACGTGAAGTCAATCTTACCATTGCTCCCTATTTCCCTCATTCTGCAACTTGTCATCTATGTGACATTGGCTTAATCACAAACTTTCTGAGCCTTGGCTTCTCCCTATATGTAATAGAAACCATATTTTCATCACCTATCTGAACAATGGTATCAGGAAACTGCTTTGTAAATGTCAAAGTGCCATATAAATATCCTCATTATTATCATTATATGTCAGTACTGTATCTAAGGCAGTTGAGTTGTGCTGTGGTTATAACACCAGACTTAGAGTCAGGAAGAGCTGACTTCAAATCTAGCCTCAGGTACTTAATAGCAGGTATGACCCTGGGGAAGTAACTTAACTTTTCTGCCTCAGTTTCCTCACCTGTAAAATGGGCACAATAATATCCACTACTATTGATGGGGTGATGGGACTTGGACCCCAAAATGCAAAGATCATGGCTCCGGAAGCAACTCTGAATCTCAGTAGGTGCCTGTGAGAAAATATTTTCTTGTTGCATGCACATACAGACCTGACCCTGTAATTCCTGAAATAAAAGCTATCACTGCAAGCCTGCCCAAGGACTCCCTCTCTGGCACCAGTAACAGAACTATGTTGTCCCTTCTCCCCCAATATCTGCTATCAACAGAGCTCTCTCTGTTGACTCCCTGAATTTTCCCATACTTTCTTTTCACTGTCCCTTTTCTGCATAAGCTTTACCAACACCCCCACTAAGTTGCAGGTTCCCTAAGAACTTTGCCTACTTCTATATGCATCACAATAAACTTTGCCACTTGACTCGAAGATGGTTTGAGTATGTGAATTCACTCCAGGTGACACTGTCCTGTACCCTGACATCTTGTGGTTCCCAGTAGCCCTAAACTGTGTCTGTGTTGTTGTGAGGATGAGATATTTGTAAAACAATCAGTGAATCAATAAACATCTATTAGGAGTAGGAGTGAAGGGAGCAGGTGTCAGGAGTAATTCAAGGCTGAGGCTTAGAAGAGGAAAATCATTAATAGCATGAGGGAGCAAGAGATTCAACAGAAGAGGATAGTGTAGAGTTGAATTGGTTTACCAAGGGATTACATTTGGGAAAGGCATGGAGTGTACAGTGTAGGAATAGTTCCACCCCTCCATCATGTTGCTTTTCAGTAAAGCTCTACATAGAATTGACACATGTAGAATGAGAACATAGCCATGATCTCTTCCTACCCAGTCTCATTGATACCCATTGAGTCAAAGTTACCTCTTTGTATTAACTCCTCTTCTTTAATGGCTATGCTTTGGGGGTTTGAGTGTGACATTTGAGGCCATGGGGTTTTTCTTTTATGTCTTATATTTTGTTTCCTATGAACTTATGGATATTTCAAATATTATTCTTCTCACACTATAGCTATTCTCTATGATGACTTGGAATAAACATGTACATTTGTACATACATGTATGTGTGTATTTATATACATGATATTCTCTATCTCCCATACATTTTAATTTAAATACTACTGATTATGTTTCTAAGACTCCTAGTAAATCTTACCAGCTTTTGATAAGTGTGCAACCACTCTGGCCAGGAATCTGTCATCTTTATGTTCTCTATATCCTTCAACCAAAGGCCTACAAATTCAGATCCTGTGATTAGATCTTAAACAGCTCTTTACTCCCCCCAACCTCCACCCTTTTTCTTTTCATTTGTATCCATTGGTGAGAAAAACAAAATGTCTCTTCTTGGCATCTAGTTTCTTGCCCCAAAATTCATAATCATTGGGAATATATTTTAGGTTCATTCTGTTAGTATCCTTTGAGTCTAATCAGAAGTGTTGCTGTCTTTCTATTTTGATAATTCTTAGGCAATTCTCTGGGTAATTTTTAATTTAATTAAAAAAATTCATTTAATATTCAATTTATTAAATGGCAACAGACATTTATTAAGTACCTACTGTGTGCAAAGTATGGCATTAAGAGTTGTACATGACACAGAATTTTGGTTAGGTACACTGTCTTTTGAATAAGGCTTACATTCCAGCAGAAGGGTAAGTAATATATGTAGATAATAACATTTGATAAAAAAAATTGTTTACTGAATTGGAAAACTACAAGATAAATCTCTATATGAAGTTTGACAGGAAAGGTTTTTACCAGCAGTGGAATGATGGAAGGCTTTATGGAAGAGTAGGATTTGAGTTAATCTTATTACCCAAAAACCATCACAAGTCCATGATCAGGGCAACAATCTTTAACGGATGTATGGGAATTAAATAGCCAAAACAGATAACTGAGTGAGCAAAGATAGATATGGGTAATGCTTATACAGTTTTGGTGGAGAATAGAACGCACAGAGATATGGCCAGAAAGGCCCTATGGTGAAAGATTGTGTGGTGTCTCAAATGCTAGGAAACTGAGTTTGGGATTAATTCAATGGCTAAAGGCTAGAGTTTAAAGATTTCATGTGCAGAAAACTTCCTTGGTAGGATCAGTAAATAAATAAAATTAGACTGGTAGTGAGGATAATGAATGGCTTTCAAAGGGCAGAAAGTGTTGGCTATATGGAATTAGAATGTTTTATATATGTCAGTAGTAATCAAAGATTGTATTAGTAACAGTGGAAATGGAGATTAGGGGACAAGCACTTGAGGAGTAATAATAATCTCATTGCATTACAAAACTTTGTTTTCAGCTGATTCCTGTGGGTGGAAATGAAAAATACACAACAGAGTCTCTTCCTTTAAGGAATTTACAATATTGTGTACATATGCGTTGAGGTGGGGAGAGCTGAACATTATTACCCAAATCAGCAAATGGAAGAATCTCTCATTTTCTCACTGTAACAAACACAGTCACAATACTTTAAAATTTAATAGGTAAGAGCTGAAGAATCTTCTATTTCTGCTTAATAAGATTAAGTCAAATCCTCAACCTTCACAGAAAATAAGTAATTTTAAAGGCTCCAACAACTAGTAAGTATCTTGTCAGGATTTAAACCAAGGTCTTTCTAACTCCAAACATAGTAATCTATACACGTTGTTAACCTGCCCCTGTTGCACGTTATCACTATTACTACTACTACTGGTACTACTACTACTATTACTACTGCTCCCGCTGCTGCTGCTACTACTACTACTACTACTACTCCTGCTACTACTACTACTACTACTATTACTATTACTACCACTACTATCATTACTATTACTCCTGCTCCTGCTGCTGCTGCTGCTGCTACTACTACTACTGCTACTACTACTACTAATGCTACTATTACTACCACTACTATCTTTACTATTACTACTGCTCCTGCTGCTGCTGCTGCAACTACTGCTACTACTACTATTATTACTATTGCTACTACTCCTGCTACTACTACCACTATCACTACTAGTACTATTATTGCTATTACTCCTTCTGCTACTGCTATTACTACTACTACTATTATTATTATTATTACTACTACTCCTGCTACTATTACTACTACTACTGCTACTACTAATACTACTATTACTACCACTGCTATCAATACTATTGCTACTGCTCCTGCTGCTGCTGCTACTACTACTACTACTACTACTACTATTACCACTACTACTATTATAGTAGTATATATACTATTACTACTACTGCTGCTGCTACTACCACTATTACTACTAGTGCTATTATTACTATTACTCCTGCTACTACTACTACTACTACTACTACTACTTCTACTATTACTACTACTATCATTACTATTACTACTACACCTGCTACTACTACTACTATTACTACTACACCTGCTACTACTACTACTATTACTACTACTACTACTCCTGCTACTACTACTCTTATTATTTGATCACCATTTTGCCTCTCTGTTCTAGTTGAAAAGACTCCTCAACAGAATTCTCCATCAATCCAAGAGTCTCTCTAAGACCATATAATGACAATAACAACAGTATTTGCAATGGTAAATAGTAATGACATAACAAAAATAGAGGCTGGCTCTATTTCCTTTGCATATGGAAATTCGAGATGTGAAAATTTCTTTCTGCCACTGCGAGATGACACATTTTCTTTCATTTATTGCATTAGAGATCTGCCTAAAGCCCTGAGAAGCCGAATGCTTTACCTCGGGTCATTCAGCCTCTGTGTCAGAGACAGGACTGGAAGGTCTTCCTGGCTCCAAGTCTGACTTTCTCTTGACCATGCTATTCTGCCTTTCTAATAATAAATAAAAGCTCACTTCTTTTATAGTGCCTTGAAGTTTGCAAAGCACTGCTTCTCTATACTACTAACGTACTTGATACTGCTAGGAATGACCAACTCAAGTGATGTTTTTATTTTTGTTTTTTTTTAACCTATATTTTGGGTATTGCTCAATGTATTCTTTTTTTTTGGAGGGGGGAAGACAAAGCAATTGGTGTTAAGTGACTTGCCCAAGCTCACACAGCTAGTAAGTGTCAAGTGTCTGAGGTCAGATTTGAACTCTCGTCCTCCTCACTCCAGAGCCGGTGCTCTTTTCACTGAGCCACCTAGCTGCCCAGTTTTTTTAATTTTTTTTAAAAATGCTTAATATTTATATTTTTCCCCACTTACATGAAAAAAACAAATTTTAACAGTTATTTTGAAAACTTTGAGTTCCAAATTTTCTCCCTTCCTTCCTCCCCACCCCCCTCTTTGAGAAAGCAAGCAATTCAATATAGGTTATATATGTGTAGTTATGCAAAACATATTTCCACATTAGTTATGTCGGGAAAGAAAACATACCCAAAATACCCTCAAGAAAAATAAAGAGATTAAAAGAAAGTATGCTTTATTCTGTATTCAGATACTGTCAGTTCTTTGTCTGGAAATGAATAGCATTTTTCATTAGAAATCCTTCAGAGTTGTCTTGGATAATAACTAAGTCATTCACGGCTGATCATCTTACAATATTCTGTTATTTTGTACACAGTATTCACTTTTTCTAAGCTCATGTAAGTCTTTCCAGATTTTTTTTGAGAGCATCCTACTCATCATTTCTTATAGCACAATAGTATTCCATCACAATCACATAGCACAATTTGTTCAGCACTTGATGAGCCTCTCCCAATTTTCAACTCCCTTCCCCCAGAAAACAGCTGCTTTAAATATTTGCATACAAAAGTCCTTTTCCCCTTTTTAAAATGTTCTTTTCGATACACTAGTGTCATTGCTAGGTCACAGGATGTGCACAGTTTTATAGCCCTTTGGTCATAGCTAGAAATTGCTCTAAAGTATGCTTGAACCAGTCCATAGTCTACTCAAATTTTTAAAATATCAAAAAGCAACAAAAATTTAAAAAGAACATGTATTTGGGAGAGACTGTCAATGTAACTATATAATTTTTTTTTTTAAATTACTGAGACAACAGGCTTATTTCCAACTACCAGAGGCCAGCCAACTGGAGCAATGAAAAGGGACTAATTGGAGAAGACAAACATGTTATTCTTTTCTGTGCACCCTGGACCCTAAACCAAGAAAATATTAAATCTTCTCTTCACTAGACTCAACACTTCCAACTCAACTGTTCCTCATATTCGATCATTTTGAACCTGTTGAGTTAGCTTTATCACTTTCTTCTAGACCTATTCTAATTTGCAAGTGCCCCCGTTTGAGATTTATAAGATTTAGTGTGATTGTAAAGCTTCCCAGGAGTAAAAAGAACAGAACTCCCTGACAGACGAGAATTATTAATGTAAAAATGTTTCCCCCAAACCATGCCCCCAACGTTAGCCAGTGTATGTAGTGGTCATTCTTTGTCAGACTCAAATGTTACCTCCTGAAAAGTTGGGTTTGAACCTATTAACTTGTCTCATGCAATTCTCCTTCTCATCTTTTCCTTCTCCCATAATGCTCTCTTTATGTCTCTATGTCTTTTTAGGTAGACAGTGTCTTTTGTCTTCTTAAAATCTCCCCTGAAGAAGGACTTGATATTATACATTAACACTAATTGTGAATTAATCTGTGTTCCCTCTCCCAAGGATAGTTGCCTTCTACATATATGTATGGAATAGCTATTTGTCTCTGTTAAAGGGCTTCCAAGCAGCAGTGTTTAGTAAATGAACCTAGAACTAACCCCAGTATGCAAAATCTGGTCTAGTAAAGACAGAATACAGAAGAACTAGCACTTTCCTATTTTGGAACACTAGGCTTCTCTTTACAACTGAACAGAAACTTTTTTTTAGAAGCAACTACTGACATTCAGATTTTCATCAGTCTTAATCATCAGGTCTCATTTATTTGAAATGTTGCCATCCATTGCCACCACTATTCTTCTGTTGTTTTCCTATCCATTTTTTACTACTCTGGCCTCAGAGTATAAATTCCTAGAGGTTAAAGATTAAGTTTTTGTCATTCTCTTAGGATCTGCCCAGAGAGGCACTTAGGGCAATTTTCAACTTGGCAATGGTGCCATTTGTTGAAGTCAAGGAAATAAATGGTGACTAGAACAACAGTGGGTTTTGAAACGATGTACTTGAGATTCAATGTGATCTCATTTCAATCCCTATAGAAGTGCTTCTAGGTATATTCATGTGTATGAAGGCACATCTGTTTAGCGAGATATTGAGACAAACATTAACAACAACTAGACAATGTCAAAGATTGCTTGGGCATTTAACTATGTAGAAGCAAGGGATGCTGTCAACAATCTTCTGAGAAACATTATCAATGGTAAATAATTCATGGTCACCTGCTAATTTAAAAAAAATACCTGAGACGTCTAGAGTTTCCATCCAAGTGGAAAGAGGCCACAGAGCTGGCCAAACACGTAAGCGTGATATTTGCCTTCCTATGTTGTAGAATTTCAGGAGTCTGTGGATAAATCCCTATTGTTTTTTTACTTTACCTTCAGGAGAAGATGGAGGTTACCATTCCATAAGAAGAGATTCTTATGAAAAGGAAAATATCTCTGGATAAGGACAATGGGGACTCAATTCATACAGTCAGAATGACTGATATTAAGTTATTTCCTTAGAGTGGATTTTGAGAGATGGAGAGAGAGTGCATATCGGAAAGATCAAGTAAGAGATAAACGGAGGAAGGTCACGATCGAAAAGAGGAGGGGATGAAGAATAGTGTATAAATTTTTAAAAAATTTCCTCCTGATTATTCAGGCATCAAGCCTTAGACAGTGATCTATTCCCACCAGAATGAAGTACTTAAAAGTTTTTTGATCTTTGATTAAAAATCAAAACAAAACGAAACCTTTTTACTTTGAGATCCTTTGAGTCAGCCTGAGAGTTATTATCTTGGCAAACCCAATATCAGGTCCTTTGAGGCCCAAAGGCATTCAATCTCTTTTCAAGAGGAAGATTCTCTGGATCCTGATGCGAATTTGTTTGGTCTTGATGCTGTAGATGATGGGGTTCATGAGAGGTGGAAAAAGGATGTAGATGTTCCCCATTAAGACATGGACTAGGGGTGAGAGGTGTTTTCCAAACCTATGCACCATTGTAAGACCTATAATGGGGATATAGAAGACCAGGACAGCACAGATATGGGAGATACAGGTCTGGAAGGACTTGAGTCTCTCCTTCTGGGATGCAACAGCTAAGACTGTATGTAAGATAAGGATGTAAGAGAGGAGAATGAGGAGGGAGTCTAATAGCAAGATATAGATCACCAGAGCCAGGCCAAAGAAACTATTGAAGTGGATGTCAGAACAAGCCAACCGGAGCAGGTCCTGGTGTAGACAGAAAGAGTGGGAGAGGGTGTGGTGGTGGCAGTAATGGAAGAACTTCAGACGGATGATGACAGGAAGACTTGACAAAGCACTCCTCAAAAAAATAATCAACCCAACTTGAATGACTTTGGTATTTGTTAAGATAGTTGTATATCTGAGAGGATTACAGATTGCAATGAATCTATCAAAGGACATGGCAAGAAGGACTCCAGACTCTGCAAAGGACAGACCATGAATGAAGTAAGCCTGGGCAATGCAGGCATCCAGGCTGATATCATTGCTGAACCCCCACAAGATCCCCAACACTGTGTGAATGGTAGACAGCCCCATGCACAGGTCAGTGAAAGCCAGCATAGCTAGAAAGTAGAACATGGGCTCATGTAGGCTTGGCTCAGTCCAGATCACATGGAGAATCATGCAATTCCCCAAAAGGATGATAGCATAGATGGAGGAGAAAGAGATGGCAATCCAAGAATAAAACAGTTCTAATCCTGGAAAGCCACTGAGGAGGAATGTGGAGGCACTGAAATTGTGAGCAGGAAGCATCGACATGAGTGAAAGAAGGGACTTCTTAGGTGAGGTCAGAGCCCTCACTTATATACTAATCTTTAAAGGGTTTTGAAATAAATATGAGCAATCACTTTGTCACATTAAGCACCATAATTTCAGAAGTAGGAAGCACTTCTTTGTTGTAGAAATACTATTTTATGCCTAGGTGTGAAACTCTCACAATATTGGCCACTCACTTTGTTGTCCATAATCCAGGTAAAGAAGCGTCTGCTTTTATGAATCTTGTTGAATTGATCAGAACTTTCGAGGAATTATTCGTCTGCTGCTCTGAGTTAGTCTAACTTGTCTCCCCAGTGTTTTTCATCGTTATAATTAATTCTCATATATAATAAGAAACTGACTGGAATCAGTCACAGAAATAGTTGTTGTGGCTCCTCCTCAGTGTTCTCTAGTGAGTGGAGCTGGAGGAGCGTGGCTAGCTGTTTCTCAGCCTCTGTGGTAGGAGGGACAGATGTGACAGTATTTATGCAGGAGAGAAAATGATAATGAGCACTAAGGGGACCTCCATCTCCTGAGATGACCAGACTGCCTTTGAATCCAGAAGAGAATGATACAAACCTTCGAGTTTAATTAATGCTAGCTTTGGACTCTGCTGTGGGAGACTGACAGAGGGACCTGCACGTAGCTCACATCTGGCCTCTGTATCTCCTCTGACCTTTAGTTTGAAGATCACATGGTTATTGGTCCCTGGAGCTAATGACATCCACAATATTTCCAGTCATGTCTAAGTCTTCATAATCTTATTGGGGGTTTTCTTGGCAGAGATATTGGAGGAATTCACTGTTTCCTTCTCCAACTCATTTCACCGATGAGGAAACTGAGGCAAATAGGGCTAAGTGATGTGATCAGGGTCACACAGCTAGTAAATGTCTGAGGCTGGATTGAAGTCAGCAATTGAGGTCTTGCTAACTTCAGGCCCTGCACCCTAAACACTGAGCCACCTACCTGCCCACTACAGTTTTGTAGATAGTAAACACTTAAATGCCTCATTCATTCATCCATTCATGTAAAGAAGGCACAACTAGTGCTCTGAGGGCATGTCTGCCCCTCTCATCCATCCTACTGTATCTCCTTTTCCCTTCAGGAATTAACAGATCTCAAATCCTAACTATCAGGGCCTCTCAGGAATTCTGTTTAGATAATTCATGTGAACATAATTATCTTATATTGACACACAGATATGCACACACACACATAAACAATGCAGAATTGGTTAGAATTTGAATACCAGATTCCTGATGCAGTAGACAGATTTTATATATGTATGTATCAATGCATGTATGTATATGTACATATCACATGTGTGTATATACTTATGTGTATCTGTACATAGACATATTATATATATGATAGTCTGACACGTACAGGCTGACACACACGTGTGTAAATATTTTTAACAATAAATTTCCTCCATAATATCAGCTTTCCATTTTGCTCCAGCTTATCAATATGCTTATCGTCTATGCTTGCTCTCTCCACTATGGTGGGAAAGTGGAGTAGATATGACAAAGATCTTGTGTGGTGCTCTCATTGATTCACATTCTTGCTCAATGAGCTACAAATTGCAATAATGCAATCCACATATATGGCTATCCAGTTTTATATATATATATATATATATATATATATATATAATATGTATATTATATATATATTATATATAAATATATATAATATACATATTTGATTATCAGTGCATGTCATTTAAAAAAGAAGAGAAAAGTGGACTTTGAATATTCTCACCTTAAATGCACAGCGGAGTGTGCATTATTTTATTGTAAAATTACATGGCAAAATACTGTATTAATTATATTCTTGCTACTGATCTTTAAAGGGCTTTGAGAAAAATGAACAATCACCTAGGCATCTTAAGCACCATCAGTTCATAAGTAGGGAGCACTGCTTTGTTGTAGCTATACGGAAGTAAGACAGTATATATGGACAATACCAGAGAAAGCACTCATCACAATATTCTTAACTCACTGGAAATCAGTAATTAGGAAAATTAGAAAATTTAAAACTTCATATCTCATCCCAGCAGAATTTCTTGACCTAAACAAACAAAAAAAAAATGAAAATGAGGCTTGCATCCAAAGCTACTTTCTGAATGGCTCTTTTTGTTAGCCAAGCAAGGAAAGTAATTCACCTATTTTGAGTTAATTAAATCACATTTGATTACGGGAGTTGAAAAAATGTGTCCAGAGAAAATAAACTCATTTAAGACAATTGGTCTTTCAGTTCAATTAAAATCATATGGATTGGGGATTGATATAAATGTTTGTCAGCACATATCTCTGTAAAAATTCATTTTCAGAAGTGAAATACACAAAATTTCATTACATGTCAGCATTATCAGATGAACATTTGCCATAAATTTTGGTGACAGAGAACACTAAATTTAAGGAACACTCCATTAAATAAAATGTTATTACCCTTAAAAATTCTATTTTTTCTCATTAATAGACATGCGTTACAAAAATTACACTCAATTCTTATGTAATTTTGAATTTCTTCAATAGAAAATCATGTAAATATTTTTTTAATTCCTATTATGTAAGTACCTCTGTAACAAAGCCTAAAGCATTTACTTCTTGGTTCTTTACAGAAAAAGGTTGCTGACTGCTGTACTAACCTATTCTCCTTTACTGAAGATTGGAAGTAATCTATTTTATTTCCATAATATTCCTATAGTTAGTTACTAGAAGATGTAGCTACTAGGTGGCTAAAGTGATGGACTTGGCATCAGGAAGAGTTGAATTCTCTTATTTCCTCAGTCACTAACTGTTAGAATAAAAATTGTGCCTACCTCCTAGTCTTCTTTTTTTGCATCATATGAAGATGAATGTATGTAAAATGCTTTGCAACCTTAAAGCCCTATGTTAATGGTAGCTATTGCTGTTATTACTATTCTGCAAGTGTGGTGGCACTTTCCTCAGGGAACAATCTGAAGATGGAGATAATATTCAATTAAAAGGATACAAATGCCTCCCTGAACTTGAAACCGTGTAGACAAAAAATGATGTAAATTGAGGGGATAGATTGAACTAAGTATTGCTATTTTATATGAAGAGAATTTTTAGGCAACTGTAGTAGGAAGGCCGAATTTATGATCTCAAATATAATCATGTATATGTTTGAATGGTCCGAAATCGCAAGGTATGAGAGATTCTCTAAGGAGAAAACAACAAGAAATTTATTTAGGCCCCACCGCAGCAAAAACTTGAAC
>CM053622.1:746593217-746613768 GCA_028646595.1 Phalanger gymnotis
CTTGCCTGACACAAATATTTTTGATTCACTCCTGCTCCACAATGGAATCTGGTTTCTTTCTGGCTATGGCCTTTGACCGCTATGTGGCCATATGCAGACCCCTTAGACACTCAGCAATCTTGACCCACACAGTCATTGGGAGCTTAGGGTTGGCTATTGTTTTCCGTGGAGCTGTGTTACTCAGTCCTCATCCCTTTCTGCTCAGATGGCTTCCCTACTGCAAGTCTAATGTCATTTCTCATACCTACTGTGAGTTCATGGCCTTGATCAAACTGGCCTGTGCTGAAACAAGAATAAGTAGAGCTTATAGCTTAATTGTTGCATTCCTTACTGGAGGGCTGGATTTAATATTAATCATCTGTTCCTACATTCTCATTCTCCACACTGTCTTCCAGCTCCCTTCTAAGGATGCACGTCTCAAGACCCTGGGAACCTGTGGATCTCATGTCTGTGTAATTTTAGTTTCTTACACTTCAGCCTTCTTCTCATTCCTCACACATAGATTTGGACACCATGTTGCTCCTCATGTCCATATTTTTGTGGCTAACATCTACTTACTGGCCCCACCTATGGTAAATCCTATCATCTATGGGGTGAGTACAAAGAGAATTCGGGAGAGAATCCTCAAATTCTTTAGTACCCAAAAGGCCTGAAGAGCCATTTCATACAGTAATGCATCAACACTGTGCCCAGTCATAGCTCTGATTACATGGATTAAAGGGATTTTTGGCAGTATGGAATAAGAAGGTGAAAATACAACATAGATGTCCCCAGGGGAAAAAAAAAATCTTAATAAATAGTGGGCAGTACAATGGTGGTAAAAAAGGAAGAGATACCTCTCCTCTCCCTCATTAAGAGAAACTTAGTTTAACTCTTCTGATATCCAAGAATGGATAAATCTAGTTATGTGCCTTGCTCTTTTTGCCAGAGACTGCAGATCCTCAGGTCAATAGAATTCTCAGTTATGACAGAACCATTTTAGGGACAACTATTGGAAAACCGAACAGTCTAATGTGAATAAAGCATCAGAAATTTGATTGTTCAATTAAAAATATTTTTGCATTTTATAGCTATAGCATTGGTAACTATGCTCTTGGCAAAATCTTTCTAGACTTAATTATATTGTAAAAAGAAATATTAAACCATATTGGTGTAGTTCCTGTGTTTCTAGATACACAAGTGAACAATAGGAGATATAGGGGAAGGGAACAATCATACGGAGAAAGAATTTGAGTCAGTTCAGGGGGTATCTTCTTGTCCAAGACTCAAGCCCTTTATACTCTCTCCCCACCTACATCTCAGTTTGGTGGTGATAATAGGGAGGTGAAAGTAATGATGATGTTAGAAATGATAATGATGATGACCATTTTGATGATCATGATAAAAGAGTTAATTATGTTGATATGCATGGGATGAAATACCCTAGGATCACAGATTTAGACTTTTCAGAGACTTTTAAGCTCATTGAGTCAAATCTCCTTGGGTGATTGACCCATAGGGATGGATATTGAAGCCCAGACTTAGCCAGAATCACACATCTAGTGTCTGATGTAGGATTGTATTTCAACATTTCCAGATTCCAAGTCTATGTGCTATACTATCTGGCCTTTCAATTCAATGTATCAAAAGTGGAATATTGATGATAATGTGGGTGGTGCTGATAGAGATGATGGCATTGATGCTGATGTTGATACTATTGAGCAAGATGGTTATCGTAATAATTATGATAGCAATGAATATGGCAATGATGAATTGATTTATATACACAGAAAACTAAGCACTGCTATACTTTAATGGAACTATGCTCACCTCAATGAGCATTTTCTCTACAAAGGGATATGCATTGGATAGTATCAGACTCTTATCCATATAATACCATAAGTTTGGCAAAAGGTTTCCACCTAAAATGATAAGATGCCTTCCTTGAGTTCCCTTGACATTTTGGAGATAATATTTGATCATATGGACAGTCAATTGTTATTTCTCACTCTAGAAAGATGAACAACCCATCTACTTCTAGTCCTTATAAATTTCTTTGATATCTTTCACTTTGCTTCTCCTGCAAACTACAAAGTTTGTTAAGTTTTGTAGCCTGTTCATTCTCATAATTCCCCCACATGACTCTCCATTGTCTTTTTGTTGATATAGAATTTTATTTCTTCAGAACTCTAGTGTTACTTAACTCATTGCCATACAGAATCACTGGAAGAAAATTGATATTAAAAAAGAGGTACTTTTGATTAAAGCATTCATTAAAAAAAACTTTAATTTTGAAATGTTAGTCTAGCCCATTTTCTTCTTCCCTTTTAATTCTAAAATTATTTCTTAGTATGTGTTATTTTTAGTATATAATCACATATAGACATGTGTACAGATATATGATATAAGCAAATGAATATGTATAGATTATATGTAAATATATGCAATATTTCATACACACAAATTTTTATATGTAAACACTATCTCTAAAAGTAGTCAACCTAAATGCAATATGATCTGAATAATATTCATTCCTCTTCATGCACCTGGATTTCCATATTAAAAACTAGGTCAAATCCTTATGTGTGATTATGAATCTCTTATAGAAGAACTTGGAGTATTCTGTGTTTTTTGTGCAATCAGAAAAATGTCATACACTAATAGGAGTAATGGAAAGAACTCCAAGTTTTCACACTGGATTCTACGACAAGAATTATACAATAAGTGATTTTTAAGGACGTGATCAAATAAAATGTGATTGAATTTGGATCCACTTCCAGGACGTACTGGTAAATGAGAGAGAGAGAGAGAGAGAGAGAGAGAGAGAGAGAGAGAGAGAGAGAGAGAGAGAATTTATTACCTTCATCCTGTGCCAAGCACTGTGCTAAGTACTGGGAATAAATATACAAGCAAAATATATGACAGTCAGTTCAAAACTAGAATTTACAAGAATTAAAAATGAATTAAAGGAAAACATCACAAGCTATTTTGCTCTACCATCTGCCCCAAACTGAAAAATTAAATTTAAAAAAATCTCAGAAATATAAAATACCAATATTAACAAAAAGTACATTACTTAATGAAATATCAAAATCAAATCAATTCATATAAATATCATAAAATAAATTGAAGAAAACATAAAAGTATACACAGAGAAAAGAACCACCCTAGACTAAATTTACAAATGAATTAGTTAAAACATTCAAACAACAGGTAATTCCAATGTCATTTAAACTCCTTGAAAAACAACAACAAAAGAAAAGGGGAACATTCCAGACTCTTTTTATGATACAAATTTTCTCATTTTATATAAAATAAGAAGAGATAAATGTTAGAAAGAAATCCACAGATAAATATTCTGAATTAACATTGAGTTAAATATATTAAGTAAAGTATTAGCAAATATTCCACAAACAGCAAAGGTTCTAAAACCATTATATTCTCTCACTAGTTTTATTAATACCAGGAACAGAGTGTTCGTTCAAAATCAGAAATAAACACATAGAAAGCACATTGGTAACCAGTTTTAAAACCACATGATTATTTCAATAGATGGTGAAAAGGCAAAATATAATAGCTTTCTGTTAAAATGCTACAAAATATAGGAATAAATACTGTTCCCTAATATGGTTAATTGTTGGTGTCTTGAGCAGGGTCCAGTATGTTCTTCAATAATTTCTGTCATGTCTGATTCTTTGTGACTCCATTTGAGTTTTTCTTGGCAGTTACTGGAGTGGTTTGCCATTTTCTTCTTCAATTCATTTTACAGATGAGGAAACTGAGGGAAACAGGGTCAATTGATTTGCCCAGGGTCACACAGCTAGTAAGTATCTGATTCCAAATTTAAACTCAAGTCCTCCAGACTCTAGAGCCAATACTCTATCCACTCTGCCACCTAATTGCTGTCCCTGATATGGTAAGCCATACTTCTCTAAAACCACAAGGAAACATTACATGTAGTGAAAACTAATCAGAGTTCTGCCCAATAAAATCAGGGTTAAGGAATGTAACAATAATGTTGCTACCATCTGCTGTGGGGACTTAACACCAATAACACCAGAACCCAGGAGAGGTGCTGGCACAAATTCTTTGATCTGCATTTCTAAGGAAAGCAACTTTAAGGGGTTTAAAATCTCACTTTAATTAAAAATACATATATCATTCATTTAGTTCAGTGGAAAAAAGGCAATACCCTGAATTTCAGAGAATATACAAACAGAAACTACAAGCATACATTATATAAGCATAGCAAATAAACATAAACCAGTAAGCAGGCTTCCAATCATCTAACCATAGCAATACATACAGTTACCAGAGAGAGAAGTGCCAACATCTGGGTTTTTAAATCTCGGGGGCTCCATGATGGCTACACAGGGTCTCTTCTGTTCAAATCACACAACACTATTCCAATGAGTGAGAGCCCCAAATGAAAACACCAACCTCAGATCACATACGCTCTTCTTCAGAGTCAGAGGTCATCACAACCATGTGACTCAAAACTTGTTTCATAAGTAGGTTAGCCAAAAACTCTTGATTCAATCAAATAAATAAAGGAAAGATTCACCAAAGCTACCTGATTACCTCAGTGCTCAGAAGCACTCAAACACAAACCAGCAAAAAGTCCCACATTGCTTGCCATTGTATTTGAAAAGAAAGACTCAAAAGGACTTGATTACCTTAGCATTGAAAAAGAGAAAACAGTAAAAAAAAATTCCACCCTTCTTACCATTACAAGGAAAGATGTCCATTTTCACTATTATGATAGTAAAAAATAGTGCCAAAAATTCTACCTGTAAAAATGACATAAAAAAGAAAAGGAAGAATTCAAGCAAAACAGAAAAAAAATTTTCTTTTTGCAGAAGATATTATGGGCTATCTAGAACAACTTTCCACAAACCGAGTCATGAAACATTTTTTTTTAACATTTTGAAATTTGTGCTTCAAATAATTGGTTTTCTTTGTAATTCTGTGTATTATAGCATATGAATTAAAAACAAATTGAACCCCCAAAAGCATTATTCTTTGAAGGTATCCAAATGATTCACCAGATTGCCAAAGGAGCCCATGACCCCAAAACTTAAGAGTCTTTGAGTTAAAGAACCCTAATTAACTAAAAATGAGTTGAAACATTAAATTTGCAAAGATGCAATATGATAATTTTAGCCCACAGAAATTGTCATCACTGTTGTATATGACCAACAAAATCCTACAGGAAGTAATACAAAAATGACATTCCATTCCAAAATACCCACAAAACATCAGCAAATTGTAGCTCCTGTCTACGGAGATATAACTCTGAACTACATAAACACAATTACAAAACACTATATAAAGAAATAGAGTCAGCCTAAGCAATAAGAAAAACTCTTAATTATCGGCGGATATGTTGTACCAATACAATAAAACTCACAGTATTGCCTAATTAATGACCTTATTTAGTGCCTTACCTATCATATTACCAAATATTTTAGAAAGCTACACAATAATAACAATATTCAGCTGAAGTGCTAAAAACATTATAAACAGAAAGAATGAAATAAGTTGGAAAGGGGAGGGGAGGAAAATAGGAGTTAATAGCACTACATCCTAAACTTTACTACAAAAGTGTGATTTTCAAGACAATTTGGCATTAGTTAAAGAAATTAATCTCTGAAACACAATATACTGAAGAATGTAATAGACTTACATTTGATAAATTCAAATACAACAGATGCCAAGGTCAAAAACTGTTTGGATAATTACAAAGAAGTGTAGAAGAAATTAATTTAGACTATAGTACCAAAAGTATACATGACAGACATTAAAGATGGTATCATAAGTAAATTAGTGACACAAAAATATACCTTTTGGATATTTGGATAGGGTAAGTGTTCATGAAGAAACAAGAGATATACAGAGAATCAAAGAAGATAAAATGGACAATTTTCATTATGTATTTTTAAAACGTTCAGGAATAACCTAAGGCGTGTAACACAAGTTGGAAAAATAACTGGGCAAAATCTTGGCATCAAGTTTATCTGACAAAGGCCTACTTTTCTAGATATAAAGAAGTAATTCATATATATAAGCATAAGAGGCATTCCCCAGTAGATAAAAGGTCAAATAAGCAGACAGCTTTTAAAGTTAAAAAAAAAAAAACTAGCTACCAACAACCACATGAGGAAGTAATCCAAATCATTAATAATCAAGGAAATACAGATTAACAGAACTCTGAAATATCACCTCATACTTCTCAGATATTATGAGAAAAAGGAAAATAACTCTTAGAAGGGTTGTAGTGGAAAAGGCACACCATTACACTATTAGTAGAACCATGAATTAATCCATCCATTCTAGAAAGTAATTCAGAATCATGTCCCACAAGTCACTTAACAATGTATGCCCTTTGACTCAGAGACACAACACCTGGCTCCAGTGGACTCAGAGAAAGGGGAAAAGGATCCATATGGACAAGAATATTTATATCAGCTTATTTTTGTACTAGTAAAGAACTAGAAATTAAAGATATATTCATGTACTTGAAAATGACTAAAATTATATATGACCGTAATAGAAAATTATTGCATTGTAAGCAATGACAAAATGGACAGTTTTAGAGAAATATGTGATGATTTATATGAACTGATGGAGAGGGATGAGAACAGAATCAGACGAATAATTTATATAACTTCACCACAAAGAATAGGAATTTTGGAAGACAACAATTTTGATCAATGCAATGACAATGCATGATTTCAGAGAACTGAACATAAAATATGCAAGTTACCTCACTAAAGCAAAGCTCAAAACACAGAATAAAATACAATTTTAACATAGACAATGTGTAAACTTTAATTGTTAGTATATATGCACATATACATGCATATATGCGTTTATATGTTTTGAATATTTTATTTTTACTGCATTTTGATGAACAAGCATAGAAAATTGTTGTTAAAAATAAATTTCAAAAATAGTACTCTTGCAGTGTTTTTGGAAAGACTATCACGTGGAAACCAAAGAAGGTAACCCAACCTTAAGCTTCATTGGTAGACCTCAGAAAAGCTTCTTGCTTCTAGACTAACTGATCTGTTTGATACTTTCCCAGACAAAAGAACTAGGAACATGGAGTGAAAATTACATAGAAAAAGTTTTATTTTGGGAGGGGGCAGGTTAGGGGGACAGAGCCAAGATGGCAGAGTAAAAGGAAGGATTTGCTTAAGCTCTCTCTCAAACCCCTCCAAATAAATGTAAAAAATTGCCCTAAATAAATTCTAGAGTTACAGAATGCAAAAAGTGACAGAGTGAAACAAATATCCAGCCCAAAATAATCTGGAAGGTCTACAGGAAAGGTCTATCACACCAGGCTGGAACTGGAGTACTTGGTGGCACATAGAGGGCTAGAGCAGGATTTAGGAGACTGAATCACTGGTAGTTGTGGCAGTTCCCAGACTTCTCAACCCACAAACTCCAAAGACAAACTAGAAGGTCAGTGTGAAAAGTGTATCAGACCTGGATGAAAGAGAAGTGTAGTCCAGCCCCAGCCCCAGAGCAGCAGGGTGGCAGCAGCTGCATTCCAGGGACATGTGGTTGGGGGGCTACGGGGTTGGCTGGGATAAGGCAGCTGATCAGAGGGGTGTGGCAGGGATCTCTTTGCTGGCACTGAGGCAAGATTCTCTTACTTTGCCCTGCTTGGATCTGAGTTGCAGGTATGGGTGGCTATCCTGTGGCAGCTGTGGAGAGGAAATCCTCCTCACAGTTCCAAGGCAGAAAAGAGTGTTTGAGGTCACTCACAGATCACAGTATAGGCCAGGATAGGAGTACACACTTCTCCTTTGATCATACCACCTTAGAAGAACTGAAAATTTACAGGTGCTTAGAAGTATCTCTGAAAAAATCTTCATGAACCCCTGAAGATTGGGACAGAACAATTTCCACTCTGGAAGCAGAGTTGTACCTTGACAAAGAGCTCAACAGTCAAGTGATTGGGTGGGAAAATGAGCAAATAGCTAAAATTCAGTCTATAGAATCTGATTTTGGTAACAAGGAAGGTCAAACCACACAAATAGAAGAAGACAACAAAGTCAAAGCTCCTATATCCAAAGCCTCCAAGAAAAACATATATTGGTCTTAGAGTATGGAAGAGCTCAAAAAGGATTTTGAAAATCAAGTAAGAGAAGTGGAGGAAAAATTGGGAAGAGAAATGAGAGTGATGCAAAAAAATCATGAAAAAAGAGTCAACAGGTTGCTAAGAGAGACACAAAAAACGCTGAAGAAAATGACACCTTAAAAATAGACTAATTTAAATGGCCAAAGAGGTAAAAAAAAAAAAGCCAATGAGGAGAAGAATGCCTTAGAAAACAGAGTTGGCCAAATGGAAAAGGAAGTACAAAAGTTCACTGAATTAAATAATTCCTTAAAAATTAGAATGGAACAAATGGAAGCTAATGACTTTACAAGAAATCAAGAAATTATTAAACAAAACCAAAAGAATGAACAAATGGAAGACAATGTGAAATGTCTCATTGGAAAAACCACTGACTGGGAGAATAGATCCAGGAGAGATAATTTAAAAATTGTTGGACTAGCTGAAAACCAAGATCAAAAAAAGAGCCTAGACATCATCTTGCAGGAAATTATAAAGGAAAAATGCCCTGATATTCTGGATCAGAGTTTAAAACAAAAATGCCCTGATATTCTGAATCAGAGTTTAAAACAAAAATTGAAATAATCCACTGATTGCCTCTTGAAAAAGATCCCAAAAGGAAAATCCTAGGAATATATTATCCAAATTTCAGAATTTTCAAGTCAAAGAGAAAATATTTCAACATGCCAGAAAGAAAAATTCTGGTATTGTGAAAATACAATCAGGATATGAAAATCAATGCTGAAAACTAAACATATTAAAAATAAATTTAAAAAAAAAGAAAAAAAACACAATCAGGATAACACAAGACCTAGCAGCTTCTACATTAAAGGATTGCAGGGCTTGGAATATGATATTCTGGAAGTCAAAGGAGCTAGAATTAAAACCAAGAATCACCTACTCAGCAAAGCAGAGTATAATACATCACGGGAAAAAAATGGATTTTCATTGACATAGAAGACTTTCAAGAATTCTTGATGAGAAGACCAGAGCTGAATAGAAAATATATCTTTCAAACATAATGATCAAGAGAAGCATGGAAAGGTAAACAGGGAAGAGAAATCATAAGGGACTTACTAAAGTTGAACTATTTACATTCCTACATGAAAAGATGATATTTGTGACTCAAGAGACCTTTCTCAGTCCTTGGGGTGTTGAAGGGAATATATATATACATACATACGCACACATATACACACACACAGTGTGTGTGTGTAGAGAGAGAGAGGGCACAGTTTGAGTTTAATATGAAGGGATGATATCTAAAAACTAAAATTAAGGAGTGAGAGAGGAAATATTTGGAGAAGGAGAAAGGGAGAAGCAGAATGGGGTAAATTATCTCATATAAAATAGGCAAGAAAAACTGTTACAGTAGAGGGGAAGAGGGGCTTGGCGAAAGGGAATGAGTGAACCTTTCTCACATCAGATTTGGCTTAAGGGGGGATAATATACACACTCAATTGGGTATCTTTCTCTGCAGGAATGTAGGGGGAAGGTGATAAGAGGGGCAGATGATAGAAGGGAGGGCATATTAGGGGAGGGGGTGGTCAGAAGCAAATCTTTTGTAAAGGGACAGGGCCAAAGGAGAAAATAGAATAAATGAGGGGGGATAAGATGGAGGGAAATATAGTCTTTCATAACATTACTAGTATGGAAGTGTTTTACATAACTACACATGTATAATCTACATTAAATTGCTTGCCTTCTTAATTAAGGTGAGTGAAGAGGGAAGAAGAGAGAGAACTTGGAACTCAGAGTTGTAAAAACAAGTGTTAAAAATTGTTTTCACATGCAACTGGGAAATAAGATATACAGTCAATGGGGTATAGAAATCTATCTTTCCCTCCAAGAATGTAAGGGGAAAGGGATAAAGGGGGTTGTGATAGAAGGGAGGGAAGACTGGGGGAAGGGATAATCAGAATGTATGCTATCTTGGGGTGGGGAATAAGGGAGAGATGGGGAAAAAATTTGGAACTCAAAATCTTGTGGAAATGAATGTTGAAAACTAAAAAAAAAATAATAAAAAAGAAAAGAAAAAGAAAACCTTTGTAACAAGCATAGAGAGTCAGTCAAAGCAAATTCCCACATGAGTCAAAATATTGACATTTAAAAATATGTGGCTTTCAAAATATATATTTCCTAATTTCATAATCATTAGCAAGTCATTTAACCTCAACAAGCCTCAGTTTCCTCATTTGTTAAATGGTAGAAGTAATATTATGCTCATCGTTTACAAAGATGTATCCCATGGAGAGAATTTTGCAAATATCAAAGTATAATAGAAATATTAAGCATAATTATTCATAGGAAGAAAAACCATCAGTTTCTGGATAGTTGCCTAAGAATTCTCTTCATAAAAAATAGCAATATTCTAGTTCAATCTATCCCCTCAATTTACATCATTTTTTGCCTCCATGGTTTTAAGTTCAGGGAGGCACCGGTACCCTTTTCATTAAATGTTATCTCTATGCTCAGATTGTTCACTGAGAAGAGTGCCACCATACTTGCAGAATAGTAATAACAGCAATAGTTATCATTAACATAGGGCTTTAAGGTTGTAAAGCATTTTATGTACATTCATCTTCATATAATGCAAAGAACAAGCCTAGGAGATAGGTACAATTTTTATTCTGACAGTAAGTGACTAAGGAAACATGAGAATTCAACTCTTCCTGATGCCAAGTTCATCACTTTATCCAGCTAGTAGATACATCTTCCTGACCTTCTAGTAGCTAGCTATAAGAATATCATGGAAATTAGATAGATTACTTCCAATCTTCAGTAAAGGAGAAAAGGTTAGTACAGCAGTCAGCAAACTTTTTCTGTAAAGAACCAAAGAGCAAATTCTTTAGGCTTTGTTATAAAGGCATTTACATAATAGGAATTTAAAAAATATATATTTACATGATTTTCTATTGAAGAAATTCAAAATTAAATAAATAAAAGTTGAGTGTAGTTTTTGTAACACAGGTCTATTAATGAGAAAAAAATGGAATTTTTGTGGGGAATGACATTTTATTTAGTGGAGCGTTCCTTAAATTTAATGTTCTCTGTCACCAAAATTTATTGTGAATGTTCATCTGATAATGCTGACATGTAATGGAATTTTGTGTATTTCACTTTTGAAAATGAATTTTTGCAAAGATGTGTACTGACAAACATTTATATCAATCCACAATCCATATGATTTTAATTGAACTGAAAGACCAATTGTCTAAATGAGTTTATTTTCTCTGGACACATTTTTTCAACTCCTGTAATCAAATTTGATCTAATGAACTCAAAATAGGCAAATTACTTTCCTTGCATGGCTAACAAAAGGAGCTATTCAGAAAATAGCTTTAGATGCAAGCCTCATTTTCATTTTTTTTTTGTTTTGGTCAAGAAATTCTGCTGGCATGAGACATGAAGTTTTAAATTTTCTAATTTTCCTGATTACTGATTTCCAGTGAGTTGAGAATATTGTGCTGAGTGCTTTGTCTGGTATTGTCAATGTATATTGTCTTATTTCAGTATAGTTACAACAAAGCAGTGCACCTTTCTTATGAACTGATAGTGCTTAAGATGACTAGGTGATTGTTCATTTTTTTCAAAGCCCTTTAAAATTAGTAGCAAGAATGGAATTAAATAATACAGTACTTTGCAACCTAATTGTATAATAAAATAATGCACACTCCACTGTCCATTTAAGGTGAGAATATTCAAAGGCCACTTTTCTCTTCCTTTGAAATGATATGTACTGGTATTCAGAAAACATATAACTGGATAGCCATATATGTGGATTGCATCATTGCAATTTGTAGCTCATTGAGCAAGAATGTGAATCAATGAGAGCACCACACAGAATCTTTGTCGTAACTACTCTACTCTTTCACTATAGTGGAGAATGCAACCATACATAATAAACATATTGATAAGTTGGGGCAAAATGGAAAGCTGATATTATAGAGGAAATCTGCTATTAAAATATTTACACACATATTTGTGTCAGTCTGTAGGTGTCAATCTATCATATATACATTTATGTCTATGTACAGATATTCACAAGTATATACACATGTATACATACATATGATATATACATATACACACATCCATTCATACATGTATATGTATATATATATATATAAAATTTATCTATTGCATCAAGAATCTTGCATTCAAATTCTAACACATCCGACATTGTTTATGTGTGTACGTGCATGTCTGTGTGTCCATGTAAGATATTTATGTTCACATAAATTATCTAAACAGAATTCCTGAGAGGCCCTGATAGTTAGGATTTGAGATCTGACAATTCCTGAAGGGAAAAGAAGATACAGTATGATGGGGGAGAGGGGCAGCTATGCCCTCAGAGCACTAGGTATGACTTCTTTAAGTGAATAGATGAATGAATGTGGCCTTTAAGTGTTTACTGTATACAAAACTATAGCGGGCAGATAGGTGGCACAGTGTTTAGGGTGCAGGGCCTGAAGTCAGCAGGACTTAAATTCCTGACTTCAATCCAGCCTTAGACATTTACTAGCTGTGTGACCCTAGGCAAATCACTTAGCCCTATTTGACTCAGTTTCCTCACCAGTGAAATGAGTTGGAGAAGGAAATGGCTAACCCCTCCAATATCTCTGCCAAGAAAACCCCAAATAAGATCATGAAGAATTAGACATGAATGAAAATACTGTGTATTTCATTAGCTTCAGGGGCCTATAATCATGTCATCTTCAAGGAAAAAGTCGAGGTGGAATACAGAGGCTAGATGTGAGTTATATGCATGTCCCTCTATCAGTGTCCCACAGTAAAGTCTGGAGCAGGCAGTAATTAACATGGAAGTTTTGAAACATTCTCTTCTGGATTCAAAGGTATTCTTGTCATCTCAGGAGATGGAGGTTCCCCTTAGGACTAGTTACCATTTTCTTCCCTGTATAAATACTGTAAAATCTGTCCCTCCCTACCACAGAGACCTCAGGCTCCATTCACTAGAGAACACTAAGGAGGAACAATAACTATGTTATATTACTGATTGCAGTTGGTTTCTTATTATCATTGAGAACTAATTGGAAAGATGAAAAACTCTGGGGAGACAAGTTAGACTAACTCAGAGCAGCAGAGAAATAGCTCCTCAAAGGTGCTGATCAATTCAAGCACAAGATTCATACAAGCAGATGCTTCTTTCTCTGGTTTATGGACAACAAAGTGAATGGCCAATTTCACATGTAGCAAATAGGATTAATGATTCGCAGATTTGCCATAAAATAGTATTTCTCCAACAAAGCAGTGCTCCCTACTTCTGAACTGATGGTGCTTAAGGTATCTAAGTGATTGTTCATTTTTTTTCAAAGGTCTTTAAGATTAGCATTTAAGTGATAGCTCTGACCTCACCCAAGCAATCCCTTCTTTCACTCATGTTGTTGCTTCCTGCTCACAATCTCAGTGCTTCTACTTTCCTTCTGACTGGCTTTCCCGGATTAGAACAGTTTTATTCTTGGATTGCCATCCCTTTCTCCTCCATCTATGCTATCATCCTTTTGGGGAATTGCATGATCCTCCATGTGATCCGGACTGAGCCAAGCCTACATGAGCCCATGTTCTACTTTCTAGCTATGCTGGCTTTCACTGACCTGTGCATGGGGCTGTCTACCATTCACACAGTGTTGGGGATCTTGTGGGGGTTCAACAATAATATCAGCCTGGATGCCTGCATTGCCCAGACTTACTTCATTCATGGTCTGTCTGTTACAGAGTCTGGAGTCCTTCTTGCCATGTCCTTTGATCGATTCATTGCAATCTGTAATCCTCTCAGATATACAACTATCTTGACAAATACCAAAGTCATTCAAGCTGGGTTGATTATTTTGTTGAGGAGTGCTCTGTCAATTCTTCCTGTCATCATCCGTCTGAAGTTCTTCCATTACTGCCACTACCACACCCTCTCCCACTCTTTCTGTCTACACCAGGACCTGCTCCGGCTGGCTTGTTCTGACATCCGCTTCAACAGTTTCTATGCCCTGGCTCTGGTGATCTGCACCTTGCTCTTAGACTCCCTCCTCATTCTCTTCTCTTACATCCTTATCTTACATACAGTCTTAGCTATTGCCTCCCAGGAAGAGAGACTCAAGTCCTTCCAGACCTGTATCTCCCATATCTGTGCTGTCCTGGTCTTCTACATCCCCATTATAGGTCTTACAATGGTGCATAGGTTTGGGAAACACCTCTCACCCCTAGTCCATGTCTTAATGGGGAATATCTATATCCTTTTTCCACCTCTCATGAACCCCATCATCTACAGCATCAAGATCAAGGAAATTCGCATCAGGATCCAGAGAACCTTCCTCTTGAAAAGAGACTGAATGCCTTTGGGCCTCAAAGGACCTGATGTTGGGTCTGCCAAGATAATTCTCAGGCTGACTCAAAGGATCTCAAAGTAAAAAGGTTTTGTTTTGTTTCCTAAACAAAGATAGAAAATTTCTAAGCATTGAATTCTGGTGGGAATGTGGGAGCACTGTCTAAGGCATGATGCCTGAATTATCAGGAGGAAACTTTTTTAAAAATTTATTCATTATTCTTCATTCCCTCATCTTTTTTATTGTGACCTTCCTCCTTTATCTCTTACTTGATCTTTCCCATTTGCACTTTCTCTCCATTTCTCAAAATCTACTCTGAGGAAATAGCTTAATATCAGTCATTCTGATTGTATGAATTGAATCCCCATTTTTGTTTATCCAGAATTATTTTCCTTTTTGTAACAATTTCAACTCATGGAATGTAAAGCTATATCTTCTATTGAAGGTAAAGTAAAAAACAGAGAGATTCTTCTGGGGACTTCTGAAATTCTATAGCATAGGAAGACACCTATTGTGCTTATGTGTATGGCCAGCTCTGTGGCCTCTTTCTACTTGGATGGAAACTCTAGACTTCCCAGGTGTTTTTTTTTTTAAATTAACAGGTGACCATGGATAATTTACCATTGATAATGTTTCTCAGAAGGTTATTTGCAGCAATTCTTGCTTCTATGTAGTTATGTGCCCAGTTTGACATTGTCGCGTTGTTCTTAGTGTTTGTCTCAATCGTTCCCTAAACAGACACACATTCAAGCACATGAATATTCATAAAAGCACTTGTATAATGACTGAAACAAGATCATATTGAATCTCAAGTACAGTGTTTCAAAACTCATTGTTGTCCTAGCCACTATTATTTATTTCCTTGACTTCAACAAATGGAACCATTGCCAAGTTGAAAAATTGTCCTAAAAGCTTCTCCGGGCGTATCCTGAGAAAATGACAAAAACTTAATCTTTGACAGCTAGAAGATTATACTCTGAAGCCAGAATAGTAAACAAAATGCATAGGAAAAAACAGAAGAATAGGTGTGACATGGCTTGGCAACTTTTCAGGTAAATGAGTTCTGGTGATTAAGACTGACCAAAATCTGAATGTCAATAGTAGCTTCTGAAAAAAAGTGTAATGTTTAGTTGTAAAGAGAAGCCTAGTGTTCTGGAACAGGAAGGTGCTAGTCTTTCTGTTTTCTGTTTATACTAGACCAGATTTGGTATATTGGGTTTAGTTCTAGGTTTGTTTACCAAACACTGCTTCTTGGAAGCCCTTTAACAGAGATATTGATAGCTATTCCTAGAAGGCAACTATCCTTGGGAGAGGGAAAATAGATTAATTCACAATTAGTACTAATGTGTAATATTAAGACTTTTTTCAGGGATGATTTTTAAGAAGACAAAAGACACTTGCCACCTAAAAAGAAATAGAGAGATAAAGAGTACATTACAGGATGAGGAAAAGATAAGAAAGATAATTGCATAAGTGAATAGGTCCAAAACCAACTCTTTCCTTGAGGAGGTAAGATTTGAGTGTGACAAAGAATGACCACTACATAAACTCTCTAACATTAGGGGGCAGCATTTTTACTTTAATAATTCTTGTCTGTCAGGGAGTTCTGTTCTTTCTACTCCTGGGAAGCTTTACAATAACATTAAACCTTCTAAATCTCAAACGGGGTCACTCACAAATTAGAATAGGTCTAGAAGAAAGTGATAAAGCTAACTCAACAGGTTCAAAATGATGGAATATGAGGAACAGTTGAGTTGCAAGTGTTGAGTCTAGTGAAGAGGAGATTTAGTATTTTCCTGGTTTAGGGTCCAGGGTGGACAGAAATATTTGTCTTCTTCAACCAGTCCCATTCCATCACTCCAGTTGGCTAACATAGAGTAGTTGGAAATAAGCCTGTTGTCTTACTCATGTTTTAAAACATGATATATTTAGATTAACAGTCCCTCCCAAATATACATATTGTTTAAATTTTTGTTGCTTTTTGATGTTTTAAAAATTTGATTAGATAATGAACCAGTTCAACCATACTTTAGAGCAATTTCGAGCTATGCCCATGTGCTGGCAATCAAAATGGGCTCTTAGCACTCAGTTCAACCAAGTGCCCTTGAAGAGTTTGACCTTTGTTTCCTTTATTAGATTGGGAGTCCTTGGTGACCTCCTTGCCTAAGGGGAGGGCCTAGTTTACATAGGTTTGATTGGCATGTTTGGGACATCAGGGGCTTTTAGACCACATGGGTTTAAGTTGCCTCTTTGTGATGATTTCAGGTCATTTGAGTGAGTCGCATGTGTGACTCACCCTTGACCATGAAAAAGACATAAAACCAGGGGTTGGCTTTCTCTTTTTCGGAAAGTGAATACTGTGTGCAAAGTAACAGCAATACCGTAAGATGATCAGCTGTGAATGATTTAGCTGTTATCCAAGACAACTCTGAAGAAGTTAAAATGAAAAATGCTATCCATCCCCAAACAAAGAACTGATGGTATCTCAATACAGAATGAAACATACTTTCGTTTAATCTCTTTATTTTTCTTGAGGGATTTTGTGTATGTTTTCTTCCACAACATTACTAAAATGTAAATATGTTTCACATGACTACCCATGTGTAACCTATACTGACTTGCTCTCCTTCTCAAAGAGGAAGGTGGGGAGGTAGGAAGGGAGGAAATCTGGAACTCAAAGTTTTAAAATAAATGTCAAAATTTGTTTATACATGTTATTGGGGAAAAATACAATACGAAGAATTAAAAAAAAATTGGGCAGCTAGGTGTCTCAGTGAAAAGAGTCCTGGCCTTGGGATGAGGAGGACCAGAGTTCTAATCTGACCTCAGACACCTGACACTGACTAGCTATGTGACCTCGGGCAAGTCATATAATACCGATTGCTTTGCCTTCCCCCCTCCAAAAAAAATAATAAATTGAGCAAAACTCAAAATATATGTTATAAAATAAACACAAATAAAAATATGACTCAAGATAGTCATTCCTAGCAGTAGCAAGTATGTTAGCAAACTTCAAGGTGCTATAAAAGAAGTGATCTTTCATTTGTTATTAGAAAGGCAGAATAGCATGGTCAAGAGAAAGTCAGACTTGGAGCCAGGAAGACCTTCAAGTCCTGTCTCTGACACAGAGGCTGAATGACTCCAGGTAAAGTATTCAACTTCTCAGGGCTTTGGGCAGTACTCTAATACAATAAATGAAAGAAAATGTGTCATCTTGCAGGGGTAGAAAGGAATTTTCACATCTTGAATTTCCGTATACAAATGAAATAGAGCCAATCTCTATCTTTATTATATCGTTACTACATTGCTAATAGAATTATTGTTATTGTTATTATATCATCATAGATAGAGTCTTGGATTGATGGAGAATTCTGTTGAGGAGTCTTTTCAACTAGAACGGAGAGGACATAACTGTGATCAAATAATGATAGTAGTAGCAGCAGGAGTATTAGTAGTAGTAGTAATAGTAAAAGTAATAAGGTGCAATAGGGGCAGATTAACAAAATGTATATCTTTCTAGGCTAGGAGGCAGAAAGACCTTGGTTCAAAACCTGAGTCAGATGCTTACTAGCTGTTGGATCCTGCAAAGTTGCTTAATTTCTGCCTCCTTCAGATGATTCTCTTAAATTTTAAAGTATTGTGACTGTGTTTGTTACTCACAGTGAGAAAATCAGAGATTCTTCTGTTTACTGATTTGGGTAATAATGGTCAGCTCCCCCCACCTCAACACACATATATACACTTATTGTAAGCTCCTCCAAGGAAGAGACTCTGTTGTGTGTTTTTCATTTCCACCCACAGGAATCAGCTGAAAACATAGTTTTATAATGTAATGAGACTATTATTACTTCTTATGTGATTGTCCTCTAATCTCCATTTCCACTGTTACTAATACAATCCCTGATTAGTACTGACATATATAAAACATCCTAATTCCTTTTGGCCTCCACTTTCTCCCCTTTGAAAGCCATTCATTATCCTCAGTGCCAGTCTAATCTTATTTATTTACTGATCTTACCAAGGAAGTTTTCTGCATATTACATGGTCAAACTATTGCCTTTAGCTATTAAATTAATTCCAAGCTCAGTTTCCTAGCATTCGAGACATCCCACTATCTTGCAACATAGCACATTTCGGCTATATCTCTGTGTGTTCTATTCTCCACCAAAACAGTAAAACCATTTCACAAAATACCACATATTCTTTCTCATATACGTATCTTTGCTCACTCAGTTATCCGTTTGAATATTTAATTCCCATACAACCTTTAAAGACTGATCCTGATCGTGGACTTGTGATTGTTTCTGGTTAACAAGGTTAACCCAAATCCTCCTCCTCCATGAAGCTTTACCTCATTCCACTACTGGTAACAACCTTTCCTGTCAAACTTCATATAGAGCTTTGCTTGTAGTTTTCCAATTCAGTAAAGAAATATTTTTATCAAATTTGTAGGCCTTTGCTTGAACTAAACATATAGAGAACATAAGGATGACAGATACCTGGCCAGAGAGAGTGCAAACTTACCAAAAGCTGGTAAGATTTTCTAGGATTCTTTGAAATATAATCAATAGTATTTAGATTAAAATGTATGGGATATAGGAAATACTGTGTATATAAACACACACATATTTGTATACATGTGCAAGTGTATTACAAGTTATCAGAGGGAATAGTTACAGTGGAAGAAGAAGAATATTTGAAATATTCAGAAGTTCATAGGAAACAAAATCTAAGACATAAAAGTAAACCCCTTGGCCACAAATGTCATACTCAAAACCCCAAAGCATAGCCATTGAAGAAGAGGAGTAAATACAAAAAATAAATTTGGCCTAAGAGTTATCATTAGCTATCATTGAGACAGTAGGAATAAACTCACGACTATGTCCTCATTCTAGATGTGTCAGTTCTATATAGAGCTTTACCAAAAAGCAACATGATGGAGGGGTGGAGCCATTCCTACCCTGTTCTGTCTATGCCTTTCCTAAATGTAATCCCTTAGTGAACCAGTTCAACTCTACACTGTCCTATTCTGTTCAATCTCTTTCTCCTTTATGCTGTTGATAATCTTCCTCTTCTAAGCCTTGGCCTTGAATTACTCCTGACACCTGCTCCCTTCACTCCTTCTCCTAATAAATGGTTTTTTTTATTATACACAAAACTATATTATTTTTTTAAAAAGTTAAAAGACAGGTAGATCCAGATTTAATGCAATGACCAATTATTGTGTCAGATGACAGATTATGAAATATACTTTACCCAAAGGGTGAGATCCTTCTTCTTTCTCTGGTCATCCTTTATAATGCAAAATTGTCCTTGTTGCCAGTCTGGTCCAATCAACAAATTCTGGGAAGTATTTTTAGGTAAAGAGGAATACTGAATGGTCTGTTGCTGTCTACCTCAAACTCTTCCTCTACCTCTACCCCACACCAAGTGATTATGGAGTTAAATTATATCCAAATTTCACACTGCAAAATCTTCCCTTAGTACCCTTGTAGAAAACAGCAAACATAAAAATTACATTGAAATTTATATTTAGAGTATTTTTGTCATAGAATGTAAGTTCCTCAAAGGTAGGGACAATGTTTTTTTTTTCCCCTGCATATTCTATTGTACCATTTGTTGATCAGTCATTTCAGAAATGTCTGACTCTTCCTGACCCCATTTGGGGTTTTCTTTGCAAAGATACTGGAGTGGTTTGCCATTTCCTTCTCCAGATCATTTTGCAAAAACTGAGGAAAATAGCATTGTTACTTGTCTAGGATCTCACAGCTAGTAAGTATCCGAAGCTACATTTGAACTCAGATTTTCTTTTTTTTTCTCCATTTTTTTTTATTTTTAGATTGTAACATACAGTTCTACATAATTTTGGGTTCCAGATTTTCTTCCCTCCCTCCCCCCCCTCCCCAAGAAGGCATGGTGTCCCATATAACTTCCAGGTATAACTAGGCATTGAATTAATTTATACATTTTCTCATGACTCATGAGAAAGGCGAAACAGAACCAAAAAAAAAAAGCACAACCCAACAACAAATACAAAAGAGAGAAGAAAAAAAAAGTGGAGAGGAAAAAAGGCGAGAATGAAGTGTGCCTCAATTTGCATTCATACTTC
>CM053622.1:746614268-746650789 GCA_028646595.1 Phalanger gymnotis
AAAGGGGGATTGGTTAGGAAGAAGCAAAATATAGTTAGTCTTTCACAACATGAGTATTGTGGAAGGGTTATACATAATGATACGCATGTGGCCCATGTTGAATTGCTTGACTTCTTAGGGAGGAAGGGTTGGTGGGAAGGGAAGAGGGGAGGGAATTTGGAACTCAAAGTTTTAAAAACAGATGTTCAAAAACAAAAAAAAAAGTTTTTTGCATGCAACTAGAAAATAAGATCCACAGGCAATGGGGCATAGAAATTTATCTTGGCCTACAAGAAAGGAAGGGAAAAGGGGATGGGAGGGGAGTGGGGTGACAGAAGGGAGGGCTGACTAGGGAACAGGACAACCAGAATGTATGCCATCTTGGAGTGGGGGGAGGGTAGGAGTGGGGAGAAAATTTGTAATTCAAACTCTTGTGAAAATCAGTGCTGAAAACTAAATATATTAAACAATAAACTGAAAAAAGATTCACTAGGAGTCTTAGAAATATAATCAGTAGTATTTAAATTAAAATGTATGGGAGATAGAGACTATCATGTATATAAATACATACATACACATATGTACAAATGTGCATGTGTATTCCAAGTCATCATAGAGAATAGTTACAGTGTAAGAAGAATAATATTTGTAATATTCAGAAGTTCACACGAAACAAAAGATAAGACATAAAATTAAACCCTATGGCCTCAAATGTCATACTCAAACCCACAAAGCATAGCCATTAAAGAAGAGGAATTAATACAAAGAGTTAAACTTAGCTTAATGGGTATCAATGAGACTTGGCAGGAAGAGATCATGTCTATCTCCTTATTCTAGATCTCTTGATTCTACATAGAGCTTTATTGAAAAGTGATATGGAGGGGTGGAGCCATTCCTACCCTGTACAGTCTCTGCCTTTCCCAAACCTAATCCCTTTGTAAGCCAGTTCAACTCTACACTGCCCTCTACTGTTGAATCTCTTGCTCCCTCATCCTTTTGATGATCTTGCTCTTCTAAGCCTCGGCCTTGAATTACTCCTGACATCTGCTCCCTTCACTCCTACTTCTAATAAATGTTTATTGAGTCACTGATTGTTTTTCAAATATCTCATCCTCACAACAACACGGACACAGTTTAGGAGTACTGGGAACCCCAAAATGTGAGGGTACAGGACAGTGTCACCTGGAGTGAATTCACATACTCAAACCATTTTCTAGTCAAGTGGCAAAGTTTATTGTGATGCTTATAGAAGTAGGCAAAGTTCTTAAGGAACCTGCAGCTTAATGGGAGTGATGCTAAAGCTTATGCAGAAAAGCGACAGTGAAAAGAAAGTATGGGAAAATTCAAGGAGCCAACAGAGAGAGCTTTGTTGATAGCAGATATTGAGGAAGGGACAAGATTGTTGTGTTCCATGTGCCAGGGACAGAGTCCTTGTCAGGCACCCTGCTCTTGCATTGACAGCTTCTGTCTCAGCAATTACAAGGCCAGGTCAGCATGTGCCTGCAACAAGAGGAGATTTTCTCACAGAAGCCTACTGAAATTCAGAGCTGCTTCCAGAGCCATGATCTTTGCCTTTTGGGGTCCAGGTCCCATATCCCCATCAATACTAGTGGACAGTATTGTCTGCATTTTACAGGTGATGAAACTGAGGCAGAAAAGTTGTGTTACTTTCCAAGAGACACACAGCTAATAAATGCATGAGTCCAGATCTGAAGTCAGGTCTTCCTGACTCTAAGTCTCATGTTATAACCACAGCACAACTCAACCTCCTTGGGTATAGTATTGATATTTAGTGATAATAATTAGAATATTTATATGGCACTTTGATATTTGCAAAGCAGTTTCCTCATACCATCCTTCAAAAGAAGCAATGAAAATATGATTTCTATTACACATAGGAAGAAGATGAGCCTCAGAAAGTTTTTGATTAAGCCAATGTCACATTGCTAACAAGTGACAGAATGAGGGAAATAGGGAGCAATGGAAAAGATTGGCTTCATATTTTGAGGGCATGGGTTGGACTCCTGGCCCCATTCATTGTAGCTTCCATATTAGGCAAACAACTAGACTTTTCTGATCTTTAGTTAAGAATATGTAAAATGAGGAAGTCTGATTCAATTCAACACTTATTTACTTAGTATTTCAGTATTTATTTAGTATTTAGCATTTGCATGTTCTGTGCAATGCACTATGCAGGGTGCAAGTGAAAGAAAGACCAAAACAAAAAAAAATCTTAGTCGGTTTTTATTGGGATAATATAGCATGTTCACACATTCATAAATGCAAGTAAAAGAAGGATATGTAGCCCCAGCACCTGGGAGGAGGAATCAAGAAAGACCATCAGCACATAGCAAACACTGAGCTAAGCTTTGAAGGAAACGAATCATTGTCAAGGTCAGAGGTGAGGAACGAGAGTATCCGAATTCAATGATTGCTAAGATCTCTGATTTCTAAATCTTATAACTACAAAATTGTTTCCATTTGCAAAACTGAATGTCAATTATAATAACAATAACCACAACAATAATAATATCTACTCTACCTAGTACACAGTGGGTTTCAAGAACCAACTCAGATAAAAAAGGTGAAAGTGATTTTTAATAATTTTATAAAATGAGTTACATTCACAATCACTTAACTAAACAAAAAAACAGAGTTCTTACTCAAGTAATTGGGTCCTGAGTGGCTGACTCTAGCAAAGCTATGTCTTGGTCTTTTCTTGCCTGGTTGTCCCTTGATTCTAAAGATACCACTCTGGGGACCCTGAGTCCTAAATCTTGAGGGCCCTAATCTGAGAGGTATCCCCCTGGTACCCATTCCACTTGGGTGTCCCTGCTTCATCCTATCGTCCTGAAAGCCAATGGGCATCCAGAGTGCCTTGAAAAGTGAATATAAATCAATTTACTTTCAGAAGCCTCAGGATACACCAGGGACAGAACCAGAGTTTCCTTTGTCTCAGGCAGTAATTCTTCTCAGCCCTTCAGGGCCCCAGGACAGGTAAAGTCCCTGGCATAGTAACAAACCTATTCCATTCTAGGAGTGTCCTGAATGAGCAAACTGGAGATAGAGAAGGGGAGCCTGGGCATTTGATCAGGAAAGGAGAGATAGGAGGAAGAGTGGGTCTACATTGCCACAGATATCACATGGTTTTAAGATTGTCTTACAGGAAGACATGGGTATACGTGGCTGTAGCATTAGCATTAGCAGGTTCCTTGGCCTTGAGCTGGGCTGCTGATTTCTGCTAAAACAGAAAGTGAAGCTGAAGTAGCTGAAGCAAAAGGGAGGCTGGACTCGGGAAGGCTCTTCTTCCATAAAGGTGGTTACATTTTCTTTCACACTTACTTCCCAACCCTCCTCCTTACAATCACAGCTTACAACACTCTGTGAGTAACTTAGGGGAAGGATTGTTGACTTTTATACTTAACTGTAAGAGGAAAATAAAACAAAACACAAGCAAAATAGATAAGGAAATAGACTCAGAGAGGTTCCAGTGACTACTAGCTCAAGTTGACATAGCAAAAGAGTGAAAGAGCCCTATCTAAAAGGATGGTTTTGATGCCCTTGAGGGGTTTATAATTGATTAGCAGAGAGAAGACACACATACATAAAAAGATAGATTGTATATGACCAATGAGCATATCACTTCATTAAGTTGTAGTTGTAGTAACTTGTATTCTGAAAGTGCTTTGAAGTTTACAAAGCCCTTTCTTCACAACCTCCTCATGGTGAAGAAAGAGTGCCTTTATCTCTATTTTCCTGATGAGGAACTGGGACAGCAAAGGTTTTTCCCAAGGCATTGGAGCTAGTTAGCATTGGAGTGCAGATATGGACTTAGTTCTCCTGATTCTAAGTGAGAGGTTCTTACAGTACTGTTCTCTCCCAGGGAGTGCTATAAGGAAAACTTTTTTAGTCCCTTCATCAATTCATATACAATGTTTTCTTCCTTTAGTTGGTCTTTCAGGACTCTCTAATGGACTTGAACCAACAGGTCTACATATACCAGAGAAGGTGAGAGTCAATTAAATTTAGTGAAGCAACCAAAAGTTGAGTGGTTTGAACAAAAGCCTTGGTGTCTGAGCTCCTATGACCTATTTTGGCTAAAAGAATATTTTTAAATGTTTTATTGATATTTTTGTTTTTAGATCACCTAGATTTTCTTATGTATTCCTCTGTCCTTACATTTTAGAGAATGATCCATTATAATAAACAGTAAAAAGGAATAAAAACAAGCAAAACTAAGAAATACATTGGAAAAATCTGATATGATATCTAGTGTTCCACATCCTTAGTCCTCCTTTATAAATAAGGGGAGGAGGTAGTTTCTCATATTTCTTTTGGTGTTGTGGCTTGAGTGAAGTTGACTATTTGTCTCTATTTCTTCACTTGTAAAGGAAAAAAAAACAGAATACTCATCTACCATGCCTTTCGGCGAGGGAGTGGAATGAGGCAGACCATTGGTATCAAGCTCAAAATAGAATTGGAACCATTAATGTATACATAAGGATCCTTGCTGGCCTCACGACATATTGACTTAGTTCTCAAATGTAACACGATCTTTGTTTTTTAAATATTTTTATGAAATTAAATAAATATTAAATTAAATTAAATATTTTCCATTTTTAATGAGGTTCAGAAGCATTTAGTAATGTTGCCATTATGCCATAGGTCCATTGTTTTTCAACTGTGACATAGACAACTGTTCCAAATTCAGTTAAATTATATTGACAGAATTTGCTTTGGAGGAAAATCCAATTCAAATCGTCATTTTGTTAATTTGTTTACTGCAAGAAGAGTCCTACAGAGGCTGCAGGATAGACCATCTGCCAATGACTGACACATTCTCAAGCTCTGCTGGCAAGGGTAGGTGGAAAGGAGAAAGTAAAATGAATGAGTTTAGGTCACTTCAGCTATTTCACATAAAGTTATCAAATAAGGGTATAAGTAAACTATAAATTACTACCAAAAACAAAGGTAAAGACCTCGTTAGGTTATCAACGTTAACATTGACTGACTAGCTGGAAGCATCTTTCTGGGTCACAGATTATCTCTGAGCCACAGGTTGAAAATCATCAACCTCTATTGCATCTACGACTTTGGCTGGCTTGGTCCTCAGCAAAATGGGCAAAGGTATGAGCTTCCTCTTTGGTGCTTTATTATCTTCCTGTTCAGTGTCACTCTCCTAATTACTGGTAGGCACCCTAACCTAATCTAGAACATGAGGAATTCTGGAATATTAAAATAATAGTTTGCTAAATTATTTTTATGAAACATTATATTCTGTTTGGAGAAGGAGATGGGATACAGGGGAAATTTAACTGATACAAAAACAAATTTAGCAATAAAATCTATTTTAAAATGGTTTCTGAGTGAAGGAGAAATAAATTGAAATTAATGTTTCCTTCATCTAGAACAGATCATGCCAGACTATCCCAAATTCTTTCTCTAGATTTAGGAAACTATTTCATAATATCCTGGTGGAGATCATTGAAAGATTTTGCCTGTTCACTTCATAACTGACCAAATGCTTTTCTTTCCATCTTCACTGGTCACAGACTAGATTTTCCAGATAAGCCAGCAAAAGCTCTAAGGTGAAGTGAGCACTTGCCAACACCCTCCTATCTCCTGATGCACTGTTCCCATCATTTCTACTTAGCCAACCAGCTTATTATTATTGATAAGGAACAGATCCAATTTTCCTCAGTGCTTCCTTCAGTTTTTGGAAGGATGATATCATTAAAGTAAATTGAGAATTTTCCAGCTTTCTTATACATACAAAAGAAAGACACCCTGCCATTGTGCATGTAAGTTGAATCTTATTGATCATAGAGTCTCTTTCTTGTGTCAACTTTGTAAACTGCTTTCAGAATTTATCCAACTACTACTTCTCATCTATCAATATTGTGTTTCTACCACAATCTTATTTCCATTTCTCCCTGCATTGATGCTCACCCGAATATTTTCTACCAATATCTCCCTTCTATGATGCATGGCTTTCAATACAGAAGTCTTATATTTTTGCATCCAAAATTACCAGGTCATCATTTATGTGCACTTCCCCACCTTTTAGCAAATCCATTCCTTGAAACGAAGTGTGTATTTTCATAGTTATGTTTCAATTATGAACAAATCTATGCTAAACTTGGCTTCTTGTATTATAATACCTAGTTCATATGATTTATTACCAATAATTTTCACATTTTAATATAGATACCTGAGGTAGTTATTATTATTAATAGATCTCATCCTGGATAGATTTGATTTTGAATTCCTCTTCAAAAGATTATCACAAAATATGGTTTCACATTTCCCGATCACACTTGTTAGCTTGCTGTAGACAAACTCCTACTGTCGGTGTCTATCTTAAAAGAGGGTAACCAGGAGAGAATACAATATCCCAGCTCTGTTTGAGGCAAGATGGAATTTATTTGAGCTTTTGCTTTTGTTATTCTGCAGAGCAAACTTTCAGTATTACACTTCATGAACAAATTTTGTGGCTTCACAACAAACTGGTGAGTCACCTTGAGCTTAAAGTTCATTCAAACACTAAAACTTTCAAACATTTGAAATGGCCAGTTGTGGAAGAGAGATTGAATTTGTTCTGGCTAGCTCTAAAATGAAGAATAGGGCTCATGATTGAATGTTAAAGAGAGGCAAATTTCATATCCACAAAAAGGAAGACTAAATATCTGAGCTGCAGATGAGATTTATTAATTATAATTATTTATTATAATTATAATATTATAATATTAATTATTATAAGCAGAATGAGATTTATTAGGAGATAACGAGTGTTGAGGCCTACCTGTGCAGTAATCTTCCTTTGAACTACTTCACAGCAACATCCTTATGAATGTGTCAATGCAGAGGAAGGATGTAATGACTCTTCTAGGTGCCTCTGCCAGTGAATTGATTGAATATATATTTCATACCAATTTTTAAAATTGCCCAGGATTACTTTGTTATCTAGAACAAAACAAAGACAAATTTATTATCATTACACTAAATCTGATAATGACCCAAGTGTCAGGTATAGGTGGCTGCAGTATAATGTGGAAAGGAAATAGGACCCATTTTGACATTATCTAGGTGTATATCACCACTACAAAAAAAAAAGGCAAGGATACTCAAATGCATAGCAAGTTGAATTTGCATTCTCCTTAGAAATCAGAACATCCTCCCCTTTCTAGAATGACTTGAGATTTCTGATGATTACCACATGGGACAATTTCATGTAAATAGCCATTATAAAATCCAATCTAGGTGAAGAAAATTTTGTGGAAGTACTTTCTGTGAATAAACATGAAGGTACAATCCCATTGTACCAGAAATCTTTTTTTCTAGAGCCCAGGAAGGAATCACGATGAAATAAGGCTTTTCTTATTTTTTTTAAATTATCATTTAGATTTATTTCTTTTCTTTCTTCAAATTCATTATTGATTTGTTTTTAACATTTTTTAAAAAAAATTTAATTACTTGGATATTTTTGGAATGTAACAGTCCCTTGGAAACATCGCTCATGGGAATAAATGGAACAATTGCATTTCTTGCCTTCCCACATTGTATGTCTCTTACCACATCCCCACTGGCAACCCCCAATTGTAAGAAACCATGAAGCATATATTTTGACTAGTATATTTCAGGAAACCAGGCCATAAGAGAGAAACCCAGTTGTTTAAAATGAGGATGACATGAGAATAGGAACCATGAGTCCCCCAATTATAGCAACTATGTTGTGATCCCTAAGGCTATCATTTGTGTGGATGGAATCCAGTGTAGATGGGAAAGATGGGAAAGAGATAGGAATGAGGGAAGGGACTAGCTCCCTGTTTGCTTGTGTGGGGAGCCTGCTTTTATTTGGATTTTCCTTGGTTGCCTCAACATCCATAGCTTCGTCCACAATTTCTTTGTATACTAGGAGATGTGTGGGCTTGATGGGCTTTATATTCTTGTCCAACTCATATTCAATGAGATTGCCAATGAGCAGATACACCTGTGAGATGGCTTCTTCAAACAGGCGTTTAGGATGTGTGGTATTCACCTCAAAACTATTTTTGTACCACATCTAGAACACATTTTCTCTGCTTGATTTCAGGGTGCAATTCCTCATTTCAGATGGATAAATCCCAAGCTACGCTATTTATCAGACTCTTGACGGTGCATAACTGCCTCTCAGTTATATCTATGTAGTGATGGGTCCTCAGTGGTGTTGCTACATAATGCATAGTTGTCCTTGACCCTGGAGGTCATGAAATGTTGGGCAGTGTCATGAGATCTTCAATAATCCCTCATCATCCTTGGCATTCATCTCTCCTTTGTTGAGCTATATCTGACTCTTATAGTGCCATCCACTGCAGGCAATAAATCTAATGATTATTATCTAGCACTATCCAAAGGTAGGAAATGAGCTGATCTATACTGAAGTCAATCAGATATCAAATTATTTAGCAGCATCTCCTGGCACCTGGTCAGCGCACTTTGTCTCCTCATGTTTAGTGTGGTCTGGTCCACATGACACTAGTCCCTGAAGTAGTAATCAAAATTCTAGGCTCCCTAGCTATGCTGAATCAGCATGATCTTGTAAGTGGCCATGGGAAGGTCGGAAGCAACACTGGGATCAGGTAAAATGTTGTGGATGGCAGGACTTGCAGGCACACATTGAAGATTCAAGAGGATTTTCAGGAACTTTTGAGATATTAAAGATAATCTCACTAACCTATGAATTGCAATTCTAGTTCTCTTTAATTTGGGCATTGGTGATTTCAGAAGATAACTTTTGTTAACTTGACATCTTCTTGATCTTTTTTTAAAGGTTCAGAAATACCCGTTGTCTTACATGTTGGATGTGAAAAAAATGTCATTCTCTAACAGGACCAATCTTCATCCCTCCACTTTCATTCTCATTGGAATTCCAGGGCTAGAGAATGCCCACATTTGGATTTCCATCCCCTTCTGCCTGGGGTACATGTTGGCTCTACTGGGAAACTTTGCCCTGCTGTTCATCATTAAGACTGACCCTAGCCTTCATGAGCCCATGTACCTCTTCCTTTGCATGTTGGCTGTGGCAGACCTGATTGTGTGCACCACTGCTATACCCAAAGTTCTCAGCCTCTTCTGGTTCAAAGACAGGGAAATTCCATTTGAAGCTTGCCTGACACAAATATTTTTGATTCACTCCTGCTCCACAATGGAATCTGGTTTCTTTCTGGCTATGGCCTTTGACCGCTATGTGGCCATATGCAGACCCCTTAGACACTCAGCAATCTTGACCCACACAGTCATTGGGAGCTTAGGGTTGGCTATTGTTTTCCGTGGAGCTGTGTTACTCAGTCCTCATCCCTTTCTACTCAGATGGCTTCCCTACTGCAAGACTAATGTCATTTCTCATACCTACTGTGAGTTCATGGCCTTGATCAAACTGGCCTGTGCTGAAACCAGAATAAGTAGAGTTTATAGCTTAATTGTTGCATTCTTTACTGGAGGGCTGGATTTAATATTAATCATCTGTTCCTACATTCTCATTCTCCACACTGTCTTCCAGCTCCCTTCTAAGGATGCACGTCTCAAGACCCTGGGAACCTGTGGATCTCATGTCTGTGTCATATTAGTTTCTTACACATCAGCCTTCTTCTCATTCCTCACACATAGATTTGGACACCATGTTGCTCCTCATGTCCATATTTTTGTGGCTAACATCTACTTACTGACTCCAGCTATGGTAAATCCTATCATCTATGGGTTGAGGACAAAGAGAATCCGGGAGAGAATCTTCAAAGTCTTTAGTCCCCTAAAGGCCTGAAGAGCCATTTCATATAGTAATGCATCAACGCTATGCCCAGTCATAACTCTGATTACATATATTAGAGGGATTTTGGGAGTATGGAATAGTGAGGTAAGATAACAACATAGATATCCCCCGGAAAAAATCCTGATCAATAATGGAGAGTACAATGCTAGCAAAAAAGAAAAATATACATCTACCTCCCCGTTATTGGGGAAAACTTAGTTTAACTCTTCTTTTATCTAACAATGAGTAAATCTAGTTATGCTACTTGTTTCTGTTGCCAGAGAATGTAAGTCTTCAGGTTAATAGAATGCTTGGTTATGTCAGAAGAACTATTTTAGGGACAACTGATGGAAAACCCAACAGTCTAGTGTGAACAAACCATCAGAGAAATTGATTGTTCAACTAAAAATATTTCTGCATTTTACAGGTGTAGTACTGGCAACTATGCTGTTGTCAAAACTTTTTAGTCTTGATTATATTATAAAAGCAAATATTAAACCATATTGGTCTATTTCCCATGTTGCTAGAATTCCAAGTGAACAACGTGAGATATGGGGGAAGGGAACACTCATCCAAAGAAAAAGTTTGAGTCAGTTCGAGGGATATCTTCTTGTGCAAGATTCAAGCTCTTTATAATGTCTCCCGACCTCCATCTCAGATTGGTAGTGATAATAGGGAGGTAAAAGGAATGATGATGTTACAGATGATAATGATGATTATCATTTTGATGATCACCATAGATCATCATAGAAGAGTTGATTATGTTGATGTGCATAGGATGAAATATCCTAGGATCATAGATTTAGAACTGGCAGAGGCTTTTAGCTCATTGGGTCAAATAGCCTTCATTTATAGGTATGTACACTGAAGCCCAGATTTAGCCAAGATCATACATCAAGTATCTCACAAAGCATTGTATTTCAAGGTTTCCAGATTCCAAGTCTATATGCCATACTACGTGACTTTTCAAGTCAATATGTCAGAAGTGGGATGTTGATGACAATGTTGGTGGTGCTGAAAATAGAGATGATCGTATTGATGCTGATGTTGATAATTGATCAAGATGGTGATCGTAATAAATATGATGGCAGTGAATATGGCAATGAAGAATCAATTGATATACACATAAAACTAAGCCTTGCTCTACTCTAATGGAACTATGCTCACATCAATAACTATTTTCTCTACAACAGGATATACTTTGGATATTATCAGACTCTTGTCCATATAATACCATAAGTTTGATAAAGGGTTTCCACCCCAAATGATAAGATATCTTCCTTGAGTTCTCTTGACATTTTGGAGATACTATTTGAACATATGGACTGTCCGTGGTTATTTCTCAGTCTAGCCACATGACCAGCCCATTTCTCTTATTCCACCTATCTAGTGGATATAAAGCCAGTGTATGACTGTAAATTAAGGAGAATTAACAGAACATGAGAAGTCATTGCTGGAAAAGGGGGTGTTGTGACTATGATGTCATGCCAAGTTAGAACCCCGCTCCCCTGGCTCTGACTAGTGATCTTTTACCTTACCTTGCCTTGAGGCACATTTAATATTTCACATTCCCAGTCATTCCATGTCATGGTGCTACTCTTCCCCTTGGCAAATGTAGCTCTGAGATAATAGTGATAAAATTATAAAATCAAAAATACCATTCCTCAAAAGGATGTGTCACTGACCTGATCCTCCCTTCTGGCCAGCACTCTCCAATATGTGTTGTCTTTCTTCATTAGTATGTAAGCTCTGTGAAGTAAGGGACTGTCTTACTTGCTTATATTTGTATCCTCAGTGTTTGGCAAATAGCACCTAAGAAATGTTTTTTCATTCATTCCTTCCTTCCTTCCTTCATTCATTCCATACATCACAGAACAACCAAATGCAATAACTAGTTTGGAGCTATAGAAATGGTCCAAATATTTAAAAGTCAGGGAAAAGCTAGTGCCAAGGTCAGTAATAGGGACCAGTAAATATTGTTTTATACTATGTGACTTTTTACTCAATATGTTTTAGCTATGATCCTTCCTCGTTTCTCTTAATATTATCACCATGGGCTTAGATACTAAGAATCTCTCTAGCATAACTCACAGATTCAAGTTTTTTAGCATATGCTTCTTAGAAAGCCTCTATCACTTGGCATGCACATTGTACATGCAGATCCAATCTACTCTCCTCTTGCCTGTCTCTTTAATTGTCTACTAGTTCAAAAAGTGTTCTTTTTTTCATTTCAAAGATTAGAATTTGGGCATCTGGTATTCCTCTACACTGTCAAAATTTTGGGTATTTGGAAATAATTTATTGGACCTAGTTTGGACAGCAGAAAGTCCATCAGAAAAAGAACTGACATTGGATAAACTTTGAGGAAGATAATATTGGCCACCATACCACAAAACTCTCAATCTCTCTGACTAGGATAAGGAAAGCTAAAGCTGTATCTGAAGAGTTATGTGGAGTATGGTGTGGAAGTATACATATACTTGGGACACCAATTGAAAGTGAACCAAAAGGGAGAATCATATATTTAGGAAATTTCTGGTCATGATCAGGCTAATATGTTTAGCAACAGTGTCAGGCCCATCATAGACAAGGAAATGTTCCATCTTTGGTGACATACTTACCACATAAATGGAGCCTTCTCCAGGATTAGGGTTAAGGGTTTGTTTTTTTTTTTTTTGGTGTTGTGTTGTAATGCCACAATAATATTGCATTGGATTGGAGGGGAATCAGAAATGGTTGTAAAAGCCTACTAGTTTTGCTGCAGAGTCTTCGGTCTAGGCATATATCTAATAAAACTGGACACATTGTCATACATTTGTATATATGCTCAATCTATAATTGCTCCAAATTGTGTGTAAGGTGTTTAATAAGAACATGTGATTTGAAACCAGGATGTTATGTCAGGAATGGGTAAACCTTCTTCAAGCATTGTGAAAGACAATATAGAGGTCTAAGTGTCTGTCTTAAATTGACTGTAGGAGCTTATACCAGTTTGGGGAGTAATAAACTTGACTGATACTATAAGCATCAGCAATGCATCTGATCCTGACAACTCAGAACCAGCAATTTTGCATGAAGCTATATTAGGGTAACATATTTTAGGGCCAGAAGGAAAAACTTTAGAAACACCTCAAATGGAATACTGAAAAAATGTTTTCCTCTTTTAAATTTCCAGAGAACTTTATTGTATTTTAACTAATTTTTTGATTCTTGATTTAAAAATCATCAACAAATCCAAAAATTTCAATTTTTACATAAAAGCACATTGTCTTATATGTCTCTCTCATCTATGTCTTTTTCCAATTTTTCCTGAATGTAGTATTTTTTCCCTTCTAACACTTTTATTTTAAAATTTATTTATCTTTAATTTACAACATTCAGTTCCACAAGCTTTTGAGCTGCAAATTTTCTCCTCTTCCCTCCCCTTCCCCCTCCCCAAGATGGCATGCAATCTGATATAGGCTCTACATATACATTCACATTAAACACATTGTCACATTACTCATGTTGCAAAGAAGAATTATAACCAGTGGAATGAACCACAAGAAAGAAGAAACAAAACAAAACAAAAAAGACAGCAAATAACATGCTTCAATCTGCATTCCGACTACATAATTCTTTCTTCAAACTCTTTTTTTTTTAATATGTTGTTACAATCAAGGCAAGGCAAAACACTTTCATTTAGTACTTATTACATGCCAAAAACTGCTGATCCAAAGGATACAAATAAAAATGAACAGAAAGATCATCCCTACTCTCAGAGGGCTTGCTTTCTTTTTTTTTTTTAATGTATTTCCTTTTTATTGAATTCCTTTTTTTAAATTAATTTAATATATAAAGTATTCAGCAATGATTTTCTCCCCATTTCTACCCTCCTACCCACTCTCATAGCTATATTCTGGTGGCCCCATTCCTCAGTCAGCCCTCCCTTCTGTAACCCCACTCCCCTCCCATCCCCTTTTCCCTTACTTTCTTGTAGGGCAAGATAAATTTCTATGCCCCATTGCCTCTGTACCTTATTTCGTAGTTGCATGCAGAAACTTTTTTTTGAACATGTTTGTAAAATTTTGAGTTCCAAATTCTCTCTCCTTGTCCCTCCCCACCCACCCTCCCTAAGAAGTCAAGCAATTCAACATAGGCTACATGTGGATCATTTTGTAAAACCCTTCCACAATACTCATGTTGTGAAAGACTAACTGTGTTTTGCTCCTTCCTAACCTATCCCTCTTTATTAAATTTTCTCCCTTGACCCTGTCCCTTTTCAAAAGTGTTTGTTTTTGATTACCTTCTCCCCCTATCTGCCCTCCCTTCTATTGTACCCCCTTCTTTAACTCTTTCCTCCTTCTTTCATGTGGGGTAAGATACCCAACTGAGTGTGTATGTTATTCCTTCCTCAGGTCAAATCCTATGAGAGCAAGATTCACTCATTCCCCTTTACCTGCCACCTCTTCCCTTCCTATGAGACTGCTTTGTCTTGCCACTTTTATATAAGATAATTTACCCCATTATGTCTCTCTCTTTCCTCATCCCTTAATTTGATTTTATTCTTTTAGACATCATCCTTTCATATTCAACTCACCCTGTGCCCTCTGTGTGTATGTGTATGTGTGCATATATATATATATATATGCATATATATATGTGTGTGTGTATATACATATATATATATATACACATACACACACATATATATACATATAAATATATACACACATATATGTATATTCTATTCAGCTACCCTAATACTGAAGTCTCATGAATCATGCACATCATCTTTCCATGTAAGAATGTAAATAAAATAGTTTAACTTTAGTAACTCCCTTGTGATTTCTCTTTCTTGTTTAACTTCTCATGCTTCTCTTGATTCTTGTGTTGGAAAGTCAAATTTTCTATTCAGCTCTGATCTTTTCATTGAGAAAGCTTGAAAGTACCTTATTTTATTGAAAGTTCATGTTTTGCCTTAGAGCATGATACTCAGTTTTGCTGTGTAGGTGATTCTTGGTTTTAATCCTAGCTCCATTGACTTCCAGAATATTGTATTCCAAGCCCTTTGGTTCCTTAATGTAGAAGCTTCTAGATCTTGGGTTATTCTGATTGTGTTTCCACAATACTCAAATTGTTTCTTTCTGGCTGCTTGCAGTATTTTTTTCCTTGACCTGGGAGCTCTCAAATTTGGCAGCAATACTACTAGGAGTTTTCTTTTTAGCATCTTTGTCAGGAGGTGATCGGTGGATTCTTTCAATTTATATTTTACCCTCTGGTTCTAGAATATCAGGGCAGTTCTCCATGATAATTTATTGAAAGATGATATCCAGGCTCTTTTTTTGACCATGGCTTTCAGGTAGTCCAATACTTTTTAAATTATCTCTCCTGGATCTATTTTCCAGGTCAGTGGTTTTTCCAATGAGATATTTCACATTGTCTTCCACTTTTTCATTCCTTTGGTTCTGTTTTATAATATCTTGATTTCTCATCAAGTCACTAGCTTCCACTTGCTCCAGTCTAATTTTTAAGGTAGTCTTTTCTTCAGTGGTGTTTTGGACCTCCTTTTCCATTTGGCTAATTCTGCCTTTCAAGGCATTCTTCTCCTCATTGGCTTTTTGGAGCTCTTTTGCCATTTGAGTTAGTCTATTTTTTAAGGTGTAGTTTTCTTCAGTATTTTTTGGGGTCTCCTTTAGCAAGTCATTGACTTGTTTTTCATGGTTTTCTCGCATCATTCTCATTTCTCTTCCCAATTTTTCCTCTACTTCTCTAAGTTGCTTTTCCAAATCCTTTTTGAGCTCTTCTATGGCCTGAGACCAGTTTATGTTTTTCTTGGAGGTTTTTGATGTAGGCTCTTTGACTTTGTTGACTTCTTCAGGCTGTAAGTTTTGGTCTTCTTTGTCACCAAAGATTCCAAAGTCTGGGTCTGAATCTGAGTGCCTTTTTGCTGCCTGGCCATGTTCCCAGCCAGCTTACTTGACCTGTGAGTTTTTCTTTGGGGTATGACTGCTTGTAGAGCAAAGAGTACTTTGTTCCAAGCTTGTGATGATGTGCCATTGATTTCAGAACTATTTCTATACAGCCAGCTTTGCCACACCAGTGTTCCTTCTTCCCCAAGAACTGCCAACTTGGACCTGACTCAAATCTTAAGCAGGCTCTGAACTCCTGCTCTGAACTGCAACTTAATTCCTCCCGCCAGGTGGGCCTGGGGCCAGAAGCAACTGCAGCTGTAGTTCTGTAGCTGCACCACCCCCACAGCCCTAGGGGCAGTGGCCAAACTGTGAACTCTGTCCCCTGCAGCTTTTCCCACTAACCTTCTCTGTTGTCTTTGGTGTTTGTGGGTTGAGAAGTCTAGTAACTGGCACAGCTCACTGATTCAGGGCGCTAGGGCCTGTTCTGCCAGGGTCCTGGTCTGGTTGGTCTGGGCGCAGCCCACACTGGGCTCTGCTCCCAGTATGTGCGTGATAGACCTTACTCAGTTACCATACAAGCTTTCCTGGGCTGGAGCCCTGCTTCCCTCTGCTATTTCATGGGTTCTGCAGTTCTTCTCTGTTGTCTTTGGTGTTCATGGGTTGAGAAGTCTGGTAACTACCACAGCTCACTGATTCAGGACTCTAGGGACTGTTCTGCCTGGCTCCGGGTCTGGTTGGTCCAGGTATAGCTCATGCTGGACTCTGCTCCCTCTGCTCCCAGCTCCAATGCATGATAGACCTTACCCAGTGACCATCCAAGCTGTCCTGGGCTGGAGCCCTGCTTCCCTCTGCTCTTTTGTGGGTCCTGCAGTTCTAGAATTTGTTCACGGCCATTTTTATAGGTTTTTGAAGGGATGTGGTGCGGGAGCTCACACAAGTCCCTACTTTCCAGCCACCATCTTGCCTCCGCCCCTCCTGAATGTAGTATTTTATGTAAAGATTTCATATGTCCCACTAGGGTGTAAGCTACCTTTGATAGGGACAATGTCTTAAATTTCTTGTATTCTTTTCTGTTTTCATCACATATATTTGTTTATTGTCCATATTCATACAGCATTAATCACATGAATTAATTATCCATTCCTTCAAACAACAAAATTGATTAATGTTTGTGATATGAACTTCAGTGGAGTGTATAACACAGAAATAAGCTCTGATAGGGAATATAGGAATTCTTAACTTATTGAATAGTTGCCCCTTCTTTAAAACTAAACTCCAAGATTGTTTCCTCAGAATCACACAATTATATAATTTCAAATAGCATCTAGACCAACATTTACCCAAATAGTCCTTTCTTTCCATGTCTGATGAAATTATCCTTTCTCATCACTAGGATCAACTCCTCTACTTACACCCTTGATCTCATAGCCTGTATCAACTATAGAAGCTTACTTCTGTAACATTCCTTCCTCTCTCTATCTTCTTTTAATTTTTTGCTGTTTTGAACTTGACCATACTAAGTAACACATGCATATTCATATATGAAGAAGATAAAGAGAGGATTGTAGTATTAAAGATTCTATAGATATGATGAAGCGATAAGAGGGTAAATATATTATTGTCCATTCGTAATGAAACAATGTGAATGACATTTATGTAAATGTATATACATGAGAAATAATTGAAACATAGAGATAAATTTGCAGCAAAATGTAATACAGAACTCAGCATATTCTTTTAGTACTGAAAATATCTAACAAAAAAAGGAAGAATAAAACATTTAAGGACTTGATAAGAACTTCTGAAAAATAGAAAATCAGAGAACATAGTTCTCAGGTAATTACTGAATGGGAATATAAGAAAATCAACATTTTTTTCCAGTGCATATGAAACTTTTTACAAAATTTTACCAAGTATCTGTGAATTGAACATGTGGGAAAATAGAAATACTAAACATGAGATTTATTTATCATAATGCAATAAAATTATGTTCAAAGAAAAGCCTTTGAAGAAAAAGAATAAAGGTATGTAATTGGTGAGTCAAAAACATAAAGATAATTCTTATAGAAATTATAGCAGTGAGATAATATACTAAAACATGGGTTATAACTAACGCAAACTTTTTGGCAAAATTTATACTTATATGCACATTTATCTAAAAAAAGCAATGAATTGGACATGCAAAATAAAAAAATAAAAACTAGAAAGAATAATAAATCAATTCTGCCTAACAACAAATCCTGAAAACATATAAAAGGTTAATCGAATTGAAAGCAGGAAATGTCTTTAAATTGATAAGGAAAAGTAACAACTGGTATTTAAAATAAGAACACAAGTAAAGATAAGTTTAATCTATTTTTTCCAAAAGTTATGAAACCAAATTGTTCTTAAAAATGCAAAACAGGGAGGCAAAGCCAAGATTGCAGAAAAAAGGCAGCTAGTCACCTGAGCTCTCCCCACGACCCTTCTGAACCCTTATAAATAATGGCATAAAACAATTCCTGGGGTGGCAGAACCCCCAAAAGAATAGGGTGAAATAATTTTCCAAACAAGACAATGTAGAAGGTCAACATGAATGACCTGTCAGAGCAGGGTGAGAGTGGGGGCCCATCCAGTGCAGTCTGAGCCAACACAGATCCAGCCACTGAATCTGCAGAGGCAGCTGCTGCTTCTAAAGCTCTCAGCTCACAGGCAGTAAGGAGGTCAAACAACTGATCAGAAAGAGATTATAGGGGTCTCTTTACTGTCACAGGGAGCAGGACTCTTGTCTTGACCATACTCAGATCCAGGTCACAATCCTGGGTGGCAGTCCCAGGGCAAAGAGGAGTACTGGCACTTGAAAGTTTATGGGCCCACAGTGGAACAGGGAGCCTCCTCACAGTTCCAGGGCAAAAAAAAAGTTTCCTTATGGTCACTCACAGCTCAGGCTAGGAGAGTAGTGAATATCTCTCCTTAGATTATATCACCTTAGAAAAACTGAAAACTTACAGGTCCCTAAAAATATCTCTGAAAACAGTTGCACAGAAACCCTGAAGCTTGGGAGGAGTGCACCCTCACCCTGGCAGCAGAGCCCTCTTTTAACAAAGAATTAAAAGTCACATGTATAGAATATATAGAGAACTGAGTCATTTTTTTTAAATGAGTCATTCCCCAATTGATAAATGATCAAAAGATATAAACCATTTTCAGATGAAGTTGTCAAAGCTATCTATAACCATATGGATAAAAAATGTTCTAAATCACTATTGAGTGAAGAAATGCAAATTAAAACAATTCTGAGGTACTACTTCATACCTATTAGATTGGCTAATAGGACAGAAGAGAAAAATGTTGAATGTTGGAATGGATGTGGGAAAAATGAGACATAAATGAAATGTTGGTAAAGTTGTGAACTGATTCAACCATTTTGCAGAGCAATTTGGAACTATGCCCAAAGGGCTATAAATCCATGAATATCTTTTGACCTAGCAATAATACTACTAGGTCTGTATCCAAAAAGATACTTAAAAAAAAACAAGGAATAGGACCTATATGTACAAAAAATGTTCATAGCATCTCTCTTTTTTCTCCAAACTTTCATTTATTTTCCCCTTCATATGGCCAGAACATCTCCACATTGTCATCCTTTTCCTCACAATCCCCCACACAATGTGAAGCTCAGCTGAGAATATGGAGAAAAGCTGAAGATTGAAGAACAATGATTCATTAGGTTGTTTTGCAGTCAGACAAAGATCCCAGAGCTCAGTACAAATTTGAAGGAGGGTTCATTTGCAAAGCCCTCTGGCCCTTACAGCTGGTTTTCTCCCCACAGAGTGAGACAGGCAGAGAGAAGGTGGGGGAAGGAGGCCTTAGAGAACAGGGTAAGGGCCCTAATGATGCTTCCCTGGCTTGGGCCAGAGAGGTACAAGGATGATGGAAGGGCCCCATGCTGGGGAGAGAAGCCAGAAATCAACAGGAACAAAACAGGGATTGCAGAGTTGTTTTCTTTCTCAGGTCCATACCAGGCAATTCGCTCAAACTGCAGCCTGAATATAATCACCTCCATTTCCACCAAAATTCTTCTTCCTCTGGATCTCAACTCTAGCAAGACAGTAATGACTCCATAACAGACCAGGTGGATGAGGACTGTGACTCTCATTTCAAGGTGAGGGGCTCGGAGAGTCCCGCGTGCTGAGCTTGGCAGGTATAATTTCCTTAGTGACCTGAGGTCATACCCACAGCTGCCCACTTCTGGAAGCTCCAGTCTCCTGCAGGCCTGGTTTCTATGACCTCCGTCTCCTGGAGCTGTTCCTCCCTATCCCTCAGCCAAGTCAAGGAACTCTCTGTTGGGTAAAGTCCTGGGCCCGGCACTGCCTCATTGGGGGCAGTGTGGCTGGTCACTGGGTCAGAGAGAGGGTCTGTCCTCTTCAGACCCTCCTTTCCATATCCCCAGATACTCCTTCAGCCACACTGCACACACTCCTCCTCCACATAGCCTTTCATACCCTCCACAAGGCTCCTCTCCACCTCCCACTTAGGCTTGGGGTTCAGAGCCTGGGGCATCCACATGTAGGTCTAGGTGTCCAGGGCGGTGCAGTCGTGTCTGTCGTAGACTTATTGGTCAAACCCGTGTTTTAAGGTTAACTCTGAGCACACCTCGCAGCCTTAAATGACCTGATGCTGTGGATCCCGCACTAGCTTTGGTTAAAGGAGCCGCGCAGGATCTGCAGTTTCGCTTAGTAACCCAGTGAGTGCCTTTGCCCTGTCGATCCGCGTATGCCCCTCCCAGTAGTGGGGGTCGCCTGGTCCCATCCACGGAGCCGTATAGCATCTCTTTTCTAGTGAAGAATTGGAAATTGAGGGGATGTCCATCAGTTGGGGAATGCCTGAACAAATTGTGGTTAGGTAATTGCAAAGAGATGTTATTGTGCTATAAGGAGTGATGAGCAGGTTGCTCCCAGAAAAACCTGGAAAGACTCACTGAAGCTGACGCAAAGTGACATGTACTGCATACAAAGTAACAGCAAAATTATAAGATGATCATTTGTGAATGACTTAGCTATTCTCAGCAATACAATGATTAAATATAACAGTGTCTGAATACAGATCGAAGCACACTTTTTTACTTCATTTTTCTTGAGTTTTTTTTTGTTTTCTTTCACGATATGATTATTATAGAAATTTTAAAAAAAGAGAAAAAATTCATAATTAGAATTTACAAGAATTAAAAAGAAATTAAAGGAAAACTTCACACAGCTTTGCTCTACCATCTGCCCCAAATTGATGAATTAGATGAAATAAATAAATTCTAAGAAAAATAAAATATCAAAATTAACATAAAGAATTGTTACTTGACACTATTTCAAAATCAAAATCAATATCATTGTAAAAATAAATCGAAGAAGACATAAAAGAATACACAGAAGGAAAAGAAAAAAAACTCCTAGACCAGATTTACATGTTAATTAATTAAAACATTCAAATAACAGGTAATTCCTATGTCATATAAACTGTTTATATGAAAATTAATTTTATATGAAAAAACAACAAAAGAAGGAAACATTCGAGACACTTTCTATGATGCAAATTTGATCTTATTATATAAAAACAAGAAGAGATAAAGCTTAGAAAGAAATCCACGGATGAATATTCTGAATTAACCTTGATGTAAATCAGGGCTGTTCAACCTTAGGGTTTTATTGACAATATATTTTGGTCTGCCATTTTAATGAGAACTCTGCTGTAGCTTGGCTTCCTTTGCTAAAGCATTTATGTAAATTTCTATGCTTGTAGCCGGGCTTCATAAATCACACTGCTTGCAGCCAGTGGGCTGCATTTTGGACAGCCTTGATGTAAACATATTAAACAAAGTATTAGCAAATAATCTGCAAACAACAAAGGTTCTAAAACTATCATTCTCTCTCGAGTTTTTATTAATATCAGGAAGACAGAGTTGGTTCAAAATCAAAAATAAAAACATAGGAGGGGTGAAGCCAAAATGGGGACTGGAAAGCAGGGACTTGCGTGAGCTCCCTGCCAGGTCCCTCCAAAAACCTATAAAAAAATGGCTCTGAAAAATTCCAGAACTGCAGAACCCACAAAATAGCACAGAGAAGCAGGGATCTAGCCCAAGACTGCCTGGATGGTCACTGGATGAGGTCTATCGCACATGGAGCGGAGGGGAGTGGAGCTCAGCAGCAGGACCAACCAGACCAGGAGTTGGGCGGAACAGTCCCTAGCGCCCTGAATCAGTGAGCTGTAGCAGTTACCAGACTTCTCAACCCACAAACACCAAAGACAACAGAGAAGGTTAGCGGGAAAAGCAGCAGGGGACAGAGTTCACAGTTTGGCCACTGCCCCTGGGACTGTGGGGGTGGTGCAGCTACAGAACTACAGCTGCAGTTGCTTCTGGCCCCAGGCCCACCTGGCGGGAGGAATTAAGTTGCAGTTCAGAGCAGGAGTTCAGGTCCAGGCTGGCAGTTCTTGGGGAAGAGGGAGCTCTGATGTGGCAGAGCTGGCTGTATAGATATAGTTCTGAAATCAATGGCACATCACCTCAAGCTTGGAACAAAGTACTCTGCTCTACAAGCAGTCACACCCCAAAGAAAAACTCAAGGGTCAAGTAAGTTGGCTGGAACATGGCCAGGCAGCAAAAAGGCACTCAGCTTCAGACCCAGACTTTGGAATCTTTCTTTGAGGACAAAGAAGACCAAAACATACAGCCAGAAGAAGTCAACAAAGTCAAAGAGCCTACATCAAAAGCCTCCAAGAAAAACATGAACTGGTCTCAGGCCATAGAAGAGCTCAAAAAGGATTTGGAAAAGCAACTTAGAGAAGTAGAGGAAAAATTGGGAAGAGAAATGAGAATGATGCGAGAAAACCATGAAAAACAAGTCAATGACTTGCTAAAGGAGACCCCAAAAATACTGAAGAAAACTACACCTTAAAAAATAGACTAACTCAAATGGCAAAAGAGCTCCAAAAAGCCAATGAGGAGAAGAATGCCTTGAAAGGCAGAATTAGCCAAATGGAAAAGGAGGTCCAAGAGACCTCTGAAGAAAATACTAGCTTAAAAATTAGATTGGAGCAAGTGGAAGCTAGTGACTTGATGAGAAATCAAGATATTATAAAACAGAACCAAAGGAATGAAAAAGTGGAAGACAATGTGAAATATCTCATTGGAAAAACCACTGACCTGGAAAATAGATCCTAGAGAGATAATCTAAAAATTATTGGACTACCTGAAAGCCATGATCAAAAAAAGAGCCTAGATATCATCTTTCAATAAATTATCATGGAGAACTGCCCTGATATCCTAGAGCCAGAGAGTAAAATAGAAATTGAAAGACTCCATAGATCGCCTCCTCAAATAGATCCCAAAAAGAAAACTCCTAGGATATTGTTGCCAAATTCCAGAGCTTGAAGGTCAAGGAGAAAATACTACAAGCAGCCAGAAAGAAACAGTTTCAGTATTGTGGAAAAACAATCAGGATAACACGGGATCTAGCAGCTTCTACATTAAGGAACCGAAGGGCTTGGAATACAATATTCTGTAAAACCAAGAATCACCTACACAGCAAAACTGAGTATCATGCTCCAAGGCAAAATATGGATTTTCAATAAAATAGAAGACTTTCAAGCTTTCTCAGTGGAAAGACCAAAGCTAAATAGAAAATTTGACTTTCCAACACAAGAATCAAGAGAAGCATGAAAAGGTAAACAAGAAAGAGAAATCATAAGGGACTTACTGAAGTTGAACTGTTTTGTTTACATTCCTATATGGAAAGATGATGTGTATGTTTCCTGAGACCTCAGTATCATATTAGCTGAAAGGAATGTTCATCTATATATATATGTGTGTGTGTGTGTGTGTGTGTGTGTGTGTATTCATATATATATATATATACATATGTGTGTGTCTATGTGTCTATGTATGTATGTATGTAGGGATATATATATATACACACATATATGTGTATTTATATATATACATATATATGCATATATATATATATATAGACAGAGGGCACAGGGTGAGTTGAATATGAAGAGATGATATCTAAAAAAATAAAATCAAATTAAGGGATGAGAGAGGAATATATTGAGAGAGGGAGAAAGGGAGAGATAGATTGGGGTAAATTATATCACACAAAAGTGACAAGAAAAAGCACTTCTCTAGGAAGAGAAGAGGGGCCAGGTGAGGAAGAATGAGTGAATCTTGCTCTCATCAGATCTGACCTGAGGAGGGAATACCATACACACTCAGTTGGGTATCTTACCCCACAGGAAAGAAGGAGGAAGAAGATAAAAAAGGAGGGACAATAGAAGAGAGGGCAGACAGGGGGAGGAGGTAAAAACAAACATTTTTGAAAAGGGACAAGGTCAAGGGAGAAAATTCAATAAAGGGGGTATAGGTTAGGAAGGAGCAAAACATAGTTAATCTTTCACAACATGGGTATTGTGGAGGGGTTTTGCATAATGATATGCATGCAGCCTATGTTGAATTGCTTGCCTTCTTAAGGAGGGTGGGTGGAGAGGGAAGAGGGGATAAAATTTGGAACTCAAAGTTTTAAAAACAGATGTTCAAAAACAAAAACGAAAAAGTTTTTGCATGCATGTAGGAAATAAGATACACAGGCAATGGGGTGGAGAAATTTGTCTTGCCCTACAAGAGAAGTAGGGAAAGGGGGATGGGAGTGGAATGGGGTGACAGATGAGAGGGCTGACTGGGGAATGGGGCAACCAGAATATATGCTATTATGGAGCAGGAGGAGGGTAGAAATGGGGAAAAATTTGTAATTCAAACTCTTGTGAAAATCAATGCTGACAACTAAATATATTAAATAAATTAAATATAAAAAAATAAAAACATAAAAATCACACTAATAACCAATTTTAAAAGCACATGATTATATCAATAGATGGTGAAAAGGCAAAATCTAATACCTTTCTATTAAAATACTACAAAATGTAGAAATAAATAGTGTTCCTTAATATGGTTAATTGTTTTTGTCTTTAGCAAGGTCCATTTTGTTGTTCAGTGATTTCAGTCATGTCTGACTCTTTGTGACTCTTTTTGGGGTTTTCTTAGCAGTTACTGGAGTCGTTTGCCATTTTCTTCTCCAATTCATTTAATTCATTTTAGCGATGAAGGAACTGAGTTAAACAGAGTTAAGTGACTTGCCCAGGGTAACACAGCTTGTAAAAATCTGATTCCATATTACAAGTCCTCCAGACTCTAGGGCCAGTACTCTATCCACTCTGTCACCTAGCTGTCCCTTATATCGTAAGCTATACCTCTCTAAAACTGCAAGGAAACATATGTAGTGAAAAATAGTCAGTTCTGCCCAGTAAAATCAGGGTTAAGGAAAGATGTCCATTTTCACTTTTACTATAGTAAAAATAGTGCCAGAAATTCTAGCTATAACAATGACATGAAAAAGAAAAGCAAGAATTCAACAGAAAAAGAAGAAACAAGGATTTTTCTTTTCGAAGAAGATATCATAGTCTATATAGAACAACTTTTGTTAAAGTCATGCAATTTATTCTTTTTAACATTTTGAAATTTGGTTTTCTTTGTAATTCCGTGTATTAAAAACAACATAACCAAAAAATAACATTACTCTTTGAAGGCATCCAAATGACTCACCAGATTGCCAAAAGAGTCTGTGACCCCAAAACTTAAGAGTCTTTGAGTTAAAGAACCCTAAATAACTAAAAAATGATTTGAAACAGTAAAATTTGCAACGATGCAGTATAATAATTTAAGTCCACAGAAATTATCACCACTCCTGTATATGACCCGCAGGAAGAAATAGAAAATGAAATTCCATTCAGAATACCCACAGAACACATAAGCAATTGTAACCCCACTCTACAAAGATACAATTTTGAACTATATAAATAAAATTACAAAACACTCTATAAAGAAACAGTCAGCCTAAACAATTAGAAAAGCTATTCGTTATTGATGGATATATTGTACCAATACAACAAAACTCACAGTATTAACTAATTAATGTATTTATTTGGTGTCTTACCAATCACACTATCAAATATTTTAGAAAGTTATAAAGTAATAACAATATTCATCTGAAGTAATAAAAAGTTATAAAGAGAAATAATGAAATAAGGGGGAAAAGAGAGAAGGGGAACGGTGGTTAGTAGCACCAGATTCTAAACTTTACCACAAATTTTCAAGACAATTTGACATTAGTTAAAAACATACAAATTAATTAATCTCAGAAACACAGTGTGCAGAAGATAATATACTTATGTTCAATTAAAATCCCACAGATACTGAGGTCAAAAAACTATTTGGATAATTAGAAAGAAGTCTAGAAGAATTTAATATAGACCATACTGACATGTAACAAGATTAGTACCAAATGGATACATGTCTTAGAGATTAAAGGAAATTAGTGACACAGTAAACATACCTTTTGGATATACAGATAGGGTAAGTGTTCATGAACAAACAAGATATACAGAGAATCAAAAAGATAAAATGGACAATTTTCATTATTTATTTTTAAAAGGTGCACAAATAAAATTAAGGCGTGTAACAGAAGTTGGGAAAATAACTGGGCAAAATCTTGGCATCAAGTTTATCTGATAAAGGTCTACTTTCCTAGACAAAAAGAAGTGATTCATATGTATAAGATCAAGAGTCGTTTCCCAGTATGGTCAAAGAGTATAGGCCAACAGGTTTTAAAGCTAAAAAAAAACCAAAAACCAAAAACCAGCTACCAACAACCACAGGAAGAAGTACTCCAAATAACTAATAATCAAGAGAAGTACAGATTAACAGAACTCTGAAATACTACCTCCTACCTCTCAGATATAACGACAAAAAGGAAAATAATTCTTAGAAGCATTGTGGGGGAAAAGGTACACTATTATACTATTAGTAGAACCATGAATTATTCCATCTATTCTAGAAAGTAATTCAGAATCATGTCCCACAAATCATTTAACTACGCATGCCATTTGACTCAGAGACACAACACTTGGGCCCAGTGGACTCACAGAAAGAGGAAAAGGACTGATGTGGACAAAAATATTTACATCAGCTTTTTTTCGTACAAGTAAAGAACTGGAAATTAAAGACATATTCATGTACTTGAAAATAACTAAAAATATTTATGATTATAACAGAAAACTATTATGTTTAAGCAATGGCAAAGTAGAGAGTTTCAGAGAAATATATGATGATTTGTATAAACTGATGGAGAGGGGTGTGAACAGAATCAGAAGAACAATTTATATAACTACATCTCAAAGAAAAGTAATTTAGCAAGACAACAATTTTGATCATTGCAATGATAATGAATGATTTCAAAGAACTGAATATAAAATATGCAAGTTACCTCATTAAAGAGAAGCCCAAAACACAGAATGAAATACGATTTTAGACATGGACAATGTGTGAAATTGTTTTGCTTTCCATATATACACGTAAACATACATATGTATGTTTTGAATGTTTTATTGATTTGTGTTCAGTTTTGATATACAAGCATAGAAAATTGTTGTTAAAAAGTAAATTTTAAAATAGAACTGTGGCGGTGTTTTTAGAAAGACTATCTACATAGAAAACAAAGAAGCTAACCCAACCTTAAGCTTTTTTAGTAGACCTCAGAGAACCTTTTTGCTTCTAGGTTAACTGAACTGCATGATACTTTCCCAGATGACAGAACCAGGACTATACAGTGAAAATTACATAGAAAAATTTTCAGTTGAATAAATACAAGCAGGGCAATTCAACATATATTTACTAAGTACTTGCTATATGCAAGGCACTTTTCTAGATCTTGTTGACCCAAAGGCAGAAACATAAACAAATGAAAACAAGACAAAAACAAAATGTGTCCCTTAAGTCAATCCCATTCTAACAGGTCTTACAATATGTAAATAGACGAGTAGCACTTTTGATAATTGAATATGCTGACTTACACGTTGATAAACATTTTCAATAAAATGTTAGGTACTCTACATTCAAGGTTTTATTTTCAACCATTTTTGAATTATCTACTTGCATTGGAAGAACGTTCCATTATCCAGTTCTGTATATTTGAACTGGGGGTTTCCTCTTCCTTCAACGGTGTCATACCTATTTACAGCACCTAGATTCACAGGCTTTCTTCAAGACTCAAATTGAGTGCAGCTAGGTGGTGTAGTAGATAGAGCATAGGCCCTGGAGGCAGGAAGACCTGAGTTAAAATCTGGCTTCAGATACTTGACACTTACCATCTGTGTGGTGCCGTGCAAGTCACATAACCCTGATTTCCTTGCAAAAAGACCCAAAATCTTAACTTCTTTTTAATTTTTTTCCAATGACATGTAAAAGCAATTTTTGATATTCATTTGTGTTTTAATTTTGAGTTCCAAATTCTTAAGCAGAGTTAAATGACTTGCCCAGAGTCACAGAGCCAGATTTGAACTCATGAAAATGAGTTTTCCTGACTCCAGACCTGGCATTCTATCCACTGTATCACCTAGCTGCCCCTGCAACAAGACTAGAGACATAGATTGATTGATTTCTATTGATCAATATTACACCCTAGTGGCTTTTTTGGGATTTTAATTGAAGATTTAAAACCATGTTGCTGTTTATGGTACCTATAGACACGATTAGGAAAGTAGCATTATTTTATTTGTTCCAAAGGTTGAACTTGCCTAAGACAGGGGAGGCAGAGAGAAGAGGCTTTATACTTTGGGTATAGGGTTTATAAGGTGCAAATGAATCCAAGCAGGAATGAACAAGAAGTTAGAAAATGAAAATGTATGTGGTAGAGAAGATCACCATAAGTCTGGAGCCTGGAGATTCAGATCTTTTTCACTCCATTTCTAGTGCATTATTCATTATGCCATCCTTTATTTTTAATACTACTGATTCACTTTAAAGTCATGTTAGATGTTTTGGCTGAATTGACTCGCATAGAGCATGCAGTTCCTTAAAACCCACAAGTCTTTCTCACATGATGGTTTCTAGCCACATCTCAGATATCCTGTGTTCATGAAGTTTATGTCTATAATCCAAGTATAAGACTTCAAGAACTATTGTTAGTTATCAATTATCACTAATACATAGATAGTTCCATGACATGCATATTCAAGGACAGGATAACTTTGGAACGTTCTTGGTAAATACTAAAAATGAGAAGTGGCACATTGGAATCCCCAAGATATTTAAACAATAAGAAGAATTGCTCAACATCTTGGACTGCTCCTCTCTAAGAGCTACATAGAAAAACCTGTACAGGAACCTCACAAAAGTCCAAATCTACAGATGGCATTTGAACTGCATTGTTGTAGGCAATATTTGCAACAGTAAAATCACAGACATATGCAAGTATCCAAACAAATTTCACTTTTTAAAACTAGGCTCATTAATGTACAAATTTTACTTTTTAAAACTAGGCCCATTGAAGTAGCCTAGCAAGATCTCATTGCATCTTCATTCCTTCATAGAATTGTTATTCTTCCTGTCATTGTATCTATTTCCCATTTTAAAGCAAGATATTTATATTTTTGTGCAAATTACTTATTAAAAAACACAGGATAAAAATGGGACAAATGACAAAGTCTTACGGAATTTACTTAGTCACTTCCTGCCACAGTAACATGATAGAATTCTTTATTTTGACAGCTAGGTGAAGTGTCAGGAAGTCTAGAAATCAAATCTAGCCTCATATACTTTCTAGCTGTGTGACCATTGACAATTCATTCAACTTCACTCTGCTTCAGATTCCTTATATGCGAAATAAGTATGTTGATGGCAACTGCCTCCGAGGGTGATTTTGAGGATAAAAGCGACATATTATTTGTAAAACACTTTACAAATCTTAAATCACTACATAAATGCTAGCTGCTATTATTTTTCATGTATGATTATTCAATTACTTAGGACTTCAACAAGCAAATCTCTTATGCTCTCCTCAAGGACATTGTGAAAGATTTTGCCAAACATTTTGCTCATATCCTGCCACATACTGTGTTCATGGCATTTTCTTCATCTGTCAGGCTAATGTCCATAAACAAAAAGAGAATTGGCTTAGTGGGACATAGATAAAGCCAAAATTAATCTCTAATTTCTGCTTCCCTTTCAAAGATCTTATAAACTATTTATTTTAATAACACATTTTAGAATATCTCCAGCAATTAAAGTCAAGGCCTGAAGGACTTTTGCATATAGCAGTCAACTTTGTACCTGAGTGTAACTCTAATAATATGCATTATATTACATGAAATGAAACCAGGATGGACATGATGAGGCCATGGATAGAGAGTATAGACAGCCCTAGGAAAACCCTAATTAATAATAGTGTATTGGATAGAGGATAAAGGAAAATGAGGCCCCTCCCACTTCCATACTTCTCTTTGGGGGGAATGTGGTTTTTTTTTTTTTGGCTCATCCTCATCAAAGTTCAAGAAATCTAGATAATTACACTTTTTTGTAAATACTCATGTAATATCTTTCTTCTTGAACTTTGTCTCACAGGTAAAATTATTTCGATTTATTGTGGATCTCATTTAGGAAACTCTATTATTTAATAGTTGGCTACAATCATCAAAATGACATCCAGAAACACAAGTATCTAGAAAACCTCTCTAACTATGAGGAATTTCATTTTAACCTGACGAAAAAATGGTAATTTAAGTACTATGTTGGGCTTGGGAAACCTTCACTGATGGACTCTGTAAGTCATCAAGAAAGATGAGTGACTGTCTTCTACCACTTTAGAGAGGTAGTATACCATAGGCTGAGCACGTAAGATAGTCATATCCAGTCTTCCACCTTTGATGCCAAGTGACCTAGTGGGAATGGGGGCCAATATATGCCTGTGATTAAGTTCAGTTAACAGGACCTAAAGGAGATATACTCCTGGGAATTCAGTGTGGTAAACGATTTCATGGCAAATTTCATGGAATAAATGCAGTGGTAGATAGCAGTTTAAAGAGTTTACAAAAATAGTTCAAATCTAAAAAGACAGGAAGAAGACACTGTGAAGCAATATACACTCAAAAAAAGTCAGTTGGTATCACGTGATGTTTTCACCTGAGATGTGCTAATCATGATCGTTCCTCACTTCCCTGCAGTGTAGTCACCATTGTACCATATACGATGAACTTCATAGAACAGGATTTCTTAACCCAGGATCCATGAACAGGAATTTTTAAACATATGTTGATAACTATATTTAAATATAATTGGTTTGCTTTGCAATCCTATGTATTTAAAATATATATTGAGAAAGGGTCCATAGGCTTAAGATTGCCAAAGGGATTCATGACACACAAAAGGGGTTAGAATCTATTCTCTAGAATGATTCACAGATTTGAGGCTATAGCTTCATAGCTGATCCTTGCTTTCCTGCCCTCACACATTTGTAGACTGACAAACCATCCTGGAATACACTCCCTCTTGATCTCTACCTCACAGAATCTCTAGGTGCCTTCCAGGTTTGCTCACTTATTACTTCCTATACGGGGCCCAGCCTGATTTGCCCAATTGATAGTTTCCTGTTTGTCTGGGGCTGGAATCAACTGTAACTGGAGCTCTAGAGCAGCCCCAGAGCTGCACCACTTCCGTGCCCCCAGGGCTAGAGCCAAATGCCCACTCCTTTCACTCCTATCTAGCAATTTTTCCGCTATCCTTCTCTGTTGTCTTTGGTGTTTGTGGGTTGAGCAGTCTGGTAACTGTCACAGCTCAACGATTCAGGGCACTATGGCCTGTTCTGCCTGAGTCCTGGTCTGCTTGGTCCTGGCGCAGCCCACATTGGGCTGTGCTCCACTCCGCTCCCAGCTCTGTGCAATAGACCCTTCCCATCAACCATCCAGGCTGTCCTGAGCTGGAACCCTGCTTCCCTCTGCTATTTTGTAGGTTCTGCAGATCTAGAAATTTTTCAGAGCCATTTTTATAGGTGTTTGGAGGGACCTGGGTGGAGAGCTTAAGCAAGTCTCTGCTTTCCAGCTACCATCTTGGCTCTGCCCCCTCTATAGAATTCTTCCACAATTCCATCAGGAGGATTTTTTTCTTCTTCTCATATTTAGTCCTATTGCTTTTCACTGAGGTGGGATGGTATTAAATCTATATAAAGATCTATAAGATGCAAAGTAAAGTGAGCAGAACCAAAAGATCACTCTATACATTAACAGCAATATTGTAATTATGATCAGCTGTGTAAGACTCAGCTATTCTCATTAAAGTAAAAAAAATGATCCAAGAAAATTCCAAAAGACTCGATAAAAGGGCTATTCACCTCCAGAATAAAAAATAACAGATGAACATGGAGTGCAAACTGAATTGTAGTTTTCTCTTTATTTTTCTTGTTGCTTGGTGTAACATACCTAACATGGATGTTTTGCATGATTACTTACCTTCTCTGTGGGTGAGGGAGAGTTGGGAGGGAGGGAGAATTTGGACCTCAAAAGTTTAAAAAAGTATCTTCAAATAAATAAATATTAAATATTTAGAGAGAAAAACCCAGTAATTCCCTTTACAGCACATCGAAGAAGTCATCGTCTAGGCTTTTCTGAAAAAATTCTAGTGATGGGAAGCCTACTAAATATTTCTTGCTATAGCCCTAATTTTGAATATCTTCCCTTTCCATCTGTTACCCCTAATCTTGCCCTTTGGTCAAAGTAGAATAAATTTTCTTTCTCTCTCCTCCATGGAACTGACTATATATAATGATTTAACTTCCCACCCCCAACTGCTTCCACATCTTCTCTCCTCTTAGCTAAATGTCTCAAGTAATGTTAACTGATCTTTGTAAGAGGGAAAGGAAAGGAAACAAGCATTTCTTAGTTGTCTACTATGTGCAAGGCAGTGTGCTAAGTACATTAGAAATATTACCTCATTTGAGTTGATCTTAAGGCCCTTCACTACCTTGGTAATCTTCTTCTGAATGCTCTTCAACTTGTCGGTGAACTTTTAAAAGCATGATATTTAGAACAAAATAAAAAGCTGTAGATGTCATTGGACACAGGAAGACTGCAGTGGAATCACCACCTCTCTTGCTCTGGACACGGTGACTCTGGAAGCAGCTTAAGATTCATTAGGGTTTTATGCTTCACGTGAATTCAAATTAACCTTGATGTCCACTAAAACCATCAAATACTATTCAAACAAACTCCTGCCTCTTCATATCATTTATTCAAGAATTTTCAGGGAATTCAAAAGCAAAATCACAAAACCATTTCCTAAACCATGTAAAATGTCAGCAACAACTTCATTTAATAAAGGGCATTTAACATTTAACTTTTCAAAGTGCTTTCTTATACAATCTCAATTTATCTTCATGAAAGTATTGTGAAGTTGGTGGGAAGTCATTACGCTATGCAATGTGTTAAATATTTATTAAACTACTAATGTGTGCAGTGCACTGTTCTAGTTCCTAAAAGAAATTACAGAGTTAAGATTAGACTGAATTCCAGCCCCCAGAGGAGCTTACAGTCTAGAAGGCAGAAGAATTAAAAATTAATAAAGCTATAATATATTATATAAGCTTGCCAAATGAGGATTCAAAGAGGTATAAAATAAGAAAGAGAAGGAGAAGGATGAGGAGAATGAGGAAGAAGAAGAAGAAGAAGAAGAAGAAGAAGAAGAAGAAGAAGAAGAAGAAGAAGAAGAAGAAGAAGAAGAAGAAGGAGAAGGAGAAGGAGAAGGAGACGATGACGAAGACGAAGAATTGCATTTATATAGTGCTTTAGCACAGTTAGATTGGGCCTGGAGTCAGGAAGACTTATCTCCCTGAGTTCAAATCTGGCCTCAGACACTTACTAGCTGTGTGACCCTGGGCAAGTCACTTAACCCTGTTTGCCTAAGTTTCCTCATCTGTGAAATGAGCTGGAGAAGGAAATAGCAAATTGTTCTATTAAGCCAGGTTAGGTTCGGATTTGAATTCATTCTGGCCATAAGACACACTCCCAACAGAACAAAGTTTTTATTGAAAGACAGGGGAAATACTCTATTAACCCTGCAACCACATTATTTAACAATACCTACTAGACAGTTAACGCAGTGACAAAGATAGAGACACAGACACACAGAGGCAACACCTGTTCAGAGGAATACTACCGCCCAAGGTTTCTCCAAGCTGGGGAACCGCTCTCTTTTCTACAAATGCAACAACAACGACAAAGAACACACACACAACATACAGCATACACTTCACATTCAGCACCTGCACCCAAGGCTTCTCCGAAGCTGGGGAACCCCTTTTATAGCCTGCTTGATTGGTCCTTTTGAACATAATCCCAGACAAAGCGTCCTTTCTGTGGGTGAGGTTCCAATGTGATTCACCCACATAGTGATTTTTATAGGACCCTGAACAAAGTTTTTTTTTTCTCACCAGAAAGGGGAGCCACCATCCCCCCACTACCCTCCTTCCCAAGAACTGGCAGGCAGTCTCAGGGATATCCTGTCTTTTGTTCAGAGCCTATCAGTCTCCAAGAGAGAGTCTAAAGGTCTGCAAGGGGGAAGGGAGACCTGGGCTTACATTGTAATCTGGCTGAGGAATGTATTCTTATTCTTTATTCAGGGCCTATCAGTCTCCAAGTGGGAGAGTGTTAAAGGGAGCAGGGAGCTTGACACATATAAGCTGGGTTTACACTGTAATATGGAGGAATTTCTCTAATGATTTATCATTCACAAATAACCTCAATATCTTTGCCAAGAAAACTCCAAATGGAGTCATGAAGGGCCTGGGTCTTAGCTGTGAATGAAATGATTCAATAAAAACAACAGCAACAACAAATAGGGTTCTGAGATTTACAAAATGCTTCATAAATATATTATTTTACACAATCTTGGGAGATAAGGTGCTTTTTTCAACCCTATTTTACAAACAAAGAAACAGAGCAAGATAAAGGTCACATGACTTGCCCAGGTTTACACAATTACTAAGAATCGTGATTTGAACTCAGGTTTTCTGACTACAGGTCCATTTCTCTATCCACTATACCACCTATCTGCCTCAAAATTAAGTACTATAAGGGATGAGGATGGGGATGGGGAAAGAAAGCAGTTATTACAAAGATCCAATATAGCTTTCTACTCTACCCTGATCAAACCTCATTTTGATAATGTATTATTTTCAGGCACCCCGGTTTACTACTGAATTTGATATACACTGGAGACCATGAATAAAAGAGCACCTATCACAGTGAAGGGCCTGAAGCTTACACCATCTCAAAATGAGTGGAAGGAACTGATGAAGTTTAGCCTACAGGAGAGAAGTCTCAGAAGATGTACGATGGTTGTCTTCAAGTATTGGAAGGGCTGTAATGTAGAAAAGTATTAGACTGTTTCTCTTTAGTCCTAGAGGGCAGAATTCAGAGCTATGTACAAAAGCCAAAAATAGGGAAATTTAACATTGTTGCAAGAAAAATATTTTTTAAATGAATAATAGCATTTAGAGTTGTACAAAAACAGAATGGAATACCCCCAAAGTGTTGTGGTCTCCCCCAGTGGACAGCTTCACAAAGAGGCTCAACGACCACTTGTCAAGTATTGTGTAGTGTGGCTTCCTTTTCAAACATAGATTGGTCTAGATCAGAGATTATCTACCACCTGAGTGCCACAGAACCAAATCAAAATATATTTGGGAAATATTTGACAAAATAAATAAAAATGTCATAGAACACAGATAATGTTATAGTTTTCTAAGTCGGTATGAGACCCATGGGGATCCTTATGATCAGTTCATTGGCCCTGTTTCTATGTGAGTTTGACACCAATCAGCTCAATAGGCAGTGAGGACCCTTCCAATTCAAATACCGCGATTTGTTGAGGCTTGACATGGATGGTGGTTGCCAAAGCAGGGAATAGAATATAAGTTTCTTGATGTCTTCTGGTTTGCCTTTGTATTTTAGCTTCTATAGCTAAATTGCAGAGATCCTTCCACAAAGGATATCTTCTTTTTCCCCCTCAAACATCATTACCAGTCTACACTTGACTACTTTCTGAAAAAAGTTTGGAGGCTTCCCTGGATTCTAGATTCATCTTATCATCATAGGAATCAATTCTTTCCAGCAGGCCTCATCCCTGATCCTTTGGACCCCTTCTTCCACTGCTGAGTTCTCCCTGAAAGTTCCATTTTAGGGAAGGTCCCAGAACAGCAATGCCCCATAATATAGACTTAGCAAATATGCCTTGAACAGGTACTGCCTTCTCTTAGACTTCCCCAACTGATTTTAGTTGTTCTTTTTTGTTATGTCTTCTCCCTTAACACATAAGCTCCTTCTTATGTGTAGAGACTGTCTTTCTTTTGGATTGTAATTATATCCCCAATTCTTAGCACAATAGAACAGTGACTAGCCCAGAGTAAGCACTTAATAAATGCTTGTTGGCTGACTGACTGACTGATTGGACTCAGCCAAGTATAACCGAACAGAAAAAATATTTTCATCAACCAAGGTTTTGATCTTTCAGGCTTTCAACAGCTTTCCTCCCTTCCCTTCCTATTTTAGGTGAGGGGCTAAACAGAACAAGAAGAACAGAAACAAACAGATGAAAAGATATTTCCTTGTCAGTGTTAGCACAACAGGATATAGCAGAGAACAACAATGACTGGAGCCATTGTGGTAGGCCCCCTGGGAGTTTCCCAGACTTTTTTCTAAGAACTGGGCTATCTGAGAGCATATGTAAGCTAATGTGAGTGAATCACTTGCCTTTGATCACAAGGCTAGTTCTCCTGGGTCAACTTCTGTCATTAGGTCAGTGACTGCTCTGGAAAGAGACCTTCCAAGGTGTGCTGGAGCCTACTTGTTTCAGGCTCCAGAGCACTGATTATTAAATTTTCAAAAATTTGCAAATGCTGCAAATCAGGTGTTTCCACAATCTGGCTAGCAGCTTCCGTGGGCGGGGGGGGGGGGGG